>CM060190.1:23090000-24347500 GCA_030549335.1 Pontederia crassipes
ATCCAATCTATTGTACTCACATTTGGAAAATTCTATTCAAACATAGCAGCAGGACGGAGATACCTACCATCCGCCTTAAAATTACAGAAAATTCAAGATATACAAAGAAAAGAGCATATGTTGATCAATTCTGATTGTTGGAGAAGGAATTAATGACGTATTTTTCTTTGGATAAGTAAACCAACAATCTAACTTGAAGTTCAAAAGTTCCAATTCTAATATGCACTAACAGTTCATGTTGTAAATATTCTTGACCAAGCCTAAGTTTCAAGGATGAATCAACCTCAGGTGTCTATTAAAGCACTTAATTCCATAATAAAGTACAATTTGCAAACCCAATCCATTTCAAACACAAATAAGGAAACCAGTTACTGGATATAGACCTCTAAAGGACGCACCTTTCGTGATGCCAACACCATATGCATATCCCAAAACCACTAAACATTATTGAGCAGAGGAAAAGTAAAGCCCAGACCTTGGCGCTGATTATATCGTCAGAGAAATTGCAAATTGCATCAAGAGTGTTATCGATCTGCGTCTTAAGGAACGAGTTTGGAGCAAGATTGGAGTTCCTTAGCCAATAATGCCCGACCATGCGGCCCTCGTCGGGGTTAGCGATGGCGCCCTTCTCGAGTTCCTCCATGGAACGGCAGGCCCTCTGCATCCTTGGCTCCATCTCCTCGAAGAACTCGTCGGTGAACCCGATCCGGCTGATGTCCAGGAACAGCCCCAGCTCCTTGTGCTGGTAGAGCCAGTCAACATAACGATGCCAGAGCTTGATCGAATCCTTCTCGAGGGTTCCCTTGCTCTTACCATTCCCCGACGATTGTAGGGGGGCCGGATGTGTCTCCGGAGGACGATACCGAATTGGAGAGGTCCGCGACGGAATGCGGCGGGCGGAGGCGGCGAGGAGGGACGGGGAGGGAGGAGAAGGAGCGGGAGAGGCGGGACCTGGACGGGAGGAGGAGGTGGCGGCGGATGGCGGAGGAAGGGGAGGAGACGCCGGAAAAGGAGGCCGCCATGGCGCGGCGGAGTGGACTCAGGATAGACGATGATGGATTGATGGGGTAAGTGGGAGAGAAGGGTCGGAGGAGGAAACAAGTGTGACTTGGACTTCTCCAGCCTCCAGGGGTAGTTCAAATAACAATTTGTACGACATTTTTATTTTTTTATCTTGTTTTACAGGATTTTTATTTTTTATTTTTTGCTGATACAGAGAATCAAAGATGGCCTTATTTTTTCCCCTTTATAATAATATACATGTAATATGTTTACAAAATAAATATTTATATGAATATTTAAGTAAAAAATCCCTTTTGAAAACATAGCATTCTTTTGTGTGCCATGAAGCTCTAAACTAAACATATGTTTTTTTTTTCTGCTTTTGCATGGCACATTTATTTATTTTGTACCTCAAAGTTTCTTACATATTTATTTAATCTTAATGAGCTGCTGGATAGCATTCAAATGACATTGAGAAATTATGAACGAAGTCTACAAGGGAAAATGGCTACACTCTCAACGGTTGCAAGTATCTTGAAAGTATGAGTGAAACAAAGACGCAAAACATGAACCTGAGAACAAAACCTGTTTAGAAAAATCCAATCCTGCTTCTCGAAAGGCTTTCTGCACTTCCAATAGTCCATTTCGTGTTTCAGGAGTGCCTCCACTCTAGGAATAAAAAGGGCAAAGGACGCAATATTTCACAGGATGATTACATTTTAAAAATATTGGTAAATCAAAATAAAAGAACATGATTTACCACTTTACTCACCTTGGATACTACAATTACAAGTGTTGATGCAAGCTCAGCACCGATTTGTGCAATTTGATGATCAATTCCAGCTGGATCAGTATTGTCAATAAATCTTATCTGAAAACCACATGATAATATGTAAATAATTCAACTGGATGAAACCTCAAACTATTGAAGCTACAACTAGAAGGCTAATGAGCATTAAATGAGGATATCCATATTATATTTTGATAGTTTGATCTAGTGATTCTTTCTGGAGAGATGGATGTAATACACGGAGATATGGAACACGGATTAGTCAAAGATGGAGAGGGGGGGGGGGGGGGGGGGGGGGGGGTGAGATGAAAGAAAGAAGGAGAGATGAGGGCCGACGGAATATGGAGGAAGGGTAGTACGAGCAGAAGGATGCAGAGAAGCAAAATGAGCTACACTGTTCCTCCAGGGGGGAGGTTGAAATATAGGAATACAACAAATGTGATAACTTGTCACAGAAGTTTCCATAACTTTGATAAATAACAACAAAAGCTGATAAGGATGTAGGAGCTGCACCTTTAAAGGCGGGTTATCTGGAGCTAGCGCCTCTGCAACAAACTGAGGCCCTAAAGCTGAACCTCCAATTCCAATAGAAAGCACCTGGGTAAATCGACCAGCTGGAGAAGATGGTGGCTTAATCTGTTTCACTTTAAAATGTCAAAATTATTGTGGAAAAGATAATTTTATCAAGAGAAGCAGAAATGGATGAGCTTATTGTTAGTAACACATAGTGTAGCATCATTTGAAGATATAAAGTCGAAGCATAATAACAACAACAACAATGATGATGATGATGATGATGATGATGATGATGATGATGATGATGATGTGGAAACAAAAAACATGGTCCTGATATAGATGAGATCTACATGGATAATGAGGTTGTCCCCACTGAAAAGTTGATGCGCACCTACTTAACATGTAATAATAATATGGAATTTTATAGCATTAATATAATAGGAAATGACTGAACACAATATTGCTAATTAAGAGAGAAAATTTTTCACAAGTCAAATTCATAGACTAGATCGATAATTTATTTCCTTCACAGATGACAAAAATCTATTCACCTGTGTGATGGATGAGGAATCTAGTAACAATGACTCCCTTGCACAGCACTAGCACTAATAAGTAATAACAATAGAGTCAAAAGTAATAGTATTTGATGAATATCTCATGGTGGTCAGGGCATCGGAAGCGCAGAGGCAAGCATTGTGGTGTCAGGACAGCGGCGCTGGCAACGGCAGGGTGGTGCAGGGCGTCAGCTGCGGCAGAGGTGCAAGGCGTCCGCGGAGCAATGGCAATAACATGCGAGAAAACACTGTCGTTGTTGTGGAGAGAAACTGAGAAAGAGAGAGAAGATAAGGGCATTCCACGATGGCTTTCCTTTTTCCCGGAAGAAAGAGAGAGGCAAATAGGGGTTAGGTTTTTTCCGAGCTGACATATTCTTTTTGGGCTAGTATGTGAACCGATAAATAACACAGATGGATCTCAAGCACATTATCTTGATCTAATGGTTAAAATTAAAAGAAGGACACCGTGTCCCTCTTAAAAGAAGGACACCTCCATTATTTCCATATGTATATGTACATGTATAAATGTATATATGTATGTATATGTATAAATGTATATATGTATGTATATGTACGAATGTGTATGTGTGTATGTATATGTATATGCATATATACAAATGTATATATAAATTTATATTACCTAACTATATCAATATATGTATATATACACATGTATATGTAAGCCTATATATATATGCATATGAATTATATGTGTTAATTTATTTATATTAATAAATGTGTACATAAGTTTACTTAGCTAATCTAACTACTAAGAAAAAACCTATTATTTAATTCCATATACACACATATATGTATATATAAATATATATAAACATGTACCACATATCAGTCCTTTTGTTAAATCATACAATTATCAGCATGGAAGTAAGTGATATATTTTTCTTATTAGTTAAATTAAAAGAAATTTATACATATGTAGGATTAAGTAATAATAATCAAAAGAAGTCGGCTAAATATAATAGCTATTTTGACACTACTACGACACCGTGCAGTATGTATGTATGTATGTATGTATGTCAACATATATGTATATTTAATTTATGAATTAAAGTTTAGGGAAGGAAGTGTATATGACAATGGCGCTGCATTCGTCACATTTGTGACACAGCATTTTAGCATCACTGAAGCACCACAATGGTGTCAACAAAAATGCAATGCTAGCGCCCGATTAGAGTCACTACAACCTGCGGTGTAACTTGTTTAACACCACAGATTGCCAACGTCATGGCGACGTTGAATATAAGCTCTCACTTTAGCGTCGCCTTGGCGTCATCCCCTATGAGGTGCAAAAGTATGTAATGACCGTTGTGAATTTGCGACGCTAAGTAGGCGCTTATATTTGTTGTATATTTGCATGTTCGCGCGCGCATTTATAGTGTTGTTGTAGCATCGAGAAGGCGCTAACAGGGTGTCATATTTTTTAAATGCTAAAGCGATGCTAAATCGAGCCAAATGCAAGGCTATTTGCATCACATATTTTCCGACGCTAGGGTGACACTATTGTATCACTAAGGGCATTGCCTTAGCATCGCTTATTTTGAAAACGCTAATTCGCATCGTTATTATGCATATTTCTTTAGTGCAAGTCTGTTCTAGCTATGAAACAGAAAGATTCTAATTGAGATGACTTGCCAACAATCGGTATTATAGATTTTAATCATGACGAAGATGAGATTGTTCAACGAGTTATCATGGGGCCATGACACTAACGCGTTGAGATATCATTGCAGACACTTGAGCACTTGACATCCAAATGATCTTCTAGAGAAAGTCAATGATGTGAGTTGTCATCCATGCTCAAGTAGGGGCAGACCCAAACAAAAAAAAGAGCGAGGCCATTCAAACTGGTGAACCTTTCACAAGGGTCATAAGCAAAGCTACCGGTAGATTAGGAAGAGTTTTTAGCCACAATGGCATATAATTTTTGTTTAATGGGGTCAAAATGTAGCTTTTTACTCTAAAAATTCTATTTTAATATATATAACTAATAAAAAAATTAGCTAGGGCCTGGGCCCTCCTCACCCTTTACGTGGATCCATCTATATGCTCAAGGCAAGAGCTAGAATTAAGTAGCTTGCTTGCATTATATAGGACATAAAAAATACATGTGGGGTTAGGTAGGTACTAGTGGACTTATCTTTAGTAACTTATATGATGTGGAGGATAATTTCCAATGGTGAAATTTTATTTGCTCCATTAAATATGATCGTCATTGTTACAAAATTATGCCACAAGGGCAGATAACTTGGTACTCACCAAGATTACGAAGTGAGGGGCGACTGTCGACAAATAATATTAGACGACTCTAAGCGGATGCAAGCTTAAGTTGAGTGACATTGATGTTACGATGCTTTGCACATCGTGTCATGGAAAACGCCTTGCGAAAAATGCACCTAGAATTAATCGGTTGATTCAACTATACGTCAATAAATTATAGAAAATATGATTTCACTTGCTAAATGATATCTATGAGTAAATTTCACCGCCAATCATCTAATTATATGCTTGTTCACAACATCATCACCAAACTTTAGTTTATAACTAAGCGATCATCAAACTTTTTTAATCTTGCAACTATGATTATCCTAATCGGTAATAGAAGGTTAACCGATTAAAATCCTAACATGGCACCCGCGTTAGTATTTTATCTCTCCTTCGTGTTATATTTTAAAAAATTTAAAAATACCATATTAGCATTTATCTCTCTCCTACACTCCAACTCTATTTTGTAATCCCGTGAATTTAAATAATAGAAAAAGAATCACAATAAAAATAGTAAAATGATAAAAAAAGTATGGTGTAAGGGTCATTCAATTTTTTGTAATTACTTAAGTTTTTAAAAAATGGTGGCACATTAGCATTTTATCTCCCCATTTGAATTTTAAATTAATAAATAAAAAACATGAAAAAAAGGTAGCAGCCCCATAAAGAGCTACCGCCTCTATTTGCAATAAATGCAGGCCGTCACGTCGGAACTCTATGGCCGATTTCTTTCTGAGAACTCTTAAGGCCCAAATTCCAGGGCCTACTTTTTTTTGCCATAAAAACTTAATGAAACTATTCATGCATAATAGAAAAACTTAATCCATGACTTAATTGTTCTTTAACTTAACTATTTCATTAAGAAGTCATAATCAAAAGTAGATCTTAAATGTTAAATACCTTCTCCGAGCATAACTATTTGAATCTGATACCTTGTGTGCATTTTTTTGGCAAAATGGTTGGGGTTTTGATGATGACTCCGACATTCTTTATAACGACCCCAATTTTTTAGAGTTAGAAAAATAATATTTTATTATTTATTTTGAGAAAAATGACCATTAATATTATTATAATAAATAATTCCGAAAATAAAGGAAAATAGGGGAGGAGTTTAATTAAGGATAAAAGTGTATTATGGGATATTTATTTAAATTCGGAATTATTTAATTATTAAAACAAATCAAAATTGTTAAAAGGGATTAATTAAAAGATTAAATTTGATTAGGATTGTAAGTTATAGATGAATTGGAGATAAAGATTTAAGAGCCCTATAAATAAATCCTTAGAGTCGATCGTCAAAAGAGTTTTCTTTTCTATGGGTTCTTGGTGTCCGACGGCAAAGGCGCATGATTCAACGTCGAACGGCTACGAGGTACGTAGGGGGGATTCTAATTGATTGTTATTGTGTCATGATGTTTTACGACGCAATTTAGTTTTAAATTAGTTTTGTCACGGCCGTAATTTTCTGGTCGTAATTATTTGTCGACACGTGATGTTCTCGGCCGAAACGAGGGAAGAGTTTTACGGGTAAATAGAGAATGAGCGTTTACGCCCGTAAAAGAAAAAAAAATAATGTTACGATCGAAGAGTTAGGTTTTCGGCCGTAATGAAATAGAAAAGATAGAGAGAGAAGATGTCGGCCGTAATAGATGTCGGCCGTAATAGATGTCGACCGTAACAGATGATTTTTACGGTCGTAAAAATCTGAGAATTTGGAGAGAGAAAGGAGAGATGGATTGACCGTAAAGGAATTAAAAGAAAAAAAATGGAGACGAGGTTTTACGGCCGAGAAGTTGGGAGAGAGAGAGAAAAGAAGAGAGAGAAAAGGGGAGATAGATTGGCCGTAAAGGAAATAAAAAAAAAGTGTTACGGCCGAAGAGTAGAGTTTTACGGCCGTAACGGGATAGACCGTAACGGGATAGGCCGTAATGGGATGGCTGTAATATAAAAAGGGTGTAAAAATTTGATGGCCGTAACGGAAAGGGTGTAAAATTTGATGGCCGTAACAGAAAGGGGGTAATAGAATAGGGTGTAAAATTTGATGGCCGTAACAGAAAGGGGGTAACAGAATATGGTGTAAAAGTTGATGGCCGTAACAGAAAGGGGGTAATAGGATAGGGTGTAAAAGTTGATGGCCGTAACAGAAAGGGGGTAATAGAATATGGTGTAAAAAGTTGATGGCCGTAACAGAAAGGGGGTAATAGAATAGGGTGTAAAAGTTGATGGCCGTAACAGAAAGGGGGTAATAGAATATGGTGTAAAAGTTGATGGCCGTAACAGAAAGGGGTAATAGGATAGGGTGTAAAAGTTGATGGCCGTAACAGAAAGGAGGTAATAGAATTGGGTGTAAAAAGTTGATGGCCGTAACAGAAAGGGGGTAATAGAATATGGTGTAAAAGTTGATGGCCGTAATAGAAAGGGGGTATTAGAATAGGGTGTAAAAGTTTATGGCAGTAATGAAATAGGGGGTAAAAATTTGGAGAGAGAATTTACGGCCGTAAAAATCAGAGAAGATGGAGAGAAAGAAAAATGATGTTACGGCCGTAATGAACAGAGAGTACCACCTAGAGTTATTATTTATTTTTGAGTAAATTTTAATTACTGATTATTATTGTTGTTATTAATTAATTTGATGTATTAATGATATTGTTGGTGATTGATTTGTTTATATTATGATGAACTTTGATTTTGATTGTATTGTTGACCTACTTAGTTTGGAGTTCAGAATTTATCTCATTGATAATTTATTTAAAGATAGACATTTTAGGTAAACAAGATAAAAGCCGAAAGCTACTGGGCTCATGTTCACTGATTGCCACTAAGCCGGGACCAATTGAATTGAATTGAATTGAATGTGGCAGATAGTGTAAAAACTATGGCTGTCCTGTGTATGGTCACTCGTCCCCCACCATACACGAACCCATTGAATCGTATTGGGCTTGCCGTGGCACTGATCCCCCACTGGCCTGCATGAAAGTGGCATGGTGTCCCTTAATTGACTGAGCGCTCCTCATTGAATTGGATAACTCCGAACATTGAAAATCGAATCGAATTGAATTGAATTGAAATTGGAATTGCAGTAAATAGAATTAAATCATGGTCATTTGGATATATTGGCATGGAGTTGGCAATTTCTATTGCCCTATTGAATTGAATCGTTATTGGCCAATGACCATTGATTATTGAATTGAAAATTGTTAATTGAATATTGATTTATTAATCAGGCAATTGATAATTATTAGTTGGAACAATTGTTATTGATTTACATTGGTCTGTTGACCATAGCCTGATATATTGTTCATATTGATAAATTGTTAATTGATTATTGTATTGACTGCTTAATCGACTCATTATTGATTTTATCTTATTTTCGATTGAGCATATTGATTGTCTTTTAGACCCTACGTACTGAGTATTTTTTTTATACTCATGGATATTTCCCTGTACCTGGATCCGTGCAGGTGAGAGTACTTCGATAGAGGATGATCCTGCAGGTGGCTATGCTCAGTGATAGACAGATGTTGCACATGTTCTAGATTGAGTTGTCTAGTTTTTATTATTTCCGCATTTATTAGAATTGTGAATTTATTAATATTTTAATTATTTTGAATATAATGGATTATTAGTTGTTATTATTGAAAAAGTCTTCCGCATTTATTGTTTATATTCCGCAAAAATGTTTTATAGAAAATTGAGTAGCGCCCCTGGGACGACTCTGAGCACGTGAAAGTCACGTGGGTCTCGGGGCGTTACAGAAGGTATCAGAGCCTAAGGAGAGACACTTCTTAGCTGTCTCTAATAGATAGAATTGAGTCCATGTGCAACTGTCACGAGCAACCACTGCAGCCATCCAGTAGGGTCAAGTAAGTTTTTCATTGCGATATCGATATTGAATTTTTACTTATTGAATTGTATCATATTGTTTATTGTTGGATGAGCACAGATGCCTTTCAAGTTGATGACCTCTCATCAACTTTATCGTGGACCGGGAAATAGATATCGACGAACCAATTCCCAAAATGCATAGAATGATGGTCAAGCGATCCAAGGCCCACGAGTAAATAATGAATGGGCCGATACACATCAGGAGGAACATATGAATCTCGTTCAACATATAGAGAATATAGCAATACCTATGGTGATGACGTTTCTCCTCACGATGATTGAAAAGAGATGGTTAAAAGTTTTCTCAGATTACAACCTCCCCAATTTGACGGGAAGGGCGACTTCGAGAAAGCCTATAGGTGGCTGGAAGAAATTGATCAGACTTTGATAAAAATAGACCGCAAGACTATATGTGCTACGAGGCGTTTGATATGTGACGCTAGGCATTGGTGGAAAGCAACAAAGGCTAGCACATTCTTCGAAAATGACCTGATTCCTTGGAGAAAGTTTAAAAAAGATATTCAAGGATCGCTGTTACCTGTTTCCCGAAGAGCGAGAAAATGGAAGGAATATCGAGATCTATAACAGGATACCATGACAGTCGAGGACTACATGATCGAATTCTTAAAGTTGGAGAAGTATATTACTCGACGTCAATTAAAGAGAAATCGCGTTAAGCAATGGGTGGAAGGTCTCAAGCCAAGCCCCTGAGGACGGGTAAAATGTTGTAACTATCATACCCTTCAAGTTGCGAAAGAGTTTGCTACCATGCGTGAAAATGACGACATAACAAACGCAACTCAACCGAATCAAGAGGATATAGATAATGATCATAATCATATTTGGAGTAAAGATAGAAGACATCAAAGAAGAGAGAAGCGGCATCACGAAAACTACAACCGAGGAAGGTCATATCCAACACGGAATGATCCTCCACCACATAGAGAATCATGTAACTACTGCCACAAAATGCATCTCGGTGAATGTTATTGGGCGATGGGTGCATGCCTAAATTGTGGCAAGATGAGTCACTTCGCAAGAGATTGCGATGAATCAAAATGGGTCGAACCTCTACGACAACAATAGGCCTCCAAGAATGGTGCTGAAATCACCCAAATAGATTGATATGCTATGACATATGACTTGAAGCTTAATCAAGTCGAAATTGTAATCTCCACTCCAACTAGTCCTTAGATATTTTGTATATCCAAATAGCATGTGTTATATGGAATGAATATAGTTTATAGTTTACTTTTCATAAAAAAAAAATTGACCATTGAAAAGTAGAGTGTTTAATGGAAGCACTCATATGACAATATTTCTAAGGAGGTTATCGATTAGTTGGTGCTCATAATTTATCGTAAAAAGTTGAGCACTCGAACTCAATAGAAAAAGTGATGAAGTGCACACATAATGGTATGGAAGAAGGACAGCATCCAAGTATGTTAAAAAAAATTATAGTATAGTTGTTACTTAACCCAAGATCGATGATATTCCAATATATTCGTCAAGCCTAGAGGAACATGCAGAACATTTGCAGATTGCACTGCAAACATTAAGAGAAATGAGTATGCGCCAAATTATCGAAATACAAATTTTGGCAGAATGAGATAATGTTCTCCAGAAATATCGCATAGATGGAATATCAAAAGATGAATGCTATAATCAAATGGATTCAACCAATGGACGTGTTAAAGAGAAAAAAAAAACTTCCTTAGACTTGCAAGATATTTTTGAACAGTCGCATTAGACTTGCAGAATATTAGCGGAGAGTCGCACCAGATTACTACACAATAGTATTGCCATGGACGAACCTCACCAAGAAGGACAAAAAGATATAAAAAATTTGAATGGCTCAGGAAAGGCTAAAAATAGGTTTTAAGAATTGGAGAAGAAATTGACAACGATGTCCTTCTTTTGAAAAGACCTTCAGGCCGAGGTTATGTCGCCCACAACTATGTATACAACCATCGCATGGCATGAGTCGTGATGCTATATAGGAAGAAGATAGTTGCCAATACATTAAGACGATTAGATATCAAATTAGCAATTGTGGTCTTCACCCCAAGAATTGGTGACACAATGTGTAGGATGAAGAGTTTGAATTCTCCACGAACCACCAAAGTTGAGGTACACTTCCGAACATTTGGGGATCCAATTATTGAAAGATTACGAGTTTGTCAAAGCAAACTCAATTGAGCATATGTTAAGCAGAAAGGTCACTTGCTCATTTGGCGGTGAGCCGACAGAATATGAGCAATGAGCAATTGTATCGTCCAAGTCAGTCTAGTGACCAACAGTGATAGTGCAAGGATAACAACACATCTTACATGCAATCGAAATTACTATGGAAGGTCAGCAAATGAAAGTGAAGCATCAGAGGTCACATGGTGTACTACAAGAGCTTGAAAATCCTCAATAGTATTAAAAAAAAATAACGATGGATGTTATTAGAGGGCTTGACATGGACACAATGTGATATGAGTAATAGAGGATCTATATATTAAAATAGCCAATGTCATACCCATTAGAGAAAGGTTAGTCCATCGAAAGCCTCATGGTCATTTTTTAAGGAGGTTATCCGACTACATGGAGTGTTGATATCCATCGCGTCGGATAAGAATCTACAATGCATAGACCAATTCTGATGGAGCATCTATAGAGCAATTGGGATGTGGTGGAACTTCTAGATCACCTTCCATTCACAGACGAATGAGTAGTCTGAATGGTCAATTCAGACCTTAAAAAAAAATATGTTCTGGACTTGCATTAGACCGGAGTGATAGTTGGAACAATCAGCTCCCACTAGCGAAGTTAGTATGTGGCAACAATCGCCACTCTGACATAGGCATGCCACTTCATAGTCATGTATGGAAGGCATTATTGCTCACCTATCAGCTGGAGCGAGGTTGATGGACAATTCATTGATGACAATTCTTGTCATGAGAATACTGACGCACATTCAAAAGGATGTTGACAAAATTTGCTTCATCAAGAAATGTTGAAGGTAGTCCACATGAGACAAAAATAGTAGGCTAACCTAGTGAGATTAGTAACATACGTAGGACACATCATGAAGATGAAGATGACATTTTAAAACGGAAAGTTGAAATCAGAAAAGATTTTTCAAATTTGTTAGATAGATGATGTAGTTTCGTTTACGCAAATTCGAGGACGAATTTATTTTTAAGGAGGTTATGATGTAACGACCCCAATTTTTGAGAGTTAGAAAAATAATATTTTATTATTTATTTTGAGAAAAATGACCATTAATATTATTATAATAAATAATTCCGAAAATAAAGGAAAATAGGGGAGGAGTTTAATTAAGGATAAAAGTGTATTATGGGATATTTATTTAAATTCGGAATTATTTAATTATTAAAACAAATCAAAATTGTTAAAAGGGATTAATTAAAAGATTAAATTTGATTAGGATTGTAAGTTATAGATGAATTGGAGATAAAGATTTAAGAGCCCTATAAATAAATCCTTAGAGTCGATCGTCAAAAGAGTTTTCTTTTCTATGGGTTCTTGGTGTCCGACGGCAAAGGCGCATGATTCAACGTCGAACGGCTACGAGGTACGTAGGGGGGATTCTAATTGGTTGTTATTGTGTCATGATGTTTTACGACGCAATTTAGTTTTAAATTAGTTTTGTCACGGCCGTAATTTTCTGGTCGTAATTATTTGTCGACACGTGATGTTCTCGGCCGAAACGAGGGAAGAGTTTTACGGGTAAATAGAGAATGAGCGTTTACGCCCGTAAAAGAAAAAAAAATGTTACGACCGAAGAGTTAGGTTTTCGGCCGTAATGAAATAGAAAAGATAGAGAGAGAAGATGTCGGTCGTAATAGATGTCGGCCGTAATAGATGTCGACCGTAACAGATGATTTTTACGGTCGTAAAAATCTGAGAATTTGGAGAGAGAAAGGAGAGATGGATTGGCCGTAAAGGAATTAAAAGAAAAAAAATGGAGACGAGGTTTTACGGCCGAGAAGTTGGGAGAGAGAGAGAAAAGAAGAGAGAGAAAAGGGGAGATAGATTGGCCGTAAAGGAAATAAAAAAAAAGTGTTACGGCCGAAGAGTAGAGTTTTACGGCCGTAACGGGATAGGCCGTAACGGGATAGGCCGTAATGGGATGGCTGTAACATAAAAAGGGTGTAAAAATTTGATGGCCGTAACGGAAAGGGTGTAAAATTTGATGGCCGTAACAGAAAGGGGGTAATAGAATAGGGTGTAAAATTTGATGGCCGTAACAGAAAGGGGGTAACAGAATATGGTGTAAAAGTTGATGGCCGTAACAGAAAGGGGGTAATAGGATAGGGTGTAAAAGTTGATGGCCGTAACAGAAAGGGGGTAATAGAATAGGGTGTAAAAAGTTGATGGCCGTAACAGAAAGGGGGTAATAGAATAGGGTGTAAAAGTTGATGGCCGTAACAGAAAGGGGGTAATAGAATATGGTGTAAAAGTTGATGGCCGTAACAGAAAGGGGGTAATAGGATAGGGTGTAAAAGTTGATGGCCGTAACAGAAAGGGGGTAATAGAATATGGTGTAAAAAGTTGATGGCCGTAACAGAAAGGGGGTAATAGAATAGGGTGTAAAAGTTGATGGCCGTAACAGAAAGGGGGTAATAGAATAGGGTGTAAAAGTTTATGGCAGTAATGAAATAGGGGGTAAAAATTTGGAGAGAGAATTTACGGCCGTAAAAATCAGAGAAGATGGAGAGAAAGAAAAATGATGTTACGGCCGTAATGAACAGAGAGTACCACCTAGAGTTATTATTTATTTTTGAGTAAATTTTAATTACTGATTATTATTGTTGTTATTAATTAATTTGATGTATTAATGATATTGTTGGTGATTGATTTGTTTATACTATGATGAACTTTGATTTTGATTGTATTGTTGACCTACTTAGTTTGGAGTTCAGAATTTATCTCATTGATAATTTATTTAAAGATAGACTTTTAGGTAAACAAGATAAAAGCCGAAAGCTACTGGGCCCATGTTCACTGATTGCCACTAAGCCGGGACCAATTGAATTGAATTGAATTGAATGTGGCAGATAGTGTAAAAACTATGGCTGTCCTGTGTATGGTCACTCGTCCCCCACCATACACGAACCCATTGAATCGTATTGGGCTTGCCGTGGCACTGATCCCCCACTGGCCTGCATGAAAGTGGCATGGTGTCCCTTAATTGACTGAGCGCTCCTCATTGAATTGGATAACTCCGAACATTGAAAATCGAATCGAATTGAATTGAATTGAAATTGGAATTGCAGTAAATAGAATTAAATCATGGTCATTTGGATATATTGGCATGGAGTTGGCAATTTCTATTGCCCTATTGAATTGAATCGTTATTGGCCAATGACCATTGATTATTGAATTGAAAATTGTTAATTGAATATTGATTTATTAATCAGGCAATTGATAATTATTAGTTGGAACAATTGTTATTGATTTACATTGGTCTGTTGACCATAGCCTGATATATTGTTCATATTGATAAATTGTTAATTGATTATTGTATTGACTGCTCAATCGACTCATTATTGATTTTATCTTATTTTCGATTGAGCATATTGATTGTCTTTTAGACCCTACGTACTGAGTATTTTTTTTATACTCATGGATATTTCCCTGTACCTGGATCCGTGCAGGTGAGAGTACTTCGATAGAGGATGATCCTGCAGGTGGCTATGCTCAGTGATAGACAGATGTTGCACATGTTCTAGATTGAGTTGTCTAGTTTTTATTATTTTCGCATTTATTAGAATTGTGAACTTATTAATATTTTAATTATTTTGAATATAATGGATTATTAGTTGTTATTATTGAAAAAGTCTTCCGCATTTATTGTTTATATTCCGCAAAAATGTTTTATAGAAAATTGAGTAGCGCCTCTGGGACGACTCTGAGCACGTGAAAGTCACGTGGGTCTCGGGGCGTTACATTCTTTGACATAAAAATCTACCACGAAGAGACGGTGTAGCCCAAGGAGGGAGAAATTATAATTTAAAGTCGGTGAAACTATTTTTGGAGATTGGTTAGGAAAAGGGTTTAATTTACAAGAAAAAACTAATTTTGGGATTAATTTAATTATAATTGGAGAATAGGTTATAATTCACTCCAAATTCACTTCTATATATTATCTATAGCCTTACTTAATTATCTTTAATGAAATTATTTAGCTCTTCCTTTCTTTTCCTTTCTTATCTTCAACTCGAATTCTTGTCCTTTCTCAATTTCATTTATCCTTTATTATTCAAGAAAAATAGAAATTAAATAATTTGTTTTTTATTAAAACATGAAAAAAATTGGCTTGTTATATCAGCATTTTTTTATTTCATATTCATCTCTTTAGTAAGTCCAAAGGACTATCTTTGGTCAATGATTTGATTATTTTTATTTATTTATATATATATTAAACTAGTGACATTCGAATTTCTTTCTTATCATTTGTGAAAAGTCTCCTTTTTTTACTTTTGATAATTAATTTTATTGATCATTTTAATTAAAATATTACATACGTATTTTTGGAAAGGGTATAGGGAAGTTGTGGGCCCATTTTTTTGATCGACAACAGTGGACTGTCATGAATCATGAGATCCACGGATGTGTTGAAAGTGCTCTCAGGAGAGTTTTCAGCGTGCTTCGCATCAAATATTTTTTCTTCGATTCGGTTGGTCTTTTTTTGCTTTTCATGATCGTTCGATAATTTGTTCTCTCTTTATGTCTTCCTTCACTTCGTCGCTACTCCGAACATGATCACCTCAGACACCACCGCGGACATCGCCGTTCTTTAGTCACTAGAACGCCGCCTTGGAATTATTGCATAGCGGTGCTCATATCTGTCTTCCTTCCATGCCACAGGTTGGCCCCAATGACAACATCGTTGGCCTGACGCACATTTGAATCTTGCGAAATGCTGCAAATTTAGATCTTGAGAAGTGTTGCAAATATTGGTTACTGATACGCGAAAAGTCATGCATTAGTTTGCATATCAGGAGTATTTTATGGTTAAAAGAGGAGAGAATTTATTTATTTTTATAAAATTATTTTAAGATTTGATTTCTATTTAAGTTTGAATAATTTCATTGCAAGAAATCAAAATGACAAGAAAAATGGTCAAAAACATGACAATTACGCAAATAGGTTGTGTCACAGCCATTCCACATCTCGACACGGCTGTTGCATTCAAGCGCCCCACCTATGCACGGTCACGGCCATGCCTAGCTAGTTGTCATGGTCGTGCTTCTACCCACGACCGTTCCACCGGGTTCACGACCATAAGCGTGTGTGAAGTATAGAAATTTTGAAATGTCTCGATCACGGTCGTTATGTCTCCGTTCACGGCCTTGAGTGCAAGTTCGAAGTCGGGTACTAGCGTGGTCATGACCACAGACATTTAGGCAGTTTGAAGGCAAAATTTTATCCTTTTTATAGATAGATTTTCAATTTCTTCTTTTGGGGGACAAGAAAAACTATAAAAGGGACAGAAGTAGACATGAAAAAGGATCCTCGGAACATAAATTTAAAGTCTAGAAAGAGGAGAAGAGCGGGAATAATAGCAAAGCTTTGTCGGAAACTCGAGAGAGCACGTGCACAACGACTGCAAGAGTTCTTTATTTTCTTTTTCTAAACTTTATTTTATTAGATTTGATGTTATTCTTCTTAGATTTATTCCTTCATTAGGGTCATCGTAGTTGAACCCTATTTTTGTTTTGGAATCTTTCTTAATATTCGTTTAGTTTGAATCTTTAATAGCATTGTAATTTCGTGTTTAATGATTTCCTTTGATTCCATGATTTGAGTTAGTTTCTATCTGAGAAGAAGTAATTATTTTCATAATAGTTTATATGATTGATCTTATTAATTGCATGCGGCAATTAGGAAAATCGAAAGAGACCTAAATTGTGTAGTTGTATATTAAGGTGACTACTAACTTGAGAAAGCTCTTAATCTTAATTCTGATTTAATGCATCTTTTGATTAATTAGATAAATTAAAAACTAAAAGGATTGATTTATTCAAATTGTTCTTGAGATAGTAGTTAAAGTTTGAAACGTTGGTTAACTAATTTTGGGAATTCAACTTTATTATTGATTCAACTAATTCTAAGTTGAGAAAATCCATTACATTTTAGTGGTGATAATTAGGTGCTCTAATCATCAAATCATTATTTCTCTATGTGATCATTTCTTTTATTTCATCATTTTATTTTATTCCCTTTTTAAAACAAACTTTCCTTAAATTTTCAATTAATAAGGTTAAAATAAAATTTAAGTTATTAACTATGCTCGTGAGAATGATAACTCTACTCTTATTAGTGTTTGCTATCATTTTTACACGCATTAGTTACTATATGAGTAGCAGTATTACATATGTCATGAATTCAGATAGGTGGCTTTAATACGATGGCGGTGGTAGTGGCCTTGTAGCGTTGATGCAAACAGATGCTGCCAAATGCATGGAAGATTGGGACTTCTATTTCACATGGAAGCAAAATTGCAACATCAAACTAATTCTTGGTGATTGTGATAGAATGATTGTTGTCAATTCAAAGTAGGTTCGTTGCAGTGACTGAAGAGTGGCAACATCCAAGGCGACTGAGTCTCTCAACGTCGGTGTCCAGGGTGGTGACATTGGGAGTGAATGTGTCTCTCGTTGCCGGTGTCCAGGGTAGCAGCATGTGGGGAGGACACGCCTATCGTCGCCGATGTCCAGGGCAACTACATCTGGGCGGCGGAGTGAAGAAAAGATATACAAGAAAAGGATCGAGTGAACAGGAATAGGAAGTCACGATCCACGGCAAACAACAATTGTGGACCTTTTACCCTTTCGAAAATAATATCTCCGAAAAATCTTTCCAAACTTAATGTAATATGGATAAAATTCAATCACTTTATGTGTTTAAGCATATATTTTTGAAAAATATCATTTTTTTAAAAATTGTCGAAAACCTATTTGTAACGACTCGAGTCCCACATGACTTTCAAGTACTCGCATTCATCCTAGAGACAATATCCAATTTTCAATAAAATATTTTTTCTAAAATAGAATCTATAAAATGCGGAAATAATTAGTACTAAAGACCAGCAGTCCAATTATTCAAACGAGCTAGAACAATGATAGCAACTAAACAACACTAAAAGGACATGTGCAACAAACAACCCTGTTACTGAACTAGACCTGCAACACATCCTCTACTATCATGTCACTTGCATGAATCTAGATATAGGAAAAACATGAGTATAAAACTACTTAGTACGTAGGGTCTAACCATAATAATAATCAATAACCAATAGTGCCCAATAATTAAAATCTCATAGGATGATAACACAATTAACAATACAATAAAGCATTGGATGGAATAATAGAACAATATGATCAATAAAGCCATAGATAAATATGGAGGATCATGAAAAAGGATAAAAGGACCAATAAATACCAATTTAACAATTTACAATAATCAATGATACCCGATCACTTTGGCACTATTCAATTTAATAATTTTGATTCAATATCAATGGTCATTGGTCAATAACAATTTCGTTCGATTCAATGGTGAAGACAATACCGATCGCCAGTATCCGAATGGCCATGAGTCGATTCAATTTCATTTCCATTCAATTCAATTTAATGTTTGGAGTTATCCAATTTAATAGAGATCGTTCGATCAATTTGAGGAAATTTCATGTCTCTTTCATGTAGGCCAATGAGACATTAACTCATGGCAAGCTTGCTCAATATAATAACGCTAACAATAATTCATGAATAACAAAAGACCATGGCCAAACACAGAACAATCATAGCTTCTCTAGAGGACAACGTCTCAAACCTCTAAGTACACTATATGCCCCATTCAATTTTACAATAATATGGTCCAGGGACTTAGTGACAATCCAAGAACAGTAAGATCCAACAGTTTTCATCTTTTATCTCTTCTACTTAAGAGATCTATCTTTAACAATTCAGTTTAGGTTAAACAAGATCCAATCAGAAAAAACTATTTGATCAATTCTAAATTCAATCACATGATCTGATGGGATAATAATATAAATAATATCAGGATCAAATATAAAAATCATGATAACTATCTAATTATCCATAATTGAATACGCAAAAGTAGGTTAGCTATCCCATAACACGACCAACGTTAGGTGGAACCCGGGTTGCATTAGGAGTCACGTTAGGAAACAACCAAGATGCCCTCGACTAGGGCAAACCTGGGCCGAGTGTAAAGTGAACCCGGCCGGGTTGGCTGGTTCACCCCCAATTTTATCGTGCCGACTCGAGCCGTGCCAAAGTTAGAACCCGGGCCGAATTCTACGAACTGTCTGATTTCGACTACAATTTGGTTCGGGCTCCATAGCATCCTCGCCGGGCAGAATAGAACCTGGATTGGGGTTTTGCCACCGATAGGAAATCACATTCTGACGTGACTTTCCAATCACCATATCCATGTCATATGATATCCAAACTATATATGCAAAATCTATACTAATGAAATCTCTATTGTATAAAGAAGAAGGGCTTAGATTCCATGTCGTGAAAAACTGACGCCATGAGGATTCCTCCTACATATCTAAAGTTGTCCAAAAAACTAACTCGAATCCTTGCTACTAGAAATTGTGCAAACGTAAAACTTTGATCGACCTCTGTGCTCAAACGACATCGGAACCACCGGTCACCTCTCGTAAGATCTTCTATATGCCAGTTCTAAAATTAGCCGCTGGATGCCTTCTAAAATGTCTCAGTTTGCATGGAAACAAGAGACAAAGTGGGGCTCATCGTGCAGAAATTTTATTTGGCTAAAGTGAGTTTCCAACTACCCTTTGATGCACGAAATTCATGCATAATTTTTAGGTCAATTTATTCTAGTTTTAGAAGTCGTTTGTGTTTTAAAGTGAGAAACTAATTTTAAATACAAGGAAATTCTTTTGAGATTTATTACTACCTAAGCTTGGTTAAATTTATGACAAGAAATTGAAATACACTAGAGTTTGGTCGAAAAAAGCTGAGGGAAATGACTCCTAGTATTGTCACGGTCGTGCACAACTTCTTCACGCCCGTGCAGCAAGTTAAGCCATATGAAAGTTCACTGTCACGGTCGTACTAGCAGACTTCATGCTTGTGCGAAGAAGGATGAAGCAGCCTCGACCATTCTGTCACGATCGTGAGATATTACCTTCACACCCATGACACAGCATCACGAGCAGGCCGTTCTATCATGGCCGTGCAACGAAATTCATGCATAATTTTTAGGTCAATTTATTCTAGTTTTAGAACTCATTTGTGTTTTAAAGTGAGAAAATAATTTTAAATACAAGGAAATTCTTTTGAGATTTATTACTACCTAAGCTTGGTTAAATTTATGACAAGGAATGAAAATACACTAGAGTTTGGTCGAAAAAAGCTGAGGGAAATGACTCCTAGCATTGTCACGGTCGTGCACAACTTCTTCATGCCATACAGCAAGTTAAGCCATATGAAAGCTCACTATCATGGTCGTACTAGCAGACTTCACGCCTGTGCGAAGAAGGATGAAGCAGCCCCGACCGTTCTGTCACGGTCGTGAGATATTACCTTCACACCCATGACAGAGCATCACGAGCAGGCCGTTCTGTCATGGCCGTGCAACGAAGAATCACAACCATGTTGCTTTATGAAGAAAATCACATTTGTCATGGCCATGTAATGAAGAATCATGACCATGTTGCTTTATAAAGAAAATCACATTATGTCACGACCGTGCAACTTTAATGTCATAGCCGTGACGGCGGTATGTTAGGCCATTTTTATCCACATTTTTTATAAGATTTCGGATTATTGAGCCAAGCTATGAGGAAAACTATTTAAGGAGACCCCAAATCAATTGGTAGAGCATCTTTGGAGGGCAGAAATCGAAGGTTGAAGGCTTGGTGAAGTCAATCCAGAGGCTACAACGAAACTCTGTCGGAAACTCGAGAAAGGACGATAGAATCAGGAGTAGTTCCTCTTGTTCTTTATTCTTTTCTTGAAACATAATTTAGATTGATGTACACTCATTTTATGGAATAGTTCTTTAGGATTTTCTTGATTGAAACCTACTCTATGGAAGTCTTTCATACATTTAGTTGATGAATCAATAACATGTTTTATGATTTTCTCATTTTTTTATGCTTGAAATTTGTTCATTTGAATCTTTTTATTATCTGAAAAGAAGTTAAGAGATTTTTTATAATTTTCTCTGATATTTCTCTTGCATGTCACTTTTGGAGAAATTGCAAGAGACCCAATTATGTTGTTGTTAAGGTGACTTGAAAAAGCCCTTAATTTTATATTCCAGTTGAATGCATTTTGAGGCTTAATAAATTAGATTAAAAACTGAAAAGACTAATCTCATTTATTGATTTCAAAAAAGGATTTAAAGCCTACAATATTGGTTAAATCAACTTGGAAATTTTACTTTATTAATTCACCATATTTTGTCTAAGGATTGATACATGAGTAGTGGTATTAATCAAGAGAAATCATATTCATCAATTTTATACTTTTAAACTCCATTGATCATAGCTCTATATTTATATTATTTATTCTTCTTATTTTCATAAAACACAAAATTATTATCTTTTCTCAGTTTATAAGTAAGAGAAGTTATTAATTATTTCTTGTCCTCGTGAGAATGATATTTATACTCATCATTTTATTACTTGAACGATTAGTGCGCTTGCTAGTGTTTCTAAGTTTGTATCACCCTTTAATACCTATTTATAGTTGTAGGCTAGGATTTTAACTTTTATTAGACCTTGGACTCCTTCAGAATTAATCATGGGCATCCATCATTAATTAATCATCACATAATCCCTTAGATTTAATTAAATCTTAATTAAATTAATAATCCCATAACTATCTCCATAACAATTCCAACCTCTTCTCAAACTCATTTATTTTTCTAACTTTTCCTATAAGTTTCATCAAATTCATAATTAACGAATTCCAAAAGATTAAATAATGATTTCCCAAATATGATTAATGAATACAATATTTATTTATTTATTTCTAAAAAATCGAGGTCGTTACATCATAACCTCTTTAAAAATAAAATTGTCCTTGAATTTGCATAAAGAAAATTGCATGAGCTATTTAAACAATTCTGAAAAATTCTTTCTCATTTCTTCTTCCAATTCTCAAGTGGTGTCTTCATCTTTTTTATGTGTCTAGGGCACCTTGACCATGGGTACCATCTTGTTCTTCAAATGTTTATGTTTGCTCTGGTACTCCATGATCTCTATAGATTGTTCAACATATGTCAAATCAACATTGAAGTTTGGTTTGTCCATTTTCATGACATTAGCATTATCATGCTCATACTTGCACAATATTTATAGGTGGAAAGACATTATGCATGTGATGACGTTAATGTCAACCTGCAAGCTCCATCTCCAACTAGAGAAAGTATCTCAAAGGGGCCAACATACTTTGTGCTCAACTTACCCCTCTTGTTAAACCTCATTACCCCTTTCATTGGAGAATCCTTTAGTAACACTCGATCTCCAACCTTGAAGATATGCTATCTACGCTTCTTGTCAACACATGTCTTCTAACTCGTGAAGGTTGCCTATGCTGGAGTGGTAACTATTGTATGTGAATTCAATAAGTAGGAGGTGAGTGTTCCAACTACCACTCCAATTCAATACACATACTCAGAGCATATCGTACAACATTTATATTATGCATTCTGCCCCTCTATCGAGGATGCAACACTGTGCTGAAATTTAGCTTCATCACAAATGCACTCTAGTTGCTTTGCTAGAATAAGGCCATAAATCGTGAATCTCTATCTGACACAATAAAGGCTGACACTCCATGCAATCGGATAATCTTCTTAATATAAATGTCCATCAAGTTTTTAACGGACTGGTCCCATTTGATGGGTATGAAGTGAACCGATTTGTTGAATCGGTCCACCACCACTCATATCACATCATGGCCCTGTTGGGTTCTTGAAAGCCCATAACAAAATCCATCGTTATTCTCTCCCACTTTCATTGTGGAATCCCAAGCTCCTGTAGTGGCTTATATGGTCTCTAATGCTCAACTTTCACATGTTGGCATATAGTACAATTTGCAACATACTCAGCTATGTCCTTCTTCATATTATTCCAACAGAAGATCCATTGCATATCTTTGTATATCTTCGTGCTTGCGGATGAATGGCGAATTCTGATTTGTAACATTCATCCAGCACCCATCTTCTTGATTGAAAAATATATAAGAATCTTTTCGCACAACTTGACTAGGTGGTTATACTAATTGTCATTAAGTTATGCTTTACCGATCTTCGTTTGTAGCTAGGTTGCATGCCAAGATATGCCATGATTCGTATCTCATCACTGTTGCTCTCAAGCATATGAGTAATCCTCCTCATTTCCTACTCAGGGCATCGACCATTGAGATTGCCTTCCCTGAATGATAATTGATGACAGATTCGTAGTCCTTCAAAAATTCGATCCATTTCCTTAGACGCATATTCAGATTACGTTGAGAGAAGATGTACCTCAGGTTTTTGTGATCCGTGAATATCTCAAATTTTTCACCATAAAGATAATGTCGCCAAATCTTGAGGGCGAAGACCATTGTTTCTAACTTGAGATCATGTGTCGGGTAATTCTTCTCATATTTCTTCAATTGTCTTGATGCATAGTCGACCACATTTTCATGTTGCATCAAGACGCACCCCAAGCCGGTGCCACATGCATCGTTGTAGATGACATATTCTCCTTAGCCTAAAGGTATAGTGAATGGGCACCATCATCAATCTTTTCTTTAACTCTTGAAAACTATTTTCACACTTTTGTGACCATTCATACTTGACATCCTTCTTGTGAGATTAGTTGCTGGTGACGCGATCTTGAAGAAGTCTTGTATAAATCTTTGGCAGTACCCTACAAGTTCGTGAAAGCTTCTGATCTCTGATACGTTCTTTGATTGCGCCCAATTCGCAATTGCTTCCACCTTTACATGATCCACTGATATTCCATCCACACTAATGATATGCCCAGATAAAACTCACACTTCAAAAATTTGGAGTATAATTTGTGCTCTCGTAGGATCTGTAGCACGAACCAAATACTCCTCATATTCCTTTGGGCTCAATGAATAGATGAGGATGTCGTCGATGAAGATGATCATAAACCTGTCCAATTATGGCCTGTAGACTCGGTTCATCAAATTCATAAAGGTTGTTGGAGCCTTGGTCAGCCTAAATGGCATAACTTGAAACTCGTAGTGGCCATATCTGGTTCTAAAGGCTATCTTTGGCACGTCGTCATTAGCTATCCAAAGCTAATGGTAGCCACTTTCTCAAATCATCTTCGAAAACACTTCCACTGAAAATAATTGGTCAAAAAAGTCATCGATTCTTGGCAATGGATACTTGTTCTTTTATCGTGATCTTCTTCAACATATGATAGTCTATGCACAACCTCATAGACCCATCCTTCTTTTTCAAAAATAACACCGAAGAGCCCCATGGGAAGACGCTCGGTCTGATGAACTCTTTATCCAACAACTCTTGGATTTGGATCTCCAATTTTATCATCTCAGCTGGAGCCATTCTATACCGAGCCTTCAATATTGGTGTTGTAACATGTACCAAGTCGATGCGGAAGTCGATCTTCAGTCGTGATGATAGTTCTGCAAACGTCATTTGGAAAGATATCAGGAAAATGCTATCTCGATCTATCTCAGCCCTGTCTCTCTAGATTGCACTTGCCAAGAATCCCCCGCACCCTTTCTTTAATAGCTTCTAGAGCTTGATAGCTGACACGAGGCCTTCCCACTCTCTAGTGTCGTGCCTCGGATGAAGATATGAGGTCTTCTTGGCGTTTTGATCAATATCTTCTTCGTTCAACAATGTAGGTACACATCGTGGCAGAACAACTAGTCCATACCCAACACTACATCGTAGTCCCTAATCAGAATGATCAAGTCTGTCGAGAGGTCTTTACCTTCCACCTCGATCGACACTTTGGGAATATATTTTTGGGTGACGATGGATCCTAGAGGCGTGCCGATATCAAGTGGAAATCTTGTGGCGTCATGCTCAATAGCGCAGCGAATTGTTCCAAAATGAAGGACTGCGTCGCACCTGAATCAAATAATATATTAGGATAAACGCCATCAATCTTAAGCGTACTTTGGATGGCATCATTTGCTTTTTGCTCATCAATAGGCCGCATTGGTATACTCGACCTTGCACCATCTTTGACGGGCCATTATTGTGCTGAGGAGGAGGTCGACCATGCCTTGGCTCCTTGCATTCATGAGCGAAATGGCTCACCTTGTCACAATTCAAGCACACACTTGTCTTTCGATAGCACTCGTCGGGATGTAGCTGATGAGGGCTTCTGCAACTTCGTCCTCTCTAGGTATGGTATTCCTTTGTTTTGATTATTGCGACGACGGTTATCACATTTGTAGTCGTGCTTATGATCCCAGTAGCAATTCTAGTGCTGATGATGACTTATAGGTGCTTGATTCTGCCATTGGGCTCTTGCCTAGTCATCATCTTCCAGATGTATGATGAATTCTTCAACAAACGGAGAGTCTGAAAATTACTCCCTTCACTCTTTCTTTGAAACTGAGCTTTAGGCCATCAACTCAGGCTTCACACGATCAATCTCCGACTGTTGCATAGTGGAGTACTTCTCCAAACTAAGAAACTTCGTCACATATTGTTTGATCGGCATACTCCCGTATAGGTGCGTCAATTATTCCTTTTGCTTCTTGCCCCTCTCATAGGCAGGGATGAATCTATCTCTCTAAAGGCCTTCTTGAATACTCCCCAGGTGATGTGGTCCTGACCGGAGAACATAGTAAGCTTAGCTGTGTTCCACCAGTCTCGTGCTTCACCAGTCAACTATTGACTAGAATAGATTAGCTTGCGGTTCTTGCTACAATCCATCTCGAGGAAGATCTTTTTGACCTCCTTCATCCACATTTCAGCGTCCTCGAAGTCATCCTTCCGATCGAATTGAGGGGACTACAACTTTAAGAATCTATCTATAGTGTCTTTACGATCATGACCAGACTATCATACGAGACTCATGGGGTGAGAGTACTCAGTGTGAGTTGAGTGGGATCTATGAGGTAAAGATCCCTACCTCAGTTGTCCCTCCTAATGATCGTTCATCAGAGGACCTTAGGCCTACTACATGTTCCATATTGGGTTCTGGGCCTATTTCGTGAGCTTTGATTTGCATCACCCGTTGCGATCCTCTCTTGGGAGCCCGTGGAATATGGTTCAATAAGACCATCTTATGTAAACAACTACTCTTACACAACAATAATAATAAAATTTCATTGGTGTGAGCTCAATAATCCATATCACAATACAATACTTACTTGATCCTACTAGATGATTGTAGTAGTTGCTCGTGACAGATGCACATGAATTCAATTCTATCTATTAGAGACAATTAATAAATGCCTCTCCTTACTCTGATACCTTCTATAACACCCTGAGGGTCACGTGACGTTCATGTGGTCAAAGTAGTCCCAAAGATGCTACACAATTTTTAATAAAACAATTTTCTAAAATAGAATCTATAAAATATGAAAATTGACAATACTAGAAACCAATAGCCCAATATTCAAAGGAGCTAAAACATCAATAACTCCACAATATTAAAAGTGTGTAAACTAATAGCAACTAAAATAACACTAAAATGACTTTGTCTTATGCCATGTGCAACAACCCTATCACCGATCATCTGTAGCACCATACTCTACTATGATCTCACTTGCATGAATCCATATGTAGGAAAAATAATGAGTATAAAAATACTCAGTACGCAATGTCTAACTATAATAGCATTCAATAATTAATGGTGTCAATAATTAAACTCTAATAGGATGATAGCGCAACTAATAATACAATGCAATAATCAATTTAGCACTCGAGGATCAGTTACAATAGTCAATAAATCAATAAAGCCATATATCAATATGGAGGGTCAAGAAAAAAAAGGATAAAAAAGACTAATCAATACTAATTTAACCATTAATAATAATCAATGATGCCGATCACTATGACACTATTCAATTTAATAATTTTGATTAAATATCAATGGTCATTGGTCAATAACAATTCCATTGAATTCAATGGGCAGAGACAGTGGCGATCAAAGGCAGTATCTGAATCATGGTTCACAAACTCTCGAGTTTGAGGCGTAAACTCTTACGAGTTCACGAATTTAACCATGAAATCGAGTCAACTCGGAGTGGAATGGGATTGGCTGCTAAACTCGGGCTGGTGAACTCGGGTAAACTCTAATAAACTCGGGTAAACTCTACCAAGTTTACAGGTAGAAACGTCAATAAATCAATAAAGCCATATATCAATATGGAGGGTCAAGAAAAAAAGGATAAAAAAGACTAATCAATACTAATTTAACCATTAATAATAATCAATGATGCCGATCACTATGACACTATTCAATTTAATAATTTTGATTAAATATCAATGGTCATTGGTCAATAACAATTCCATTGAATTCAATGGGCAGAGACAGTGGCGATCAAAGGCAGTATCTGAATCATGGTTCACAAACTCTCAAGTTTGAGGCGTAAACTCTTACGAGTTCACGAATTTAACCATGAAATCGAGTCAACTCGGAGTGGAATGGGATTGGCTGCTAAACTCGGGCTGGTGAACTCGGGTAAACTCTAATAAACTCGGGTAAACTCTACCAAGTTTATAGGTAGAAATGTCAGATGCGAAACTTAGGCATTTAATCAAGATTTGAGGTCAAAATTGAAATAAAAATAAGATTGAACCTTTATGTTTTAACAATTTAGAATACTTTATGTTTTAATTTGTATGACTAGTCAACTACTTTAGTAATTTGATGTATAAACTTTGAACTCTTTACATTTTAATGTGTGTTGCATCGACTTATAGAATATAGTGTGATGAATTGTTAAAAATGATGAATCCTTATGCAATTCATATATGACTGTTGAAATATTACCAATGAACCCATTACATTTAAAATTAACATATAAATCCTATTTTTCACAAATATTTTATAAACACATAATATTAAAAAAGTATATATATAGTCATATACATAAAGTCTATGTTTACGTTTTGAGTTTACGTCTCAAGTTTACCGGACGTAAAATGAATCAACATAAACTCTCGAGTTTGAAAATCTTGATCTGAATGACATGATCCGATTCATTTTCATTTCCATTCAATTTAATTTAATTCAATTCAATATTTGAAGTTATCTAATTCAATAGGGAGAGCTATGTCAATTAGGAAAAATTCCATGTCTCTCTCATGTAGACCAATGGGGCCCATGGCAAGTTGTCACAATATAATAACGCTAACAATAATTCATGAATAGCGGGGTACCATGACCAAACACAAGATATTTATAGCTTCTCTAGATGATGATGTCTCTTACCTTTAGATACGCTGTCTGCCATTCTGCCCCCTTCAATTCTAAAATAATATGACCTAAGGGTTTATACAATAGGAGAACATAAAGACCCAATAATTTTCATCTTTTATCTTGTTTACCTAAGAGACCTATCTTTAACAATTCAATTCAAGTTAAACAAGATTCAATCAGGAAAAAATTACTAAGTCAATTCTAAATTCAATATCGATAGGATAATATATAAATAATATCAGGATCAAAATATAAAAATCATGATGATGTTAGATCTGATAACAATATGATAGGGATGATCAAGAACATTTATCCATAATAATTATTTAATTATCCATGATTGAATACCCAAAAATAGGTTATCTCTCCCTAGAACTCGACCCGCGTTGGGTGGAACTCGAGTCGCGTTAGGAAACAACCAAGAAGCCCTCGACCAAGGCAAGCTCGGGCCATGTAAAGTGAACTCGTGCCCGATTGGCCGATTAAGCTGTGCCGAAGCTAGAACCCGGGCCACACCAGTAAGAACCTAGGTCGGATTGAACTTGGTCCGATTCCGACTATGATTTTTTCCGGGCTCTATACCACCTGAGCTAGGCAAAATAGAACCCGGGTCGAGTTCTGTCGCCGAGTAATCGTGTTCCGACGTGACTTTTCGATCAATGAAATATCTGTCATACGATATCTAAATTATGCAAAATCTATAGCAATGAAATCTCTGTATAAAGGAAAAGGGTTTCGGGTTTCATGTCGAGAAAAATTAACGCCATGGAGATTCCTCCTACGTACCTAAAATTGACTAAAAAAACTTACTCAAATTCTGGTTGTTGGAAACTACGTGAACGACGAACTTTGGCCGATCTCTTGAATGACGTCCTGAAACCACTGATCACCACTTGAAAGATTTTCTCCTATTATAAATTAGCCGTCGATTGCCCTCTAGAATGTCCCAATTTGTGTGGAAACAAGAGACAAAGTGAGATTCATCGTGCATAAATTTTATTTGACTAAAGAGAGTTTTCAATTGCCCTTTAAGTCTTATTTATAGTTTTAGGTTAGGATTTTTAATTTCTATTGAAGTTTGAACTCATTCACAATTAATCAACCCACTAATTCCTCAAATTTAATTAAATTTGAATTAAATTAATAATTTCACAACTATCTACGTAACAATTCCACATCTTCTCAAATTCCTCATTTATCTTTCCAACTTATTCTACAATTTCCATCATTTTCAGAATTAAATAATTTCAAAAAAATTAAATAATAATTTTCTAAATCTAATTAATGAATAAAATATTCATTTATTTATAAAAAAGATTGGGATCGTTACACTATTTACAACCACGCCATCGAAAATAATTATATAAACATGTAGTTCTTTGGATTAAATTCATATACTTTCAAATTGTAATTCAAGCACGAACGAAAAAAAGAAAGAAAAAAAAACGGAGCTGAACATTAAAAACACTATATATTTTTTTGTTGCTTATTAACATAATAATAATATTGTATCTTTTTTAAATATTATATATTTGGAAATCCAAAAATGCTTATTTTTTCGGTTTAATTTATTACCCGTAATTCATATCACGGCGAGATGAACTTTCCCGAACATTTCTCTTTTATTGCCCTCCAGCAGTCTCATTGTTGCTTTGGGCTCGTCGTCGTTGTCGTCGTCGTCTCGCTGCTGTTCTCGCCTTTTCTCACCCTCCTCACACATAAAGACACTACGATCTCATGGCCACAGCAGAGCTGCTCGCGACGCCGCCTCCAGTCGAGGTTGTCGCCACCGGCAATATAGATTCCGCTAGTCCTCCAAGTAAATAAATCTCTCTCTCTCTCTCTCGTGGTTTGATGGGGATCGAAATTCGGACTTAGGCGAACGAAGATGAGATTTTTGATCCGAGGAACTGAGTTGAATCCTTGTTGCAGCTATTCTTGCTATCTCAAATCTCATCGTTGGTTCCAAAATTGGATCTTTCCTGTTGCCGTTCCTTCAGTTCATTTCTCTGATGATGTTTGCTTGATGTTAATTGTTGTTCTGTAGCATTCCAGGACATGTTAAAACCAAAGGCAGAGCCCACCTTTTTTCTGTGACCTGTGTCATCAAATTTCTTAACAGTGTGATCCATGAGATACTTGTACCACCGAACAATGAATACAACAACGACGACAACAAAGCCTTATCCCACTAGATGGGTTTTACGCTGGCTGTCGGGGCCTAACACAACCCTCCTCCTTTATCCGGGCTTGGGACCGACTATAAAACATAGGCGGAGTTACATTATTGATGTTCATGAACGAAAAAGACGTAACTGTTCTCATTGTCAGTCGTTAGTTTCTTAGATGTGTGGTACAGTTTCAGAAATGTTGGAGCTCTTAAAAATGTGATTAACATTCAACTACATAAAATGAAAACATGCAGTATGTTCACAAGAATAATGACCTGAAAAACTTTCAATATAAGAATAGTTGAATCATTAAGCGCGGAGGTAAAAATTTCCACCTGGTAAAATCATGTCAAATGGCTTTCTAGAACTGATAATGTCCACTTCATTTACTATAGACTCTTGCTTGGCATAAAATGTCTTCTCCAAACCCTCAGGCTCCAAGTAGCCTGCATCAGTTGGCATGAGCCACTGAAGAATTGCAGAAAATAAATTATTTCATAGTAATTTACGTTTAACTAGAAAAAATAGACACCGCAAAAATTAAAAGACACCTGATGAAGGAACTTAACAGGTGCTCCAAAAACCATTCAGATAGAGAAAAAAACTCCATCACTTAAGGATACATCCAATGGAATTCTTAAGGATTAACGTAATAGATACTGGGAATACGTCTTTAATAGAAACAAAAATCTTTCCAAGATAGTGGTAACCCAAAACATCAGCTATCAGAGTTTCCCTCAGCTCTCATAGATAGTGAAATAAAAGAGATAGCAAGTAAACCTTCTCAGCTCTTGCGGCAGCTTGCGCAGACTGGCCATAGATTTTTTCTCTTACAGAAAGCTGACCCTTCAGTTTTTTATCTTGTAATCTCTGGAATGTCAAATAACAGCATTGTATTTATTCTAGACTTACTCTTCGTACATATTGTACTTTGTTGAGGAGTAAAGTTGAAATCTGAGTAATAAGTATCGCACAGGACTTCAAATTAGTAGTCCATTGCATTTTTGCAAGTTTTGGGAGTTGGCAAGTGATTTTTATAGGAGGCATGTACTCTAGTTTTTTGTGATTGAAACGACTCTTGGAGTAAATCCATTCCTCTGTCAAATAGCAAGGTAAGTTTTCTTTCAGCAAAGCTGTTTATGATGGTTTGATATGAGCTATAGGCATTGCACATAGGCCCTTAGAAGTTTTCCAGATTTCTCTTGCTGTGTAACCTTCTCTTTGGTCTTGCATAATTTGTGATCCATACTTTTCCCGTTTTCATTTCATTTTGTTCTGTTTGTCTCATTCATCTATTCTAGACTTATAGATGAAAATTGTAGATGTTGGATGCATTCTTTTTTTTGAGAGGAATGTTGGATGCATTCTGAACCATACTGTTTGTCATTATATCTGTTCTGCTTCAGGCAGCGATGATGATAATGATGTGGTTGCTGAGAGTAGTGCATTTGTGCGTTGTGAGCCTTCCCAAGACCACAAATACCCTCCTAAAATTGAGTCAGAGTTCGAAACACTTCACGAGAAGGTCAAGAAGCAAATAATCAAGGAAGGTCATGGCCAGAATCCACCACAGCTATCAACATGCTTCTGTATGTACCTTAATTGTTCTGGCAAATGTTTCATTCTTTCAATTAATTGCCTTGTTGGGTACCTTGTTATAGGGTAACGAATACATGATATTGTTCTCAAATTTTAAGAAGCTGGTTAGAGATTGATTGCAAATTTTTTTTTCTTTTAGAGGGAAAAAAGGATGATTAACCAGTGGTCTCAAATCTTTTAAAATCTAAGTTGCTGAAAAAGAAGCATGAACCTTCTCTTTTTCTCAATCATACAAAATTGTTAAGTGTTGTCTGAAGTGGTTGACAACTCCAGCATCAGTTGTGTTAGGCCCCGACAGCCAGCGTAAAACCATGTCGAATCGCATGAATATGGATCAACGAATAGTGTCGTATGATCCATGTAGCCGACCCCACCTAGTGGGATAAGGCTTTGTTGTTGTTGTTGTAAATTTCTATGAATGTGCACCCGAATTTTGGGGCTTTAAATGTGCCCAGCATCAGTTAATCTGCCATAAGTAGATGATAATTTAAATAGGGACAATGTTGAAAGAGAGAAGAAAAATGATATACAAGTTCATCTTTTTTTAAAAAATTGCTGGTTCTGTTGAAGTTTCTTTTATAAGCGTTCAAACATGCATACTGGAATAATCTCCCTCATAAAACTTAATATATCCATTAACATCAATTTTCACCATTATGAAAAGACTGCATCCTCCTCCGAGATAGCAGTCCTGCATTTCATTATGGTTTTTATTTATGACTGAAACTAAGTTTGTTAAGAGCTATACTTCATGATATGGGTTCCATAAGCAATCACCAGTTATTAGTGTCTACAATTGTGATTGTAGAATCTTTATATGCATTTTTTTTTCACATTCTACATTGACCTCTATTTAACATGTGAACAGAATTATATTTCTTATTCTCCTCTTGCAATGTATTCCTCGAAATCGTGGTTGCATCATGTCAACACCATTATGTTATTCTATTTGCGATTCTTGGGTTTATTTATTTGTCTTACTATTTGGAATATCTTTATACTTGCCAGTGCACTATAGGGCATGGGTTGAGAACTCATCACACAAGTTTGAAGATACATGGCAAGAGCAAAGGCCAATCGAACTTATCTTAGGCAAAGGTAATTCACTTCAATAATTTTACATTAGTATCTTCTCTTGTAAACTAATGGAGGCCGCACTCCTAGGTGATTCTATTGGGTAAGTTTAGACAGTTGCTTGCAGCCCATCACCAAGCTGGTTGTAGGTTGAGCTCGTTCACTTACAGTCAAAATCTAGGGTTCCATTGACAAGTTGACCTGGTTTTCATAGCAATTTAGCCTGAAGGAAACACTTTATGCTTATGACATACAAGGTGTCTATTTGGTGCTTATCATAAATGTGTAAGAACATTATACATATAAATTCCTATATATGTTTTGAAGGCCAATATCCATTTTCCTGCTCCTTCATGTTTCTTTTTTTAAGAAGAGCTCCTTCATTTTCTAGAAAATACAGTGTGATAAAGACATCACTCTAGGTGAAATCTGGACCTGCCCCAGGGACTCTGCACAGAGTTCCTGGGCGCCCTGTTTCACCTCTGCCCTCCCAGATCAGAGAGCTTCTGAGTTTCTCAAGCTCCTCCACTCAATTTCTCATTTTCAACTCAACAGCTCAAGAATGGATGGATGGGTGTGGTTAGGTAATACTTTCTCGGTCCGATCGGCGTACGAGTTTCATAGGGGATAGACACAATATTGACGGTGATTTCCAGAAGGATTGCAAGAAGATCTGGGCGGCAAAGGTCCCTCTTAAGATCAAAATATTCATGTGGCAAGTTAGAAGAGGCAGGGTTCTCACTGCGGCTTACCTGCCTGGCCTTATTACTGGGGTTTCGCCGACATGTGATACTTGTCAAGAGGCGGAGGAATGTGTGCAGCATCTATTCTTTGGGTGTAAGACGGCGCAGAAAGTATGGAATAAATTTGGTATTACAAGCATCGCGGCGGCGACAGAGACTGAATTTTGGCTACCTTTCAGGAGAGGTGGATGTTCTGAGAAGCCTACATACACATCTAGAAGGGAATGGCGAAATTTTTGCAGAAATATGGGTGATCTGGCTGTGGCGGAATGCAGTTATTTTCAGGGGAGCCCCAAGCTACTTGGAAAATATTACCTCTCATATTAACATACTAACCAGGGACTGGAGCCACTTTTGTTAGTTTGGATGTCTCGGCTGCGGCTTATCACGTCTTTTTGCTCTTTTGGTACTATTTATACCTTTGTGTTGCGTGCTTGTGGCACTTGCAAATGATGTAGCTCTTTCGATTTTCATTGAATAAAATGTGGAATGGATGATTAACAACTTGTTGATCATCCTTTTTACCCCTCAAAAGAAAAATACAATGATAGAAAAGTTGGGTCACCATCTAGGATGTGCCAACCACAAGTAACACGTGCATTCTTATACTAGTTAGGATAGTTTTTCATTTCTCTATCCTGAGCTTATCAGATTTTGCATGTACACTTATTTGAATATGAAAACAGTACCTTGCATCTATCAGCTCTTAAATCATTTCATACATAATATATGATTGTGGAAATATGTTTTTCTCCGATGTTGAGTTTGAGATATGATTTGACTTCTGATTGACTGACTTGTCTTCATAACAGAAAAACCAGAAATGGCCGGCTTGAGCATTGGTATTGCAAGCATGACGAGTGGTGAGCGTGCACTCTTGCATGTAGGTTGGGAACTAGGTTATGGGAAAGAAGGAAGCTTCTCATTTCCAAATGTACCCCCAATGGCCAACCTTGTTTATGAAGTTGAACTTATTGGTTTTGATGAAGCCAAAGAAGTAGGTGACTGCATCTTTTTGCCAAAGCTCTAGTGCAAAATGCTTTGTAATTTATATAGAATGAATAATGTCCTTAAATGTAAATTAGTCGGATGTGTTTATTAAATATGTTTTTTTTTTCTATTTCTTAAATATGACCCAAGGGAAAAGAACGCAGTAATATGACAGTCGAAGAGAGAATTGAAGCAGCTGATAAAAGGAAGATGGAGGGAAATGAATATTTTAAGGAAGAAAAGCTTGAGGAGGCTATGCATCAGTATGAAATGGTTATTCACCTCAAGTACTCTTGGAACTAACATTTCTTATATTTCTATTAGCAGTTTGAGCATGCAATCTTATGTAATTTCCTTTTCAGGCAATAGCATATATGGGGGATGACTTCATGTTTCAATTATTTGGTAAGTATAGGGACATGGCGTTGGCTGTGAAAAATCCGTGCCATCTTAATATGGCAGCATGTTTGATTAAGTTAAAACGCTTTGAAGAAGCTATTGGACAATGCAGCATTGTAAGTCAGCAAAAATTTCCCAATTCCAGTTTCAATTATTATCTCTCATTCATTTTGTCTCTAGGATATATAGCATCGCCTTCATTTGTGATCTTTCAAATTGAGGCCACTTGAGTTATTACTGTTCTGCTGGATATTTTGTTTAGGTCTTATCAGAGGATGAAACTAATGTGAAGGCATTGTTTAGAAGAGGGAAAGCTAGAGCCGAACTTGGTCAGACAGATGCTGCGAGAGAGGACTTGGAGAAGGCAAGAAAACATGCCCCACAAGACAAGGCTATCGTAAGGGAGTTGCGGTCGCTGGCTGAACAGGACAAAGCGGTTTACCAGAAGCAGAAAGAGATATACAAAGGCATCTTTGGGCCAAGACCTGAACCCAAACCAGAACGGCTTCGATGGCTCCGTCGGTTTTGTCATTGGCTGGTCTATCTGGTCTATAGCTTATTCAAGATTTTTAAGAGAAAATCTGACTAAATAGGTAACTAGGTGGTAATCATTTCGGCATCTGCGTTTGTTCAATAAGCTGGTCATTTTGTACGTTTAAGGAATTGTCATGAACGCGACTAATGTATGTCTCATGTCTGATCTTGTTTTTCCGAACATTGTTATAGAAAAATAAATTTCAATCTACGAAGAGATAATAATGACTGTTAGCAACGATAACAGGTAAAAGCTATCTGGAGCATTGTGATCTCTCATGGAAAATGATGCATTATATATTTATTTCTGTCACGTACTTCAATAGTTACAGTAGAATTTGAATCATCATCCCTTCATGTCTGAAACATGTCATCGTTTACCTGATATTTTGGACTTCTTGTTTGTGCAAAAAACCAGCGACCAATATATAAGACTTTGATTATCACGATTACAATGCAAAGTCAGATCCTAGATTTCTCCCTTTTCTCACTCCGTATTAGAATTAAGGTTTCTAACGAATGCAGAACACAAATGCAACATTACAACAGTAGATAGGCAACAGTTCGATAACAAGAACTGGTAAGCTCCAAGTTTCTGTCATGCCATCGCAAGCTCCTTAATGTTCATCGGGAATACTTCAGTGCGGGAGGTGGAATTGTATGCTTTAATGGCATACAAAACATTTGCCGTCTCTGTTGGGTGGAAGGCGTCCCAGAACAAGTAGTTGCTGCGACCGCTGCAGGGCGTCTGAAACGGCAGGCATGTCACCTGCCCATTGTTCCGGCCCACGCCGCAACAGCCCCTGTCGACCACGTCGAATCCTATTCCGCAAAAATGTTTCAGAAACAAACTCTATATAAAGAAAGGAACAAAATGCACTTGTAAAGATCACACAAGACTAATAATGCACCATATGAAGCTGCATTGTTGACGATATCATTGGAGCTTTCATAGGTGTTAACGTAGATGAATTTGGCGTCGGGAAGCTGGGCGTTGAACCGGTTCACCATCCGCATGAGTCCCGTATTGTAGATGCTGATGGCAGAGTTTATGTCCTCATTGCAGGGTCTTCCCGGCCGCCTGCTGCTGCGGTTGTTGTAGCGAGCGAGCTCATAAGGTATGCATCCGATCTGTCCGATTCCGGCGATTACAAACTTCCGGGCTCCCAGATCATACATATCCTGCCAGCATTGCACACAGGTTTCTTTATTCTTTGTTCACGTGTGGTTTGATCATGGAAGAAGAAGAAGAAGAAGAAGTGCTGCTTACTGTTAGGTGCCGCGAGTAATCTTGGAGGAGGAGCGTGGCATAAACCCTCGGGCTGTACTCTGAGCTGCTCGAGTAGAAATCAGGCATGAAGTAGTTGTTGAGGTAGTCATTGCTCCCCAGTCCCATGTAGTAGATGCACTTGCCCAGGTACTCGGCTGTTCTAGTGGCGTTTCTCTTGAACAAGCCCGTCATCGTCTGCACCGTGCTGCGGAAGTGATCCACTTGGTCTTCCAGGGGGTAGTGAGAGCCCTACAACATGTTGTGCAGCTTTTTGGTTCATGTGCTGATCTCTAAGCATATCTACGAGTTGCACTCAGTACTTTACCAGATTGTTGCCGGTTTCAGCTCTGATGCCAGATGCTCCTGATGCAAAATTCAATCCTCTCATTATGGCCTGACCCTCAGTAACGGCATGCGCTGGGATGAAGTCTCTGAAACCTAGCAATTGAGCTGCATGGACAAGAACAGATATCACTATCTCACAAGAGGACGAACATCCATGGAGGGACATGCAACCTTCCCTTTAATTTACACATTGAACTGCATGAAACAGATCATGATGTTGGACTGAAACTGGAACAGTAGGGAAAAGTGGATGCTCCTAAAGTTCAGAGAGTATATAATACCTAAAACGTCGACCACTGTGCGGCCATTGGTGAACCTCCCGGACGCTCCCTGAGGGAAGTCGATACCGTAGGGCCTGTAGTTGGCCCTGGCAAGCGTCAGGATGTTGTTGTTGTTGCCGTTGTCCACCAAGGAGTCCCCAAAGATGAAGAAGCACGGCACCTGCGGCGCCGACGTCGTCCAGGCCTCGGCCACCCCCAGTAGAACGAGGGCGACCAGCGGCACCAGCTTCTCAAGGCCTCCTCCTCCTCCCATCATCATTAGTCCAAAACACTGGAACGTACCTCTTCTTGTTATTGGATACTTGTTGGAGGATTGTGAAATTAAGAAGGTTGCAGAGACTTATATATAGGCTTAGGCTCTTTGTCTCGTCTGATTTGTGAGAGCCGAGCTCGTGAAAGGCGTATCTTTACGTTCTTCAGGGGTGACGGCGGTGGTTCATGCGATTCCTTTATTTCTCATTGATGGAGGTGGTGAAATTTAAGAAAGCGGAGGTTGCATCATTGCATGGAAAAAAAAAAGTGCACTCCGGTAGTAATTAATATGAGGTGGCGACAAAAAATGTGTGAGCATGAGGTGCATGGTACAATCTTCACTCCTCCCATTCAGGGATCTGATAGATCTCCACGGCAACAACATTTTATGCTATTTGAATTGCAAATTAAGATATATATATATATATATATATTACAATGTTAACCACTTGGATTCTGCTCAAGACAAATTTGTAGCTGACCTTCTTTTATGTCTCATATGTAACAATTAGCAAACGGTTCCTCCCACTCCGGGATCTGATAGATAGATCTTCACGCAATCACATTTTATGCTATTTGAATTGCAAATTAAAATAGTACAACATTTAGAACTTGGATTCTGCTCAAGACAAATTGTAGCTCAACTTCTTTTGTGTCCCCGTATTCAATAATTAGCACACGCATATGGTTTACCTTTGTGCTGTTTTTTTCACTACTAATTCTTTAACTTCAGCATGAATATAATATTTAATAAGTATATGCATGATGTGATAGGTTACGACGGAGTGGAGCTTGATTAAAGTAATGAAGCATATAATTATAGAACAAAAAAAATAATTATAGACCTTTTATTAAGAAGTACGTAGGTTAACCTGTGAAGAATTTATTTCTTACATCAAGGTGCAATATTTGATTAATTAAAATTGAATTTTCACACACCGCCTGTCTCCTCTTAACTTGTACATCTTGGTCATTCACACTCCACAATGTACAACGTACAGTGTACAATGTCTTCCATCTCATATTGACAAACAGATTGTGCACAATGTGTTGCTTAGTGTGCACAATATACTCATTTTTTCCCCAAAAGTGACAATGAAGTGATCATAGGACATAAATAAATAGTATCACTCCAAAGAGAAAATAAAACTCCAGCTGATCTTTTATTTGTCCCATATTTAAAATTAAAGGGTCAATTTTTTGTTTTTAGATAATATATGATAACCAATTAAGCCAAAGTTGAGTAAATAGAATACACAATGAAATAAAACATTGTCATTTGACATTATCTTTTTTGTCAATGATGAATGCAGGACTTTTTATTTACTTTAATTTTTGAAATAAATATTACTACAAATCTTTAAGTGTTAAAACTATTTATAACACATAAACTATGAATAATTTATCAATAAAGTCAGCATTCGCTACAAGTTTTTAATCACTACATGAATAAACAATAATAAATAATAATTTTCACATAAAGATTTAGCCAAGTTGATGTAGCATCTATGGCTCTATGCTTTAGCTTGCACAATTTTGTCAAAACACGTCACATGTTCTCGTATATAAATTCAACATATTTTCAATGATTTATGTATATTGGATTAATCTAAGATATATCTCTAGTATCCTTTTTCTCATGAGACTCGATGTACTCATCAAGTCATCGTACCACACCATGCACAAAGTTTGATGTTTACATTTCATAGCATATAATTAAGCTTGCATTTAGATTTTTATTTTAGTTAATTTGACCACAACATGCATCATTTTTAAGTTTTAATTGGTTAATTTCTTTGATTTAGTATTCTACTCCTTGATGGTGGTATTTTGCAAAAAAAAAATCACTTAAAATAGGCAAGGAAAATTATTGAAGAAGAATCATGTAAAATGAAGTGAAAACAATTTTGAAATACAAAATTTTGATTTTTACGAGTCGTGACAAGAGAGTCGTCACAAGTGCAAACTCACAGACATTATAATGCAAAGAGGTGACTTCATAGTTGTAAAACATAAGTCATAGTCACGACTCATCTTTTCATTATCACGAAAACAAATTATACAAAGTAATGGGTCATGATGAAGCCATATTTACAGCTCATGACATCATGTATGTGAGAAGAATTGGAGAATTGAAATCACATGATGTGATTATAATGTCACAAATACCATAATGAGATCAAAAAAATAACTCTACGATTTTACGTGTCATTATATTTGCATAATGTTTATGAAGAGAGTAGAATTTGATTCTCATGCCGTGACATCCCTATTATAAGAATAAAGTATGATAGAGATATTGAATTTCTTTATTTCATACTTGGAAATATTTTGATTTCCTTGTAATCACATGGGGATGGAGAACACATAAAAGGGAACACCTTGCAGCTAGAAAGCTTTACGCTGGGCTCTGCATCGAGAGCTTTGAAGCCAAGCGCATGAGAGCATTATGAGAAATCATTGAGAAGATTTTTGCACGGTACATATGGAAGGAGGATAAATTAACTATTTATCTTTAAAATCTTGCAAGTATTTTCTATTCTAATATATGTTGAGATGAGCATCATTGTTATCACCTTTTATGCTTGTAGTATTTTTGTAATAGTTTAAGTTGGTAGGACAAATTCTGAATATCTTTATGTTTTTATTCATAAAAGATTGTTTATTGAGTACATTGCTTTTCTTCAGTATTTATTAAATTGATTGGTCGACTATTGACACATTTTTTATTAATTTCATATTATTTTAGAATTGATCATTTATTTTTTAGTACAAATAAATTATGTTCTATTCTAGTAACGTCGAAGAGGAGTATTAAAATTTATGATCTATTGGATAAATCCCAAAATAGATTATTATAATAATGCAACTTATTGAATCATAATCTAGAATATTTGAGGGTAGAGCCATAAGGGAATATTCTCAGTTTATAAATATTAAGGCTATTTTATTCACTCCTCGAAAAAGAGGTAGTTAATTCTATTTAGGAATAGAGGAATCATAATTTAGGTTGTTTTTAATACATCTAGAAATTGAATGTATACATTAATGATTAAATCAATTTCTATAAAGATAATTTTGATTTGTTCCTAATCTTATTCATTCATCATGAAGACCTACACATCATTAATTAATTTGAGTTATCATTCATTTTTCTACAAGTTGTATTTTCTGAGTAATTGTTTACTCAACCCATGTGTATGTTATTTGTTGCTCAGAGTGATAGTTAAGTAAGTTCTATGTGGGATGGATAGCTTTTACTCTTAATCACTTTATTACTTAAATGATTAATGCACTTACTAGCATCTATTTGATACGATTTTTTGCATCAGATGTCCATGTGTTAGGCAGTGCTACGAAGATGCTATCGTGACACTTTTTACCACATGGAAGAAACATTTTTAGCTTCATAGTAGTCATGCCAAAGTGGCACCAAAACACATGACACCATGGTGACGCCACCGTGGCGCTAACATGTAGTGCTATGTTGATGTGATTCAGACCCAAAAGTTATCATCATATCGCCTTCCACATTAGCACTTGCAGCGCTATTGTGGAGTTAAGACAACACTATTTTGTCTTCTAATGTCATGCCAACATTATGGCTTTGCCACGCTAATGTGACGCTATGGTAAAGCTAATTGCGATACATTATGATGCTAATCAATCATTAACATGATGCTAATATCAACACATTTTCTATCAGCTACTACCCCTTATTTTCCCGTACAATTTACAACATATATATGTATATATATATATATATATATATATATATATATATATATATATATTCTACACATTCATAACAATATAAGCTAAAATACTACCATTCTTCAAAGTAAAACTAACAAGATCATCACAAAATTAAAATATAAAACAAGTCATCATCTAGATTTACAAAATTAATAATTACGTTCAGAGTTACAAAAATTTCTACCATCCTACATCACTATCATCATCCACTTCACCTCAGACATTTCAATGTTCTCGGTCCTTGAGTTTGTCATCCACTTCACCTCTGACATTCGGTGATGATGTACTCGCTGCAAGATGGCTTGTAGGGACTACAAGACTAGCGCTAACGTCCCCTACAAAATAAAAAAAAAATTTTATGATCATATAAAGTATTATATAACATTTAAAATATTAATCATTTTTTAGATACATTACCTATAGGTGTCTGAGTACTAGGATCATCCATACACTTATCTACCATCTTTTCATTATATGCATCCTAAAAGATTTAAACATTGCGATGTTGATAAATCATTTAGACTAATTCGAACAACCAAATAATAAATAATGATACTTACCAAAACTCTACGGATAGTAAGTGTGACCATCTCATAGCGATGCATACTAGCGACTCAAAATGATGTGATGTTAATTCGACGCCAATAGCATCAAAATAGCGACGTCTTTGGGTCGACAAAGGGCGATGCTAAGTGACTCTTCTTAGCATCGATTTAGCGTCACATTAGCATTACAGACAGTCAACACTAAATTTGGTGCCATTGTGACGCTACAAAGTCGCTATTATCATGCGTGAAAGCCAGAAAATGCACAGCAGATTGTAACACTATGTTGGCATTGACTAAACCACAACGCTAAAGTAGCATCACCCAACTACGATGCTAAATCGACTCCCGCTTTAGGAGATGATATTGGCATCAGACGTCTACGTTGTATCAACGTCGACATATTGAGATGCTAATTTAGCATCATAGGTATGAGACGCTATTGTGAGGTGCAGACGATGCTAAAACATTGTGTCGCTAATGAGTCACTGATGTGTCACAAAATAATCAATTTGAGTAATGAATTAATAAGCTAAATAAGGACTCTGAAACATTGTATAACTATATATGTTGCCTATACTATAGTCTAATGAATAAATATATTAACTATTCTTAATCAATTAAACGTATATGTATTCTATACTATATATGTATTCCTAAATATACATAAATACAAATACACATATGTATATGTGTGTGTACTTTTTATATAGAAAGAAATAATGTTAACAATCTACATGCATACTTTAAACTATATGTACAATATATATAGTACATATACCTACATGTATATACACACGTCAATATATTATACATACAATTAACAGTTGTGACTTACTATATATGAGGGCCGGCGGAGGACAACGGTGATGCCGGGGTTACGGGTGAAGGACCTCCTACACAAATTTGACATAGATTGTAGCCAGCATCATATTTATTGCACCATGAATAACTTTATTTTCAGCCTTGTGAAGGATTTATGTACCTGGTAATTGGAGTTTGATCTCCTATCTTATAATCCAGCACTTATCATCTTGATGTCTCCCAGAGTTATTGGACGGCTTGTGAATAGGTTCTTCAATAATTAATCAACAATCTTTAAACTCCCTCCTGGGAGCTTAAAGGATACTATCTACCAATCACCACCACCATGATATTATTAGCATCTTAGTTCATTAATTTCGAACTTTCTAAAATCAATATGAAGAATATTTTAATTTTGCATCAAGATGTGTCCTATTCATCCAACTTATCATTATAGCACATCTAAGTGCATATACATTGTTTATGAATGCTGGGGGTCTTACCTAGTAATTGTCAGGATGCAGATAATAGTACGTAAAGGGATAGATGCCAAGAAACATGCAATGACAACTATATGATCAGATATCTTGCAATGTTAGAGGCAGATGAATATGTTTCTATTTTCCAAAGAAAAGGTAAACTATCGGATTTGTTCAGAGTACAGAGCTTGAATGATTTGAAGTCATAAGGACTCCTCTTGGGAAATATCAAAAGTTTAACCACATTCAGGTTGTAACAACCAGAAAAAAGATAACAGAAGAAAGAAACGGCCAACTAAGATCAACCCCAACCATATGTTCTTTTCATATAAGCAAAAAACGTCTCCTCCCTTTTTGGCTCTGTTCATCTCTGATTCACTCCCAAGAAAGCGTATCTCTTCTTCAACTCTAGTAAGGACAACAGAACCTTTTCTTCCTCACGCATTGCTGTGTCCCTACGATAAATCCTCACCTTCTCCTTGCATCTTTAATGAATTACAGGTGAAGGACGTCCAGGGAAAGAAGCCGACGTTCAGGGTCAACGTAGAGGGGCACAATAATCTGGTTGAGGTGGATTAGCGAGGAACAAACGCGAAACAAGGTGGTTAATCAATGCACTGCTATGATTTGATCATGTTAACGAATAAAAATTATGAAGATCTGATGAATGGAAGTTATCGATTGATTTGATACATTCCTGATTGTGTAATGGTATGATTGTTTGCTAGTAGGAATTTGATTATTATTGCTCTATTTGATTGCTTTGATGATTGCTACAATCATACCATTTTATAATCTATTTTATAATTTGTATGATTTTTGTGTATGATTATTATTGCTCTATTTGATTGCTTTGATGATTGCCACTCTACAGGCACGCCCGTGTCACTCTACAGGCATGCCCATGTCATAAGTTGGCCGAATGAATTCGGCTAACCATAGACCGGTCGGCCGATCCAATGAATCGGTCGATCGCCCTCATGCCCAGGCATGCCTGTGCCACCTTTCAGGCCCGCCCGTGCCATTCTCTTGACAAATGTCTTTACCGGCACGACCGTGTCGATCTCCTTGTATGCCCGTGCCACTAGGCAGTCACGACCATGCCAAGCTACAGATCGGTCGACTGTTCATCGAAATCGGCTGCCCCAAACTATGATCCCTCATCATTAACGCTTGATTTTTTTATCTGAATGCTATCTATTCTCCCCCTTATGATTGATCATCGTTACGACTAAATTAATGACACGCTTTCATTGAAATCCATTCTCGATTTAAGATATGAATCCTTTAACTGATTTGCTCTCTTATTGATTCAAATACTTCCATTGTATGAAGAATAATGAATAACAGGATTTTAAAGTGATTAATAGGTGAAGATGGAAGATGAATAATGGATTGTCAGTCCATGCCAAGTGTCTCAAGATAAGAGTCGCTCCCTTGATCATGATTTGATCACTCATTGACCCTCACAAGACTATATCATTTTGCTCGGTTTACCCTAAAAATCTAAAGGCACCTAAAGTCATCTGATTTCTAAGCAAGATTCAAGATTAAGACGTTTGCATAAGTAAAGCAAGCATGACTCAATATTAATAAGTATTGATAAGTAAAGCAAGCATGAACATCAAGTCAGGTTATCGTTACTACTTATGTCATGATTATCAAGTATATCATTGATTCCAAGTCCATCATGTATCATGTGTTCTTACTGATTATTGATATCTATTGATTTTCCTTATTCATGATTATGATGACTCCATGCTCTATTTGCAAACGAAGATAAGATACCGTCATCATTACTGATTTATGCTACTTAAAGTTATGCATTGTATATCTTAATTGGTTCTCTACTAGGCTGTAAAAGCTTACGGGAGGATCTCCTCCCTCGTGTTTAATTTTCATAGGGTCAAGTTAGTGATAGTGTTGAGTTGGTGTACTGCGACAGGGCTCAGGAGACAAAAAGCACATGGACCAAAATGCCTTATTATTTATTTATGTTCCATCCACATTTTAAACTATTGTATTTATCATGATATCATTATGTCAAGACCATGTAATGACTCTTTGATTTCGATAACTATTTATCACCTTCCGCCTTTCTTCCTTATTCTATCCTTTTATTTGTTGACATGTCATGATTCTTGACCAAGTCTTGGTCAATATGATGGTCAAAGCCATAGCGTTTGTAGCATTCTCGGATTGAACTTCGCCACGTGGCACTGGTCGATTTGGGGATGTTACATTTATGGTATCACAACCTAATATTTGGACTCTCCTGACATCTTATAGTATAAGATAGTATGATATCAGTTCATGTGCTATCGCCGAGCAGTCGCTACACCCTTCACCGAATGTACAAGTAATATCTTTCTTACTTTATGTTATTCTTTATTAATTTATTGATACAAATTTCATATGAGTGGTTGATTCCTAATGATGTTATTTTGTATGATAGGAATCAACATAAATTGTGTTAGTGATTATACAAAAGATTATAAAGATTATAAAAAAAATGGGAAAAGAACAAATAACAAACATGTGGATGATTATTATGTACATGAAGAATCAGTCCTACAGATATTTAAAGAACAAAATATAAGAAATGTTTATTTCTTATAATTCATATTTTTTTTATCTCTTTCATGATCGTTCTACCCATGGACTTCTTTTGCTAACTATAGCAGTACAAAGAGGAAAAGGAGTAGGTTAATCATTTGCAAAGAGATGTAGATTTGAGAAAGAAATGAGGAAAATTGAAGAGTAATTAAAAGATTCGACCCACATAACAAGTAGGTGTGAGATTGTTTCAAATAGTAGAAGTGAATTTATATGAAATCAAGCATGCCTAAGTTATGATTTATTTTTATGACTCATGTGGTTTCGTTGATTTATCAAGATAGAGGTTTAATGAATCATCTTATATGTTTATATTGATAAGTAAGGACCCGTAATGCTCATTGTGCCTTAGACTTCATGGCCCCTATATCCTAAGCAAATCCAAACTAGTTATATGAATTTCTAGTTGGATTACCTTATGTTGAAAAATAACAATTAGAATTATTAACTATTGAAGTTATGTAATATTAGTTAGACAAGAGTTTAAGTATTAGTGAGCTACCCAAGAATTATGTATAATATAAGAATGGACAAATATAAAGTTTAAAAAGAATCAAAAGTCACGTTGACACAACTAATGAAATTATGATTCAATTAGTAATTGGCTATTTGGCCTAAAAAAATTATTAATTAACTTAGTATAGTATATAGTAGACTTGAAACTTCCTTAATATGAAGTATATTTATATATAGCCATTGTTAAGGAATGAGTTCTCTATCATCGCATAGTAAATATATTTCCAAGATAGACTAATATGGTTGATAAAAGAAAATAAAAGAATTAGATAAGAAAATGCAATGCATGAAAGGGTTAAATGAATGTAAGAAATTTTAAAAAGATTTAAAGTCACTTAATTGAGATAGGATTAAGGAGGATATGAGCCCCCTACCATCAGATATTAAAAGATCAAACCATCACGTAAGCAAACATTATGAAGTGCCGAAGTCAAGATAAGGTATGAGGAATTTTATGTTTCTTTCACAAGGTTACTAATAGAGAGAAGAAAAAATTTAATAAATAAATAATCTATTGACATATTTACAAATTTCGTAATAATGTTCAAGTGTATATGATAATTAAAGATGGACAGCTCAGGTAAAAAACATAGTTCATTGAAATCCTATTATGGTTACGATGTCCTCAAGGTACCTCGATGTTAATATAACGAGTAATTTCCTCAAGTTTTATTCCAATGAAATGGATCATCCATGATTGTAACCATCCTCTTTATATATGGATTGATCTCCCTATTGACTTTAGGGTTATATTCGAACCCCCTTCAATGTAATAAATGACATCGTTAATGCAAATGGTAATGGGATAATAATGCAAAGGACAATGGATGATGTACAAGGGATAAATATGATTGTTTGTCTTTTTAATTTGATGATTGCTTTGTTTTCCTGCCTTACTACTTGAATTCATTCCATGGGTTCACCTGCATTCATGACATTTTACTAAGGACTTATGTTATGTAGTGTGCGTAAATTATTTTGTTCATTGTGTATTGGATCTTACTATATGTTTTATCGACTGATCGATCTCTCATCGTAGCTACCGTTCGATCTCAATATCGATTCAAAATGCTTTTCACTTCACTATGATTATTATACCGATTCATTCCCTATGTATGGAGTTGAAAGATAATCCACTCAAGAAGAAAAGAACTTGGCATGGTAATGTATAACCACTAGCCTTCTATGAAATTATGTGATATGAAATTGCAACGAAAAGATCAATCAAAGATAAAGTAAGGTAAACCAAGAAATTAAAGTTGAAAGCAACTCCCATGATCAAATTATTGAAAAAATCATTAATACAAGGGATCGAGACATAGGAAGGATATTGAATGATATTGATTAATGAACCATCTTATTCCAATGTCAAAGAGTGCTAAGAACGATCCATTCTCAAATGATTTATAAGACTGTTGATTGACTCCAAATATAATTGTCTCATTTGATAATTACTCATTTTTGTACTTTCTTGAATCCCTCAAGATATCTGATTCAAGTCGAAAGTCGAATGATCGTATCTCTAAATGATTATCATCACATTATACTACCAAAACATCGACATTGGACGATGTTAATTGTTGATTTTCATTGAATCAAAATAAATTACAAATCCTGGATCCTTATGGATGTCAGATCAAATAGTTATGGATGTCAAATATTGAATCGATAACTATAAAGGTCAAATGCATATCGGCTTAGTAGATATATTGTAATTTAAACTCACATATACAATGATCCTAAGAGCGCATGAAGTTATGAAATAGTGATAAATTTTTTGGCAATTCCAATGTTAAACGATTTAGAAATATAAAGATTTCGTAAGAAAGGACCAAATGTTGAAAAGCATAATGATGGTAAGTATAAAGACCCAAGATAATGTGGGAGTGCGATCAATTATTTTATCGAACTATAACTATTATCGGTTGTGGATAGGTGAAATATAAAGATAAAAGAAAAGAGAGTAATATAGATGATGCTGGAAAATTATAATTGAATGTAATTTTGAAAGAATAAATATGAGGGATTGCTTAGTAAGTTCAAATATACTCGTAATAAGTATGAACACTCCTTTTGAGAAGGTTATTGACCTAAACACTCATACTGTTAAAAAAAGTGGTGAATAAGAGAACTATCTAGATTTTTTTTGAGGACATGTGAGAGCATGTACACGTGATTGGCATTATAATTAGAATGATCATTTGATCAAAATTGTTTTTAACAATAGTTACTATTCAGGTATTTCGTGACATTGTTCGACTATACGGACAACCTTGCCACTCACATGTTCATTGGGGGAAGTAGATGAAGAAAAGATCATAAGTATGGAGAAAGTGAAAGAAGTAGTGGAGTACTCAAAGAAGGTTGCACAAGATAGATAAAAGAGTAATGCTAACGAAGGTAGACGTGAGTGGACTTTTAAGGCTAGTAATAAGGGTAAAGATTTCTCTTATAAAAGAGGGTCATGTGGATCAGTAAAGTGATAGAAGCCCAAATCCTTAGTTGGAGGACTTGAGATTTTGGAGTTGGTAAGTGATGATGCATACATGTTGACACTATTTCCCTTAGTATGGACAAATACACAATGTTCAAGAAGTACAAGCATGACGTGATGCATGCCGTTTATATCAAAAAGTCGCGGATTTTACAATTGCCGAATATCCCATGCACGTCATCAAATACAAGGTGCATCACCGGAAGAACAAGGATGTACCCATGGTCAGAGTAGCCACATGTCCACTAGGACAACGAAGTGATGTAGGAACTCAAGTCAGAAATGTACCAAGAGTCCCCGCACCTTTTCAGCAAGCCCTCTACCTCGCATAAAATTTGATGACAAATTTTTTTAAGGAGGTTATAATGTAACAACCAGAAAAAAAAGATGACACAAGAAAGAAGCGGCCAACTAAGGTGAGAGGGGATAAGATCAATAATCAGATTTTAGGGATAAGATCGTTACTAGGAGATGAAAACCTGATATGGAAAATAAAAGGGAGATCATGGAATCAAAGGAGAGGAAAAATCAGATCTAGGGGAATTAATGATAAGAAAGAAAAATCAACCCCAACCATCTGTTCTTTTCATATCAGCAGACAACGTCTCCTCCCTTTTTGGCATTGTTCATCTCTGATTCACCCCTGAGAAATCGTATCTCTTCTTCAACTTTAGTAAGGACCACATAACCTCTTCTTCTTCACGCATTGTTGTGTCCCTGCGATAGATCCTCACCTTCTACTTGCATCTTTAACGAACTACAAGTGAAGGACGTCTAGGGGAAGAAGCCGGCGTTTAGGGTCGACGCAGAGGGGTGCAATAATCTGGTTGAGGTGGATTAGCGAGGAACAAATGTGAAACAAGGTGTGTGAATTGAAATCACCTTGCATAACTATGGATAGATTTAATCAATGCCCTGCTATGATTTGATATTGTTAACGAATGAAAATTATGAAGGTCTGATGAATGAAAGTTATGGATAGATCTGTTTCATTTCTGATTGTGTAATCGTATGATTGTTTGCTGGTAGGAATTTGATTATTAATGCTCTATGTGATTGCTTTGATGATTGCTACAATGTAGTGATTAATCTGTGGTGATTATTTTATAATTTGTGCATGATTTTCATGCTGAAATCGATGGTGGAATCCCGCCGTCACAGTCGAGACCTTCTCTCCACGCCCGTGTAACTGCCGACACGCCTATGCCACTTGGCGCGCTACCCCTTTGGCACACGCATGCCATCTTCATGACACGCCCGTGCCATAATTTCATATGCCGCTACCATAGACCGACCGACCGATTCACTGAATCAGTCGACCGCCCTCACACCTAGGCACGCCCGTGCCACTCTACAGGCACGCCTGTGTCATAAGTTGGCCGAATGAATTCGGCTAACCACAGATCGGTTGACTGATCCAATGAATCGGTCGACCGCCCTCATGCCCAGGCATGCCCATGCCACCTTTCAAGCATGTCCGTGCCATTCTCTTGACAAATGTCTTTGCTGGCACGACCGTGCCAATCTCCTTGTACGCCCATGCCATTAGACTGTCACCCCCGTGCCACTAGACAGTCACAGCTGTGCCAAGCTACAGACCGATCGACTTTTCACAGAAATCGGTTGCCCTATACTATGATCCCTCGTCATTAACGCTTGATTTTTTTTATCTGAATGCTGTCTATTCTCCCCCTTATGATTGATCATCGTTACGACTAAATTAATGACACACTTTCATTGAAATCCATTCTCGATTTAAGATATGAATCTTTTAACCCGTTTACTCTCTTATTGTTTCAAATACTTCCATTGTATGAAGAATAATGAATAATAGGATTTTAAAGTGATTAATAGGTGAAGATGGAAGATGAATAATGGATTGTCAGCCCATGACAAGTGCCTCAAGATAAGGGTCGCTCCCTTAGTCATGATTTGATCACCCATTGACCTTCACAAGACTGTATCATTTTGCTCAGCTTACCCCAAAAATCTAAAGTCACCTGATTTCTAAGCATGATTCAAGATTAAGACGTATGAATAAGTAAAGCAAGCATGACTCAATATTAATAAGTATGGATAAGTAAAGCAAGCATGAGCATCAAGTCAAGTTATCGTTACTATTTATGTCATGATTATCAAGTATATCATTGATTTCAAGTCCATCATGTATCATGTGTTCTTACTGATTATTGATATCTTTTGATTTTCCTTATTCATGATTATGATGACTCCATGCTCTATTTCCAAACGAAGATAAGATACTGTCATCATTACTGATTTATGCTACTTAAAGTTATGCATTGTATATCTTAATTGGTTCTTCACTAGTAAAAGTGTTTATTGGATCGGGCAGCCTGGTCCGTCCGTTGCCCGACTCGATAATATATCGGCTAGTCCGTCCAAGTTTAGGTCCGGACCCGTCCGATTTCTTAATGGGTTTGATCCTATATCAGGCTGGACAAGGTTATTCATCCGTTTGCCCAGTACCGATAGTCTGATATCCGTCTAATATCCGTTCGATAATTTATAAGCCATCTGTTAGCCCGTCCGTTAACCATTAATAGATTAAACTTATTAAAATAATATAAATATTATTGTACAAATTTATTTTAATTAATTCATATGATGCCATTATGTTATTTAGTTGCTAATGTTAATTGATTATGCAAAATGCATGATTCTAATTTTTATTATTTTCTAATGATACGATCATATATTTTATATAATGATATATTTTTATTCTTCTATAATGTTATTTATACTTGATGCAAAAGTAAGAATGCAAGATCAATTTATATATGATGAAAATAATGAAAATAGAGAAGACGAATATTTTACCAGTGTTGCATAATGCATAGTTACCTCTTGGTAGTAATATTTGATTATTATAAATTTTATTTTACTTAATATGACACTCAATATGTAATATTTTATTTTTAGCACAATTGATTTTCGAGCTCCTTCGGTCGTGGACATAAGCTATATGTCGAACTACGTAAATATTTTGTCTCTCTTATTTATACTTCACAACATAATGAGTAAATATATGATAATAAATTGAGGAATAATATATTATGATGTCCTTTTGCTATATATTATAGACAGATGATTTTTTAGATATTACAAAATACATTAATGGACTAGCCCGATCCGTCTAATTGTCAGTCCGACCGTTAAGGTCCGGTAGACCTTAATAGGGTGGACAAGGCTAGACACTTAGTGGGCAACCCAATGTCCGTTCGATAAGATAATGGGTCAGTCGGGTCCGTCCGATCCGTTAAGCACCTCTATCCACTAGGCTGTACAGCTTACGGGAGGACCTCCTCCTCTGTATTTGATTTCTCACATGGTCAGGTAAGTAATAGTGTTGAGTTGGTATACTGCGACATGACTCAGGAGACAAAAAGAACATGAACCAAAATGCCTTATTGTTTATTTATGTTCCATCCGCATTTTAAACTATTGTATTTATCATGATATCATTATGTCAAGATCATGTAATGACTCTTTGATTTCCATAACTATTTATCACCTTTCGCTTTTTTTTGTTATTCTATCCTTTTATTTGTTGACATGTCATGATTCTTGACCACTTATCTTGGTCAATATGATGGTCAAAATTATAACGTTTGTAGCATTCTCGAATTGAACTTCGCCGAATTTCGCCATGTGATGCTGATCGATTTGGAGGCGTTACACATGTGATGTTTGAAAGTTCAAAAACTATGAAACATGTGAGTAGGTCAAGTCACTCTTCTGAATTTTGTCTTTATATCTAAGTCATAATCATACGAAGGCAATCATACGAAGGCAAGTACTAAAAAAACATTATATGGAGAAAAGCTGAACTACGAAACCATATTAAACATTTCTTTTTGTGAATTGTCAAATACGCATTTAATAATGAGAATCCAATGCCTGTAGGCACTTGTCTCTTTGCCCAATTGGATAATCAATCCAGATTTACAACCCTTTATCCATGTCCATATCCAATTATTGTTATCTCTTCTCAGAAAAAAAACGGCAAGCTCTTTTAAGGTAAGGAAAGGCGGTACGTGATTGATATAGTATGTCGTATGTTATCAATGTAAAGACGCAATAATGATCTTGCCCCTAGCCAAGAGAGGAAATTACCAACCAGAGACATACAATTCAGAGAAAATAACTAATGATACTTGAACCTGAAAACTCAAACAAACAAGAGTACCAACATCCTAGGTAAGATGGGAAGAATGTTTTCTACATGTTTTTGTTAGCGGTCTCAAATTGTAGTGGCTTAAACCTTTGGAAATCCTTTACTCGTATGATATCTTACTTAGCCAATGATATGTTGACATCTATGGTTATATCTTTATTTCTTGCTAAAAGAACTCTGAAAATCCAGTTGATCATATGGCATGCACTTCAGCTGTCACTGCATTATCGTCTCAGTGATTTATCATTTGTTGTTGAAATGTTTTTGTTAGCGCTCTCAACTGATGCATCTTTCTTTATTCTATTATGAATAATTATTTCACCCTTTTCCATATCATAAAGTATAGTTTGCTTGTCAAGGCTAATTAATTAATTGGACATTGTTTTGACACCTTCATCTTTACTCTCTTGTTCCTTGTACCCACGTCCATTTCATATTGCATAGTTTTAATAAAAATGTGATGCTACCCAAACTTCACCATCCTTTCCTGCTTAACAAAACTATATTGTATGAAGAAAAAGAAGCAAAAGCACAATAAATTCACATGGCCACCTTCTAAATTTATGAGTGGATCAATTATTTAAAATGAGTATCACCAGCATTTCTGTAAAGGTATTTGATTTTGTTATATGCAGTTGATTGTTACATCTAATTGCTATCGTAATAGTCTTACAATAAAAAAAAGTCAACGACAACGCCAGCGCCATGGGGGCTCGACAGAACGGAGGAAGGGCATTAGCGTCAGCAGAACGGAAGGCGTCGGTGTTATGAGGGCAACAGCGAACATGGACAGTGATAGCAACGACAACGGCAAAATAGGTAAAACAGTGAAAAGTGAAAACGAAAAGACAGGGGTAGGAAATTTAAGGCTAATATTTAGCGTCCCCAACAACTAGATGCTAATCTCTCTCTCTATATATATGTTAACATCCTCCCACTACTAGAAAAATATTGATTACCGACGGTTCGGACAGTCGGTAATTAGCTCAAAAATTATCGTTAACGCAATTACCAACGGTTTTTCAGTCGGAATCGATTCGTCGGAAAAACGCTCGTCGCAAATTAATTTGCGACAGTTGAAAAAAATTCGTCAAAAATATCGACGGTCAGAACCGTCGGAAAAGTCCCCGGCGGTTCGAACCGTCGAAAGTTTCCGACGATTGCAACCATCGGAAAAGGCCGGCGGTTCGAACCGTCGAAAGTTTCCGACGGTTGCAAACGCCGGAAAAGGTCGGCGGTTCGAACTGTCGCAACTTTTCGACGGTCGTCGCAACCATCGACCTTTCGGCGGTCACAACCGTCGCAAATAATTTTTTAAATATAAAAAAAATAGCTGCGAGAGACCGGATCCGCCGCCAGGTGGCCGGAACCGAACGCCCGATGGCCGATCCGGCCGCTGGAGGCCGGATACGCCGCCCGACGGCCGTTGAAGGCCGGATCCGCCCCCAGGCGACCAGATCCGAATGCCAAGCGGCCGGATCCGGCCGCCAGGCGGCCGATCGGCCACTGGGGCCGAATACAAATGCCCAAGGCCGGATCCGGCTGCCAGCGATGAGACCCGGCCGACAGCAGCCTCTAGCCGGAGAGAGAAAGAGAGAGAGACACCGGCGCGGGAGAGGAAGAAGCAGACGCCGGCGCAATCTCCTTTTTGGCCGGCGCGGGAAAGGGTCGCCGGCGTCCGGTGCGGGAGAGGGAGGCCAGCGCGGGAGGGTCGCCGACGTCCGGCGCAGGAGAGTGATGACTGGTGCTCGTGTCCCGGGGGCTTCTCCCCGGGGCACGTCGAGTTATCTTATCATGTATTTTCCTTTTCAACTCACTTTTGTACTTAGTTTATTTTCTAAGTGTGATGGTGGCAGTTTTGTAATTTGCACTCCAGAAAAGTGCACCCCCGGAGATGGCCCTCCACATCACACGTCGCAATTCTACCACCCGAAACGGTGGTATAGTAGGGGAGACCCGCTAGTCCTCCTCCGAAGCCTTGTAATCATTCCTATTTACTCAACAAAGATTTCAAGCTTCCCTAAATCTAGCATCGTGCCTCAAGCGTGGGGTGGCAACCCACAAAAGAGCGTCCCAAGCGATCGAGCGTTACGCCGAGGTGCCCGTTTGTTCACAAACGCCTCCACCGAAGAAGCGTCCGTTCGGGACCGTGCGTCCCAAAAGTTGTGGCATACAAAAAGTGGCATAAGCAAGCTTCCGCAAAGCGCTCAAAAGAGCTTGCCTAGACGTTGGGCACGTCTAGGCGCCGCACGGGTCGGTCGAGCGAAAAATGATCCCGTGACAAGTTGGTATCAGAACAGCATTTTTGGGACCGCTCAAGTTGGCGTTCGGCGATCAAGGTGAAATGACGTCGAATTCGGAGATGACGAATGAACCCGTTGCACCGGAGAAGGGCCGCCAGGATCGAGGGCGCGCCCGCTCGAAGGACACTATGTCCGCCTTCGAGCAACGCCTCGGCCAATTCCAATTGGACGTGGGTGAGATGCAAGATCAACTCGCAACGCACGAGCGGGAGTTGGAGAAGACCGTGGATTTTGCCACGGTACGGGAAGAGATGGCGCCGTTGTATACGCGTCTCGAGTCCATGGAAGCGACAATCATGGACATGCGGGAGACCTTGGACAATGGTCTCTCAAACATGCGGTTCGAGATGGAGCAAGAGTTCCAGACCTTCCGGGAGGAGCTCAAGCGACGCTATGGAGACGGGCGGCGTCCCGAGGCGCCCGCCCTGCATGAGGCGAGAATTGATGTGCCAAAGCCGAGGCCCTACAAAGGCGAGCGGTCGGCAAGGGAGATCAACGACTTCCTGTGGAACGTTCGAAGGTACATGGAGGCCTTGGACGTGACGTCCGAAGTAAGGATGGTGAAGACCGCATCCTTCTACTTGCAAGATGCGGCGAGTCTATGGTGGCGGTGCCATTGCGACGATGTGGAGCGTGGCATTGTGGGTCCCATTGAGAGGTGGGACGACTTCAAGAGGCAGCTTATCAACTACTTCTGCCCTGCCAAGTCGGGACTGGAGGTCAAGATTGCGTTGTTCAACATTTGCCAGAAGGGCACGTTGAAGGAGTACGTGAAAGAGTTCACCGAGCTCCGTCTACAGAATTCCCAAGTGGACGAAGACACGTTGTTGGCGGTCTTCGTGAAGGGTTTGAAGCCATGGGCTAGGACGGAGTTGGAGCGACGAGATTGCCCCAACCTCCGCTCGCTAGTCGCCGCTGCTGAATCGCTCGTGGAGTACGCCAAAGCGAGCACTCCACCACCAAAGCCCTCGGGCAAGGGCAATGGTGGGGGAGAGAAGTCCAAGTCACAAGGAGGCAAGCCGCACTATCAGGATAAAGGCAAGGGACACCAAGACGGGAAGTCCAACAATGGAAGATTCAAAAGGGACGGGAAGCCGCCAAAGCCTTGCTACATTTGCAAGGGTCCTCATTGGACGAGCGATTGTCCGCAAAAGGCGACAGTCAACGCAATGTATTGCCCCGACGAGAAGGAAAAAGAGAAGGAGGAGGCGTGTCTCAGCTCGATGCACGTCCTCAGCGCCATCAACACCTCGAAGGGTCCTTCATCGGCTGCGCGACTTTATGCGGATATCGAGTTGAACGGGCAAGTCTTCAACGCCCTCATTGACACGGGAGCATCGGAGTTGTTCGTGTCAGAAGTGGCCGCCAAGAAGCTAAAGCTGCCACTCCAGAAGACTAACGCCACGTTCAAGACGGTGAACGCGAAGTCTATCTCGACCACAGGAATTTCTCCTGGAGTGAAGGTTCGCATCGGCAAATGGTCGGGAAGCTTCGACGTGACGGTGGCACTAGTGGATGACTATGAAGTGGTGGCGGGCATCTCTTTTCTGCGACACATTGCCGCATGTGTCATCCCGCTCACCAATTCGATGGTTATCTTCGATCCCAAGGGACCTTACAACGTCCTTGTGAGGTCAGGCAGAGACCTCAAATAGAAGACCCTCTCCGCCATGCAAGTGGCGAAGGGGTTGCGCAAACAGGAGCACACCTTCCTGGCGACCGCCATCTTGGAAGATCCGGGGCCCTCCACTCCAACACCTCCCAAAGTCCTTAAAATCCTTAAGGATTTTGCGGACGTCATGCCCCCGGAACTCCCAAAGCGGTTGCCTCCGAAGCGTGAAGTGGACCATGTCATCGACTTGATCCCAGGATCTAATGCCCCACATGGAGTCCCTTATCGGCTCGCCCCTCCGGAACTCGCAGAACTCCGTAAGCAACTCACCGAACTATTGGATGCAGGATATGTTCGGCCTTCAAAATCTCCATATGGCGCCCCGGTTCTCTTCCAGAAGAAGCATGACGGTTCCCTCCGGATGTGCATCGACTACCGGGCGCTCAACAAGCTTACGGTGAAGAACAAGTACCCCATCCCCTTGGTGGCAGATTTGTTCGACCAACTTGGCGGCGCAAGATGGTTTACCAAGTTGGACCTTCGTTCGGGCTATTGGCAAGTCCGAATCACGGAGGAGGATGTGCAGAAGACGGCGTGCATCACAAGATATGGCTCCTACGAGTTCCTCATGATGCCATTCGGCCTCACCAACGCCCCGACGACCTTCTGCACTCTCATGAATAAGGTATTGCAGCCATTCCTTGACAGGTTCGTGGTTGTGTACCTCGACGACATCATGATCTACAGCCGCACCTTGGAGGAGCATATCGAGCACATTCGGCAAGTGTTCGAGGTGTTGCGGCAGAACGAGCTCTACGTCAAGCGGGAGAAGTGTGCCTTCGCTCAACCGGAAGTATACTTCTTGGGACATGTCGTCGGAAGTGGGAAGTTGAAGATGGATGGCGCGAAGATTCGGGCCATCGTGGAGTGGGAACCGCCCAAGCGGGTCCCCGACATGCGTTCGTTCCTTGGCCTGACGAACTACTATAGGCGGTTCGTCAAGGGGTATTCACATGTGACGACCCCTTTGACGAATCTCCTCCGGAAGAATGTGAAGTGGGAGTGGACGCCGACATGCCAGGAAGCGTTCGACACCCTCAAGAGGGCCATGACGGAGGAACCGGTGCTCGTCCTGCCAGACCACACCAAGTCCTACGAGGTACAGACAGATGCTTCTGATTATGCCATTGGAGGAGTTCTTATGCAGGAGGGGCATCCCGTGGCGTTCGAGAGTCGCAAACTCAACGACACGGAGCGGCGCTACGCCGTTCAAGAGAAGGAGATGACCGCGGTGATTCACTGCCTTAGAACATGGCGGCACTACCTTCTCGGGTCGCGATTTCACATCAAGACAGACAACGTCGCGACAAGTTACTTCGAGACACAGAAGAAGCTCTCGCCGAAGCAAGCAAGATGACAAGATTTCATGGCGGAATTCGACTATGTCCTGGAGTACAAACCTGGCAAGACGAATGTCGTTGCCGACGCCCTCAGCCGACGTGCGGAATTGGCGGCCATGAGCTCCTCTCAGGCCGACCTCATCGAGAGGATCAAGAAGGGATTGGAGTCGGATCCCACGGCAAAGAACTTGTTCGAGCAGGCGAAGGAGGGTAAGACACGCCGCTTTTGGGTGGAAGATGGGCTGATCCTCACCAAAGAACGTCGCATATACATTCCACTCTTCGACAACTTGCGACGCACTATCATGCAAGAGTGCCATGACTCCAAGTGGGCGGGACATCCGGGCATCCGCCGCACTTTGGCACTCATCGAAGACAACTACTTCTGGCCAAGGATGGAGGACGACATTGAGGCCTTCGTGAAGACATGCCTTGTTTGCCAGCAAGACAAGAACCTCAATCAAGCGCCCGACGGACTTCTGGAACCCCTGCCTATCCCAGAGCGTCCATGGAAGGATGTCTCCATGGACTTCATCACGGGCCTGCCCAAGTCTGAAGGAGCAGGTACCATCATGGTGGTCGTCGATCGGTTCTCCAAGTATGCCATCTTCGCCGCCGGCTCCGCAAGTTGTCCTGCTACTGAAGCTGCGGAGTTATTCATGAAGCATGTAGTGAAGTATTGGGGCCTACCACAAAGCATCGTCAGCGATCGGGATGGGCGATTCGTTGGCAACTTCTGAAAGGAATTGTTCAAGATGATGGGCTCCAACCTGCATTTCTCGACATCACTTCATCCTCAAACCGACGGCCAGACTGAGAGGGTGAATTGTATTCTAGAGATCTACTTGCGGCACTATGTGAGTGCCAATCAGAAGGACTGGGCGAAGCTACTCGACATCGCGCAATTCTCCTACAACCTACAACGAAGCGAGTCGACCAATCGGAGTCCCTTCGAGATAGTGACGAGGCAGCAACCTCTGACGCCTCAGGCCGTCGCCACTTCTTATGGTGGCAAAGTCCCCGCCGCTCACCGCATGGCGAGGGAATGGCATGAGCAGAACGACATGACGAGAGCATGTTTGCACAAGGCATCGAAGCGCATGAAGAAGTGGGCGGACACCGCCCGACGGTACGTCAACTTTGAAGTCGGAGACTTGGTCCTGGTGAAGCTGGTCCAACATCTTCGGCTAAGTGGGAAGAATCTGCACAAGGGCCTCGTTAGGCGTTACGAGGGCCCCTTCAAGATCCTGAAGAAGGTAGGCAAGGTGGCCTACAAGTTGGAGCTCCCGCCTCAGATGCAACAACACCCCGTCTTCCATGTCAGCCTGCTCAAGCCCTTCGTTGAAGACACTGAAGATCTCGGGCGTGAGGTTTCAGACCGCGCCCCGCCGGCCATCCGTCAGCAGTTTACTGATCAAGTTGAAGAAGTACTCGCCGTCCGCACGAAGAATCGGAAGAAGGAGTATCTTGTTCGATGGAGCGGAAGACCGGACGCCGACACAAGTTGGGAGACAGCCGAAGACTTATGGCAGTTCAAGCAGAAGATTGAAGAATTCCAAGCCACAGCTCCAGGGACGTCGCTGACTTGAGTGGGGGAGAATGTCCCGAGAATGTCCCTTTTCAACTCACTTTTGTACTTAGTTTATTTTCTAAGTGTGATGGTGACAGTTTTGTAATTTGCACTCCAGAAAAGTGCACCCCCGGAGATGGCCCTCCACATCACACGTCGCAATTCTACCACCCGAAACGGTGGTATAGTAGGGGAGACCCGCTAGTCCTCCCCCGAAGCGTTGTAATCATTCCTATTTACTCAACAAAGATTTCAAGCTTCCCTAAATCTAGCATCGTGCCTCAAGCGTGGGGTGGCAACCCACAAAAGAGCGTCCCAAGCGATCGAGCGTTACGCCGAGGTGCCCGTTTGTTCACAAACGCCTCCACCGAAGAAGCGTCCGCTCGGGACCGTGCGTCCCAAAAGTTGTGGCATACAAAAAGTGGCATAAGCAAGCTTCCACAAAGCGCTCAAAAGAGCTTGCCTAGACGTTGGGCACGTCTAGGCGCCGCACGGGTCGGTCGAGCGAAAAACGACCCCGTGACACTCGCGGGCCGAGAGAGAGAGAGAGGAGAGGAGAGGAGGGAGGAGGAATTATATATAAGGGGAAAAGATGAGAGAAAGCGGGAAAAGAGAAAAAAAGTGGGATAACGAAATTTTAATTACCGATGGCTTTGGCCGTCAAAAACGTAAATATTAACTATTTTTATAATTACCAACGGTTCTGACCGTCGAAAATATATTTAGTTAAATATAATGTTTATTTTTTATTTTATCGACAGTTCACCGACGGTAATCGTTACCGACGGTTTTGACCGTCGGTAATTATGACGGTTTGGGCCGTCGCTAGTTATATTAATAAAATACTCTTTATATGATATTATTATACATTTACTGACGATTACGACTTTTGAAAATTGCGGCGGATTTTGCGACGGATGGATATCCGTCAGAAATATCGACGTTCCTAATCGTCGAAAATTTAAATAATAATATAAAAATATATATAATTTAATTTTTCATTTCCGATGATCGTAACCATCAAAAAATCCATCGGAAAAATTAAATAATAATATAACAAATTACATAATTTATTTTTTCATTTCCGACGGTCGCGACCGTCGAAAAATCCGTCGAAAAAATTAAATAATAATATAAAAAATACATAATTAAAATTTTCATTTCCGACGGTCGTAACCATCAAAAAATCCGTCGGAAAAATTAAATAATAATATAACAAATTACATAATTTATTTTTTATTTCCGACGGTCGTGACCGTCGGAAAATCCGTCGAAAATTGCGACGGATGGATATCCATCGAAAATATCGACGTTCCTAATCATCAAAAAATTAAATAATAATATAAATTATTTTCGACGGTCATAACCATCGAAAAATTCGTCGGAAATGAAACCGTCGAAAAATCCGTCGCAAATTGCGACGGATTTTAAACCGTCGAAAATTATCCGTCGAAAAATCATGATTTTCTTGTAGTGTCCATCCATCTTTCTCTTTTATCTTTTTTCCTATTTTTTTAAATTTTTTACTTATTTCATCCATTAATGAGTATATTTTTAATATCATTAAGTAAAATATTAAATTGTAGACTCCTAAGTTTTAGCCCACTATTCATTCTCTATTCATTCTTACTTGATCTCTTTATTTTCCATTGTTTTTCAACTTTTCTCTGACGTTCCTTCCTCCCTCCCTCTAATGTCATACCATAATGTTTAATGAGGTGTCTCTTACTTAAGTGTGAATTAACTAGAAGTCTCTTACTTTACCATAATGTTTAACTTAATGGTGAATACTAATTTTCCATGAAAAATGCAAAAAATTGATAATAAGCCATCTACTTAGTGTATCTCTTCTTTAGGCTCTTCACTTTCAATAAATTTATCCCATGTGTAACCTCTTCATTCAGTTAATACGACCGACTTTGGATGTGTAAGCTCTCATTAATTCATTCAACTGTTTGGAATACGAAAAGGTAACCAATTATTTTTTGATGTCAGTTATCCAATTCATTGATTGAAATTCCAATGACATCAAATGTTTGGGGCAAGATAAGAGAAATGTTAAAGTTTAAAAGGATTTGCCAACTCCAGACCTACTTGGATTCCCATGTCTACGCCCATTTTTTCCTCCTTACTCAGTCAGGCCACAGGCAATGGCTCCTCAGGCACGTACCGCTCCGATCGCCCACTTTTTAAGCATCCATTCCGACTTGGTCGTGCTCACGAACAGCGACCGATCGCCCAAGTCCGTCATCGGAACCCATGACGCAGTGCCGCCGGACACCCGCAGCTTGACGACGTGGTAGCCAATATAGTGCCGAGAGACGACCATGATTTCCCCCCGCCGTCAATGATGACGAAGACTCCACGAAGTACCTGCTCACGCGGATGCTATGGTTGGGGACAACAAGGTGCACCTGCCACACCACCGAGGCGGCGGCGGCGGCGAAGCGAGATATATATAACAGGTCGCATGTGATGAGGCCGCTTTGTCCTGTGCGCTAACATGGCGTCCTCCAAGGAACTTCCGCGTGCCGCATCCAACTTGATCCATTGTCGCCGCTCGGCAGGCAAAGTAGCCCCCGCCTTCCCACAGTTACCACGATGCAGCCATTTGCCTCTTGTTATGTTGTTGATTTCTTTAGTTTTAAAATAATTTACATTGCTAATCACACTCAGTCAAGCCATTTAGTGTTTCTTGGTCTTATGAATTTGATTAATGGCATCATCTCTGGAGGACTCTCTTGCATAGAGAAATTGTATGCCATTTTTTTATTCCCAGATAAGGTAAAGAAATTACAGGAGACATGACATATATCTTATTTTTCTGACCTACTATAATTTTTTGGCCTATTTTCCTTCAGAAAAATAAATTTAATGCATAATAATTATTAAAAGCACTTAACATGTCATTTTTGTTGTAACCATACATGTTCGTTAACATTAATTCCATTTTATTTGGTACTCAAAAGAAAAAAAAAACAAAAGAAATCGTGTATTATAATCAGAGAAGTTTAAGATACGAATGCAAAAAGAATCAGTCAAAAGCAATAAAATTGTGTGTTCATTTTCATGTAAAAAGAGACTAAAGTATGCATTCATTGTAAGTAATGGAAGAGTTTCTAGGTATGAATGCAAAAAAAAGGTAACTGATAATTTATTGTAAAATATATTGACAACATTAGTGGAGAAGTTTAAGGAAGGTAAGAAAATTGAAATTATGCAGCAATGCGTCAAAATTGTTTAAGCATGTGTTGCGTGAAAATTCAATTTTTGGCATAGGTCATCATCGCTAGCTCATAATTCAATTGGTATTATGTTAAAGTTAGTTTGAAAATTCGTCGATCATTCCAATTTCCAAATAGAATCCTTGGATCATTGAATAATATTTGTTGAGATGCAAAATATCTCCATCAAATTCATGCAATTCTTTTATTTCTAACTTTTATATTTTTCATATTTCAGTAATTATTGTATTTTACTACATGCGAATTATATATATATATATATATAACTTTATATGTAACTTTATCTCTGAGCTCATTTATATTATTTTTTAAAATAAATTTGTTAGAAATTATATCCTATTTAATATATGAAAATAGGACTATATACAGAAATTCTTTACATTTGATCTTTTCATTTTTTTTTCATATTAAGTTTTTTCTCTGGAATCTATCTCCAATTCCATTGTTACTTTTTAATGATAAAAAATTATTGTTACGTTTTTTTGTTAATGTATTTAACAATAGATATTTATTTGTGCGAAGTATAAGGGTGTTCCCTAGTTTAATATAATGACGTCGATTCAAGCTATCACATAGCGTCAGACAACGACGACGCTAAGAAGGCTCTCATGCCTCTCTATTAGCGTTTAAAACATTATGGCTCTATGACGACACTAACTCGATGCCAACAGAAGACATTTTCTAGCAGTCTCTATTGTGTCTTTACCATGATGCTAAATATCAATAATATGTTTCCATACATGTCTATATTTATTTTTTTTAATTTCACAGTTGAGAAAAATCATATTGTTTATTAACATATGCTCATAGATGAAATATGTTATACTATTTATACATATATACTATTCCTATTAACAATGTTAATATGTACATAAGTTTACAATAGCAGCTAATATCTATGTGTGCGCGCGCGCGCACATGTCTATGATGCCCATATAGATGTCTAACTTTTTAAATTAAACTATTAAGAAAAGTTATATAACTTAATTCTATTCTCATAAATATTGTATGATTTATGAGATAATAAAATGATTTGTAGATCATTAAGACATATATTACACATATATATATACGTTGTGTATACAATTTATATAATATATATGTACATAGTGGATGTAGGTATATTAATTAGACTATCTATGTAGGTATATATACATATATATATGTCTTAATATCTATATTCATATATAAATATAAAGACATATATATATATATATATATATTTGTGTTTTTGTATTCAAATACACATATGAATATATTTAAAATTAATATAAAGTTTGATATTAAGATATCATTGGTGTCGAATTAGCGACACAATAACATCGAAATAGGTTTCACATCATTTTAGTTTCCCATTAGCGTCGCGACATGATCGGCGCAAAAACTTTAGCGTTATCAAAGATCGATGCCATGTTGACTCTAGAGTTGGCAAGCAAATAGGGACATCATAGTGTCGCATTAGCGTTGGCGACTTTGAATCAGTTTAGCATCGCTATGCTGCGACGCTACGGTAGTGCTATATTTTAGCTCGTCAACCCGTACAATATTGGTGAAACTATAGCGCTGCGAATGTGTTTGCATTGGCGCCAATATATATGGCAGCACTAAGTTGAGACTATTAGAGATTGACTTTTTGCGACGCTAAGTTGACGCAGTTTCAACGCATATGGACGTTGTTGTCGTAGTTATTTGAACGTTTTGAAATATCGTGTTTAAACTGTTGTTTTTCTACTTCAAAAAAAAAAAATTTTCGGGAGCACACGGCATAATTGAAAATGAGTGGCTCTATTACCACTTAAAAAATGCTAATATCATTTCATTATTAATTTTATGTTTGAACGAATTTAAAATTAATAAATCGAAAATAGGAAAAATAAATCGAAAATGGACGTTCGTACTTACAAGTGTAACGGTTGGCAATATTGTCTGTCATAACGGCATCGGTTTGTTTAAAAATTCCAAATAATTTGAAAACAAAATCCGGGTCGTTCCGGGTAAACAAACCCCGGTCCAAACCAAAACCGAGCGGTGGACCGGCGCTTTCGTGAGTTGTCTTGGGTCTTGGTTCCCTCTCCAAAATCATAAATAAAATAAGCAATTGGTTGCAAGTCTCACTGGATCTCGTCGCCGTAGTCCACTGCGAACGACGCCGCCGACGACGACGAGGAGGAAGAGGGCGGCGAGAGCGCGGCTCAGTCAATGGCTCGCAGGTCGGACGAGGATTATGACTACCTCTTCAAGGTGGTGCTGATCGGCGACTCCGGCGTGGGCAAGTCCAACCTCCTCTCCCGCTTCACTCGCAACGAGTTCTGCCTCGAGTCCAAGTCCACCATCGGCGTCGAGTTCGCCACTCGCACCCTCCAAGTATTGCTTCTTTATTGTTCTTGTGGTTCCTATTGTTCCGGGCTTCTCATCTCCATACATCCCCCGCCTCTCTCGCCGATTTTTCTTGCGTTTTCCCATTTTTTTCTTCAATGTTCTTACACTTATTGTTTCAGAGATTTGCGTGACTGTTAAAATCTTAGATCTGAGATCCTGGAATTTTGGATTTTTGAACTTTATTTAACCCTAAAGACATCTTTTTTTTTCCTAACTTTTGTGCTTTGTATTGGAGATGTGCGTGCATGGATCCAGAATGTTTATAATAGTAGATCTGTTATACAATTTGCTAGATCTACTGTTATCTCGTTGTTGAGACATTTAGCTTGGATTAATCTTGTGACATGAGAAAACAATTGCCTCTTTTCCCATTTCCTTGTATCTTTGGTGCGTGGGAGCGGACCGCTTTCATTTGTTTTTTTCTATTTTTTTAATCAGGAGCTGTATATGCACAAATTGAACTGTGAACAATAAAAAAACTTGTCCGATGATGATGTTGTGCATTGCTGTTACCATCTTGCTCTTGCTTCATCCAACGGATTGATTCTTGGTTTGGCCGTGTCAAACATTTTTCCAGTGTTAGAATGGTCTTCCATCATAATGCTTTATGATATATACATAGTGCCTTTAAGCAAGGGAGCCACGTAAAATCACATATTTGATCTTTCTGTCTAGTAATCAAATGTGAACGTTTTGTTGGAGGAGGCTGCCTAGAATGCCGAAAAAGGTCTACAAAATATGAAATCTCAATATTTCTAGTTGTTGGACTTTTCGAAGATTTGATCTTTATCGATTAGTAACATGAAAATTATGGGGAAGCAAAGGGTAATTATTTGAACAAGTCCATTTCTTTAGGTGACCGAACGAATTTCAGGAAAGGACCTGAGTTTTTGTAAACCTAAGCGAATTCTGGTATGGGATTTCCGCAACCCTTTTATCTTGAATTCATACACAGCCATGGTCAATGTATCCAACAGACACTTAAGTATAGATGATCCAATGTAAATGTCATTCAATGAGTAGTCCAGGATGAAAAGCTCACAGGGTGGCGATGATCTAGTATGACATGTAATATGCAGATTTAAGCCTGCAACACATGCTTGCCCTGTGCTTTGTTTACATCTTATTTTATGATACTTGGACATACAACCTAGTGGAAGAATGTATTTAAGGCCTTGAAATTTGATTTATCAAACCCTTGGACATGTACCATACCTAAAGGCATAACAAGTCTGACACTTTTATCCAAGTCAATATAGCCTAAACTACTTTTCAACTTATAAGGACTATCTGGATGTGGTCACATATACCCTATTACCAAGATGCTATAACTGGACATGTCAGTTGCAACATGACCACTGGGAGCCCATGGCTCGTTACTTCATTATGTAAATAAAAATTTTAAAAATTTGTTATTGTTTGAAAAGAAAAAAACAAAGGATTTGAAGAATGAATGATGAAACAGAAATGATATCAGTTAAAAGCTAGATAAAGGTTATCTATTCCTTGCTCATCCAATTGCAACCAGTATCTTATTATTTTCTTTTCCTTAATAGAAAGATAACTTACCTTCTTCCTAGGACATTTTTTTTCTAAGCTCTACGCTAATAGCACTCATATCTCTTCTCTAGGGTAGGGTTCATCACACCTGCAGCTTTTTGTCTCAATTTCTCTGTTCATTGCTCAACTTGTATTATTCATTCTTATGTTTTACTTCCTTCAGCGGCTCCCCTGAGTGTTCATTTTTTCTTATTTTTCATTCTTGTTTTTCTCTTAGAGCATCTTCTTCAGTGGCTTTCTTGATTCTGAGGTGGTATGTGCTTTTTCTGCGACATCTTTACCTTTACCTATTTGTTTCTTTCTAATTTCCAGGTGGATAGCAGGATAATAAAAGCACAGATATGGGACACAGCAGGGCAGGAACGATATCGAGCAATAACGAGTGCCTATTATCGTGGAGCCCTTGGTGCTCTACTAGTTTATGATGTCACCAAGCCAACCACTTTTGAAAATGTCAGTCGGTGGTTGAAAGAGCTTCGGGATCATGCTGACTCTAATATTGTGATCATGCTTATTGGTAACAAAACTGACCTCAAGCACCTTAGAGCTGTCGCCGAAGAAGATGCACAAGGCTTCGCAGAGAAGGAAGGTCTTTCATTCATTGAGACATCTGCATTGGATGCTACAAACGTGGAGAAAGCTTTCCAGGTAATCCTTGGTGAGATACATCGTATAGTTAGTAAGAAAAGCATCTCTGATGAGTCTGGGGTCGGACCTGCCGGAGGCATAAAAGAAGGGAAGACCATTTCTGTCACTGGAGGGGATTCGAATTCGACAAAGAAATGTTGCTCTACTTAATGATTCTAAATCATACTGGTATTCATATTAGTATTTTTTGTTCTGTTTACTGAGGATGTAAATTTTGGATTCAAGCTTTTGGTCTATGATTCGTTGTGCCAATCCAAGACAGTATTTGCTTTCAACCTATCTTTTCTTTTTCTTTTTCTTTTTCATTTCCTTGGGCGGACCTTATTTATTTGCTTTCAATCTTTTACATTCCTAAATTTGAATATTGAATATGTGGCAAAAAAGAGTGGAAGTTAAACTGCAAAAATAAAATCGTAAGGTCTTTTATCGCCTTCTTGTGTTCGTGTTATAACTTGCTAAATTTCCCAAGAAGTGGATACTCCGAATAGGCTATTTGACTTGGGCCAAATAACCTTTGTGCAGGAGCACCATGAAAGGATTATGTTATATTATTTATGTCAAACTCTTTTAACGAATTCAAGAGAAAAGATTAATACAAAATTGAAAATATGAAGAAATATGTTGGAGTAAAGGGTTTCCGTTTAAGTAGGAATAAAATAAAATATATGTATAGTAATTTTATAAATAAATAACTTAAAGACGATTTGAAAGTTAGGTTAGGGGAGGATATAATTTCTCAAGTGACAAAGATTAAATATTTAGGATTAATTGTAAGACAAGATGATGAGATTGATGACGATGTTAATCATAGAATTCAAGCTGATTGGTATAAGTGGAGGAAAGCCACTGGAGTTTTTTGTGATAGAAAAGTACCCAATAAAGTTAAAGGAAAATTCTATCGTACTGCTATAAGACCGATAGTATTATATGGTAGTGAATGTTGGGCTATGAAGGGACAACATGAACGTAAAGTGGGGGTAGCCGAAATGAGGATGTTGAGGTGGATGTGTGGTCATACAAGATTAGGAATGACCATATACGTGAACGAGTCGGAGTGATTCATATTAGTGAGAAAATGATAGAGAATCGTTTGAGATGATTTTGTCATGTTCAGAGAAGACCATTAGATGCGCCAGTAAGAAGAGTAGATCAAATAATCTGAAGTCCGATTAAAAGAGGGAGAGGAAGGCCAAGGCGGACACTTGGCGAACTAATAGAGCAAGATCTATTGGTGAATAATATACCGAAAGGTTTGGTTACTAATAGAGCGGAATGATGTCGTATGATCCATATAGTCGACCCCACCTAGTGGGATAAGACTTTGTTGTTGTTGTTGTTGTATTTATGTCAAACTCTTTTAAAATTTGTCCAATATTTTTATTCAATTTCGATTTAATTGATCAACGACTTTGAATCGGATTATCTTTATTAGCTCTACTTATTTGTCTGAAATATTTAACTAACAATCGGAATGTTTATATATTATGGGTTCAAACAGCGAGGAGTTGTGTTTGTAAACGGAAAAAAATGACACTATCTAAGAACCCATAGGGGTCGTTTGGAAACAGAATCGCGGTTCTTCTTAAGTTTTCCATGCATAGTTGAATTGACATATTAGTTCGGAGTGTGTTTGGATTGTAGTAGATGGAACTAAAATTCGATTTGACATCACAGTTCCATGATGTTTGGAGAACCAAATGGGAACCCTCGTGCAAAATGACAACCTTACCCCTCTCCTTATTAAATAATTTGTGAGCCATTTACCCCTCTCTTTCGTCGACGATTGCCGGCTAGGGCACGCGACGGACGACTCATCGCCCAGAAGCCATCTGCGCTCGAGCCGACGACAATAATCTTCGGTGCGAGAGAAATACGACGTCCATTGTCGGAGGTTGGCGGTGGAGGCAACCATTCTCGTGAGGATCTCTAGCTCTTGTTTGGTGGAGGCAAGCATTGTCGCCCGGCAAGTCTGCCGCCTCTACAATCCGGCCAGGTCCTTTCTTCCTCCAACCTTCCCTCGCTCCATTCCTCGCTCTCGCATTCACACCCTTCGGGAGATCTGCCTTGGAGCTAGTTGAGGAGATTCCCCCTTCTCCATGAAGCAGCATTTGAGTTCGTTCCTATTTTTTTCTTGTTTGATGATCCGTCGCATATTGCTGTGTACTCTGTTATGTTGCGATTCTGTGGTCATATTTCGTTACTACTGTCACAATAAACTTCAGCCCTAATTTGAAGTCATATCTATTATCTCTCAGAATGTTAATTCGTGATGTACGAGCCTTCAAATCAGTCTTCATATGATAGAACAATTAGCATTTCCTCACATTTTGCATGGATAAAAACTTGTTTGGAACAATGATCACGGAAAGAAACTATTGATATGAAGACCTAAGTTTCTGCAAAAATACTTATTTGCCACCAACAAGCTACGAAATTAAGCCATATATTTAGTTAAGAAGATACGAATGGGAGCTCATGTATGTCGCTCATGAAGTCTAAGTAGGTTGACAACGTCATACTAGGTGCAATATTATATTTGTGTTAAAAGTTGCAATTGGGTCGTAATAAATAAACTGTCAATGTAAGAGCATGAATTGTCTCATTCATATTAACCTTCAACTTTCATTGTACTAAAATAGATTGCAACTTATATGTTTCTTTCTGCTCGTAGGAGGAACCTCATAGCACATAGCCAGGAGATGAGTCCTTGCAGGTTCTACGTGGTTTATGAAGGTCGCAAAAGGGGTGTATACGACACATGGACAGAATGTGCGGAACAAGTTTTAGGTTATTCATGTTGTTTGTATAAGAGGTTTGACTCATACGATGAAGCCTTGGAATCGATGTTCAAGTACTACGACATGTTGTACGAGAGACCAACAAGGCTCGAGGCATCTAGAGATGGAGCAGCAGAGAAGGAGACAGGTAGCCCGAAGACTATAAGCCAGGATCGCACAAGAAATGAGCTTTGTGAATGCAGATGTGCGAGGAAGAAGGCAGTGCTAGTGATGTTTGTAATATTGATCTTTCTTATTCATGTTAAGGCTTATGTTTGTGGTATTGAGGATCACATATTAGAAGGGAAATAAGTATAAGAATTTAGTTGTGATCTTGCGTTGTAAGAATTTAATATTAACTTCTAACTATATGGACGACGTATTGCTTTGTCGTGAGTTACACATTATTTGTTATAAATTTGTCATGGCATCTTGCATCCATGTGAATTGCCGTTGCCATTCATCATTAAATTAATCATATCTTTTGGATGAAGCAATCTATATATATATACACATATATACATAAAACTACAAGATATCTGAATACCACATGAGGGCGAGGGTGTGGATTCCTTCAAGAAGAGCTTCGACATTTTGAGGGAACTGTGCTTCGTTTGTAAAAAGGCATGCTCGTCTAGGTTTGTATTGTATAACCTGAACCATTTCATGTGATTGAACTATATGCCGTCCGAGAGATGAAGTTATAAGAAATAGCTGCTGAAATCTTGCTTCAAGTATACTACATAGACGTTGCAACAGGTATCAAAATCTTATCATAAGTTATTTTGTGCAATTATTGTGGACAGCTAACAATGTGGTAGAAAGGTGCTCCTCTTGTATGACATAATCACAAAGTTTGAACATAAGTCATGTAACGTGAAACAAATGAACAATTGAACAACCCAGTGGAGTGTTCTGAAACAATCCAACATTCAAGTATCATGAAACAATCTTCATGTATCATGAACCAATCCAAAGTTTGCAATTGAACAACCTTCAAGTATCATGAAACAATCCAACATTCGAACAACCTGGTCGAGTCACATTTTACATTGTAGTTCACAAGGGAATGTAGTCGCATTTTACACTATTGGTGACAACTAAGTTCAGCCAATTTTAAAAGAAATTTGATTACAAACAACACTCAAGTCACATTTATAAACCAGCATTGTAAAAACATTTAAGACTGGAGCACTAGGGAATTAGCTTCGTCATCTGTGATAAAATTGTAGAAACAAATCAGACTGGATTGAATTAGAACGATCCGAAGATATTAAAAAACTGAGAATGTACCTATGATCTTCAAAGCATGGAAGTTCAGCAACCCCACTAACCTGAAAAACGTTGGGACGAAGAAAGTTATTAGCACATCAAATAAGTAAATGACCTGCATTTGTGAAGAAATTAATATGCACCTCAAAATATAGCACTTAGGCCGAGGGCACATCGTCAAAATACTAGTCTTACCTCAACGACTGCCTACAATCATCCCACATATCAGGTCGCATAGTTGTTCTCCTCGAATCCTTTCATCCCGTCCAGCATCGATGCATGGAACCCTATCATCCGGCCGAAGCTCTGGAGGTTCTCGTTTCAATCTTATGTTGAAATATATGTCCTCTCCCTGATAATGTCTTACAAAATTGTGTATCACATAACATGCCATGACAATTCGACATTGCATCTTAAAAGGATGACGAATTGGCAGTTGGAGGATTCGGAAACGTTGTTTGAGAATCTCGAAAGTTTTCTCCACACAGTTACGTAGTTGTGCATGGCGATGATTGTACTTCTCCCGTGCGTTAGTGTACGGTGTAACCGCTTCATTGTGGAAAGCTCCCAAGTGGTATCTACCCCCCTGTATGGTGCCAAAAACTTATCGGTATTTGCATAGCCTGAGTCAACAAGGTAGAACTTCCCTGCATAAATTATGGACCAGACAAAAGTTAGAAATATATTGTGATGGGCAAGGTCTTCAGATGTATAAGAGTACTACGATGTACTCACCATCTGGCACGATGAAATCCCCCTCTTCTACGCACCATTTCAAGACCTTCGTGTCACCTGCTGAACCCTCCCACCCGGTGCACACATACAAGAAGGAGTTGTCAAACGAAACAGCAGCCATTACATTCTGCGATAAGAAGCCTTTACGATTGCGGAAAGAAATTTGCTTCGACTTCTTAATGTGTGCAGGTATGTGAGTGCCATCGGTAGCCCCAAGTGCATTCTACAAGACAGGAGCGAAACATTCACCTCACAAAATAAGAGGGCAGGTTATTTGCATTGACATCATTATACGAGAAAAAAACATGTAGTGGTGGAGTAGTATAAACTGACCACGAAGTAGGGATAGAAATGACGATTCCCGCGCACTCGGGGGTGGACACCAACGATGGGACTTGGTTGTTGGATGAACTCTTCGCTCAGGGAGCATATTGCTTCTAGAGCACTATTGAAATAGCGCGAAATCGTCTCTCTGGAATGTTGGAATGCCTCTTGAAGATCCCTATTACTATTCGCGCAACCAATTGCACTTAAGAATTTGGCTAGTTGCTCATGCACAAAAACGTGCCGCGATGAAGTGAGGAGTCATCTACTGCATAACAACTCTTCTAATTTGAAGAAAATATTATTGTTAACACGAAAATTCTCGTAACCCCGTGTCGGGTGGCCTGCCAACATCTCATGGATGGCTTCATGGCCGGAGTAGGGTCGAGTCCTACACCTCCTCCTCGGAATGGGTAATGAATCTGATTCGTCACTCGATTCATTAAGGTGTGCAACAAGTAATGCCGCCATAACCTCCTCTTCTAATACATCATCCTCTAGCTCAAGGGATGTGTTGTCAGTAGTAGAAGACATGCCTTCGGCGAATATAACTTGAAAAAATGTATTCAATAATCTAGCATGTTGAAGTATTAAAATTTGATTACAAATATCACTCGAGTCACATTTATAAGCACGGAGACATTGATAACATGAATAAGCACATCACACATCATTACTGCAAATCAGATATATTAAAGTTCAACAATTCGAAATTGAGACATCATAATATTGGCACAGAAGTTCCTCGACAAAGACAAATAAAGGAAGACAAAGTGCGAATCAGATTCAAACATGCTGACAAAGTTGGATACACTAGATAGCTGAAATAGGAAAATTGTGATAAAGTTGGGGACACGTTCGGACGATTAGCCACCTCGAGGGCTCCTTGGTCGTGGACGCTGGGGGACATATGAACCCATCGCTGTAGGGTAGCTACTATTCGGTGGTGCGTGAGGGGGGTATTGCGAAGCCTCGAACCCTTCGAATGCACCCCTGAACATTGCTGAGCTGTTATAAGGAGGGGGGTTGGAGTGGGTAATCCTGAAGTGCTGCTCGGGGATGCATAATTGAAGGCACTAACGGAGGGACCAGATCCGCAAGCGTTGCCGCTATATTCTGCAATTGACCTACATATCCAAGCACGCAAGGAGACATCATCTTGACATTGAGTAAAAAGGTACTGATTGATGGGATTGAGGAGTGCGGTTGCGCATGCCAATCGTGCTTCCTCAATTATGTTTGGAACTCATTCGTCTAGCTTCGCCATGTAGGAGGCAGCCTCGGTAATGTTCTCTCGGCCTTTTTGTTTCTTTATGCTCCACTTTACTTTTCATAAGATGTAGCCTCTCTTTCGCGGTGACTACGAAGTCTTCTAAGAAGTCTTGCATCCTCTCCTTCTTGGGCCTACCACTCTCTGGTGTTGAATTTGAACGAGTCCTCTTGCCGGTTGACACAATTCGACGAGTTTCATTGGTTCCATTGTTTGTAGGGGGGCTTTGGCTACCTTCATCAAGTTCAATGTTTTCGAAGCCCTCGTTCAACGGAACCTGGGGAACTTCCTCTTGCGCGTGTTCCCCAGTCGTCATGTCCACTATGTCATCATGCGAACTTCCTGATCCCTCCTGTAATGGATTCCATGAGTGGCATGCATTCTTTCCCGTTGCAATAGTGTCCCTATACAAGATATTGAATGTCTCATAGTATGGAAAAGTCTTGTTCCTGATTTTCGCAAAATTTGGATTCGCCTGTTCATACAAATATGGCATAAGGTGAGTGATTTAAGACTGGAGTTGCTAAAACTAATTTCGAATCAATGTTGGTAGTGGTTCAACAACTCACCGTGATAACCTCATCCCACATAGAATTCTCAGGTGGCGTAGGGATACTCTTCACACTATCACAACCCCACCCACTCTTGTTCGTCAATTGTCGGATTAAGTTGTAGTACCTTCTTAGGACTTTGACATGGTTCTTTAAGTGCATCACTTCCATCTCCTTCCATGTCACCTTGTTAAAATTAGATCTAATCCTTAACCACACTTCAGGACGGAATGACCCACTTAGCATGTGTCCGTCGACATATTCTTGCATGAGCAGTCCAACTAAGGCCGTTGACATTGGGGTACTCCATAAGTCAGATCTAGGCAACGTTCCGCACATCTTTTCTACGACCCGACGACTTCGCGATTGCTTTCCCCTTCCCCCTTTCCATGTAATTCGACAATTAGTGTTCCCTGCTTTAGATAGTCTCGGAAATTATGCATGCCAGACAAAAAGGAATGCAATGTACAATATTTAAGAACTAAAATAGTCGTCATAAATTGGATAGAGTTCTGTGTATTTGATCAGATTGACTGTAATGATATAAGGCGTTGCACTGAATTTAGCTGTGATATATTGTATTGAGTGTGTAGTCGGGTACTTGAGATCTGAGAAATGTGATTTGCCCACAATGTTCTATCTTTTTAGAACATACAATTCTTTCGCTATATCATAGACAAAACAAACATAATGCTTGGCAATCAACAAGGCTCATACTTATCAGAGGCAAACTAAGGCATGGAACACTACTAGGTAATTCTTTCGATAGTGTTGTTATGGTAGTGAAAATATCTAAGCTCAATTGGGGATTACGAGAAGGATAACATTTCTGAATTTACCAGTCGAAGCCGGTTTCAAATAGTACATGAAATCGATGTTGGCAGCTCAATTCAGAAGTCCTACTGCGTCAAGTAAAATCGATGACCTGAACCCTGAGGACGCGACTCCAGTTAGAAAGTAAAATGTAATGGGACGAATGAAACGCGTAAGTTCGGAATAAGATACTTGGCACTACCCGAAAGCACCACGCAAGATGCACGACGCCCTTGAAGCACAAATTAGGTTTCAACATTAGCGTGAAAACTAATAAGAAGGACTAAATTAGATCAGATAGTTGTTTTGTGTTTGGACATTGACGAGAAGACTTTGTAGAAGCATGAATCGATGAGATTGAATTTGACGCACCTAAGATTCGACCGATGTGAGTAGGCGCTCGGATCTGTCGAAGGCGAAAGCGGCAGTTGGGAAGGCAAAGGCGAAGGCCTGGGGGGTTTTGTCGACGGGAACGATGAATCCGATTAGGCCGATTAGGCCGAAAGGAACTCCGACGACAGCTCTCGCGAGCGACCGACGAAAAATGCGATGACGAAGAGGAAAAGGGGGCGAAGTTGAGAGGGTTTCGGCGGATAGCAGAAGGGGGAAAACTAATATGAAGGACTAAATCAGATCCATGCCTGGTGTTTGGACATCGACGAGCAGACTTTGTAGAAGCATGAATCGATGACAATGAATTTGACGCACCTGAGATTCGGGCGATGTGAGTTGGCGCTCGGATCTGTCGAAGGCGAAAACGGCAGTTGGAAAGGCGAAGGCAGCAGTGGGAAGGCGAAGGCGGCAGTGGGAAGGCGAAGGCCTGGGGGGTTTTGTCGACGGGGACGACGAATCCGATGAGGCTGAAAGGAACTCCGACGACAGCACGGACGCTGGCGACCGACAAAAAATGCGATGACGAAGAGGAAAAAGGGGCGAAGTTGAATGAAAGAGGGTTTTGGCAGATAAGAGACGTCTACAGTGCGAAGGGCAATCGAAAGAAAAAATTGCCAACGCGGGCCGATGTGGCGAACCACGATTCCATGTTTTTTGATGGAACAAAAGTGGGCGAATATTGTCACGTGACGCTCTTGTTCCATGCTTCGGTTCTCGGCTACGACCTGTGGTTCCACCTCCCGTTTGGCGGAACCGGGCGGAATAACGCCGTGGTTCCCGTCCGGTTCCGCAACCAAATAGGGTCATAGAAGATTCACAAGTGGACTAACGTAGACAAGAAAGGGACCTTTAGTTGATTAAGTACTATTTCGCCTTAAACAAAATTATTGCACAATTTGTTAATTTCATAAAAATAAAAGGGCTCATTGTAACGCCCGACCAACTAAAAAAAAGATAAACTTGAAATAGAAAAGAAAAAGAAGACGATGGAAATGATTAAAACAAATAGGAAGATAAAAATAAAAAAGAGGAAAAGATAAATAGGAAATAAAGTTTTAAAATCTGAGGGGATTAAATCAAATCTTGGAGTCACAATTATTCTCAAATTCCTTCCCTATAAATATGAGGACAAATTAAACAAATCAGCCCCTTTATTTTTCTCCATAAGCCGGCCCTAATTTTCTGCGTCTCTCTCTCCCCCTCTCTTACGTCGGGCTGCTACCGCCCAACAGAAGATCAGCCGAGGAATTTGGACATCGATGAATGTGAACTACAAACCTGTACAGAGGGGAACGACCGAAATAAATAAGAGAAAAAGGAGGAGGAGGAAGAAGAAGAAGAAGAGGAGGAAGAGGAAGAACACAAAAAAAAAAGAGAAAGGACATGAGATTTCAACGGAAACTTCACAAGGTATGAAATTAGGGTAGATTCGTCATAGAATCTCGATTTTAGACTTAAAGCATGCTCTCCTTAATCCCTAGTTATAGTATTAGGAATCATGATGATTATTGATGCCGGCCATCGCGGAAAGTTAATCGGAAAAGGTACTGCGTGATGCAGTATTTCTCCGTAAGATGAACCCGTCCCGAGTTCCTTTGTACCCGATCCGGATTAGGATGTGCTCGGACCGAGTTCGACAGAACTCGGTCCGAATTCGCCATTGCCGGGCTCTCCGAGCTCTGAAACAAGACGAACCCGGCCCGGGTTGATGATGGCCCGGCCCGAGTTCCACCCACGATGAAGAAGTCGGGCGCGATGGCTGCCCCGACTCGACGACGACCCGACCCGGGTGTGACCCGAGCTCGGCCCGGGTTTAACCTTATTTTTCCGAGAACGATGTCCGATGAACTCGGCTCGGGTTCTGTCTGACTCAGCCCATATTCTGATACCAATTATGATGATTCTATGAAGTTTAGGCCCATGATTCATGTGCTTAATCCTGATCTAAGTCATAATGGTGATTATATTATTTATGCCTTTACTAATGATGATGTTCAATATGACTCTATGATCTTATGACTCTTATTATGACGACTTAAAATTAGATCCAATCATATCGATGATGACACCGATTCATATCCATCAAGATGTGATTTGTTTAATTAATAAATGCAAGATAAAAGACGTAAAATGATAAATGGAGAGCTCTTTTTTATGATGGACTGATGACGACCAGTTATGGGCTGACCTCGGTCAGTTATAGGTTGGCTCTACCAGTTAAGATGATGATGATGGACGAGTTGAGGTAGGTCTCCCCGTGGGTTGAAATATATCCCAAATAAGTCAAAGATAAAAATTAAGATGAAGAAGAAGAAGAACATATATGAATAAAGAACATTTTCTTATGATGACCTGCTTAATGCCTTTATTATGATGATTCTTTATGATCTTTATTCGTATGTCTCTTTACATGCTCTTATCATTTTATGATCATGATTCTTTCTCCTTTTATATGATGATGTTACATTTATGATTCATGCCTAGTATCATGATCTTATTTCGATATTTATCTTACTTCTATACTGAGTTGAAAAACTCATAGGGAGATTCTCCCCTGCATGTTCTTAAATGCATGCCAAGGTCTTAATGATGATGGTGGCCAACGGTGAAAGATCGAGCTCGTAGGTGACTGCACATGATTATCGAATCATTTAGATGATGGATAGCTTTGTCCTTTCTTTTTATCATTTGATGTATTAGATTTTCTTTAGACTCCTAAGAAGTCATTTATCAGTCTTTCGCATATTATGATGTTACTATCTTTGATTCTTAATGATGATTTAGATATTTCGCATTTATTGTTATTGAGTTGACCAGTCAAAGTTTTATTTTCGGTCAATATGATGTACACATAAGGATGACTCGTAGCGTCTTCGAAGCGTATTTTGCACGTGGCGGGTGCGATTTAGGAGCGTTATATTCATTCTACAAAAATTTTAGACTTCATTTTTTTTTAGCCTTCAATCCGGAATAATTCTAAATTTTATTTTTTGAAAATAAGAAGGAATGGGATTCAAGGAATAGATCAGACTTGAGACCCCAAACTACATGTTCCCAGCCCCCTGAAGCCTGAAAGCATTTGGACAACAGATTCGTTCACGTGACTCATTCATGAGCACAATCATTCAGCGGTATAGCGATTTCTGGGCACACAAGTAATGTACATTTTCACTACAGAAGTAAGATATGAGACTTTTTATCTTTTGATTCATTGTTTTGCACTTGCCTAATCTTGCCAAGAACGCTCACTCATCTTTCAAAGGTAAGCCCACTAGATTCTAGAATCTACAATTAAGATAATAGTTCTATTTTCGGATTCTAAAGGTGAATACTTTATTCAAAGTTGGAATTTCTTACAAGATACGACAAACTCGCTGCATGAGCAGTGATCTGAGTCGGCAACGTCTCTGTCCAGTTATTTAATATTTTCAAGTTTCAACGCTTTTTGTTTCAAGTTGAACAGAGCAGGTAGAACTCCGTGACGATGACACGCTTAACAAGCAAAAGCGAATCACCAACAAAATGTCTGGTACTAAGAAACACGGCGTCATCTATGTGGAAAATAAGCTTGGAACCTAGGGTGCAAGCAAAATCCGACTGATCCAAAAAATTTATCCGAATCAAAGAAATTAAATAAAAAAATAAAAAATTAGGAGTCTAAATAAGTTTTAAAGTGATTTTTAATATATTAAAATTCAGAGATCGGGAGTCCATTTTTATATTTTTTTATTTATTTAATTAGTTCATAAGTTATTAATTCTTTATTACAGACATAATCATTCTTTTACATATTTTTATATTTTTCTATCACATTACCGAACACTAATAAGGTAACTTTAAAAATTTAGTAGTACATTTTGTATTTAAATGTAAATTAAATATTTTTATGTTAATTTTAATTTACTATATATATTTTATAAATATAATTATATAAAAGTGAGACATCCAAAAAACTATCCGAAAACATTGATCTACTAGAGAGCTAAATAATTTTAGAATAATTTTTTTATTTCAAAACTAATTTCAAAAATAATTGATGATTTTTTAACCAAACACCTTGCCGAACTGGACTATTTTCACCCTATTGGAATCCAAGGTCAGCTAAACAAATTATTGCGTAGAAATCACTAGGGGTCAATGTTTAAATTTTATTATTAATTAATCATATAGTTTATTTCTCCAATTACTTTTTTAAGAGATTTTTTTATCTTTTGATATTTATAATGTCAAAATTTTAGATATAAAAATGCAGCAATTAAAATTTTAAAAAATAGACAATATATTCACCTTTCTTGATTAAGTTGATACTAATAATTATTTTTTTGAAAAAATATGAGTTATAAATTATAATTTAGTAATATTAAAATTAAATAAGATTTAGTTCACATAGGGTTTGTTATTTTTAATTATAATATCAACTACCTATCTGATATCCCGAATCGATGTTGGATCTGAGCTTTATGACTTCATAATTATTATTTAGCTTTTTTTATGTGGTCGCAGATTTAAAATGGATGGATAGGTGCTCCATAATGTTTCACCTCAAATACTGGATCTTGTGTAGTCTTTTTTATCCAAAAATAATTAAACATGCTGGGTGTTAGTTTGTTTCTTTTTTCTTTTATCTTTCTTGCAAATAAGAATAATTAAGGTTAGATAGATTAATAGACGCACGAACTTAATTAAGTTAAATTAAGTAATTTATAAATAAAGATGTTTCCATGTCCGTACCCCAATCAAATTTTTTTACACTTGGTTAGAATTAGTTAGATATGTGACATATAATAATAATAATAATAATAATAATAATAATAGACATACAAGAAAAAATAAAATTTAAAATAGGAGTACTAACTTTCATAATGAAATTTGAATTCAGGACCTAGTTGTATAGTATCGTATCTTAAAGGCTCCAACGAAAGTATTCTCTTCAATTGTGCTTAAACTATAATTACACGAGGTTTAAGAATCAAAATGGTTTGATCGAATAATTTTACATGGGCAAAATAAGAAGATAATCATGAGTTTATATGTAGTTACCCCATTCACCTTTCAAGACGTGTTTTAAATTCGTGTGGACCAATGACCCAAAGCGAATAATATTTTGAATGTGTCGGAGGTATTACAGAATGGTATTAAAGCCAATCTCGTATGTTCACTTGAGTCATATGAAAAACATTTTGAATCGTGGGCCAACACGGATCGCTCAACGAGGACGATAAGACTCCTAAAGGGAAAAGATGGTAACGACCAGAGGTTTAACGATCAAGATAGTTTGATTGAATAGTCTCACGAATATGGTCATGAGCTTATATGTAATTACCCCTTCATCTTTTAAATCCCATTTTAAATTTGTAAAGACTGACCCAAAATAAATAATATTTTGATTGGATAAACCCTCCACTCTAATGTAATATCCCAGATTTTTAATCAGGGGCAATTTAGACTTTTTGTCCAAAACATCATTATCTCCCTTATATAAGGCCTCTTTTCTCTCCTTTTTCCTCTTTTCTCCACATCTTGATGGCTAGGGCTTGAGGAATGAGAAGGAAGAAGAGGAAAAAAGAGAAGGAAGAAGAGAAAAAAAGAGAAGGAGGATTGATCAAGGTATGTAAAGGGGATTCAAACTTTTCTCTCCTCTTTTAATGTTCTTCTTATAATGGATTGAGAGTTTGAGGACTTATTGTTCTCATATTGAATTGTGATGAGGGCTATTCTCATCGAAATCAATAGATTTATTTCATGGATAAGAGATTTGGATTAGATCTATTATATGGTTTCATGTTCTTCATGTTCATGATTTAGGGATGAACCCTAGATCTTAAAACTTCATGGATTATTATGTCCTTAAATGTTCTTTTGATCTTAGAATGCTTAGAAAACGTATATGTATTGATTCATAATGTTGTATGATATTTTTCCTAAATTTTGATAAAAATCGTGTAAAATTAGGCTGCGCGACAGAATTCTAAAATTTTGTCACGGTCGTGACGCACACTATCACGCTCGGGATAGAACGGCTGGTCTGTCACGTCCGTGACAGTACATGTCACGGCCGTGACAAAGCCATGGCACGGCCGTGATCGAAGGGTTTCTTTAAGGGTTCTGTCACGGTCGTGATTGATGCTGAAATCCTATATAGCATATTAAATGTTATTTTCAAGACATTAATAGTATGTATTAATGCTTGATGATTGCATATGAACCTAGATACACGTATATGTATGTTTCCAACGTAACTAGGTTAAAACATGAAGATTCATCGGCGTAAATATTTGTTGATTGCAAAACATAATGAACCTAGTTATGGATGATGTTACATGTCGACCCTCTATGGCCATTTATCAGATATTTGTCCGGAATGATCGTTACACGCATCGGCAATGGTGTGTGCATTCCAATGTCGCCCTCGGACGAAGTCCAGAATAATCATTACATACATCGGCAATGGTGTGTGCATTCTGATGTTACCTTCAGGTGTTACGGGAGCATTGTCTCTACGGCTTAGCTAGCCGTCTATTGAGAGGATAATGATATGAATTCCAACTATCGGAAGATATAAGCTAATGGAAAGGACCAACGATTAATTGAATGGAATGATGTCCCATGTGGAAGTCCGAAAGGATTATAAAGTAACCCTAAAAAAAGTTATGAAGGCGATGGTTATGATAAGTGTACTTCACTTATGTACTTATGGATTGAATTGATGATTGTATGATTGTCCATCATATATATGATGATTTGATTATATGTTCCCATGCTTTATATTATTGCATGATGATAGAAATAGTATGAATGAATGACATATAGATCATATGTTAAGACATTGTATGCATATTGTTTACTTTTTTATATAAAGATGGTGATGCATATTATATAGTATCCTCGTGCATGACCTTTATATATTGTATAGGATCATCGCGTGCATGACCTTTATATACTCTAACAGAGAAACTTCTGTATCTTAAATTCGTGTAGGTGCATAATGATTGGATGGATAGTAGCTCAGCTCATAACGAGATATTACACACTGGTCTTAGGATGTTGAGTCATTATGTCCTAGAGTCTTTTGACTATATTTTTAAAGAGATATTTTGGCTATGATTTTAAGATGTTTTAAATTACTATTACTGATGATATTTAGATGTGTTTTCAATCCTATAACATTTCTTCTGATGTTTTAGGAAGTCTTTCGTAATTTAATTGAAAGTTTCATTCACCTTATTTAAATGGTTTTATGTTTACGCTATAATAGTTAAAAATAATATTTTATTATGATTATGTGATGACGAATGGGTTAACACAGCTGAATGACCTAATTGCCCTTGACAATTTAGGGATGAAATTCGAGGTGTTACATCTAATCTTTTAATTTTACTTCATTGCAAATGCAAAAGTGACACATATCTATCCGAGATTTTGGTTAGAGAATCTAAATGATCAAGAATCCAAAGATCACTAGGAACAATCACGGTGTAGATTATTTCAAAATGTCTCTTTCGGGCCCAAAAACCATGACTAACTAGTGAAAGCCTTTGCACTTCGTGCAATTTTAAATCATTATAACATATCACTAAATAAATATTTATTTTTTTATTATAAAAAAATATGTGAATCATTTTTATATATTTCTTTAAATTTTGTGTTAAATGAAGTTTTATATCTTCTATATTAATTTGTCAAAAAATATTAGATTGATTGCATGTGATATGTTAGTTACCAAAACTGCTTGTTAGATTTAATTTTGGAAAGTGTGTTGGCAAAAAAAGATTATTCTAATATAGAATTTTTAGTGGAGGTCAATTTTATTTGTGAGAAATGAAAGACATTAAAATGTGACGTATTGAAATATTTTTTAAGGATGGAAAACATTTGTTTGTCTAATTTTTTTATTACGAAATGACATGATATATAATAATAGTTAAATCATTATTTTATCAACAACACATAATAATTGTAGGATCCCAAAGGGCACCAAGAGGGGGGGGGGGGGGGGTGAATTAGTGTTCAATTCGAAAATGTCGATTTCACAAAAACCGTCGCGGAAGCTTAAAATCAATTCTTAAATCTTTTACAATTCATTTCATAAATTCAATGTTAGAGGGAGAGAGAGAGAAAATCAAACGCAAACACACGGTGATTGTTGACGAAGTTCGACCACACCTTGGCCTACTTCCCCGCTCCGACTTCTCGACCTCGAGACCGTCGAAGATTCCACTAAAACTCTTCCTTAATTCCAAATGGGGCAAGGAAGAATGCCCTTTACATCAACCACATTTTCTCAGCTTCGAGAGGCAAGGCAACCTCTCCTCTTAGGAAGCTAATCTTTTCTTTCACTCAAGAGGTAAGGTTTTGAACCTTTTTTCCACAGGAGCTCTCTCAGTATTTTTCTAAATAAAATGTTTCTCTCTTTTACAAAGCTAAGCTCACAAGAGAAGAAGAGAGAAAGAAAAGAAAACTAAAAATGAAAACTTCAAGAAGAATGTCTTCTTTTGATAACTTGAAGTTTTTCTTCAAGGTTTGGATGAGTGCACTTCCTTCTGGCTTTGACACTTCTTTTATAGGCTTCTGCAAGTGAGAAAGTCATCCAAAAATCATTCCACACTTTTCTCCTTCAAATTTGACCGTTACTGTTCATTTGACTCGGAGACCGGTCGACCGCACATATGGACCAGTCGACCGATATACTTTCTTTTATGAAAAATGTGATCGTTGGTGAATTTTGCACTGTCCGGTCGACCTGTGTCTTGGACCGGTCGACATTCTGCTAGTTCAAACTGGACATTTTTTGCACTGACCGGTCGACCTGTGTCCTGGACCGGTCGACCGATGTTCTGTACCGGTCGACCTGTCTTCCTGACCGGTCGACCTATTTTTCAGCCGGCAGCTTGACCACCCTGCACTATTTTAAGCATAACATTTTTCACGGTTATCCAAATGAGGTTATTTTTTATTCTATGGAAAGCAAACAGAATTCTCTACAACTTTGGTATTTATGACTAATCTAAAATATAATAGGATCATAGTTAATTATTTAATCAAAATGTAGTGCATAAAGTTATCCATTTTTCTTTAAATTTTTTCAGCATTTTAACTTTAATCTTTCGAGGTTTGTATCATCAAAATATAATGTTATACATCATTAAAACTTAGATCCAACAATCTCCCCCTTTTTGATAAAGATAAACCGAGAAATATGAAAAATATATTAGTTGCGAAAAAGTTATAAAATAAGTTGTAAAATCAATTTTACTCCCCTTAACACTTAACTTTCCTTACAATGATATATATTCGCATAAGTATAAATCGTAAGGAACTCTTCATATAAAGTAATATTCAGATCATATTTTTCCCCCTTTTGTTTAATCAAAAAAACTAATTTGTATGTGAAGCGTATAAGAAACCATATGTAACTCCCTCTTAATCAATTTTTCAAAAAATTTATTCTTCCCCTTTTGTCATATAACGTACATGTAGAGTATTGCAAGTTTTGAATAATAACTCCCTCTAAATTTATGGCTATTTTATAATGAAAACCAATTTATGAAAGCAAAAAAAAATATTAAGAATCAAAATATGACATAAAACTTTGATTCAACAATGATGTCCATGATATGTTAAAGTTTATTTATGCTCCCCCTATCACTATTACCAATTTTCATTTATACGTTCCTCCTTTTTTTTTTAAGAAAATAGTAGTTTTGAATTTTTGAGTGAAATAAAAAAATAGATGATACTTTTACCATAACTTTTGTACCTTCACATTTCCAATTTCATGTGTCATTTGTATGTGAGGCATACCTGAAAAATAATCAAGTAACTTTTGGTACCCAAATTCCTTTGGGTCCGATTTTGTTAGATAATCTTCCTTTTGGAACCCATATCAACCCATGTTATAAAGATTTTCTTATTTTGCATTGGTATGCATAATGACCATAAAATCCACATGTAAAATATTTGATATGTGATTTTCTACCATATAGATGATTGGATTTTCAATATGAATTTTCATGTCCAAAATGATTCTTAAGATTATTTATCGTTACATGAGAAATAGTCTTATTTTGTAAGTTTTTCAAAATGTCATTTTTCGTTTTTATCTTTTCTAAAGAACATGCTAGTTTTACAATTTCACATGCATGCATGATTTTCAAAGTTTCAATTTTATTTTTAAGATTTTTATTTTCCATAAAGCATATATCCTTTTCTTCTTTTAATTTTTTAATTTCACATATTAATTTTTCATTTTCCTCTTTAATTGAAAAATATCGTTTTATAAGAGAGAAGAGTTCTTTATTTACATCTAAAGAAATATTTTCTTCGGAAGAACTTGATGAGTAATTATTTGAAGGATTAGAGGTTACCTCATCGTCGTGTGACATTAAGCATAAGTATGCTTCATCACTGGAAGAGCTTGATGAGTCACTTGTTTCACTTGACTCTTCATACTTTTTTCTTCTTACCTTTTCGAGATGTCTTTTCTTTGTGATTTTTGTTTGATCTTCGGGTAAGCTTCTCATTCTTTTCTTTCTTCTTCACCAACTTGAGATACTTATCTAGTTTTCTTGTGTAGCCGGCGAGTCTCTTTTTGTCCACTTCTTTTTCACTTGAGTCTTCTTCATTTGCATTTGCCTTTAATGCCAATGTTTTCTTCTTGGGGGTTTTTTCTTCTTGATCTTCTTGGATTGAGATCTCATAGGTTAGAAGTGAACCAATTAGATCATCAAAATATAATTTGTTCAAATCTTTTTCTTCGATCAAGGTCCTCTTTGTACGCCATCTTGAGGAAAGAGACCTGAGAATCTTTTTCACTTTTTGAGAGTTAGATCTTGGCTCGCCCAAGGAGGCTAAGACATTCAAAATATCATTAAATCGAGCAACCATATCATTTATAGACTCATTTTCATGCATCTTGATTATTTAAAATATTCAATCTAGATTCTTTAACTTTGTCGGTTCCTTCGTAAGTGGTGATGAGTTTTTCCCAAATCTCGGTTGCGGTTTTACAACTTAAAATCTTATTAACCTCCGTTGAACCCAAAGCACAATAGAAAATATTCTTTGCTTTCCAATGCAATTTCGAAAATTTTTTTTGTCTTTCGTCATGTTCGGAAGGTAATTTTTCATGTAAATAATAGTCTTTCTCAACAATATCCCACATGTTTAAATCGATAGAACATATGTAGGCTTGAATTCGAATTTTCCAAGATTGAAAATTTGATGCATTTAAAAGGGGAGGATGACTAATTGATTGTCCTTCGGCGAAAACAAATCCACTTGATACCATAGTTCTTAAGATTGTTAAATCTTTAAAAAAATGATTGAATCTTAAAAATGATTAGATCTAAAATGATTAGATATGAAAACGAGAAGATTCAAAAGATCAAAACCAGAGCAACCCGCTCTGATACCATTTGTAGGATCCCAAAGGGCACCAAGAGGGGAGGAGGGTGAATTGGTGTTCAATTCGAAAATGTCGATTTCACCAAAACCGTCGCGGAAGCTTAAAAACGATTCTTAAATCTTTTACAATTCAGATCATAAATTCAATGTTAGAGGGAGAGAGAGAGAAAATCAAATGCAAACACACAGTGGTTGTTGACGAGGTTCGGCCACACCTTGGCCTAGGTCCCCGCTCCGACTTCTCGACCTCGAGACCGTCGGAGATTCCACTAAAACTCTTCCTTAATTCCAAATGGGGCAAGGAAAAATGTCATTTACATCAACCACCTTTTCTCCGCTTCGAGAGGTAATGCAACCTCTCCTCTTATGAAGCTAATCTTTTCTCTCGCTCAAGAGATAAGATTTTGAACCTCTTTTACACAGGAGCTCTCTCAGTATTTTTCTAAATACAATGTTTCTCTCTTTTACAAAGCTAAGCTCACAAGAGAAGAAGAGAGAAAGAAGAGAAAACTAAAAATGAAAACTTCAAGAAGAATGTCTTCTTTTAATAACTTGAAGTTTTCTTCAAGGCTTAGATGAGTGCACTTCCTTCTGGCTTTGACACTTCTTTTTATAGGCTTCTGCAAGTGAGAAAGTCGTCCAAAAATCATTCCACACTTTTCTCCTTCAATTTGACCGTTATTGTTCATTTGAATTGGAGGTCGGTCGACCGCACATATGGACTGGTCGATCGATATACTTTCTTTTATGAAAAATGTGACCGTTGGCGAATTTTGCACTGTCCGGTCGACTTGTGTCTTGGACCGGTCGACCGGTACCTTGACCGGTATAGTCTCGACATTCTGCATGTTGAAATTGGACATTTTTTGCACTGACCGATCGACCTGTGTCCTGAACCGGTCGACCGATATTCTGAACCCGTCGACCTGTCTTCTTGACCGGTCGACTTGTTTTCCAGTCGACAGCTCGACCATCTTGCACTATTTTAAGCATAACTCTTTTCACAATTATCCAAATGAGGTGATTTTTTATTCTATACAAAGCTAATAGAATTCTCTACAACTTTGGTATTTATGACTAATCTAAAATCTAATAGGATCAAAGTTAATTATTTAATCAAAATGTAGTGCATAAAGTTATCATTTTTTCTTTAAACTTTTTCAGCATTTTAACTTTAATCTTTCGAAGTTTGTACCATCAAAATATAATTTTATACATCATTAAAACTTAGATCCAACAATAATATCATAATGCAAAAATGATCATACATAATGAATGTGAAAAAATAAAGATGGGAAAGTAGACACGGATGAGGAAGCATATGTAAAGTTAAAAGAAATGAAAATTAAAAAGAAAAGTAGAACGAAACATAATTTCAGGGGAAAAGAAGAGTATATTACATAAATAATAAAAATAATATTGGCTAAAAACTTCTTAGAGATATTTTAAGGAGCAAAGTAAAATACATAATAAATACTAAATTACAAGGATCGAAAAAATAATAGAAAATAAAATGCAAGTTATATATATTGAACCATGCGTATCTTCTCGTCATAATGTGCACAACCTCTCCATGAATGGTGAGTCATATATTGGGGTATGGTTGGTTACAATTGATAGGTTATAATTGAGTGGTGGTGGACATGAATGAGTAAGGAATAATAATTAATGTGTGTTATGCATATTACATCCTATAATTGACAGTAACTTATTATTCCATTTTTTAATGATGATGATGATGATGATGATGAAGAAGGGAGAATATAAATTAATTAGAGACTATTTTCAAGGGAGAGTATAAAATAAGTTAGAAACTATTTTATAACAAAGATTTTATATTTGATTCATAATAAATTTTGTTAAAAAAATCATTAATGATCTAGAACCTATGATAAATATATATATAGTACAAAAAATCTTAAAATGAGTGTAGTAGTTAAAAATTTCATTAGGTGACTTTATGGCATTAAACGTGAGTGTGTGAAGTCTAAATATACCATGGTGCATGAGATTGAGAAGAGAGGAAGATGTGAGAGAAAATAATAAAAAATGACAAAATAGATAAATACTCAACTTAAAAAAAATATATCCTTGAGTGCATATAGGAAATAAATTATAAAATAGGTGAGCATCAACGCTATGCTGAAAGATGAAAATCTTTAAAGAGTGTACAATATTATCTAATAGAAAGACTAAGAACAATGATAATAGGTCACCAGAGATTAGTCAGAGAAAATTGGAAAGACACAAGTTAACATATATATAATTATATTTATCAGAGTTCTAAAAGATATAAAGGTACTAAGTTACTGCATAATAAAAAAAAAGGTCACTTTAAAAGAAGATATAAAATTATTTGAGGAAATAAAAAAAACAGATTAAGAAATTATTAGTTTGTATATATAAGTGATAAAGTTAAAAAAAAGTGATGTCATATTTATAAATGAGTCGCTTAAAGAAAATCTTATTAAATTACTGGCATATTAATTCCTTATACATTTTTATTAAATATTTTTATTCCTTGAGTTTAAAAAAATTTTAACCACTTAATACGATCATAGGGAAAAATGGGCGTCCCCCCCCCCCCCCCCCACACACACACTTAAATGGGGGGGGGGGGGGGGATGGTGTTCCGTACATCTCCATCTGTCCGATGTGAATCGAACGAATGGCGCTCAAGAGGCCGGTTCAAGGGAGAAAAGGCCGATTAGGGGTGACGGTTCAGGAGATAGTGGGAAGTCGGTTCACGTTCGTCCGGTTGGATTTGCTTGGGTACAAAAGTCCGACCTTCCATCTTTCTTTCGTTGTCTCCTTTTCTCTCTCATTGTGCACGACCGCGCTAGGGCATCGACCTCCGTTATCACACGACAACTTCCGATCCGAGCCCCGCCGACTCAATCTCGTCGCTTGACCTCCGATCTCACGACGCCGACCTCCGATCTTGCAACGGGAGCTCGATCTCGTGACGCCGACCCACTCCACGCATCATCGAGCTCTTTGATCTCCTCGTCTGACGCGAACTCGCCACTGTCGGCCAGATCCGCTCTCACGCACTGCCGCCGACCAGATTGAGCACGCCGCGGCTCAGATCTGCCTCTCGTGCATGGCCACCAATCCCGAGCACAATCACCGCCGACCTCATCGCGCCGTCAGCGACTCCTCCATGACACCCTCGCTGCCCACCCCGAGCACGCTGCGACCGCACCGAGCTTCAGCACGCCGCGACTTCGTCGACCTTGAGCACACCACGACCCTGCCGTGAACGCATGCACCGATGATCCGCTCACCGCGCACCCGCTGATCTGGAGCACGATGCGAATGAGCTCACCGGCGACGAGGCTCAAAATGAAGGAACGATTTTCTCGAAGCTGGTTATTTTTTATGTTTCAAAATTGTAATTTCTTGTTGCAAAGAACCAGATGTTCATCACTTGTAATTACTTTACGATCAAAGTTGAAGTATAGATCCATTTTATTACAAAGAACTACTGAGTTATAGACGTGCAGAGCACTGATCCTGCGAGCAATCCAGCAAGTGTTAACAGCCCATGGTTCCTATAAATATACAGCCAGCGACACGATGTCAGACAAGTTCGCAGCGGGCTTGGCAGTGACACCCGGAGGCGGGCAAGTGGGCGGAGCTCGGCGGCAACATCAAGGCGGCAGCGACGGTGAGTCTGCGGTGACAGCGACGTGAGCTTGGCGGCTACAACAACGTGGGCTGGACGGCAACAGCGAGGCCATGCTCGAGGGCAACACACACTATGAAGTCGGCGTCGAGACCCGGCGTCCCTGTTGGCTTGCAAGATCTTTGCCTCATGCCCATCACAGTCGTGCTCGGAGGGAACGCAGTGAGAGCATGTCGCCCTGCACGGAGAGAGACCTGGCGGTGCTTCGGCAAGAGGAGAGAGCACCGAGCGAGGGGAGAGGAGGCGTTGCGTGAAGAGGGGAGAGAGAGAATAGGGCGAAAATGGGCGAAACAACGAGATTCGAGCCTTTTGTATCCCGTATTGAACCGCCAACGAGCCGAACCATGACAATGGAGCCGAGCCGCCCCGATTCATCTCTTTTTCCCTTGCAAACCAGGGAATCGCGGCGCATCCGTCCGATGCGCATCGGACGGATGGGGACGTAGGGGACAACATTCACTTAAGTGGGGTGGACGCCCATTTTTCCCATGATATATAAGTAAATTAGTTTAGAATACGTGAAGTGGATGGCAACGTGAGAGCCATATAGTACATCCTTTTAAAATTATATATATAAGTTAATTTTTACCATAGCATACGAATGATGCTAACCAACACAAGAACATTTTTTTTGCGTGAACTTTATTCAATAAAAATTAATTCAAGTAACAGTAGATGTCTAAGTGAGTCCTGCCAATCCATGGATACAAGAAGAAAGTGGCAAGCTTGTTTGCTCAATAATGGTAGCATACTGTATATTATGATAATTTTCCTTGATGGTTAGCAATGCAGTACATTATTTTTTTATGAAGTGAAATATTAATTTTTTAATGCATGCAATCATTCTCTTGATGTTCCCAATTACTTCTTTTTATGAGATAAAATGAAAGGCATACAATTCAATTTTGGATGATCCAATAACGTATGAATTTAAATGAATGATCCAGCGATGCCAGGAATACCAAGTGTCATATGGGTGCAATAAATTATGTTAGTCAAATAAATAAAAATATCAAATAAACCATGAAAAGAAGGAAAAAAATGTTGCAAGGAGTACATTTGATGCGCAGTGGCTCAAACTTCTATTGCAGCTGAATGATACAAAGTTGTTTCACTAATTCGATTCCAATCATATCATCTAAACCTTTTTCTCACAAATAAAGCAGTTTCATATTGGGAACAGCTAGAAGCTTTTCCGGATATGATGGTGTCGGAGTGGTTCTCAGAAGCTTGAGAACCAAAAGAAGACATGATGTTGACAGCATTCCAACAAGATTCACACCCCATACTTATAGTTTTCACAAGATGTATAAACCTTGAATATCGTTAGAAGTGCAACCGTGAGAAGATAAACAATTAAAAGCTTAAGAATATTCTAATCAATAGTACATAATTCATCAATAAACAACACCCAGATTTGGCAAAAAGAGATGACCTGATATTATTGTCACGATTTGACAAGAGTCTGCCCAAAATATTGATTCATTTTCTAAACAATAATAAATAGTACAAGATTGGAGACTGTCCACGAATGAATTGCATCGAAAAGGGAACAATATAATAGACAACTCTAAAAATTTAGTTAGTTTTTAGATGGTGAAGAGTGACACCTAATAAAAATTTGGTGAAGAGATCTATTACCATATAAGTTTTTTTTTAAACGGAAAAGAATTTGAATAGGCAAAACATTATAAAAATTATGATGAAGGCTCGTCACAATAATTTGTCTAACGTATAGAAATTAAATTGTGTAGCATCTACATAAAATATATGTTAAATAATATTTAAAGGATAAAGGTTATGATATATCACTAAACTTATGGTATTGATTAATGTTATTAATGTTGGAGAGAGAAAGAAATGAGAGAAATATCACATGTAGTTTTAGATAAACTGCATGTACTCTATCCGCTTCGCTATTCATAACACAAGATTTTATTAAAAATATCTTTACTATTTGCTTATTTTAAAAACAATTGTGTTATCTAAGAATGGATAATTCAAATGGTTTGGAAATAACTTTTAAGTAACATGGGTATGTGTTATCAAAATAACAATAATATATGAGAGGATTAGAATAATAATATAAAAAATTATTGAAAAAATAATATACATTGAAAAATTATTAAAATATATAATATATTAAAAAATCATGGATGTAAAAAATGGAGAGTTTCATACCTCAACTGCCTCGTCCCCTCAACTTTTATGTTCCATTCCTGAAATACAAATAATAAAATAGAAAACGATATAATGTTAAAAGAATATGCCTAACTTTTAGGGAAATGTATAAATAGAAGGATTAAAGATATTACACAAAATGAGAAAAAAATAGTTAAAACTATTTCTTACTGTATAAAAAATCAAAGCGATTAACAAAAGAAAAGATTAAATTCACATTCGTGGTATAAGAAAACAAAAGACAAAAAAAACAATTAAAACTTTTCATTATTTAAAAATTAAAGGTGTTTCATAGAAAAATTATTAAGAGTTCTTTTGAGTAATAAAAAGCACGAATCCTTACAAAGACGATTTTGGAAGTCCACTTTCGCTTCATCTTCTTTCCCTCTGGTCACTACCTGTAAATTCAAAAATAAAATTAATTACAAGTATTATATGCTTGATCATGGAACTAATAAAAAGAACAAAATGTGTGATTGCTCTTCCTTCCAATCGACCTCGACACATGTTATATACGAGAGAAACACCTCTAACTGATAATAGCATTTAATGGAGTTAAGGATAACATTACTGCCAAGGAAGATGAAGAGATAAAAGATAAAAAAATGCTTTATATGTTAAATAAGAACTGAGTGATGAGCTAGCTGATACGATACCAAGATAAATTTAATGAATAACGCACATACATATACATAAATGTATATGAATCATTAATTTATATCCAAAGAAAGAAATATGAAGAGATTATATGATATTAAAATTAAGAATATTTTGTTTATTAATTTCTTCATTGATCAGGTGGAATTATTATTATTATTATTATTATTATTATTATTATTATTATTATTATTATTATTATTATTATTATTATTATTATTATTAAATATTTAAAAAAAGAATAGGAGCAGATAACATGATATTAAATAAATTAATTATCATTGATTTCAGTCATTGAATGGGTGGAATTGTCGAGAAACTTTGAACGGTTGCATTAATCATTAAGATATTAATGATCTTTAAGCATATGTTTGTTTTTAACAGATAAAATAGATTATAAATCTAAAGAACCGAGAAAAAAAAATAAATTGAAAAGATGGTATGAGGATGATTTGAATGCGTATCTTCTCGTCATAATGTGCACAACCTCTCCATGAATGGTGAGTCATATATTGGGGTATGGTTGGTTACAATTGATAGGTTATAATTGAGTGGTGGTGGACATGAATGAGTAAGGAATGATAATTAATGTGTGTTATGCATATTACATCCTATAATTGAAAATAGACAGTAACTTATTATTCCATTTTTTAATGATGATGATGATGATGATGATGATGATGATGATGATGATGATGATGATGATGATGATGATGATGATGATGATGATGATGATGATGATGGGAGAATACAAATTAATTAGAGACTATTTTCAAGGGAGAGTATAAAATAAGTTAGAAACTATTTTATAACAAAGATTTTGTATTTGATTCATAATAAATTTTGTTAAAAAAAATCATTAATGATCTAGAACCTATGATAAATATATATATATAGTACAAAAAATCTTAAAATGAGTGTAGTAGTTAAAAATTTCATTAGGTGACTTTATGGCATTAAACGTGAGTGTGTGAAGTCTAAATAAACCATGGTGCATCAGATTGAGAAGAGAGGAAGATGTGAGAGAAAATAATAGAAAATGACAAAATAGAGAAATACTCAACTTAAAAAAAATATCCTTGAGTGCATATAGGAAATAAATTATAAAATAGGTGAGCATCAACGCTATGCTGAAAGATGAAAATCTTTAAAGAGTGTACAATATTATTTAATAGAAAGACTAAGAACAATGATAATAGGTCACCAGAGAAAATTGAAAAGACACAAGTTAACATATATATAATTATATTTATCAGAGTTCTAAAAGATATAAAGGTACTAAGTTACTGCATAATAAAAAAATAGGTCACTTTAAAAGAAGATATAAAATTATTTGAGGAAATAAAAAAAAAGCAGATTAAGAAATTATTAGTTTGTATATATAAGTGATAGAGTTAAAAAAAGTGATGTCATATTTATAAATGAGTCGCTTAAAGAAAATCTTATTAAATTACTAGCATAATAATTCCTTATACATTTTTATTAAATATTTTTATTCCTTGAGATTAAAAAAATTTTAACCACTTAATATGATCATAGGGAAAAATGGGCGTCCCCCATTTAAAGTCCCCTATGTCTCCATCTGTCCGATGTGAATCAGACGGATGGCACTCAAGAGGCCGGTTCAAGGGAGAAAAGGCCGATTAGGGGTGACGGTTCAGGAGATGGTGGGAAGTCGGTTCACGTTCGTCCGGTTGGATTTGCTTGGGTACAAAAGTCTGACCTTCCATCTTTCTTTCGTTGTCTCCTTTTCTCTCTCGTTGTGCACGACGGCGCTAGGGCATCGACCTCCGTTATCACACGACGACTTCCGTTCCGAGCCCCGCCGACTCAATCTCATCGCTCGACCTCCGATCTCACGACGCCGACCTCTGATCTTGCAACGGCGGCTCGATCTCGCGACGCCGACCCACTCCACGCACCATCGAGCTCTCTGATCTCCTCGCCTGACGCGAACTCACCACCGCCGACCAGATCCGCTCTCACGCACCACCGCCGACCAGATCGAGCACGTCGCGGCTCAGATCTGCCTCTCGCGCACGGCCGCCGACCCCGAGCACAATCACTGCCGACCTCATCGCGCCGTCATCGACTCCTCCACGACACCATCGCTGCCCACCCCGAGCACACTTCGACCGCACCGAGCTTGAGCACGCCGAGACTTCGTCGACCTTGAGCACACCGCGACCCTGCCATGAGCGCATGCACCGACGATCCGCTCACCGCGCACCCGTTGATCTGGAGCACTATGCGAATGAGCTCACTGGTGATGAGGCTCAAAATGAAGGAACGATTTTCTCGAAGCTGGTTGTTTTTTAAATTTCAAAATTGTAATTTCTTGTTGCAAAGAACTAGAGGTTCATCACTTGTAATTACTTTACGATCAAAGTTGAAGCTTGCACAAAAGAAATTGGACATTGGATCAAACTACGAGCTTAATGCTATGCTTTTTCTTTTCTTTTCTTTCCACATCTATGAATGAATTAGCTGAAATTGATATATCATGAACACCTTGATAACATCAAGAAGAAAGTGAAAGTGAAAGTGAAGAAGACTGATCTATTTGAAGAAAGTAAAGCATATTATAGAACATATTATAGATCAATTTTATTACAAAGAACAACTGAGCTATAGACGAGCACAGAGCACTGATCCTGCGAGCAATCCAGCAAGTATTTCTAATCCTACGTATCCCAAAAATCAAATCTATAAAAGTTATGTTAAACTAATTGTCATACGTATGTTAATACTAAATTCCGATTTATATATTTATTTATAAAATGGTATTACTAACCTATCTTAAATTCTAAGCATAACAATTATATATATATATCCGATATATAAAATTACTTGGAAAAAAAATCCGATATATAAAATTATTTTAAACTGCTCATAATCATAACCTATATCCTAATATCCATACTATTACGTAATAATCATGATATATACAAATAAGATTTGATAACTAATCCTAACAGATTTCCAATACTACATATCCCAAAAATTAAGTTTATAAATATCAAATTAAACTAATCCTCATACGTATCGTAGTACTAAAACTATTGATTATATATATTTTTATAATAATATTCCAAACCCATTTTAAATTTTAATCATAATCATTTCATATATATATATATATATATATGCACTATTTTAATGAGATTTAATTTCATTTTTATCAATTTGAGTATCATTACAAGTAAAAATAATTTCAAGACTAAATAAATAATATTTCCTTTAAAGGACGAAAGCTTATAAGCATAATTTGATCAGATGAATTTTTTTATGATTAAAATATATAATATATTTTTTCTAAAAGAAATGTACAAGCAAAAAAAAATTCTTAAAAGATAATTTGTTATTTTATGAATTTAAAAAAGTAAATAATCCAATTTTAGTCAAATTTATATTTATCTTTCCTTTTTATCAATTTGGGTATCATTAAAATAAATAATATTTTCTTTCTAAAAAACAATATGCAAGTAAATATTAATTTCTTTTTAAAGATAATTCGTTATTTTTGAATAAAAAATAATTTAAAAAGAATAATTCAATTTTAATCAATAAGATCAATCTTTCTTTTTTAATCAATTTTAGTATGATGAAAATAATAATATTTTATTTCTTAAATATATGTGCAAATAATAATAATTATTTTATAAAATATAATGTATTATTTATGGAGTTAAAATAAAGAATTCAACTTGAGTCAAATTAAGGTTAATCTTTCCTTTTAAACACTTTGAGTATGAGTGAAAAAGTATTTTTTAAAAGATGATGTATACAATTTCGAAATTAAATAAATAATATTTTATTTTTAAAAGCCAATGTACAAGTATAATAAAAAGATCTTTCATTTTTAAAAGATAAATGCATTATTTTATAAATTAAAAGATAAAGCTAGGAATTCAATTGAGTCGAGATAATTTGCAATAAATAATTAAATTTTAGTCCAATTAAGATTAATCTTCCCTTATATTTTCTATTTTAAAGATAATGGACAAGTATAATAATTTTAGAAAAAAATTTATCTTATAATGGTTTATTATATAAGGTAACAAAAATAAAAGAACATTAAATAGCATTTTAATTAGAATCATATTTTTTCATACGATTAAAATAAATAAAATTTCCTTTATAAAAAATAATGTAAACCTTAATAATATTTCCTTTCTAAAAATAATTTGTTATTGTTTAACTAAGAATAATTTAAAATAAAGAACGTGATATGAGACCAATTAAGATTAAAATATAATAAAATAAATTTCGTAAAGATAACGGACAAGTAAAATAAAATAAATAATATATTCCTTTTAACAAAATGTACGGACAAGTAAAATAAAATAAATAATATATTCCTTTTAACAAAATGTATCATTTTATAAATTAAAAAATAAATGATTCAATTTTCTTATGATTAAAATAAATAAATTTTGTTTTCACAAAGATGTCATAGCGGTATAATGAAATAAAAATATTTTCCTATTAAAAGATAATGAGTTATTTTTATCATTTAAATTTAACAAAATGAGACGAAATTAAGATTAATATTGTTTTTTAAAAGATAATGGACAGGCATAATAAAAAAATATTATTTCCTTCTTAAAAGAAAATGTGTTATTTCAGAAAAAATAACAAATATTCAATTTGAGCATGATTAAAATAAATAACCTTTTCTCTCTAAAAGGTAATGTATTAATATAATAAAATATCATACTATTTCATTTTTATAAGATGTTGTTCTATTTTTAAATTTTAAAAATAAATTTACAAAAAAATTTTAATTTGAGTTCAATGAAAATTAATATTTACTTATAAGAGAAATAAAATATATTTTTGGAGAATAATTTATTTAGAAAAAATAATTTAAGTAGAAGTTGGGGTTTTGGTAGATTTAATTTGAGTGTTAAACGTTTCAAAATAGACTAACATATTTATCACATCTAAATGTTAATAAATTAGCTTTGATCATTATTATAAATTATAATATTTTAATTATCCACTATATATTTTGTAATATTCGTTATCCGTACATCGCATTGGATTTAGCACTAGTTATACATTCAATATTAAAATTATATGCCCTATAAATTTATAAAATTTAATTTCTATTATTATAAATTATAAGGACAAGGAAAGTGCGAAAAAAGACAAAAAAAACTCCGGAAGTGCATAATCCGAATTTTAGTTGAGTCTGTCGATGGAGTCGGGGCTCTATCGTGCTGAGTTTAAAGGTGAAAAGAGAGAAATTACCACTTGAATATCAAGTCAGCATGGTGAGCGGAAAAATCGTCGATTAAAGATAAAAATAATAATTGGTAAAACAAATTAAAAGATGAAAGATAGTCTTGTTACAAAATTGAGTTTGATGATAATCCTAAAAAATGTCGAGAGTTAGAAAGGTATTAGGTGAAATTTACCTTCATTCCAAAAACATGCTGATGACATCATCAAAATTAAATAAAACTCCACTAAATTACTTGCTGGAATAAGTGAAAGGGTAAAGTTGACAAATCAAAATGAAATAGGACTCCACTAAATTATTTGCTCGGGAATAAGTGAAAGGGTAAACTGGAATAAGTGAAAGGGTAAAGTGGTAAAAAAAAGAGTCATAGGTAGGGGTGTACGAAAAAAATCTATCCATCCGAAAAACCTAAGCAAATCGAAAAGATCGGCCCGAAAAAATTGCAGATCTCGACTCCGATTAAAAATTAGATTAGTTTTTTAGAATAATTAAAACTACCCATTTAAATTAGGACTCCTAACAAAAAAAGATCAGAGGAGCCCAATCCAAACCAAATATATTTTATAAAATATTATCTCAATTTTCAAATAATATTTCATAGTTTTACATTTTTTACCCATATTTATTATATTAAATATATTGTTGACTTATAATGTTATAGTTAAATTTGAATATCATCAATTTATTAATTTATTTTAATAAAATTTGTATAAAATATAATATCGTTGGGTCAACGTTTTTAATGACATATAAAATTATTTTTTGATAAAACAAACCTCGAATGATTAAAGTTGAAATGTTGAAAAAGTTTAAAGAAAAATGGATAACTTTATGCACTACGCTTTGATTAAATAATTGTCACTTATCTCATTAGTTTTGGATGAATGTGATGTAGAGAATTCTGTTAGCTTTCCATAGACTCTAAAATCATCTAATTTGGATAATCGTGCAGAAAGTTATGATCAAACGAGTGCAGGTCGGTCAACCTGCCGGTCGACGCAAAGAAGGCCGGTCGAGAAGATACCGGTCGACCGAACAGAAGATGTCGGACGACCAATAACTACTGACCCTACTCCGGACGACGTCGAGCCGATATCGGTTGATGTATCGATCGACGGACCGGTCGACCGATCAAGCGCAGAAGTTGAAGAAAACGCTCAACGATCACATAGACCGGTCGACCGGTCCAGAAGTTCAGTCGACCGGTCACCGAGTCAAATGAACAGTAACGGTCAAATTTGAAGGAGAAATTTGTGGAATAATTTCTGAATGAATTTTTTACACAATGAAGACTATAAAAAGAGTGACAAGGCTAGAGGTAAAGGCACCCATTCACTCATTGAAGAAAAACTTCAAGTTGTAAAAGAGAGATCATTTCTTGAAGTTTTTATTTTATACCTTTCTCATTCTTTCTCTCTTCTCTTCTTGTGAGCATAGAGAAACACTTTTGTTCAGAAAAATTAGAGAGAGCTCATGTGTAAAAGAGGTTCTAAATCTTATCTCTTGAGGGAGAGAAGTATATTAGCTTCCTAGGAAGAGAGGTTGTCTTGTCTCTTGAAGTGGAGAAAAGGCGGTGGTGTAAAGGACTTTCTTTCTTGCCCCATTTGGAACAAAGAAAGTGACTAGTGGAATCTCCGACGGTCTCGAGGTCGAGAAGTCGGAGCGGGGACGTAGGCCAAGATGTGGCCGAACCTCGCCAACAATCATCGTGTCTTTACGTTTGATTTTTCACTCTCTCTCTTCCCGTTCATATTATGTTTATAATCTGAATTGTAAAGGTTTTAAGAATCAGTTTTATCCGTGATGAATTTTGTGAAATTGATATTTTCGGTTAAACACCAATTCACCCCCCTCCCCTCTTGATGCCCTTTGAGATCCTACAATTGGTATCAGAGCGGATTGCTCTTGTTTTGATTTTTTGAATCATCTTATTTTTTTTATCTAATCATTTTAGATCTAATCACTTCTAAAATTCAATCATTTTTTTTAGATTTAACAATCTTAAGAGCCATGGCATCAAGTGCATTTATTTTTTGTCGAAGGACAATCGATTAGTCGTCCTCCCCTTTTAAATGCATCAAAATTTCAATCTTGGAAAATTCAGATTCAACCCTACATATGTTCTATTTATATAAACATGTGGGATATTGTTGAAAAAAGCTGTTATTTACATGAAAAATTACCTTTCGAACATGATGAAAGACAAAAAAGTTTTTCGAAATTAGATTGGAAAGCAAAGAATATTTTTTTATTGTGCTTTGGGTTCAATGGATTTTAATCGGATTTCAAATTGTGAAAGTACAACTGAGATTTGGAATAAACTCATCACTACTTACGAAGGAATCGATAAAGTTAAAAAATCTAGATTAAATATTTTAAATCATCAATATGATTCCTTCAAGATGCATGAAAATGAATCTATAAATGATATGGTTGCTCGATTTAATAATATTTTAAATGGCTTAGCCTCCTTGGGCGAGCCAAGATCTAACTCCCAAAAAGTGAAAATATTCTCAGGTCTCTCTCATCCAAATGACATACGAAAAGGACCGTGATCGAAGAAAAATGATTTGAACAAATTGGATTTTGATGATCTTATTGATTCACTTTTAACCTATGAGATCTCAATCCAAGAAGATCAAGAAGAAAAAGCCCCCAAGAAGAAAACATTGGCATTGAAGGCAAATACAATAGAAGAAGATTCAAGTGAAGAGGAAGTGGATGAAAAGAAACTCGCACTCTACACAAGAAAATTAGATAAGTATCTCAAATTAATTAAAAAGAAAGATAAGAATGAGAAGCCAACAAGAAAATCATACAAACATCACAAAGAAAAAAAATCTCGAAAAGGTAAAAAGAAAAAATACGAAGAGTCTAGTGAAACAAGTAGCTCATCAAGCTCTTCGAATGATGAAGCATACATATGCTTGATGACACACAACGATGAGATAATCTCTAACTCTTCAAACTCAAATTATGACTCATCAAACTCTTCCGAAGAAATTCTTCCTTTAGATGTGAACAAAGAACTCTCCTCTCTTATAAAAAGATATTTTTCAATTAAAAAGGAAAATGAAAAATTAATACATGAAATTGAAAAATTAAAAGAGGAAAATAATGCATATTTTTGGAAAATGAAAAACTAAAAAATGAAATTGAAACTTTGAAAATCACGCATGCATGTGAAGTTGTAAAACTAGTATGTTCTTTGGAAAAAGTAAAGAAAGAAAATGTCTCTTTGAAAGATATACAAAATAAGATTATATCTTATGCAAAGTAAAATAATCTTAGGAATCATCCCTATGATAGAAAATCACACTTTAAATGGTTTAGATGTGAATTTTATGGGCATTATGCATATCAATGCAAAATGAGAAAATCAACACAACATGGCATGATTTGAATTCCGAAAGGAACATTGTCTAACAAATAAGGACCCAAAGAAATTTTGGTACCAAAGACTACATAATTACTTTTAAGTTGTGCCTCACATGCACATCAAAGGACAAGTGGTGAAGGCACAAAGGTTATGGTATCACTTACTTTTTTATTTCAATTAAAAATTTCAAAACTACTATTTCTTTAAAGAAAAAGAAGAATACATAAAAGATTGGTCATGATGATAAGGGGAGTATGATTAAATATTATTTTTACATATCATAAATATCATATTGTTTTGTCAAACTTTTTAATATATTTTCTTTCATAAATTGATTTTCATTATAAAATAGCCATAAATTTAGGAGGAGTTATCTTTCAAAACTTGCAATACTCTACATATCTATTATATGACAAAAGGGGGAAGAATATTTTTTTTGAAAAATTGATTAAGGGGGAGTTACATATGATTTCTTATATACTTCGTTTACAAATGGCTTTTTGATGAAACAAAAGGGGGAGAAATATAGGAGAAATATGACCTGAATATACTGAAAGTTAAGTGTTAGGGGAAGTAAAATTGTTTTTACAAGATTTTACAACTTTTTTGCCAACTTATATCCTTTTCATATTTCTCGGTTTGTCTTCATCAAAAAGGGAGAGATTGTTAGGTCAAAGTTTTTAATGACATATAAAATTATATTTTGATGAAACAAACCTCGAATGATTAAAGTTGAAATGTTGAAAAAGTTTAAAGAAAAATGGATAACTTTATGTACTATGCTTTGATTAAATAAGTCACTGATCTCATTAGTTTTGGATGAATGTGGATGTAGAGAATTCTGTTAGCTTTTCATAGACTCCAAAATCATTTAATTTGGATAATCGTGCAGAAAGTTATGATCAAAAGAGTGCAGGTCGGTCAACCTGCCGGTCGACGAAAAGAAGGCCGGTCGAGAAGATACCGGTCGACCGAACAGAAGATGTCGGTCGGCAGATAACTACTGACCCTGCTCCGGATGACGTCGAGCGGATATCAGTCGATGTATCGGTCGACGGTCAACCGATCAAGCGCAGAAGTTGAAGAAAACGTGCAACGGTCACATAGACCGGTCGACCGGTCCAGAAGTGCGGTCGACCGATCTCCGAGTCAAATGAACAGTAACGGTCAATTTTGAAGGAGGAATTTGTGGAATAATTTTTGGATGAATTTTCCATACAATAAAGGTCATAAAAAGAGTGCCAAGGCCAGATGCAAAGGCACTCATTCACTCATTGAAGAAAAAACTTCAAGTTATTAAAGAGAGATCATTTCTTGAAGTTTTCATTTTTTAGCTTTCTCATTCTTTCTCTCTTCTCTTCTTGTGAGCATAGAATTGTAAATGAGAGAAACACTTTTGTTCAGAAAAAATAAAGAGAGCTCCTGTATAAAAGATGTTCTAAATCTTACCTCTTGAGTAAGAGAAGTAGATTAGCTTTTTAGGAGGAGATGTTGCCTTGCCTCTCGAAGCGGAGAAAAGACGGTGGTGTAAAGGGCTTTCTTCCTTACTCTATTTGGAACAAAGGAAGTGACTAGTGGAATCTCCGATGGTCTCGAGGTCGAGAAGTCGGAGCGGGGACGTAGGCCAAGGTGTGGCCGAACCTCGTCAACAACCACCGTGTTTTTGCGTTTGATTTTTCTCTCTCTCTCCCCGTTCATATTGTGTTTATAATCTGAATTACAAAGGTTTTAAGAATCGATTTTGTGCTTCCGCGACGAATTTCGTGAAATCGATTTTTCGGTTAAACACCAATTCACCCCCCCCCCCCTTTTGGTGCCCTTTGGGATCCTATAAATATAATATTTTAAATTATAATGCGATAATATGAGTTTAGTTTCTTTATGAACTTAGAGTTAAATATTAATTTTTTAAACATAGTTTGCGATGTATTTAATGTTTATTAATTTTTAAAAATATTATTTTAAGTAGGTTCTCGACCCAAAAGAATTGAGACCGCCTAGGTCAATTTTTTTCTCCGAAATTTTTTTTAGGATGGTCTTTAACGTTTTAAAAAATCATCCAAAATTTAAAGGTCGATTTTTTTATCATAAAAATCACCCGACTCAAACTACATTCATCCCTAATCATAAAATGATTTTAGAAGTGGCGTTCCTTTGATTTAACGCTGTTAACGCAAGCAAATCAAAATGTGTACGATGGAGCGGCAGCAATATCTTATTCCCGACCTCCTTTTAGTCAAATAATTATTTTATTTTATTTTATTTGTCAATGGAGCCCTCTAACATCGTTGGACCACTCAGAAACGCGTCAAACCGGAACCTCGTGGAGGAAGCCTCACATTGCATCTTTCCATGACATGATCCTTTGAACTGTAACATTTCGAATTATGTACCCAAGTTGCCAAGGACAATTAGGTCATTCGACTAAGTTAGTCCGTTTGTCATCAAATAATAATAATAAAATATGATTTTTATCTATTAAAGTGAAAGCATAAAACCATTTAAATAAGATAAAATAGTCCTTCTATTAAATGCGAAAAACTTTAAAAAAACATCAAAAGTAATGTTATACAATTGAAAACACATTTAAACATCATCACTAGTAATAATTTGAAATATCTTAAAGTCATAGACAAAACATCTCTTTGAAAACATAGTCAAAAGACTATGACATAATAACTCAACATCCTAAGACTAGTGTGCAATTTTTCTTGTCCCATCCATCCAATCATTGGTTACCTGTACGGATCCAGAGTGCAGGTAAATCAATTAGAGTATGTAAAGGTCATGCATGCAGTGATATGATCCTATACAGGACACTACATGATATGCATCATCATCTTTATATAAAAAAATAAACAATATGCATGTCATGTCTTAACATATGAACTACACGTCATTCATTCATTCATTTCTATCATCATGCGATAGGTAACATGGCATGGAAACATCTAGTCAAACCATCATACATATAGTACGGACAATCATATCAATCATCATCAATCCATAAGCGCATAAGTGAAATACACTTACCATAATAATTGCCTCTGTAACTTTCCTTAGGATTCATTTATAACCTTTTCGGACTTCCACTTGCGTGGGACATCATTCCATTCGATCGATTATTGATCCTTTTTATTATGTTATATCTTTCGATAGTTGGGATTTATATCGTTACCCTCTCAATAGGCTAGTTAGGCCTAGGAGACAATGCTCTCCTCTCACTCGAAGGTGACATCAGAATGCACACACCATTGCCAATGTATGTTATGTAACGATCATTCTGAACTTTCGCCCAAGGGTGACATCGGAATGCACACACTATTGTCGATGTGTGTAACGATCATTCTGGGCAAATATCTGATAAAGGACCATAAAGGAGCGACATGTAACATCATTCATGATTGGATTCATTATGCTTTGCAATCAGCAAACATTTACGTCGCTCAATCTTCAGATTTTAACCTAGTTACATAGAAAATATGCATATATGTGCATCTAGGTTCTTATACAATCATCAAGCATCAATACATACTATTAATATTTTGAAAATAACATTTAATATGCTATATAGGATTTCAGCATCAGTCACAGTTGTGAAACAGCTTGTCACGACCGTGATAGAATCCTGAAAAGAACCCTTTAGTCACGGTCATGCCAACATCCTATCATGACTGTGAAATATATTATCATGGGCATGACAAAAGCCGATTTTCGGTCATTTTCCAGCCATTCTGTCACGGTCGTGACAGTGTGCATCACGATCGTGACAGAACTCTAGTGTTCCGTCGTCCAGTCCGATTTTACATGATTTTTCATCAAATATTTAAGGAAAACATTATATAATCAATACATATACGTTTTCTAGGTATTCTAGGAACAAAAGAACATTTAAGAACATAATAATCAATAAATTTCTAAGATCTAGGGTTCATCTCTAAATAATGAGCATGAAGAACATGAACCATATAATAAATCTAATCCAAAATTTCTATTCATGAAATAAATCTATTGATTTCAATGAAAACAACTCTCATCACAATTCAATTTGAGAATAATGAGTCATCAAACTCTCAATTCATTCAAGAAGAACATTAAGAGAGGATAGAGGAGTTTGGATCCCCTTTAAATACCTTGATCAATTTTTCTTCTCTTTTTTCCTCTTCTTCCTCCTCTTGGTTCTTCTCTTTCTCTTTCTTCAAGTCCTAGCCATCAAGATGTGGAGAAAAGAGGTAAACAATAGAAATAGAGGGCTTTGTATAGGAGAGATCATGAGAGATTGACAAAAAATCTAAATTACCCTTAACAAAAAATTTGGGGTATTACATCCTCCCCTAGTCAAATTTTAAATCATAATAAAGAACACTTACCAATAATCTTGGAAGTTGTTCTTTCATCTCTTCTTCTAGTTTCCATGTCGCTTCGGTTCCATTGTGGTGCTTCCATGCAATTTTCATCATCTTCACAATTTTGTTCCTTAGTCAACGTTCACCATACTCTAGTATTTTAGTAGGATCCTCTTCATAGGTGAGGTCTTCTTTGATGGTTGGCTCTTCAATTATCATCACATGAGAACTATCATATGTGTACTTGCGAAGCATTGACACATGGAAAACATTGTGGATCCTGACATATGAGGGAGGCAATGCCAACTTGTATGCTCCTTCTCTCACTTTTTCCAAAATCTCAAATGGGCCTATGTACATAGAAGTCAGCTTGCCCTTTCTACTGAACCTCATGACTTTTTTGGTAGAAGATACCTTCAACAAAATATGATCTTCTACTTAGTAGATTTGCTCTCTTCTTTTCTTATTTGCATAATTCTTCTGGCGGCTCTGAGCTGTCATCATTCTTTCTTTGATTAAATCTATCTTCTCAACATACTTTTCTACTAGTTCAGGTCCTAGTAGTCTTCCTTTACCAACTGCACTCCAACATGTAGGAGACCTGCAATGTCTTCCATATAGTGCTTCAAATGGAGCAATCTTTATGGGAGAGTGGTAATTGTTGTTATAGGCAAACTTAGCTAGAGTGAAATGGTCATCCCAACTGCTTTGCCAATCTATTGCACATGCTCTGAGCATGTCCTCTAAGGTATGGATCGTCTTTTCACTTTGCCCATCGCTCTGAGAGTGAAATGCAGTGCTGTAATGCAATCTCGTGCCAAATGCATGCTACAACCCTCTTCAGAACCTTGCTGTAAATCTGTAGTCCTATCCGATATTATGGAAATAAGAATCCCATGTAATCGGATAATCTCATCCACATACAACTTTACCATACTTGCAATTGGTTGTCTCACAATTATAAGAAAAAAAGTGAGCTGAATTAGTCAATCTATCAACAATGACCCAGATGGCATCGTGACACTTCTGTGTCTTTGGGAGACCCACAATGAAATTCATTGTGATCTCCTCCCATTTTCACTGTGGTATAGGTAGTGGGTTCAATAATCCTGATGGCTTATGATGTTCAATCTTAACCTATTGGCAGACCAAGCATTTTAAACAAACTTTGTCACCTCTCTTCTCATATCTCTCTATCAAAATGTCCTTTGCAGGTCCTTGAACATTTTGGTAGTTTCAGGATGGATAGCAAATTCTAACTTGTGGCACTCAGTCAGTATTTTCTCCTTGAGCTCTCTATCTTCGGGTACTCATAACCCATCTTGAAATCTGATAGTTCCATCTTCTTCCATCCTATAATTTGGGTGCCCTTTTTCATATGACTTATATATCCTTGTACTCTGGATCTTCTTTTTGTGTTTGTTCTATTCTTGCCACTAGATCAAGTTAAATGATACAGTGCATCATTACCTTCTTCAATAAGAGTCCATTTGTAAACTCTTAGGCATGCCACTGACCCTTCCCATCTTCTGCTTAAAGCATTTGTTGCTGAGTTGGCCTTCTCTGGATGATAAAAAATGTTGAACTCATAGTCCTTCAAAAACTCTAACCATCGTCTCTATCTCATGTTGAGTTCTTTTTGAGTGAACACATATTCGAAACTTTTATTGTCAATGAAAATTTCAAACTCTTCTCCATACAAGTACCAACTCCAAGTCATGAGTATAATAGTTCTCTCATGTGGCTTGAGTTGTCATGAAGCATAAGCTACTACTCTTCCATGCTGCATCAATACGTGGCCCAATCCAATTCCACTGGCATCACTGTACACTGTATAACCTCCAACTCCTGTGGGAATTGTTAGCACTAGTGCAGTGGTCAATTTGATCTAGAAAATTCTCTTCACATTTCTGTGTCCAATTGAACTTTTCTCCCTTCCTGATCAATTTTGTCATAAGGGCATAGGGCGGCAATTTTGGAGAGGTCTTGGATAAATCTTTTGTAATAGCTGGCTAATCTAAGGAAACTTTTGATATTTGTCATCGTCTTAAAATCCCAATTGATGACAGTCTTTACTTTGCTTAGGTCCACTGAGATCCCTTCTTTTGAATCTATGTCCCAAAAACATGACTTGCTCCAACTAGAATTCACACTTGGAAAATTTTGCATACAATTGGTGTTGTCTCAAAGTCTCCAAAATAATTCTAAGATGCTTTTGGTGTTCCTTTGAACTTGATGAGTAAATCAAGATATCATCCACAAACACTATGACAAAATTATCGAGATGAGGCTTCAAAATCTTGTTCATCAAATCCATAAATGCTGCAGGAGCATTTGTTAGTCCAAAAAGTATAATAAAAAATTCATAATGGCCATACCTGAACTTAAAGACTGTCTTTGCAATGTCTTCATCAGCTACTCTGAGCTGATAGTATCCACTTCTCAAGTCAATCTTGGAGAAGACTGACGTCATGGATAATTGATCGAACATATCATCAATTCTGAGCAGATGATACTTGTTCTTGATGGTCACTTTATTTAGAATTATGTAGTTTATGCATAACCTCAGTGAACTATCCTTCTTCTTCACAAAAGGACTAATGCACCCATGGGGACACACTTAGCCAGATGAATTCTCTATTAAGAAATTCTTGTAGTTAAGCCTTCAACTCTTTCATTTCTGCTGGTGCCATTCTGTAGGGAGGTTTCGAAATAGGAGCCGTCCTTGGCATGAGATCAATGTGGAAATCGATCTCCCTTTCCGGCGGTAATCTCGGGAGCTCATCGGAAAATGCATCAAGAAAATCCCTTACCACTTCTAGCTCTTCTAATGGCTTGGGTTTGACATCACTTTTGATGATGCTTGCTAGAAATCCTCGGCAACCTTTGTTCAGTATCTTCATTGCCTTAGTTGAGGAAATCGTCATCATTACTCGTTTGATGGTGTCCATGAAAAATCACAGAAGTACCATCCTTTCTGTCAATTCTGACTTCCTTCTCTTTACATAGCATATAGACATTAACCAATCCATGCCTAACATAATATCATAATCTACCATGGGTAGTACTATATGATCAGTTGAGTAGTTCACTCCTTCTATCTAGTGTCTCTGAGAGATCACTAGAAGAAAAAAAAGTATCAGTGATGGATAATTCCGTCACAAGATAAGTGTATTCCATCACAGATGCTTTTCTGTGATAAACTTGTGACAATCTGCATTCGTCACTGATTTTTTACCCACAAATTGCGTTGTGACGGATTATTTTCGTCACAAAGAAAATTGTGACGACTACGATCGTCACAAGATCAAAATGTTTTTGTCACAAAAGTTTGATAAAATAATTAATAAAATGTGTATTCTGTCACAAATGTGATGATTGTTTGACGGATTACTGACTATTAATTTGTGACGGATATATGATAATATTTATGACATATTTGTGATGATTATTTGTGATCATTTTGTGACGATTATGATTGTGATAAACATGTCACAAATTTTTTGTAACAAAATTGTGATGATTCGTTATTAATTATTTTGATGAAGTTGTGATGAAATTTTATGTAGTTATTTAATATAATAAATTTACAAAGTTTTAGTGAATCAACAATTATGTGACAATTCATTTTCCAAATGTACTACTACACATAAATAATTATACAATAAAAATAGTAAAATGCAAGATATTCAATTCTAAATATGTCAAAGATCATATAGTTCAAACATCTGTAATTACAATATTCAAAATATTGAATCCACTACATAAGTTTTGATTATCCAAATTTAAGAATGAAACTTTAAGCAAATTGTAGCCACATAACATATCCATTTTTTTCTTTGATGAATTGTGATCGCCTATCAATATAAAAAGTTGAAACCTGTAATCAAATATATACATAAAATATTAAAATATAGTGATTTAAATAGAGAAATATTAAAATAATGAAGAATCATAAGATAGTGACATATAAATTACTTTACTGACGTGGAACAAAATCTTCAGAAGGTGATTGACTACTTGCTTGTTGAGTAATTTGTAATACAAGTGCACGAACACGTTCTTCCATTTCAGCATTCACTTTTTTAATACGATCATCTAATTCTTGTTGCAATTCTTGTCGCACTTCTTCACGCACTTCTTCTCTTATACGTTGCAAATCATCCTCAGTAGCAACATTAGTGATTGAGCATATTTTTCAGCACCAAATCCATATATTCTTCCTTTCGTTGGAGCTCCTATCGCGTCAATCCACATAGCAACATCAAATCCTGATTGAGAGCTAACATTTGAACCATATTTGGTGTTAAGAGATGCATGGTAATCTTCCTGAATTCAGCACAAACATAGTATGTTAGAAAAAGTAACACAATATATAAGATGGATGAATAAATATTTTTTTGTATAAAAACTTACACAAACTTTTTTTTATTTTCCATCAATATATTCACCAGTTTTTTCTTTGCCACGACGCTTATGACAATGCTCAAAAACTTCATAGTCAGTTGGTTGTCTGCCTAACTTTTGTGCCTACAAAAAGAAAATAAAGCATATGACTAGAAAATAGTGCACAACTTGAAAAAATGAAATATTCAAATAGTGTAGTTAATATACAAGTCTTATCCGAAACTCTGTCATAGGTATGGAACTAGTGGTATGTTTTGTGATTCCACCCTCTTTCTCAGTGAGCCTATTTTGTTTTGCAGTCTTTGATTTTTGTTGCCACTCATCTTCCATCCACAAATCAACCATGCCATTCCAAACATCTCCTCTCATCCATGATGGTCCAAATCCTTTGGTTTCACTTATATGCATCTTATTATGTCTCTTCATCACATGACATCTTGCATGATATAGTGTGGGAGAGTAGAGATCACCACACTTCTTAATAAATGCTTCCTTAATGAGAATATCTTATTGCTTCCACACATATCTTGCCTGAAAAATAATCAAATTAATGTTAAAACATTATAAAAATTTCTTACATGCAAATCACATTATTGACCTTGATTGTAAATAATACCTTAAATGCATTCCACATCCTTTCACAAGTTTCTTGCGACACTTTTTTCCAACATATACAGGCAGTTTGCATAAAATCTTTCACTATCATACCAATTGTCCGAGTAATCGAATTAGAAATGAAACTACATGATACAATAAAAAAATTATTAGATATACAAATGTGAAAGATATGTATAAACTTTAAAAAATAACACAATGAAAAATTAACCTGGCATTATTATGTCAAACTGTCAAAGCATACTTTCAATCTTAATATTCCATTAAATTTCTATTTTTCTTTATGAAAATTAAATTTTCACTATAATCTCTTTAGTTATTTCATAGTTTTTGGACTATGAAGATTTGTTCAATTATCACGAACAATTATGTATTCAATATTGGGCAAATTCTTATGACATGTTCATCATTTTTACAATTGATAATGAGATTCACATCTCTCTTGTTACACATTGTACATAGTCAATTTGACAATATTATCAATCATGAATGCAATAATTAGCATTCCCATTGGAAGACTATTTTCCTTCCATTCTTAACATAACAATAATCAACCATATATTAGTTGGTTAATTAACAATACAATCAATGTCACAATACTTACATATTCAACTTTGGATGACTGTTCATGATGATTGCACATGGACTTAGACACTTATCAATTCTATAATATACTTAGCCTAGGTCCTAAGCATGCTCTGATACCAAACTGTAACATCCCGAATTTTACCCTCAATTTGCCAAGGACAATTAGGTCATTCGACTGCGTTAGCCCATTCGTCATCACATAATTATAATAAAATATAATTTTTATCTATTACAGCAGAAGCATAAAACCATTTAAATAAGATAAAAGAGTCATTTTATTAAATGCAGAAAACTTCAAAAAAACATCAAAAGTAATGTCATACAATTGAAAACATATCTAAACATCATCACTAATAGTAATTTAAAACATCTTAAAGCCATAGTCAAAACATCTCTCTGAAAACATAGTCAAAAGACTCTAGGATATAATGACTCAACATCCTAAGATCAGTGTGCAATCTTTCTTGTCATGAGCTGAGCTGCCATCCATCCAATCATTGGTTACCTACACGGATCCAAGGTATACAGTAAACCAATTAGACTATGTAAAGGCCATGCATACGGTGATATTATCCTATACAAGACATTACATGATATGCATCATCATCTTTATATAAAAGAAGTAAACAATGTGCATGTCATGTCTTAATATGAACGACATGTCATTCATTCATTCATTTCTATCATCATGTGATAGGTAACAGTGGCATGAAAACATCTAGTCAAATCATCATACATATAATATTGGACAATCATATCAATCATCATCAATCCATAGGCGCATAAGTGAAGTACACTCACCATAACTATCGCCTCTGTAACTTTTCTCAGGGTTACTTTATAACTCTTTCGGACTTCCACTTCGTGGGACATCATTCCATTCGATCGGTCATTGGCTCTTTTCATTATGTTATATCTTTCGATAGTTAGAATTTATGTCATTACCCTCTCCATAGGCTATAGAAGAGAATGGTCCCCTCTCACTCGAAGGTAACATCAGAATGCATACATCATTACCGATAAAGGACCGTAGAGGGACGACATGTAACATCATCCACAATTGGATTTATTATGCTTTGCAATCAATAAATATTTACGTCGCTCAATATTCATATTTTAACCTACTTACGTGGGAAACATGCATATACGTGTATCTAGGTTCTTATACAATGATCAAGCATCAATACATACTATTAATACCTTAAAAATAACATTTAATATGCATCAGTCATGGTCGTGAAATAGCTTGTCACGGTCGTGCCAACACCCTGTCACGGCCATGCGTTGGTTTTGTCACGGTCGTGACATGTTTTGTCACTTGCGTGATAGAAGCCAATTTTCAGCTCTGAGTTCCGCCGTCCAGCCGATTTTACACGATTTTTCATTAAAAATTTAGAGAAACACATTATACAACATTATAAATTAATACATATACATTTTCTAGCCATTCTAGGATCAAAATAACATTTAAGAACATAATAATTCATGAATTTCTAAGATTTGGGGTTTATCCTTAAATCATGAACATGAAAAACATGAACCATATAATAAATCTAATCCAAAATTCCTATAATGAAATAAATCTATTGATTTCAATAAAAATAACCCTCATCACAATCAAATCTTAGAACAATGAGTGCTCAAACTCTCAATCCATTATAGAAAAAACATTGAGAGAGGAAAGAGGAATTTGAATTCCCTTTACATACTTTGATCAATCCTTCTTCTTTTTCTCCTTCCTCAATCCCTAGCTCGGATAAGATCAGGTGAGGCCAAACTTAAATGAGTTTTGGGTGATGTGGCAGAATGATCTAAGATTCTGACTCAATGCAACTGTGATTTGTCAAAAAAGGTTGGATCATCCCCAGCTAATCCCAATTGCATCGTTGGTGGTCATCGTCGCCAATGTCGTTGCCATGTCGGTCTCTGTCCTGGGGTTGTTGTTCAATGTGGTGCTCATTGTCAAGTTTGGCTTTGGCGGGGACATGGTGTTGTTCAATGTCAACACCAACTTCGCCGCCGTCATCACGGAGCTCAAACATCTCATATGCTGCCTATTCAATCAAAAGGAGAAGAGGGACATCTCGTTGAGGGCATCTAAGGAAGCTATGGAAAATCTAACTAAGCCTCAAACAAGGATTGGCGATATCAAGAAAGATACCACGATCCCAATGGAGGTAAGAAGTTTTTTCGCTGCATCAAAAAACTTTTAAGTGTAATGTATATGAGAAATAAATACCTATTAAGTGTTGCAAGGTGTGCATGGGGCCATCCTTGGATCTCATAGGAAAACTGAGGAAGGTGGTGGATGATTGCATTGCAGAAAAGAAGAAGCTACAGTACTTTGAATTTGAAACAGAGTCTGTCATCTCGTCAAGCATTATAGTCGACGTGTTTTGCACATCGGCGTCCATCATCTCGCTGTCAGTTTCCAACTTTTCTGCCGACGCGACCTACGACGTGAAGAAGGAGAACATCGTCGCAGTGGCCAACGTGACCACAATTTGCACAAAAATCCTTCGGTTGGTGGTCTCGCTCTTGGAGGGGAGAGAGAAGGCATCCGACTAGGAGAGAGTGTGGAAGGTTGTTGAACCGCAGTTGGAGATTCTGGAGCAGATACGAGATCAGGTGAACGACGTTATCGTAGATGTTCGCGGGGCTGCTAAGGAACTACTCGACAAGGGCGGCCGGGAGGTGTCGGAAGCGGAGTCCGACATCATAAGGAAACGGCGGGGTCTATTGCGGCCCGTCTGGATAATATATTTTGGAAGATGGGCCCATCTGAACTCGAAGCCCATGGGCCTTGATAGATCAAATTTTCCTGGATTGAAAATGTGGAAGGCCCATGATCAGACGGGCATCAATGTGAACGATGAAAAGCTTCGTTAATATATATAGGGGTGAAAGTAGTTCGAGTCGGATCGAATTTTCGAATGAAAAAAATCAATCGCTACTTTTCGGATTAGTATTTAAATTAAAAAAACCACCCTAAAACTATTTTAAAAAAATAAAAACCACCCTCTAACGGGTCAGTTTTTGGTGATTTTTCGGATCCTACTTTTATATAATTATATTTTAAAAATATATAGAATAAATTAAATTTAATATAAAAATATTTAATTTTATATTAAATATAAAATATGATACTAAAAATTTAAAGTTATTAAATTAGAGTTTGATAATGTGATAGAAAAGTATAAAAGTTTATACAAAATATATTCTATCTATAACAAAATAATTGATAATATATGTATTAATTATATAAATAAAAAATGGGCTCTATGGGCCGTTACGATTTTTTCGGGTGGAGCCCTAATTTTAATGGATGGATTTTAATTTATTAAAAATCATCCTAAATTATATTCGGACCTTTAATTTTTGGTTTTTTCGCTTCGATTTTTTCGGGTCGGATAGATTTTTCAAGTTGGTCCGGTCTTCGTTACACACTTATATATATATATATATATATATATATACATGTGTGTATGTATGTATACTCGTAACTAAGAATTTTCAAATTAATTATTTTTAAAATGAAAAGGCTATTAAATTATATATTTTTTAAATAATATGCTAACACCATGAAACAAAAGACTCAACAAATTTTTCTAAAAAAACTTATGACAGAAGGAAGATTGAACGTGAAAAGGGTAATTTTTAAAAAAAGCATCCGATGCGAAGAAGGAGAACATCGTCGCAGCGGTCAACGTGACCACAATTTGCACAAAAATCTTTCGGTTGGTGGTCTTGCTCTTGGAGGGGAAAGAGAAGGCATCCGACTAGGAGAGACTGTGGAAGGCTGCTGAACCGCAGTTGGAGATTCTGGAGCAAATATGAGATCAGGTGAACGACGTTATCGTAGATGTTCGGGGGGCTGCTAAGGAACTACTCGACAAGGGCGGCCGGGAGGCGTCGGAAGCGGAGTCCGACATCATAAGGAAACGGAGGAGTCGATCGCGGCCCGTCTGGATAATATATTGTGGAAGATGGGCCCATCTGAACTCGAAGCCCATGGGCCTTGATAGATCATATTTTCCTGGAATGAAAATGTGGAAGGCCCATGATCAGACGGGCATCAATGTGCACGATGAAAAGCTTCGTTAATATATATAGAGGTGAAAGTAGTTCGAGTCGGATCGAATTTTCGAATAAAAAAAAATCAATCGCTACTTTTCGAATTAGTATTTAAAATTAAAAAACCACCCTAAAACTATTTTAAAAAAATAAAAACCACCCTCTAGCGGGTCAGTTTTTGGTGATTTTTCGGAGCCTACTTTTATATAATTATATTTTAAAAATATATAGAATAAATTAAATTTAATATAAAAATATTTATTTTTATATTAAATATAAAATATGCTACTAAAAATTTAAAGTTATTAAATTAGAGTTTGATAATGTGATAAAAAAGTATAAAAGTTTATACAAAATTCTATCTATAATAAAATAATTGATAATATATGTATTAATTATATAAATAAAAAGTTATAAATAAAAAATGGGCTCTACGGGCTGCTACGATTTTTTCAGATGGGGCCCTAATTTTAGCGGGTGGATTTTAATTTATTAAAAATCATCCTAAATTATATTCGGGCCTTTAATTTTTGGTTTTTTCGATTTGATTTTTTTGGGTCGGATAGGTTTTTCGAGTTGGTCGGGTCTTCGTTACACACTTATATACAAGGTTGTCAAGATCGAGGACTTATATAAGATCGGAGGGGGTCATAAGATCGAAGATAGTAAGATTGAATCGAGGATCGTAAGATCCTACCTATTAATAAAATAGTATATTTTTAAAATAATAAATATATTTTTGACAAATTTTTCATATTGAAATATTAGATTATACCTCACTAAGACATATTTTTATGGATTTATGAGTCAAATTATATCAAAACATATTAAAAATGAACAAAAATATATTTAACTTCGTATAAATTAATTCTTATTATCATAAATATATTTTTAATTAATATTTAAATGATTATATTAATCATATAAGATCATATAGGATCGGATAAGATCGTAAGATCGTGTGACCAAAATTAAGATCATATTAAGATCTTATACATATGATCCTCAGGATAAGATCGAGATCGGAAGGGGTCTGTAAGATCGTAAAATCGTAAGATCTTAAGATCTAGATCGATATCTTGACAACCTTGCTTTTATATATATATATATATATATATATGTTTATTCTTAACTAAGAATTTTCAAATTAATTATTTTTAAAATGAAAAGGCTATTAAAATATATATTTTTTAAAAACTATATGCTAACACCATGAAACAAAAGACTCAACAAAATTTTCTAAAAAAACTTATGACAGAAGGAAGATTGAATGTGAAAAGGGTAATTTTTTAAAAAATAATAATTAATAGAAGAAAAGATGAATCTAATATGAAGGACGAAAAGAAGAAATAGAAGGAAAGTAGTGAAAAAATAAAAAAAATTCATAATTTTAGTAAAGAAAAATACTTTATAATATTTTAAAAAGTCTTTCATAAATTATTAGTGAAAAATATAGAAAAATGTGTAAACTCCCTTTAAAATAAAGTACAAACATATTTTTCGGTTCATATTTGTCATGAAAAAATAAATCGCAGAGCAATAAATAATTCACATTGGATTCACCGATGGAAACATGGATATAATGGTCATCATACGCCCTTATATGCATATGATGGTGATACGCCTGTGAGCCCACTGTTAGATCTGATCTAACGGTGGACGATCAAGCGTGCATCTTTTTTTTCTTACGATCAATCATGCCTTTCGTCGGAACGGCCTTTGCCGTTGATTGTAGGAATCGACTAGGATCGAATCCACCTCTCGTTGCCAAACAGAGGCCTCATGGGAGATGAGCTCCCCAATGACAATGCTGCCCCCGCCGGCAGCTCCACCACAAGAGTTCCTCCGATGTCGTCGATGTGCAGGACATCGGAGGATTGAGCGATGACGATGATAGGGACAACACAATAGAGGCGCTTGCTTGTTACGAACATAATCGTCATAATATAATTCAAGACAAATCAGTACAAATTTGTGATAGCAGATTTAGTTAATAGGATTAGTGAACTAATAGTGACGGATCATAAATTGTCACAATAAATTTCGTCAATTTTTATCACAAAAAATTAATTTTTAGTCAATTGACACAAAATTTTGTAACAATATAATTTTCCCTCCATCTTATATAGTTTGTGGCGCCAAAATAAAAGAAGATCTAAAACTTGTATCTCTAACATCTTGAGGTTTAGGTTAAATAAATTTTTTATCATGTTCTCCTTCTTTTATATACTTTCAAAATAATTCAAAAAATAAACTTTTAATATTACAAATTTTGCGTAGGGTTAGACATAGTCGAACTCTTGTTGAGATATCTTCTTTATCTCCTCTCTTACATTTTTTGGTTTATGCATCCTCTTTCTCCGATGCTAAGCATCCTCCGCACACAGACCGCAGAGCGTCAATAGGGGCGCTTGGAAGGAACTTGCTGCATGCACAATTATGTTTGAATTCTGTTTACATTAGTCATTTTCTATTTATGTAGACTTTAAGGGCATGCAAGGGTGCATCACATTAGCCAAAATAAAGATGTTCTTGTTCTTAGATAGAAACCGAGAGTCTCATGATATCTAATCATGTTGAACACTCAAGATTTGTATTATAAAAATATAATCAAATGAGACATAAGGCAGAACACTTGGAAGGAACCTGCTGCGTGCACAGTTATGTTTGAATTATGTTTACATTAGTCATTTTCTATTTATGTAGACTTTCAAGGGCATGCAAGGTTGCATCAGATTAGCTAAAATAAAGACATTTTTCTTAAATAGAAACCGAGAGTCTAATGATATCTAATCATGTTGAACACTCAAGATTTGTATTATAAAAATATAATCAAATGAGAAATAAGGCATATGTTTCAAGACTAGCCTCAAGTATTTTTACAAAGTGAAGGCACCATCATCATGTGAGAAAAAAAAATATTTTTCTCTATTATCTCCCAATTAGGTATCAAGAGTACGAAAAAATTACATGCCAGAGGATGTTGAGCAATATATAAGTATTATCCACAACATTTTGCACACACTTTCAATTTAAGCATAGTTACTACAATAGCCTTCACCATAAGAAGAAATAAAATTATAATGGTTTCCCTTGCAAGATGCATTTATGGCCTCAAGATTAGTGTATTATTGATTTTATTTGATACTGAATTTATATAGCATGAATGCCCTATGTGAAAGACAGAAACAATGTTTCTAGTGTTACGAGAAAATAATGATAGTGGTTACATAAACATAAAAATAACTTGTTGTCAATAAAGGAGAAAGTGAGATGCCTATTCAAGTTGCCCACTCGAAATACCACCGCCATTCGTGGAAATGCTGTCTCAATATTGGCATTTCTTATACAGGAATATGTCGATTTGCACAAATAGATGGTGTGAAATGAATTAGTGATTTTGTCCATGTTGGGACTTATAATGCAATGCATTCATTTCAACAACTCATCCATGTTTGATACATGTATGGTCCATATGTTCATTCATTATTGATTTCTTCTATATTTACTTAGAAAGATGAGTGCACATTATGAAAGAGAAATGTTTTTAGGGGATATGAAAGAGTTAAATAGACATAGAGAGAAGTTGGTGTTGATGGGAAACATAGCGAGATTCCATTACCATATGTGCAATCAAGTGCCACTCTGCTCCTAGCAAAGGTTCTTCAATCATGGCATTTATAGCATCGCCATGCATTGAGTGACACAAAGAGATGGTGTAAAAATGACGAGAAACTTTGTCTATGATGACATTGTGAAGCTCTATGATCATTCTTACGTGTCATCCAAGATGCAACGAATTTGAGAAATCGGCAAACACTAACAGCCATGGATATCAAACATGCTCTTAAGCATAAAGACATACGATATCCATGGATGTTACTATTTTATGATTTCACAAATTTGTGTTGTTTTGAGTGTTACTTAAGATTTGGTTCTCGTTGTTCATTGGTAAGGAAAGGGAAAAGTTCCTTCGACTTTGTTTCTTTCGGTGAAAGCTAATGTCGTGAACTTTCTTGATTGAAATTGAACTTTTTATGTGAAGTGTCGTAACCAATCTTTCTTTTGATTTTGTTTCCTTCAATTAAATCTAGTGCCCTTATGTTGTTAATCTTTTGATAAGTGCCACTTCAATTTAGATATAGGGTCCGATAATAAGGACTTTTGGATAGAACCAAAAATCAGACCATTAGAACTATGCGCTCATATCATAAGTGCACAAAATCTTATATTTATATTATGTTCAACTCTATCGGAGTGCTTCTATATGGTTTCTATCCAAGGTAATTTCTCAATTATAACATTCTTCCCAATCGGATTTACTTCTTATCTTTTCGAATTGATTTTTTCTCTCTCTTAGTTTCTTAAGTCAAAAGAAAGTCCCAACAATATTTTTATTTTATGTTTTGAACAATCAATTGATTCCTCCATGAGTTAATGCTTCATTCTCATATTTTCTACATACTGGTTTGACTCATATGAAATTTATTAGATCTAACAATCAAAACATTCTCGCTATGTTTCGACCCTAACTATATTATAAGGAAGGATCTACACTTGCACTTGGAGTTGTATATTTGGAACTATAAATTTTAAAACATAACTAAAAAAATTCCAAGTGTAAGTACCTTTGATAGGTAAGGGTACCTAACTATCCGACTACCCCAACTTGAAACTTTAGTTTATGAATTTGAGCTGAATCCACATTAAACAAAATTCGATTAAATGTTATGATTCCTTGTTCTTAAGCAATTTCAAAAAATTCTTAGGTTTTAACTTTGAATCTTATGATCTTTCATACATCCTACAATCCTTGAGCTCTAATATAATTCACTAGGTCAGTTGTTTTTTCTCATTGTTGATTTGATAGACATTGTTGGTTCCATTGGGCATATTTTTTTTATTCTCCTATGAATAAAAACAAAGCTGAATAATTTTGTACTAAAATATTAGCATTTGCAAATGATATTTCTATTTTAAAATATAGTCAAGACAACGATGACTATTACAACATTTTTTGTTACACTTGTCTCTCGACCTTTGTTGTGTCATTGGAACTTCAATAATGGATATCTTTATTGGCAACTTTTTTTGGGAGACTCTTAAATTTTGCATGAATAGAGTCACATGTGGAAATATAAATTTGGAACCTTAGGATGAGCACGTATTGATGGATACTACAAGAAAATCAAATTTCTTTTGACCATTTTTTTGTGGTGATAAAATTATGTTATGACGGATTTATATTTGATTTTTTATGATAAGATTATTTGACACCTTAATGATCGAATTGTGATGAACATAATAGTCATAATATAATTCAACACAAATCGGTGCAAATTTGTCATAGCATATTTAGTTAATAGGATTAGTGAACTAAAAGTGACAGATCATAAATTATCACAATAAATTTCGTCATGTTTTATTACAAAAAATTATTTTCTACTCAATTGACACAAAATTTTGTAACAATATTATTTTCTCTCCATCTTATATAGTTTATGGCGCCAAAATAAAAGAAGAAGTAAAACTTGTATCTTCAACATCTTGAGGTTTAGGTGAAATAAAAAATTTCATCCTATTCTCCTTCTTTTATATACTTTCAAAATAATTCAAAAAATAAACTTTTGATATTATAGATTCTGTGTAGGGTTAGACATAACCGAACTCTTGTCCAGATATCTTCTTTATCTCCTCTCTTATCTTTTTTGGTTTATGCATCCTCTTTCATCGATGCCAAGCATGATCATGACAGCAATGGGCATTGTATGTCAGGGTGCCGCCGGCAATCCCACATAGGGCATAGGGGTCTCCTGGCACCTGCGCACATAGAACGCATGGCGCTAGTAAGGGCGCTTGGAAGGGACCTATAGTGTGCACAATTATGTTTGAATTCTGTCTACATTAGTCATTTTCTATTAAGGTAGTCTTCCAAGGGTATGCAAGGGCGCATCAGATTGGCTAAAATAAAGATGTTCTTGTTCTTAGATAGGAAACCGTTAGTCTCATAATATCTAATAATGTTGAACACCCAAGATTTGTATTACCAAAATATAATCAGTTGAGACATATGGCATCAAGACCCGTCTCAAGTATTTTTACATAGTAAGGCCTTCATGTGAGAAAAAGATATTTATTCTCTATTAATCTCCCAATTAGGTGTCAAGAGTAAAAAAAATTACATGCACGAGGAGGTTGAACAATGTATAAGTATGGTCCACAACAATTTGCACACACTTTCAATTAAAGCATAGTTACTACATTAGCCCACACCATAAGATGAAATAAAACTATAATGATTTTCCTTGCTAGATGCATTTATGGCCTCGAGGTTATTGTATTATTCATTTTATTTGATATTGAATTTATATAGCATGAATGCCCTATGTTAAAGACAAAAACAATGTTTCTTTACGAGACAAAAATGATAATGGTTACATAAACATAAAGAGAACTTGTTGTCAATAAAGGAGAAAGTGAGATGCCTATTCAACTTGCCCACTCGAACTACCACCGCCATTCGTGGAAATGCTGCCACAATATTGGCATTTTTTATAGAGGAATATGTCGATTTGCACAAACAGATGGTGGAAATGAATCATTGATTTTGTACATGTTGGGCCTTGTAATGCAATGCATTCATATCAACAACTCATTCATGGTTGATGCATGTATGGTCCGGAGGTTCATGCATTATTGAATTTTTCAATATTTAACTTTAGAAAGATGAGTGCACATTAAGAGAGAGAAATGTTTTTGCAATGATATGAGAGAGAAATGATTGTACTTAAATAGACATAGAGAGAGGTTGGAGTTGATGGGGGAGATAGTGAGATTTCATACCCGTATGTGCTATCAAGTGCCTTGCCGCTCATGGCAAAGGTTCTTCAATCATGTCATTTATAGCATCGCCATGCATTGAGTGACACAAAGAAATGGTGTAAAATGGATGAGGAACTTTGTCTATGTTGACATTATAAAGTTGATCATTCCTACATGTCATCCATGATGCAGCTGTTTTCACGAATTTGAGAAGTCGAAAAACACTAACAGCCATGGATATCGAACATGCTCCTAAGCATAAAGACATACGATATCCATGACTGTTACTGTTTTACGATTTCGCAAATTAGTGTTGTTTTGAGTGTTACTTCAAATTTGGTTCTCGTTGTTCGTTGGTAAGGAAAGGGAAAAGTTCCTTTGACTTTGTTTCCTTCGGTAAAAGCTAATATCATGAACTTTCTTGATTGAAATTGAATTTTAAGTGTGAAAGTGTTTAACCAATCTTTCTTTGATTTTGTTTCCTTCAATTAAATCTAGTGTCCTTATGCTGTTAATCTTTCTTATGTTACTTCAACGAACCATTAGAGAAATATGTTAAGGTATTGTAATCAATTTTCTTTATATATCATTGTTTTCCATGTCTAAATGTTGATATCACGTGTGAATTCCAATGTTGATCGTCATCTACAAATCTTTATCAACATTAATAGTATTGCCAATCTTACCAAAATTAATGAGAGAGCCATGACTATGTAGATGATTTAAAAAGAAGAGTTTGGAATCATTTATCCATCAATTGATAAGTGCCTCGTCAATTTAGATATAAGGTCCGATAAGGACTTTTGGATACAAAAAAATACAAGACCGTTAGAAGTATGCGCTCATATCACAAGTGCACAAAATCTTATATTTATATTGTGCTCAATTCTGCCGGGGTACTTCTATATGGTTTCTATCTGAGGTAATTTCTCAATTCTAACGCTCTTCTCAGTCGGATTTACTTCTCTATCTTTTCGAATTGATTTTTCTCTCTCATAGTTTCTTAAGTCAAAAGAAAGTCCCAACAATATTTTTATTCTGTGTTTTGAACAATCAATTTATTACCTCCATGAGTTAATTCTTCATTCTCATATTTTCTACAAACTGGTTTGACTCATTTGAAATTTATTAGATCTAACAATCAAAACATTCTCACTATGTTTCGACCCTAAGTATATTATAAGGAAGGATCTACACTTGCGCTTGGAGTTGTATATTTGGAACTATAAATTTTAAAACATAACTAAAAAAATTCCAAGTGTAAATGCCTTCGATAGGTAAGGGTACCTAACTATCCGACTACCCCCACTTGAAACTTTAGTTTATAAATTTGAGCTAAATCTACATTGACCAAAATTCAATTAAATCTTATGATTCCTTGTTCTTAAGCTATTTCAAAAAATTCTTAGGCTTTAACTTTGAATCTTATGATCTTTCATACATCCTACAATCCTTGAGCTCTAATATAATTCACTAGGTCAGTTGTCTTTTCTCATTGTTGACTTGATAAACATTGTTGGTTCCTTTAGGCTTCTCGTTTTAGGCTCCTATGAATAACAACAAAGCTGAAAGCTTTCGTATTAAAATATTAGCATTTACAAATGATATTCCTATTTCAACATATAGTTAGGACAATGATTACTATTACAACCTTTTTTATTACACTTGTCTCACCACCTTTGTTGCATTATTGAAACTTCAATAATGGATATTTGTATTGGTAACTTTTTTTGGGCGACTCTTAAATTTTGCATTAATAGAGTCATGTGGAAATCTATTAGGATGACACTTGGAACCTTAGGCTAAGCACATATTCATGGATACTACAAGAAAATCATGATAAAATTCTTTTGATCAATTTTTTATGGAGATAAAATTCTATTACAACATATGACAAATTTACAATTGATTTTTTATGATAAGATTATATGGCACCTTAATGATCGTCATAATATAATTCAACACAAATTAGTATGAATTTTGATACCATATTTAGTTAATAGGATTAGTGAACTAAAAGTGACGGATCATAAATTTCCACAATAAATTGTCACATTTTTATCACAAAAAATTAATTTTTACTCAATTGGCATAAAATTTTGCAACAATATTATTTTCCCTCCATCTTATATAGTTTGTGGCGCCAAAATAAAAGAATATCTAAAACTTGTATCTGTAACATCTTGAGGTTTAAGTTTAAATAAAAATTTTCATCCTATTCTCCTTCTTTTATATACTTTCAAAATAATTCAAAAAATAAACTTTTGATATTATAGATTCTGTGTAGGGTTAGACATAACCGAACTCTTGTCCAGATATCTTCTTTATCTCCTCTCTTATCTTTTTTGGTTTATGCATCCTCTTTCATCGATGCCAAGCATGATCATGACAGCAATGGGCATTGTATGTCAGGGTGCCGCCGGCAATCCCACATAGGGCATAGGGGTCTCCTGGCACCTGCGCACATAGAACGCATGGCGCTAGTAAGGGCGCTTGGAAGGGACCTATAGTGTGCACAATTATGTTTGAATTCTGTCTACATTAGTCATTTTCTATTAAGGTAGTCTTCCAAGGGTATGCAAGGGCGCATCAGATTGGCTAAAATAAAGATGTTCTTGTTCTTAGATAGGAAACCGTTAGTCTCATAATATCTAATAATGTTGAACACCCAAGATTTGTATTACCAAAATATAATCAGTTGAGACATATGGCATCAAGACCCGTCTCAAGTATTTTTACATAGTAAGGCCTTCATGTGAGAAAAAGATATTTATTCTCTATTAATCTCCCAATTAGGTGTCAAGAGTAAAAAAAATTACATGCACGAGGAGGTTGAACAATGTATAAGTATGGTCCACAACAATTTGCACACACTTTCAATTAAAGCATAGTTACTACATTAGCCCACACCATAAGATGAAATAAAACTATAATGATTTTCCTTGCTAGATGCATTTATGGCCTCGAGGTTATTGTATTATTCATTTTATTTGATATTGAATTTATATAGCATGAATGCCCTATGTTAAAGACAAAAACAATGTTTCTTTACGAGACAAAAATGATAATGGTTACATAAACATAAAGAGAACTTGTTGTCAATAAAGGAGAAAGTGAGATGCCTATTCAACTTGCCCACTCGAACTACCACCGCCATTCGTGGAAATGCTGCCACAATATTGGCATTTTTTATAGAAGAATATGTCGATTTGCACAAACAGATGGTGGAAATGAATCATTGATTTTGTACATGTTGGGACTTGTAATGCAATGCATTCATATCAACAACTCATTCATGGTTGATGCATGTATGGTCCGGAGGTTCATGCATTATTGATTTTTTCAATATTTAACTTTAGAAAGATGAGTGCACATTAAGAGAGAGAAATGTTTTTGCAATGATATGAGAGAGAAATGATTGTACTTAAATAGACATAGAGAGAGGTTGGAGTTGATGGGGGAGATAGTGAGATTTCATACCCGTATGTGCTATCAAGTGCCTTGCCGCTCATGGCAAAGGTTCTTCAATCATGTCATTTATAGCATCGCCATGCATTGAGTGACACAAAGAAATGGTGTAAAATGGATGAGGAACTTTGTCTATGTTGACATTATAAAGTTGATCATTCCTACATGTCATCCATGATGCAGCTGTTTTCACGAATTTGAGAAGTCGAAAAACACTAACAGCCATGGATATCGAACATGCTCCTAAGCATAAAGACATACGATATCCATGACTGTTACTGTTTTACGATTTCGCAAATTAGTGTTGTTTTGAGTGTTACTTCAAATTTGGTTCTCGTTGTTCGTTGGTAAGGAAAGGGAAAAGTTCCTTTGACTTTGTTTCCTTCGGTAAAAGCTAATATCATGAACTTTCTTGATTGAAATTGAATTTTAAGTGTGAAAGTGTTTAACCAATCTTTCTTTGATTTTGTTTCCTTCAATTAAATCTAGTGTCCTTATGCCGTTAATCTTTCTTCTGTTACTTCAACGAACCATTAGAGAAATATGTTAAGGTATTGTAATCAATTTTCTTTATATATCATTGTTTTCCATGTCTAAATGTTGATATCACGTGTGAATTCCAATGTTGATCGTCATCTACAAATCTTTATCAACATTAATAGTATTGCCAATCTTACCAAAATTAATGAGAGAGCCATGACTATGTAGATGATTTAAAAAGAAGAGTTTGGAATCATTTATCCATCAATTGATAAGTGCCTCGTCAATTTAGATATAAGGTCCGATAAGGACTTTTGGATACAAAAAAATACAAGACCGTTAGAAGTATGCGCTCATATCACAAGTGCACAAAATCTTATATTTATATTGTGCTCAATTCCGTTAGAAGTATGCGCTCATATCACAAGTGCACAAAATCTTATATTTATATTGTGCTCAATTCCGCCGGGGTACTTCTATATGGTTTCTATCCGAGGTAATTTCTCAATTCTAACGCTCTTCTCAGTCGGATTTACTTCTCTATCTTTTCGAATTGATTTTTCTCTCTCATAGTTTCTTAAGTCAAAAGAAAGTCCCAACAATATTTTTATTCTGTGTTTTGAACAATCAATTTATTACCTCCATGAGTTAATTCTTCATTCTCATATTTTCTACAAACTGGTTTGACTCATTTGAAATTTATTAGATCTAACAATCAAAACATTCTCACTATGTTTCGACCCTAAGTATATTATAAGGAAGGATCTACACTTGCGCTTGGAGTTGTATATTTGGAACTATAAATTTTAAAACATAACTAAAAAAATTCCAAGTGTAAATGCCTTCGATAGGTAAGGGTACCTAACTATCCGACTACCCCCACTTGAAACTTTAGTTTATAAATTTGAGCTAAATCTACATTGACCAAAATTCAATTAAATCTTATGATTCCTTGTTCTTAAGCTATTTCAAAAAATTCTTAGGCTTTAACTTTGAATCTTATGATCTTTCATACATCCTACAATCCTTGAGCTCTAATATAATTCACTAGGTCAGTTGTCTTTTCTCATTGTTGACTTGATAAACATTGTTGGTTCCTTTAGGCTTCTCGTTTTAGGCTCCTATGAATAACAACAAAGCTGAAAGCTTTCGTATTAAAATATTAGCATTTACAAATGATATTCCTATTTCAACATATAGTTAGGACAATGATTACTATTACAACCTTTTTTATTACACTTGTCTCACCGCCTTTGTTGCATTATTGAAACTTCAATAATGGATATTTGTATTGGTAACTTTTTTTGGGCGACTCTTAAATTTTGCATTAATAGAGTCATGTGGAAATCTATTAGGATGACACTTGGAACCTTAGGCTAAGCACATATTCATGGATACTACAAGAAAATCATGATAAAATTCTTTTGATCAATTTTTTATGGAGATAAAATTCTATTACAACATATGACAAATTTACAATTGATTTTTTATGATAAGATTATATGGCACCTTAATGATCGTCATAATATAATTCAACACAAATTAGTATGAATTTTGATACCATATTTAGTTAATAGGATTAGTGAACTAAAAGTGACGGATCATAAATTTCCACAATAAATTGTCACATTTTTATCACAAAAAATTAATTTTTACTCAATTGGCATAAAATTTTGCAACAATATTATTTTCCCTCCATCTTATATAGTTTGTGGCGCCAAAATAAAAGAATATCTAAAACTTGTATCTGTAACATCTTGAGGTTTAAGTTTAAATAAAAAATTTCATCCTCTTCTCCTTCTTTTATATACTTTCAAAATAATTCAAAAAATAAACTTTTGATATTACAGATTCTACGTAGGGTTGGACATAGCTGAACTCTTGTCGAGATATCTTCTTTATTTGCTCTCTTTCATATTTTGGTTTCTGCATCCTCTTTCTTCGATGCCAAGCATGATCATGATGAGAATGGGCATTGTATGTGCACAGGGTGCCGCCATCAATCCTACGCATGACGTAGGGATCTCCCAGGCACCTGCGCACACATGTCACTAGTAAGGGCGATTGGAAGGGGCCTGCACCGTGCGCAATTATGTTTGAAATATGTTTACATTAGTCATTTTCTATTTAGGTAGACTTCCAAGATCATGCAAGGGCACATCGGATTGGCTAAAAGAATGACGTTCTTATTCTTAGATAGGAAATCGTGAGTCTCATGATATCTAATAATGTTCAACACTCAAGATTTGTGTTACCAAAATATAATGAATTGAGATATAAGGCATCAATCTTAGTCTCTCATGTTTTTTTACATAGTGAAGGCACCAATATTCTCTATTAATCTCCCAATTAGATGTCAAGAGTAAAAAAAATTACATACCCGAGGTGTCTGAGCAATATATAAGCATCGTCCATACATTTTTCACACACTTTCAATTTTAGCATAGTTACTACAATAGCCGTCACCATAAAAAGAAATAAAACTATAATGGTTTTCCTCGCTAGATGCATTTATGGCCTTGAGGTTAGTGTATGATAGATTTTATTTGATAATGAATTTATATAGCATGAATTCCCTATGTGAAAGACAAATGTTTCTTGTGCTACGAGACAAAAATGATAGTGGTTACATAAACATAAAGAGAATTTGTTGCCAATAAAGGAGAAAGTGAAATGCATATTCAACTTGCCCACTCGAACTACCACCGTCATTTGTGGAAATGTTGTCAAAATATTGGCATTTCTTATACAGGAATATGTCGATTTTCACAAATCGATGGTGTGAAACGAATCAATGATTTGCTCCTTGTTGGGACTTATAATGCAATGCATTCATTGCAACAACTCATCCATGATTGATGCATATATGGTTCGGAGGTTCATGCATTATTGATTCTTCAATATTTCTTTTTAGAAAGATGAGCGCACATTATGAAAGAAAAATGTTTTTGCTGGGATATGAGAGAGAAATGATTGTAGTTAAATAGAAATAGAGAGAGGTCGGTGTTGATGGGAGACATAGTAAGATTCCATGCCAATATGTGCAATCAAGTGTCACTACTGCTCATGACAAAGGTTCTTCAATCATGGCATTTATAGTATCGCCATGCATTGAGTGATACACATAGAAGGTGTAAAAAGGACAAGAAACTTTGTCTATGATGACATTGTTAAGTTCTACGATCATTCCTACGTGTCATCCATAATGCAGTTGTTGTCACGAATTTGAGAAGTTGGAAAACACTAATACCATGGGTATTGAACATGATCTTAAGCATAAAGACATACCATATCCATGGCTATTACTGTTTTACGATTTCACAAATTTGTGTTATTTTGAGTTTTACGTCTGATTTTGTTCTTGTTGTTCTTTGGTAAGGAAAGGGAAAAGTTCCTTGGACTCTATAATCTAGTGTCCTTATGTTTTTAATCTTTCTTCTGTTACTTCAATGAACAATTAGAGATATATGTGAAGGTATTATAATCAATTTTATCTATATATCATTGTTTACCATGTCTAAATGTTGATATCACGTGTGAATTCCAATGTTGATCATCATCTACAAATCTTTACCAACATTAATAGTATTGCCAATCCTACCAAAATTAATGAGAGAGCCATGACTATGTAGATGATTTAAAAGGAAGATACTAGAATCTATTATCCATCAATTGATAAGTGCCACTTCAATTTAGATATAAGGTTCGACAATAAGGACTTTTTGATAGAACCGAATATAAGACCATTATAAGTAAGCGCTCATATCATAAGTGCACAAAATTTTATATTTATATTATGCTCAACTCTATTGATGTGCTTCTATATGGTTTTTATCCATGGTAATTTCACAATTATAACGTTCTTCCCAATCAGATTTACTTTTCTATCTTTTCAATTTGATTTTTTTTTCTCTCTCATAGTTTCTTAAGTCAACAGAAAGTCCCTACAATATTTTTATTCTATGTTTTGAAGAACCAATTGATTACCTATGTGAGTTAATGCTTCATTCTCATGTTTTCTACAAATTGGTTTGACTCATTTGAATTTATTAGAACTAACAATCAAAACATTCTCACTATGGCTCTACACTTGTGTTTGGAGTTGTATATTTGGAACTATAAATTTTAAAACTTAACTAAAAAAATTCCAAGTGTAAGTACCTTCGATAGGTAAGGGTACCTAACCATCCAACTACCCCCATTAAAACTTTAGTTTATGAATTTGAGCTGAGTCCACATTGACCAAAATTCGATTAAATGTTATGATTCGCTATTCTTAAGCTATTTCAAAAAATTCATAGGTTTTAACTTTGAATCTTACGATCTTTCATACATCCTACAATCCTTGAGCTCTAATATAATTCACTAGGTCAGTTGTCTTTTCTCATTGGTGACTTGATAGACATTGTTGGTTCCATTGGGCTTATTTTTTTATGCTCCTATAAATAACAACAAGCCTGAATAAATTTGTATTTAAATATTAGCATTTGCAAATGATATTCCTATTTCAAAATATAGTCAAGACAACAATGACTATTACAACCTTTTTTTATTACACTTGTCTCATGACTTTTGTTGTGTCGTTGAAACATCAATAATGGATTTCTTTATTGGTACTTTTTTCGGGCGACTCTTAAATTTTGCATGAATAGAGTCACATGTGGAAATATATTAGCTAGGACGACACTTAGAACCTTAGGTTGAGCACGTATTCAAGGATACTACAAGAAAATCGAATTTCTTTTGACCAATTTTTTGTAGAGATAATATTCTGTTACAACATATCAAAAATTTACAATTAATTTTTTATGATAAGATTATATGACACCTTAATGATCGAATTGTGATGAACATAATCATCATAATATCATTCAACACAAATCGGTACAAATTTTTTATAGTATATTTAGTTGATAGGATTAGTGAACTAAAAGTGACGGATCATAAATTGTCACAATAAATTTCATCACATTTTTATCAAAAAAAATTAACTTTTACTCAATTGGCACAAAATTTTGTAACAATATTATTTTCCCTCCATCTTATATAGTTTGTGGCACCAAAATAAAAGATGATCTAAGACTTATATCAGTAACATCTTGAGGTTTAGGTTAAATAAAAAAATTCATCCTCTTTTCCTTCTTTTATATACTTTGAGAATAATTCAAAAAATAAACTTTTGTTATTATAGGTTTTGTGTAGGGTTGGACAAAGTCAAACTCTTGTCCAGATATCTTCTTTAGGATTTAATTCCCATGCTACCAAGATTTGGGCCGCTGGATCTTTCATCCATGGTCTACACTTGTAGATCGTTCTCGGCTGTCCGATCGTTGATCGAAGGTCGAGATTACTTTTTTTATTTTCTTCAATCACTTCGGGCGCCCTCCTCTCTCTCTCTCTTCTTCTTCGTCTCGACTGCTTCTCCGGGTCCTAATCGCCGCTCCGCCGCCCGACCAGATTTGGGCCGCCGGGCTCTCCCGCCGCAAGACGTTCTCTCGCCCTCGCCATGTGCCCTAGCGCCGGTCACTCGCCCCCCTCCGCTGATCTCACGCACACTGCCGCTGTTGTCGTCCCCGCCGCCCCCCTTCACCGCTCTCACCCCCGCCCCCCCTCCGCCGCTCCGACACACGCCGTCGCCGCTCTCACTGTAACATCCTTGCACTTGCGTAGGATATTGTCCGCTTTAGGCCTCCGCCTGCACGGTTTTCTAAAAATGCATCCTACCAAGTCAAGGTCATGCTCCCATATATACCCAGCATCTCTCTCGTGACTTATGCATGTGGGACTAATCCAAGGCATGCCTCATGCACCCTTCCCCCCTTATGGGACTCAATGCCCTCGTTGAGTGATCGCACCCCACCATGCACAGAGGCTCACACGGAGTGGCTTTGATACCATATGTAACATCCTTGTACTTGCGTAGGATATTATCCGCTTTGGGCCTCCACCCGCACGGTTTTCCCAAAACGCATCCTATCAAGTCAAGGCCATGCTTCCATATATACCCAGCATCTCTCCCGTGATTTATACATGTAGGACTAATCAAAGGCATGCCTCATGCACCAAATTAACTGTCACGACCCCGAATTAAACCTTGTTTAATCCGGAGTTCACGACTATTACGGACAATCATATAAAAACTAGAAAGATTGCGAAAATGTGATGTAATATTTTTTTTTGAAAACATAAGAAATAAAAGTAAATCATTAAACAAATTACACAATTTTATGATGATCCTTCAGAGCAAATCAATACTCCTTAAGTCGTACATTTTACAAAATGAATTTATCTTCGTTACAAATTATTTTGATAAAAATAATAAACACGACCAACTCTCTCGACATCCTAACAAAAGGACACGAAAATAACAACTCCCCTCAATATCTTTACATCAAAAGAGTTATCCCTGCTAAGATTATGAGCTCTCTCAATTCAATAAGCTATACTGATCTGAAAAATATTAGAAACAACATTATGAGCAAAAATAGCTCAGTATGTTGATAACTCATAAGTTATGTGTCACCATCTAATAAATTTGGAGGGAATGCAAAGATATGAAAAAAATATAATATCACAAATAACATTTCCATATATTTGAAAATAATATATACAATTTCCTAATAAAAATCATCACACTCCAATTGCAATCAATATCATTCAAATCATAACAAATAGATGTATGCAAATGCAACACTCTCAAATGAGTGCACGGATCACCAACTGGCCAGTGGTCGGTAGATGGACTCTAGAGGTGGCTCCCATCATGATTAGCGATGTAGCACTTAGCTCCATTCTACATCATTCCTTTCGGGAAACAAATCATATAGCGATAGGTGGACTCTAGAAGTGGCCCCTATGGATTCTAGAGGTGGCCCCCATCGTGACTACTCATGATGTGGCACTTAGCACCAGTCTATCTCATCTCATTATTGGGGAATAGAATGATGGATTGGACTCTAGAGGTAACTTCCATCATGATCAGCGATGTAGCACTTAGTTCCAACCATCATATATGCAAATGCAAGCAGATGTCGATGCATGATTCATCACATGACCATCATATCTCGAATACCAGAAGATGAATCATATCAAATATCATTTCAAATCGAACAAGATTGCACTTCTCACAATCCATTCATTTCATATCACATATGCTTTTCAAATGTGCAATCATATAATCATTCAGATATACTTTTCATAATTGCATTTCTTGAAATCAATTTATAACATATCCAGAACATTTTCAATAATAACATAATCAATGTCACACCAAATCCAAAAGAGGTAAATACATAGAGTAGGAGAAATCAACTTACCTATAAGAGCTACCAAAAGATTTTTTTTCCTTTTTCACTACTTTACTCTTCTACTCCTATACAATAATAATAAGAACACATCACTTCTATGATCTGAATACAAACTTATCACACATGAAACATAATTAATTGAAGAGGTACATGACCCTTAAATATTTACTCTAAAATTTTGAGTAACTATTTATCACCAGAGTTGGCCTACTATTAAGATAGATTGTGTACATAATAAAAGAAAATTCGTATCTGCTTGAATTGATAACCAAATGTATTCATTTCAATTTTTCTTACTTCCTGATTGCTAATATCTTAATCTATTAAAGTTTCATATCTTATTTCAATATGATTTGTCACAAGAAAATCAACATTCAGCATAACTTTTATCTTATTTCTATGTTCTGACAGACCGAGTGATCTCACTTTTATGATTTATATAAAATAATAACCATTACTTGAATTTATATCTATTTGTACTGAGCGCAATAAATTTAAATAATACTAGCATAATTTGTCCTAAGTTCCATCTTGACAAACTGAGTAAGGCTCGGTAATACATTTATAACTTTCGCTAAACATATCATTTGAGAATGATTCTAATTGTAAATGAAACCTAATATCAATATCTATAATGCCCTAAATTATAAAATAATTCTACCACATATTGGATTTAATACATAATTTACAAATTTGGGTAATAATTTCGGCGGACAGAATGATAATACCTTAAAGATAAGAGCATAACATTTTCTACATAAATTATATTAACTTGATTCCAAAGTTCAATGAAATTAGACTCATAGAGTATTAATCTTAAGAAATTTCATAATTTTTTGAGAAGACTTGACAACTAAAAGATGATCATGAAAAGGACCATTAGCTTAGAGTTAGAATTGCCACCTTGAGTGATCGGTGTTGTAGAATTTCCTCCGCCCTCCACATAAAGGATCAAGATCTGATAATTTAGGTGAACTTTTTAAACATGTAATGGAGATAGGAGGATTTTTTTGGATTTTTATCAAATGAGAAAGGCGGTTGAAAAAACCAGCTAAGTATGAGGTGGCAAGCTGGCTAGCTTGCTTGCAGCTTGCATGTGAGCAACTTTTTTATTCAATAGAATTTTGACATCTAAAATAACTTATTAATGTACAGTAATTATTTATTATTAAGTATATATTATGATAATATAATCCAAATAATTTATTCATACAATTTCTATATTGAATATTTTTACACATACTTTTCCTAGGTGCCACTTGGCAACATTTGATTGGTTCTTGAGATTTAATCTACATGTTAATAACTATATGCATACTTAATAATATGAGTATATGCTTTAGCATAGCATGTCTATTAATTATATCTTAATACTTTATTTAAATTGAATAAAATTTTAAAAATTTGATAAGTGACATTAGAATGAACACATATATCATATCGTTCATCAATCATAAGTTATAATATTACAACATATAATGATATACGAATCAGATTTGGGATATTACACTCGCCCCCCGCCGCCGCTCTCCCGCGCCGCTTTGGCGCACGCGACCACCCCCCCCCCCCCCCCCCTCCCCCCCGCTCTCCCGCGACTTTGTATGTAATGTGCTAATGTGTGCAACTTTGTAATGTGCTAATGTGCGACTTTGTAATGTGCTAATGTGTGCGACTTTGTAATGTGCTAATGTGTGACTTTGTAATGTGCTAATGTGTGCGACTTTGTAATGTGCTAATGTGCGACTTTGTAATGTGCTAATGTGTGCGACTTTGTAAAGAAAATTAGTGGAGATTAAAGAACCACGAAATCCTAGATACATCTACTTTTTCTCCTTTGACGCAACATCATAATGAAAATTACAATGAAAGAAATGAGCTATTATGGAAGATAGCCCAAGGATACAATATGCAAGGGCAACGAAGTACAAGAAAGCCTTCATTCCATTCGAAAATAACTTCATGTGAATTCACAATCCGGATAAAAGATAAGTTAACACACATAAGAACATATTGGCTCTGTGAACATAAGAACTAATGTTGTGAATAGTCATTAGTTACAAGTCCAAACTGAACATAAGTAGACCATTGAACAAGAGCTTGCTAATATGAACCACATCAGCATCTGGCCATCAAGCAACACTCGCCATTTACTTGCCATTTACTTGCTAATAGGAACCACGTCAGCATTTGGCCATCGGACCACATCAGCATCTGGCCATCGGATTAACGTGAAACAAAAGCACCTGCTAATATGAACATCAAAGTTTAATTTAATGCACGTAATTGAGGTACAAAATAATGGATTCATTAGCAGGTTCATGGGCAACCTCCGCGAGAGAAGGGGCGTCAGCGGTGGTCGAGGTAGGCGAGACTACGACGGCAGGGGCGAGGGAGCTGTGGCGGCGTGCGTCGGAGCGGCAGAGGGGGGTGGGAGAGCGGCGGCGGCGTGCATCAGAGCGACGGCGGAGGGGGCAGGAGAGCGGCGGTGACGTGCATCAGAGCGACGGTGGAGGGAGCGTGAGAGCGGCAGCCTTGACGAGAGCGGCGGCATCGTGCGTCGGAGCGGCGGCGGAGGGGGCGAGAGAGTGGCTGCCTCGGTGAGAGTGGCGGCGGCGTGCATCGGAGCGGCGGCGGGGGGCGGGAGATTGGCGGCGGGGATGACGACGGCGGCGGCATGCGGCGTGCGTGAGATCGGTGGGGATGAGAACGGCGGCGGCGTGCATGACATCGGCATCAGAGCGGCGGAGGGGGGCGGGAGATGGCGGCGGGGACGAGAATAGCAGCGGCGTGCGGCGGGGACGAGATCGGCATCCGAGGAGGGGGGCGGGAGATTGGCGGCGGGGACGAGAATGGCGGCAGCGTGCGGCGTGCGTGAGATCGGCGTCGGAGCGGCGGAGGGGGCGGGAGATTGGCGGCAGGGACGAGACCGGCGGCGGCATGCGTGAGATCGGCGGAGGGGTGCAAGTGATCGGCGAGGGAGAGAGAACGTCCGGCGGCAGGAGAGCCCAGCGGCCCAGATCTGGTCGGGCGGCGATAGATCGGACGGCGGAGCGGCGATCAGGACCTGGAGAAGCAGCCGAGACGAAGAAGAAGAGAGAGAGAGGAGGGCGCCCGAAGTGATTGAAGAAAATAAAAAAGTAATCTCGGCCGTCGATCAATGATCGGACGGCCGAGAATGATCTACAGGTGTAGACCGTGGATGAAAGATCCGGCGGCCCAAATCTTGGTAGCACCATGAGTTGGTAGCATGGGAATTAAATCCTCTTCTTTATCACCTCTCTTACATTTTTTGTTTATGCATCCTCTTTCTGTGATGCCAAGCATGATCATGACGGCATTGGGCATTTTGTATGTGCACAGGGTGCCGCCGATAATCCTACTCACGGCATAGGGGTCCCCTAGGCGCTTGTGCACAGGCTGCATGGCACTTGGAAGGGACCTGCAATGTGCGCAATTATGTTTGAATTCTGTTTACATTAGTCATTTTCTATTTAGGTAGACTTTCAAGGGCATGCAAGGGCGCATCGGATTGGCTAGAAGAAAGTTGTTCTTGTTCTTAGATAGGAAATCGTGAGTCTCATGATATCTAATAATGTTGAACACTCAGAATTTGTATCACCAAAATATAATCAATTGAGACATAAGGCATCAAGACTAGTCTCAAGTATTTTTACATAGTAAGGCACCATCTTCATGTGAGAAAAAAAATATTTATTCTCTATTAATCTCCCAATTATGTATCAAGAGTAAAAAAAATTACATGCCCGAGGAGGTTGAGAAATATATAAGTATCATCCACAACATTTTCCACACACTTTCAATTTTAACATAGTTACTACAATAGCCCTCACCGTAAGAAGAAATTAAACTATAATGGTTTTCCTTGCTAGATGCATTTATGGCCTTGAGGTTAGTGTATTATTGATTTTATTTGATATTGAATTTATATAGCATGAATGCCCTATGTGAAAGACAAATGTTTCTAGTGCTACGAGACAAAAATTATAGTGGTTACATAAACATAAAGAGAACTTGTTATCAATAAAGGAGAAAGTGAGATGCCTATTCGACTTGCCCACTCGAACTACCACCGTCTTTCATGGAAATGCTGCCTAAATATTGGCATTTCTTATACATGAATATGTCGATTTGCACAAATAGATGGTGTGAAACGAATCAGTGATTTTGTCCATGTTGGGACTTATAATGCAATGCATTCATTTCAATAACTCATCCATGGTTGATGCATGTATGGTCTCGAGGTTCCTGCATTATTGATTTCTTCAATATTTATTTTTAGAAAGACGAGTACACATTATGAAAGATAAATGTTTTTGCATGTATATGAGAGAGAAATTATTGTAGTTAAATAGACATAGAGAGAGGTTGGTGTTGATGGGGGACATAGTTAGATTCCATGCCAATAAGTGCAATCAAGTGCCACTACTGCTCATGGCAAAGGTACTTCAATCATAGCATTTATAGCATCGCCGTGCATTGAGTGACACAAAGAGATGGTGTAAAAAGGACGAGAAACTTTATCTATGATGACATTGTTGTTGAATCTTATGTTTTGATAATAACAAATTAAATTGGATATAAAAGTTACTAATCTATGCCCAAGTGATGACAATACAAGTGTAAGATTGATATGGCGACATTTGTAGAATAAATTGACAAGTTAAACGATCAAATAAAAAGATTTTATACGCGACCGATGGATCGACCGATCGATTGACCTTGCTGTTCGGTCGATGGATATCAAGCGGCAAAATGTCGAGACTTTGACAGTTGATGGATCGGTCGTCACATCAGTTGACTGACCAACAGGCAAAACTAAAAAAATGTTGAGACTATGACGTCAATAGTTTGGTCGTGGAACTAGCCGACCGATCAACTCAAACACCAATTCAATAAATGACGAGACTCTGACGATCGATGGTTCGATTGTGGATTTGATCGACTGATCAACTCAAAGACAAACTCAAGAAATGTCAAGACCATGATGGTCGGCGAACCGGTCGATAGATCGGTCGATCGGTCAGCCGCTATAATAGAGAAAAATGCACAACAGTCATATTGATCGGTCGACTAGTTAATAAATGCGGTCGATCGATCACTGACTGAAGTGAACAGTAATAACTATTTTTTAAGGAGAAGATTATGCAAGATTTTTTGGACTTAATCAACACTTGAAGAAACCTGTAAAAGGTGTGCTAAAGCCTGAAAGAATATTATCCAAGCAAAGAAATCATTCCAAAGTTCTAACAAGTCGAAAGCATTTTTTAGCCCAATGTGCAATTCCATTCGTTTCTCTTTTAGTTTTGAGGGTGAAAATATTTTGTAAAAGAAGAGAATTGAAAGGAATCATTGCATTCTGATTTAATAAAGTTAAGAGTTCATTGTAAGAAGAGGTGTGTCTTGTCTCTTGAGCAGAGCCTTGCCTCTTGAGCGGAGAAGAAGGCGTGTGGTGTAAAGAGGATTGTTCTCTCCCTACAAGAAAAGAGAAAACTAGTGGATCTTCAATAGTCTCGAGGATGAGAAGTCAAAGTAGGGACGTAGGTCAGAGAGTTAGGCCGAACCTCGTCAACACATTATGTGCCTTTTTGTTTGCTTCTTATCTTTAATTTACTCCTTATCGTTATTTGCATGTGATCAATTTTATTGACTTTCCAAATTTGATTTCACGGTAAGATTTTTAAAACACCAATTCACCCCTCCCCCCACTGCGCTCTTGGTACTTTCGATCCTACAATTGGTATCAGAGCAGGTTGCTCTTGTTTTAAGATTTAAAAATCATTAGAGCTATGGCATCAAGTGAATTTAGCTTCTCGAAGGCCAATCGATTAATCGTCCTCCACTTTTTAATGCATCAAATTTTGCATATTGAAAAATTAGGATGTAAGCATATGTAAGCTCTATTGATATTGAGATGTGGTTCAAAAATGTTTTGATTTACGTGGAAAGTCTCATTTAGAATATGTCAAAGGAGAAATATTTTTAGTAAAACTTGATTGAAAAGTTAAGAATATCTTTTCTTGTGCTTTGGATCCAACGGAGTTTAATCAAATTCTAGTTATCAAAGTGCTAATGAAATTTGGAAGAAACTCATTATTACTCATGAAGAAATGGATAAAGTAAAAAATCTAGATTAAATATTTTAAATCATCAATATGATTCTTTCAAGATGCATGAAAATGAATCCATAAATGAGATGGTGTACGCTTTAATGTTATTATAAGTGCCTTAACCTCTTTGGACGAGCCAAGGACTAACTCTCAAAAGGTGAAAAAGTTTCTCAGATCCCTTTCTTCCAAATGGTATACAAAGAGGACTGTGATTGAAGAAAAATGCTTGAACAAATTAGAATTTAATGATCTTATAGATTCACTCTTAACCTAAGAGATCGAAATCAAGGAGAATAAAAAAGCAAATGCTCCCAAAAGGAAAACATTGGTATTAAAGGCAAACAAAAATCAGGAAGACACAAGTAAAGAAGATGAGGATCTTGATGAAAAGAAGCTTACCCTATATGCAAAGATGCTTGGCAAGTATCTCAAGTTTACCCAGCAAAAGAAGAAGAATGGCTTCACCAAGAAAATACCGTCATCAAGTAAAAATCAAATAACTTGCTTTGAATGTAAAAAGATTGGACATTACAAAAATGAGTACTCAAATTTGGCCAAAAAGAGGAAAGATGGAGAAGTTCAAGAAGGAAGAAAAAGGCTCTTGAAGTTACTTGGGACGAAAGCGAAGATGAAGAAAATGACTCCAACACCTCCTCTAGTGATGATGAAGAAGCCTACATATGTTTAATGACTAATAGTCATGATGTATCATCTAACTCATCTAATTTTAGTGATAGTGAAGTTTTTGATGTGCATAATGAGTTTAGAATTCTTATTAATAAATATGGATGCCTCAAAAACAAATCTGATAGTTTAAAAATAGAGTTCTCAAATTTGCAAAAGAAAAATGAAAATTTTAATTCTAAATCGTGTGAAAAGTGTGATCTATTAAATGAGAAAAACTCTAACTGGGAATTTTTTATTGAAGAACTGAAAATGGAAAATAGTACACTAAAATCATCTTGTGAAAAAAAAATTCGAAATTGCATGCTTAAACAAAGAAATTGAAAATTTAAAAGTCAAACTTGAAAAATTTTCAAATGCAATTAAGATGTTAGATATCATGCTTAGTGGATTTAGAGTATATTCAAATAAAAAGGGACTTTGTTTCAACTATTTTGAAAAGAAAAATGACAAAAAAAAATATTTGCTAAAGCATCGTATGATTATGGAAGATCACATATTATTTTGTTTTAATTGTGGATATGAAAGATATTATTCTTATTATTGCAAAATTAGGAATGGAGTAAGTAAAGGGATGAAGAAATTTTGGGTCCGGAAAAGAACTATTTCTAACCAAGATGGCTCCAAGCAAGTTTGAAAACAAAAAGATGAGAATCTTAATTTCTTTTTTATAGGGAGCTCCAAAGTACAATGAAGGTAAATGATATTTGGATAGTAGATGCTCAAAACATATGACTGGCGATACATCGAACTTCATTACTTTGGAAAAGAAAAATGGAGGAAAAATCACTTTTGGAGACAATAGCAAAGGTAGAGTAATTGGTATAGGTAATTGTTAGTAAGAATGATAAAATGTACTTGTAAAATATTTGGCTAATTGAAAACTTAAAACATAATTTGATTAGCATAAGTTAATTATGTGATAAAACTATTTAGTCAAATTTGAAAAGGACAAATATTTGATACTAGATGAAAATAATGAAGTCCTACACGTGGATTTTAGATGCAATAATGTATACAAAATTGATTTTAATAATTTGAAAAATGAAAAATGTCTTAGTGCTATGCACGATGATACAAACTTGTGGCATACAAGATTAGGACATGTAAACTATAAATTACTAAATAAACTTTCAAATCATGAATTGGTTAGAGGTTTGTCTAAGGTTAAATTTGAGATAAATAATGTTCATGTGTCATGTCCAAAAGGTAAACAAAACAAGAGCTCGTTTAAATTAAAGGGAGTTATTAGTACACATAGATCTTTGGTTGGACCTATTGATGTGGTAATCTTAAGAGGAAAAAAATATGCATTTGTGATTGTTGGCTGTTGGACCTACGTCCAAATGGGCCTTTAGCCCACATGCAGTTACGTGAACTATTATAGTGCAGTTCTCATCTGCACTATAAATATGAAGTCGAATGACTTCATGGTGTGCAAGTTCTCTCGGCGATTGGTCTAGAGGATGTAACACTCCCATCATATGATTTTGTGATCATTCCGAGATATTTTGATTGTGATTTATGTTCTCCTTCCTTGTGATTGAGTTCTCGACAACGAGTCTGAAACAGCGTAGAGAAGTCTCCGACGATTTGTCTTCTGCTGTGAGGTATTCTATAATACTTCCATTTTATTTGTACGAATTTCTTCGATTGATATCAGAGTCATTTAGACTTTTTTTGTTCAGATCTTATATTAAATTGTGCGAATGAAATAGTCTTGTTCAAGCGAGTGTTTCAGTGATAAATATGAAATCACTGAACTATTTGCATGTTTTATACCTTCACTGTTAATACACGATCGTGATTTAGTTTGAAATGCCATGCGTGGAGGCGTGACTTTTGCATTACCATGACTCCATGCGATTAAATTTTCTGTAACGCCCCCAAAATTCGGCCCCAATATAGTTGCCGAACCCTGGACGGCGTCACTTTGACTTGACCTAATTTCATAAAACTTTGCAGCGGAAATATAATATAATAAACTTAAAACGATAACATCATAAATAGCGAAAGTCTTCATGGATAAATAAAACAAACCCAAGATAACATACTGGCCCATGAGCCTAATAGGCTCTAGCGTATACCCAACAAAGGGTTCTTACAATATAATGAGTTCAAGTAAAATCCATGACTCCATAAGGCTCATAAGCCATACATAAATGACTCTTACAAGTGTCACGGACGTGCTCCACAGCTATCATTTTAACATAATCTTGTTTTTAATTATAATTTTAAGTAAGTTTAAATACTTATATAGTCATGGTTGCGTGTAGCAACTAACCTTTGGATTAAAGCATAATCAAAATTAAATTACCGATAAATGTTATAAAAAAATTATATAAGATTATTAAGAATGAATTATAATATTTGTAAATATTATAATAAATATGTTTAACTATGATTAAATATGATTAATTAGGGGTTTAACATCAATTTTTAACAAAATAATATGATTGGACATTTATTTCAACCAATAGAGTTTCAAGCAGCTCATGCAGGCGGCTCACTAGCTGCCAAGTAATGAATTTTTTCAACTGCCATACGAAGTGTTAAAAATATGAAAATAATATATAAATCACTTATTTGTATCCTCCGCAAGCAGAAAAATTTGCAAGATGACATCCCTAGCCGAACATCCTCAAGCAATTCAAAGTTTGCTGAGTTAAGGTCAATTTGCGAATCCGAAACCGACCTTCATCTTCATACGATCATATCATCATAGGTTGTTCTTCATAAATCCTGAAAATTTGCATGTTGCACCCTCTCGATTTAGCTTTCCAGGACCACAAGAATCATGTGAAAAGGACTTCCGTAGAGAAAGTTATAAACTCATCACCGTAGGTCGCTCACTCTGTCCTGAGTCAGAGACAGGACCGCCTTGTAGATTAGAGTATGATTAGGATAAATCGAATTATGGTTTGAAATTTATACATGTTAAATTATACTTCAAAGGGTTCGGTGAGAAATGGAATCATCCAATTTGGATACGCATATGTTGAGAAATGAATTTTTCGTTTTATAGTAAGTTTTCTGTCAGGTTCCAGGACATTAACAGAACAAGACCCAAATGGACTATTTTTGTTATAGAGTTATACAAGGAGTTAAATTCTATAATTTTTATGACTATAAAATAAGGAAGTCTAGTTTTCAAGAAAATCATTATCTAATTAAATAAGCAAATGTGAAGAAAATATAAATTAATCGTTTAGTGACACACAGTCTGACAGAACACAAACTCTAGGTCAGATTGCCTTGGATTTTATGACTTGATTATTTGGAATTAGTAAATGAAGTTTGGGGGTTGGAAACCTTAGTAAGTCTAGTTTCTAATTTATTCAGAATCATAAGATTTGCTCATGTGGTTAAGCAATTATGAATTATGTATTGAGAGTCGCTCGGTCTGAAATCCTAAGTCAGCACCTAGTTAAGTTTTAGGAGATTGGGTAGTAAAAAGTAGTTGAAGTGTGTAATAGCCTATGGACATAGACACCTGAGATTGAACAACGAATACTTAGAAGAAATTACATGCATTCTAAGATGTATAATTATTCATGCATCATGAGCATGCATTGCATAGTATTTTTACTAGCGATGGAAAAGTAAAAAGACATCATTGCTTGTAGGAAACCAACAAGCTACAAGTGAAAGGAGAAAAATCTAGTAAACCTCTTTGAAAACATAAAACACGAGGTGAGTGGATAAATTTACAACATAGAAAAATATTATATATTAATTCTTTTATTTATGTTATTATTTCAAGCAAAGATTATTAGTATTATTATTATTGAAACATATCTTGAGCTATGAAAAGTATTTATGATATGTTTCAATGATTTTATATGAGATGGAACAACCTTTTATATGAAAATATTTTCAGGGAACAATGCTTGTGAAGTGAAATTAGGTTTTACTTGATAATGATATGAGATTATGACATGTGTATTTTGATATTATTAAACTCCATGTGTTCATTAGTCATACTGTTTGAAAAAGGTCTTTGGGACCGCATTCGATATACATAAAGTCTTAAGGGCGTATATTGGGTGTCTTTGCCCTTTGGGGGCTGCTCTGCTACACGTATTGACTCATGATATGCTCTACGTATCTGAAAACCATGATTGAGTGGCACACAATCATGATTGGGATACGTATTGACCCATGATTTGCTCTGCATATCTGAGACTCTTGATTGTGAAGCTCTGTTTAGCTGTATGACACACAATCATAGAGGGATACGTATTGACCCATAATTTGCTCTACGTATCCGCGACTCTTGATTATGAAGCTCTGCTTAACTGTATGACACATGATCATAGAGAGATACGTATTGACCCATGATGAGTGTGTGCAATGACACATGTGTGGAGTTTAACTATGAATATGATGATATTTTGAATAATTTGTATTTATGTAAAAGTTCATATTATTTGAAAAGTTATGTGATAATAGTTATGCTTTAAACGTTTTCTCATATGAAAGAAATATGATTATTTAAATGTTATATGCACTTGTACTATTCCCCTATGTTGTACATTTATTCCACTCACTGAGCAAACGATTGTTGCTCACATTACCCTTGTTGAATTTTTCAGATAATTATAAGTTCTCGAGTTGAGTCGACTCGAAGCTTGTCTTTGATGCATATAGAAGAGGTCGAGCCATTGGGGCACTTTTATTTTCTCTCCACTTTCATTTTTAAAAAGCATGCATGTAATAGATAACATCGAGATTTGTACTAGAGTTTATTAGAATCATTTTGTAAGGTTGTATGAGACTTGATCCTGTGGGGTATATGTGAAATGATTTGTGGAAAAAAAATATAATGACCATATGCGAATGTCATATCTTATAGTTTTTTTATTAAACTTTGATGAATATATATCCATCTTTTGTATGTGTTGGCTAATAACACAAGAAAGTAAGGGAGGGAGGTTTTGCCGATTATATTTTTGGAATTGCTAAACATAATTAAGGAAAGTAATAGTTGGAATTAGAACTTAGTCACGGAGTGGGGTGTGATAGAGTTTGGTATTAGAGCTTAGGTTTAAGATTCTGTAGACAGTATTACTTAAGTTTAAGGTTAGGTGACATTATCTGCATTAGATTAATAGTGCATGCTTTTGATTACTTTTCTTATTTTATATTTTTAAGGGGTAAACATATCATCACATGAGTGATGTGGTGAGGGTCAATTTGATATTATTGGCCTTTGTAAATTTGCTCCATCTGACGATCGACCTATTAGGAGTTCATTTTCATTTCATGCATCAGTACAGGGTGTGGCATTTGATGTCAATAATGATCCTCCCTCTGTGATGATGTGATCATATTGGGTCCGTCAATAATGTTTCATGATGGCAATGTTAGGAATCAAACTATCATAGTTAATTTCTTACGAAATATGTAAATGAATATGGAGTGAAGTAGCTGAGTGGGAAATGATGACAGAGTTCATTTCTTTAAATATTCAAGACTGTAGTGTCTTACCTGAAGTGGGTTGATTAGTTCGTCATCATGCCACTTTACATTATTTTAAGAAAGAAACTTATTTTGGATTATTAGGAAAATCAAGAGTTACATTTTTAATAAATATTAGAATTTTCTCCTCTTGCATTATTTATATAGTAATGGCATAGAAGTTGATTAGAAAGGAATGAGAAATTGAGATAAAGGTAAAAAGGTCACGATTGGAAGATATTCCAATCATATCTGAATTTGTTAAAATACTAAGATCTTCTTAGATTATGTACCAAGGAGATAAAGGGAATTATTTATGAATATAGTCCATAGAACTATTCCTACTTCTAACATTCCTTATTGTGTAACACCTATAAGATTAAAATAATTATAGGAGCATTCCGATGAGGTGTGCATTCAGTCGAAATTCTGAATTTTGGACTTATTCTTCAAGAAGAAGGATAATTTCCTTAGTTGGGCATGAATTAAATACATTTTAAGTGATTGTGAAGAATAAGAATGGGTAACTTGTTTGATCAATTACAAATACTACTAAATTCTCAAAAAAAGACTTTAAAATATGGATACCATTAGCTAAAGTAAAAAAAAAAATGGTATATCTCAACCTTTATATACATGGAACTCAATATGATCATTGTGATTTTTTCCCATCAAACCATTCACAACCTTATGATCTCTCAATTCCGAAGGTCGTGCACATCATGAGAAATATTTAAACACTATTTCACAAAATTATTATGGGAAAATAAAACTAAGAGCCAAATTATGCATGAGTTTTGGGTTGACCTCATGATATTAAATCATGTCAATTATAAGAAAAATAAATCATATCCTTGGTATGTATGATCATATGATATATTTGAATGACTTTGATCAATTATTTATCATGCAACCTTTCTTCCTAATATAGAAATGAAGTATAATGTGTTCTCTTGTACCCAATCTAAAAGAATATGAACTAATCATGTACATATGATTGTGTTTGCAAGCTTATTGATTTGAACAAGAACTTGTTACATAAAGAACAACTAGTTTGCATCTTATATCAGAAAGAAAATGAAAATGATAAGAAAAGTCACATCCTAAGATATTGTGTTATAAAAGTTTTGCAATGAGACATTGTGTTTTGGAATAAATACATTTGAACCTTATGAAGGTGTTGAGGGGATATTTACAAGCCACCATTCATAGTATTGTATTTAACATACATTGAATTACCCATATGTATGAGAATCAGATAATAGATATGTATTATATCATTAATATTCTAATTTGAACATTATATTTGTTCGACTCTTTCAAGTGATTATGGGTATTCTAAATTTGTGAATAACATACGTGTGAATTAACTTTGAAGCTTAATTTTACAAGATTGTGATTGATCCAAATAAAATATGTTGATAGAAAGATTAAAAAAAGAATAAAATATAGTTATGTTGTTTTGAATAGTCAAAATCAATTTGTAGAATGTGCTATAAATAACATAGGTGAAATATGAATGCGATCATGAAAACTTTTAAAATATATATGAATGATCTTTATTATGAAAGTAGAAATTACTTTTGCTGGATTTGTAGATGGTAAGTATGAGTTTTGTTCTTCGGGTTTGATAACATCAAATCTTAACAAGATTATACGAGATATTGAAGGTTCTATAGGGACAATCAGTAAGAGAATAGATGCTTGTAATCTTATGAAGACATTATGAGATGTCTATATTAATAAGAAATGATAAATATTTTATAGAAATGGATAATAATATTAAACTACACATAAAGGTTGGAGAACCAATTATCAAATCAGTTTAGTGTTGAAAATTGATACATATTTGATGTGATTCAAATTATATGATGATCATTACATTATCATCGTCTAATGTGAATTATTATCAGTGATCTTGAAATTAAAACCTTGAATTGCTATGTTGATATTAGAATTATTTTCAACCTTCAACTCATAGTTATCAAACAACATTCATCGTTATACATTCTGAATCATTGACGATTCTTGATTAGTTGTTAACGATTGCGATTCTTCATATTTGGGAATTGATTTTTACTCATCATTATCTATCACATCTCATCTAGGGTGACTGATTAAATCACTATTGTCACTTCTTTATGGGTGATAAATGATTTGTCATTTCGGACTTTAGTACGTCCATTAATTTTGAAAGTTTAAAGGAGTTATGAGAAAGCTTCTCGAAAAATTAATGGAGTGATGCATCCTCTGATCATCTATCGAGAACTTTAATTGGGTGTTCATCAATCATGAAATGTTGGTTGGATGTATAGCGAATGAGCGATTAGAGGGGGACGCATTTCTGATCCTCGATCGCGAACTCGAATTGACATTGTGAAAGGAGAAAAATCTAGTAAACCTCTTTGAAAACATAAAGCACGAGGTGAGTGGGTAAATTTACAACATAGAAAAATATTATATGTTAATTCTTTTATTTATGATATTATTTCAAGCAAAGATTATTAGTATTATTATTATTGAAACATATCTTGAGCTATGAAAAGTATTTATGATATGTTTCAATGATTTTATATGAGATAGAACAACCTTTTACATGAAAATATTTTCAGGGAACAATGCCTGTGAAGTGAAAATAAGTTTTACTTGATAATGATATGAGATTATGACATGTGTATTTTGATATTATTAAACTCCATGTGTTCATTAGTCATACTGTTTGAAAAAGGTCTTTGGGATCGCATTCAATATACATGAAACCTTTGGGGCATATATCAGGCGTCTTTGACCTTTGGAGGCTACTCTGCGTACACGTATTGACCCATGATATGCTCTGCGTATATGAGAATCATAATTGGGTGACACACAATCATGATTGGGATACGTATTAACCCATTATTTGCTCTGCATATCTGAGACTCTTGATTGTGAAGCTCTGCTTAGCTGTATGACACACAATCATAGAGGGATACGTATTAACCCATGATTTGCTCAACGTATCCGTGACTCTTGATTACGAAGCTCTGCTTAACTGTATGACACATGATCATAGAGGGATACGTATTGACCCGTGATGAGTGTGTGCAATTATACATGTGTGGAGTTTAACTATGAATATGATGATATTTTGAACAATTTGTATTTATGTAAAAGTTCATATGATTTGAAAAGTTATGTGATAGTAGTTATGCTTTAAACATTTTCTCATATGAAAGAAATATGATTATTTAAATGTTATATGCACTCGTATTGTTCTCCTATGTTGTACATTTATTCCACTCACTGAGCAAACGATTGTTGCTCACATTACCCTTGTTGAATTTTTCAAATAATTATAAGTTCTCGAGTTGAGTCGACTCGAAGCTTGCCTTTGATGCATATAGAAGAGGTCGAGTCGTTGGAGCACTTTTATTTTCTCTCCACTTTCATTTTTAAAAAGCATGCATGTAATAGATAACATCGAAAATTGTACTAGAGTTTATTATAATCATTTTGTAAGGTTGTATGAGACTTGATCCTGTGAGGTTATATGTGAAATGATTTGTGGAAAAAAAATATAATGACCATATGCGAATGTCATATCTTATAGTTTTTTTTATTAAACTTTGATGAATATATATCCATCTTTTGTATGTGTTGGCTAATAACACAAGAAAGTAAGGGAGGGAGGTTTTGCCGATTTTATTTTTGAAATTGCTAAACATAATTAAGGAAGATAATAGTTGGAATTAGAACTTAGTCACAGAGTGGGGTGTGACATACAAGAGTTTATCATAATGACATAATGTAAGTAAGATAACTTGGGTCGTAGCCCGACTCACCCATGTGGAATGTCTTCGTCAAGAGGCCTTCACCGACGAACCTAAGCATCATCCATACCTGCACGGATTCATGGGGTGCAGGAAATTTCTCCCGTTAGAGTATGTTGAGGTTCATGTATGCTATGACCTTATAACATAATCTCTACGTATCATGGAATATGCATATCATCATCATGGAACATAAATCATATGCATGCTATGAGCTATTTATGCATACTACATGGCATGTGAACATATCATAATGATAAGATAAGATAACATGTAATATCATAATCTTTAAGTCAAGAATACCATAACTTATCAATATGCTAATGCATATCATGTCTTATCTTACATTACTTTGTCATCTTTGTTCATGTCATGATATGATGTGACAAGTGAACATTCACATTGCATCTTCATAGGTGCATACTTCATCATACTTCTTATTAGTACCTTGTCCTTCGAAACCCATAGACGGTTCTTGTACCTAATTGCTCCACCTTCGCCATACTCGAAGTGATTTCTTTTCCTTTTGCATACATTGATCATTAGCATATTCCGGGTCCCTTCTTTAAGATTCAACAATTGTTCTCACTAAGCTTGATTCGATCACATGATGAGCCATACATATGATCCTTCGGCCACAAATGCTTGGGGCCCATTGCACTATGTTTTTCACAAGATTCCACTTGTGCACACTCAAACATCCAAGTGGTCATACCCACTTGTGGCTTAGTACATCGGCAACTACATTTGCCTTTCCGGGATGGTACAATATTGCGAATTCATAGTTCTTAAGGAACTCAAGCCATCTTCTTTGTCTCATGTTCAACTCCTTTTGAGATAACACATACTTTAGGCTCTTATGGTCTGTGTACACTTCAAAATCTTCACCATACAAATAGTGACATCATATCTTCAATGCAAACACAACCGCCACTAACTCTAAGTCATGAGCAGGATAGTTGACTTCATGCTTCTTCAATTGCCGAGAAGCATATGCAACCACTTTGTTATGTTGCATAAGTACACATCCTAATCAGGTACCACAAGCATCACTATAAATAACATAGCCTCCATTTTTCGTGGGAATGACTAAGATTAGTGTCGTTGTAAGTCTTCTTTTTAGCACTTGGAAGCTTGCTTCACATGCTTGTGACCATATGAACTTCTCGCCCTTCCTTGTCAACTTTATTATAGGAACGACAATTTTGAAAAAATCTTGAATAAACCTTCTATAATATCCAGCAAGTCCTAAGAAACTTTGAATCTCGGTCACATTCTTGGGCCTATACCAATTCATTATCGCTTCAACTTTTGTCGGATCCACGGCCACTCCATGTCTTGACACAATATGTCCAAGAAACATCACTTCTTCAAGTCAAAATTTGCACTTAGAAAAATTGGCGTAAAGCTTGTTCCTCCTCAAGGTTTCCAACACAATGCGGATGTGTTCTCTATGCTCTTCTGGGCTTGATGAGTAGATGAGGATGTCATCTACAAACACGATCATAAATTTGTCCAAGTGTGGACGGAAGATCCTATTCATCAATTCCATGAACGCGACGGGCGCATTCGTTAGTCCAAAAGGCATAACCAAAAACTCATAATGTCCATACCTTGAACGAAATGCCGTTTTGGAACATCTTGCTCGGCTACCCTTAATTGGTGGTAGCCATTCTTTAGGTCGATCTTGGAGAAACCGACGCCGATGATATTTGATCAAAAAGATCATCAATCCTTGGTAAGGGGTACTTGTTCTTCACTGTCACCATGTTGAGCATTCGGTAGTCGATGCACAACCTTAAGGAGCCATATTTCTTCTTGACAAAAAGCACCGGTGCGCCCCATGGTGAGACGCTTGGCCTAATGAACCCCTTATTCAAAAATTCTTGCAGCTATGTCTTCAGTTCATGCATCTCCGCCGGAGCCATTCGGTAGGACGGCTTCGAGATTGGAGCGGTCCTCGGAAGTGGTTCAATATTGAACTCAACTTCCTTTCTTGGTGGTAATCCCGCAATGTCTTCCGGAAAGACATCAGGATATTCTCTTATCACATCCAAGGATTCAAGTGCCTTGGGTTGTGAATCCGACCTGACGACGCTTGCCAAAAATCCACTTACTCCTTTCTTAATCATCTTGCTTGCCTTAGTTACTGAAATTAGCACATTGGCTTCCTTGGAGGGAATTTTCCTAATCATTGTAGGTTTTCCATGATGATCACCTATAAAAATTTTCTTTTCTTTGCAATACATTTGAGCATCATTATAGGATAACCAATCCATCTAGGATTACATCATAGGAAGCAATATGAGGTCACATGAAAAATCTCTTCCATCTATTTCTATGGATACATTGGGGATATATCTCCTAGTGCCTACCATTCCGGTAGGGGTCACCACTTCTAATTGATAATTAGTAACTAAAGGTCTTACTTTTAGCATGCTAGCAAATGCATGAGAGATAAAAGAATGGGTTGCACCCGAATCGAAGAGAACATTTGCATAGTGACCGGCAATTAGGATATTACCTTGTATCACGTCATTTTTTTGAGTGGCCTCATCCACTTCCATGGAGAAAACTCTTGCTGGAGCTCTTGGCGGATTTGCCACCATTTTTTCTTTGTCCCGGTTGCCCCGTTGCTTCTCTGGGCAATCTCTTATGTAGTGGCCCTCCTTGTCACATTGTAGACATGTTCTGGTCTTCATGCAACATTCACCAAGATGGGTCCTTCCACAATGTGGGCATGTGGGCCTGGTTGGTTCTACCTTCTTTGGAGAGTAGTACGGTGCCTTCCTTGGACTACTCCCTTGGGTCTTCCCCTCATGCTTCTTAATGACCTTCCCCTTGGCATCCTTTCTTTCTTGATACTTCATTTCATGTTCAGCGGCGAGTTCCACCGCGTCCTTCATAGTGGTGCAACAACCACTCCTGACCCATGATTGCAGTCCGGGATTCAGTCCATTGATGAACCTCTTCGTCCTTCGGAGCTCATTCTCATTGAGCTCCCCATACTTTTTTAGCCTCAAAAAGGTGTTCACATACAAATCCACCGTCATACTACCTTGGACGAGGTTGAGAAACTCGTCCCTCTTCTTTTCCTTCACATGGTCCGGAAAGAAACGAGCCTCGAATGTTTCCACGAAGCTCTCTCATTACACATTCTCCTCACTCTCAGAGGTGGTCTTCAAAAGTGCTTTCCACCATGTCTTAGCCTGACCACAAAGGTAATGTGTTGCATACATCACCTTGCGGTCTTCGGGGCATCCCATAACCTTAAAGATGTCCCCCACTTCTTCGATCCATTATTCAGCTAGCTCGGGATCTCCTACTCCATCAAACTTTGGGGGCTGGAGTCTAAGGAATCTCTCAATAGAATAATCTGGTTCATTACTTCTTTGGGCATTTTGTGCCGCCCGAATTAAATCATCAAGAAATGTGTTCCTCTCATGCTCCTCACCAACGATTGCATGTCTTGGAGGCATCTACATTCATATTCAAAACAAACATAGAGACATCATTAGCATGAGCTGATCATACATAACATTTACATTTAGGTTCGGTGGCACCTCATGACGATTGCACATGGATTTTACACAGACTTTTTAACCAACCAATGGCTTATACATCCTAAAACATATACCTACGAGCCAAACAATGGCTCTGATACCAATTGTAACGCCCCCAAAATTCGGCCTCAATATAGTTGTCGAACCTTGGACAACGTCACTTTGACTTGACCTAATTTTACAAAACTTTGCAGTGGAAACATAATATAATAAACTTAAAATGATAACATCATAAACAGCGAAAGACTTCATGGATAAATAAAACAAACTCAAGATAACATACTAGCCCATGAGTCTAATATGCTCTAACGTATACCTAACAAAGGGTTCTTACAATATAATGAGTTCAAGTAAAATCCATGACTCTATAAGGCCCATAAGCCATACATAAATGACTCTTACAAGAGCATCATAATGACATAATGTAAGTAAGATAACTTGGGCCGTAGCCCGACTCGTTCATGTGCAATGTCTTCGTCAAGAGGTCTTCACTGCCGAACCTAAGCCTCATTCATACTTGCACGGATCCATGGGGTGCAGGAGATTTCTCCCATTAGAGTATGTTGAGGCCCATGCACCTTATAACATAATCTCTACATATCATGTCATATGCATATCATCATCATGGAATATAAATCATATGCATGCTATGAGCTATTTATGCATACTACATGGCACGTGAGCATATCATCATGACAAGATAAGATAACATGTGACATCATAATCTTTAAGTCAAACATTTCATAACTTATCATTATGCTAATGCATATCATGTCTTATCTTACTTTACTTTGTCATCTTTGTTCATGTCATGATATGATGTGATAAGTGGACATTCACATTACATTCTCATAGGTGCATACTTCATCATACTTCTTTAACATCTTTAACTTTATGTCCCAAGTCATTCATCATTCAACTTTTCATCTTTCATCTTTACTTAGATGCTTTCTTATCTTGTTAATTGGGAAGACCATGTTGAGTTCGTGGGAATTGGTTAGCTAAGCCATAATTGGGTTCGTGGGAGGCCAATAGAGACGTCACACTCAAGAGTGAAACTCGCCTCTTGATTCCACGTAGACCCAATAGAGATGCCACACTCAAAAGTGGAACTCGCCTCAACTTATGAAAACGCCACACTCAATGGTGAAACTCTTTTCCCCGAGAAATGTCACACTCAAGGGTGGAACTCATTTCCCCTCCTCGATTACAACAAGTCACATTCACGTCAATCCGTCTTTTACTTGCTTTCATGAGTACATACAATCATTCAATACATGTTGCATGTTTTAATCCTATTTAAGGTTATACATACTTCAAATCATGCTAAGTGTGGACATTCAATCATAACCAATCAATCAGCCCAGAACGGACTACCATTTTGGGTAGCAGTCGACCACTGGTCGGGTTATCGGTCAACCGTTATGGTCCTTTCGGATGATCGAAACTGAGCTTCGGATCGTCCGCTAATCACAGAATGTATCGACTCTTTGAAACGGACGATCGTTGGGATATTGGTCGATCGTTGTAGGTCTTTCGGGCGATCGAAACTGAGCTTCGGTTCGTTCGCTAATCACAGAATATTCGACCACTTATATCGGACGACTCCTAGTATATCGGTCGATCGTTACATGACTATCGGACGACTGAAATAGGGTGTTTGGTCGACCGCTAATCACAGAATGTTCGACCCTTTCAAAACGGACGACCATTATAGAATCGGTCGACCGCTGGACAGAGTGCGAGACTACCAATGGTCTCCAGAACGATCGACCGATAATATATCGGTCGCCGGTTCTGAAATGACAGAACATGATTTTTACATATTTTTCTTCATAATCTTGCATACATTGAGATATTGAACACATACTTGATTTCAAACAACATATGAGACATTTCTTAACATTCTTAATACTCTAATCATGAACCAACATAACAATAATAAATATTCTAATACAAGTTATGAAACACATGACATTCTAAGCATGATTAGCAATAGTATAGTAATCTAAAGAAACATGGAACATCAAATGCACATTCCTTAAATCTTCATCTAAGAACAAAGAGTTTGTTCTTTAATCCCTAATCCACAGAATTAAACATCATTAGAGGAAAGATTAGGGTGATTGAAAAGTTTGAATCCCGTCAAACATACCTTGATTAGCTAAGCTTAACTCTAATCTTCTTTCTCTAGCTTCAATATCCTCTTTCTCCCTCCTAATCACTAATCATGAGCTAAACAGGGGTTGCTACAGTGAAATGATAATTAGAGTGAGCTAATCTTTTGCTAATAGCTAAATGGAGAGAGGGAGGGAGTTATTGTACGTTGCTGTAGCAACACTGTAGCTTGGAGGTCGTCGAGAGAGAAAAGAAAGTAGAGGGAGCGTGCAGGAGTTTTGAGGGTGGGTTACTGTAGCTAAATGCCCTCTTTGAGTGCTGCGGACATGGGGTTTGGAGGAAGCAATTTGCTTTTAGGTCATTATGATGTGTTGGGCTTGTGGGCTTGGGCTGATGCGTGTTACGTTTTCCATGCAAAGGAAAGTGCATGGCTGGACTGTGGGGACAATGTGTTGGACGTTGTTTTATTATTATTCAAAACAATTTTTTTTTCTTTTGCGCCATATTGTGCCATGTTATCTCAACTCAATTTCAAAAAAAAAATTTGCCGTCATTCATCCATAGTCTGTTGTTTGAAGTGGCAAAGGATGAAGTCTGCTGTCAGAAACGAGTCCATACAACTTTTTTTGAAGTGGCAATCTAACTGCATGTGCATGTATTTGGTAACGTTGACAGCCATGCATAGAAAGACCACGTTTTTTTTTAATTGAAGCACGGCAATAGTAATACACAGATACATGAAACGATCTGTTCAAAAAGAAAAAATTGCTGACAATGTAGCGCTCTACAGCGTCTGTGCGGGCCCTTGGCCCGCTGCACGCGCGCCTGAGAACCGCTGCATTTTTTGGGCCATTGTCAACCCAGTTGAACAGTATATTATATATATATATATATATATATATATATATGAAAATCAGATTTAGAAAAACAGGGACAATAATAGAAAAATTAGAAAAATATTTTTCTGGATTCAGAAAATTCTGAAATTTTTTATTAATAATGTGTGGATTATTTTTGACAGACATGTATGCATTTTTATGTTATAATGCGTTATGTATGACTTGTTTATGTCATGATAAATATATTATGACAAATTAGAATATTTGTCATTTTATGCACATTATTTGCTTAGTTATGCATATGTGATTTTTCCTATTATGCCATGCTCTTATGTGTAATTGTAATTTATGGAAATTGTTCTTTTTTATAGGATGTGTTCACGTAATGTTAATAAGAAAATTTTTAGAATAAATTTTCTGAAAATTGTATGACATATGTTTTATGCATATTAGTGGTATTATGCATATTTATTAGTACATGAAATAGTCATGTCATTTGTCATGCATTATATATTATTATGAATTTAAGTCAAAATTCATTCATATATGTTATTACATGATATGTTTTAAGTGTAGTATGTCACAATTAAATTTATTTTCCATATGAATTAGATATTATGCACATAATTATGTTATATTTACTTAAAGTGTATTTAAGTGTGACACTTATGTAAATTGACATGATAATGAAAATATGCACATTATTAGTTCATTATGTGATTTAGATTATGTAATATGAATTTCTTTTCTTTATAAAAGCATATGTGCATAATGAAAATTTCTTACATACTAGGTATATTTTTTTGTTATGTGAACGTGTGAGTAATTAATTCACATAGTTATGTTAAAATTATGCACAAAATACTTTTGTCACATTTATTCAAAATTTTCATGTGAACTATGCACACTATTTATGATAAATTAATTTTCTTCATGACAAGAAACATGTGCATATATGTTTATCATTACACATGAAATGAATTGCATAATTTTGTATGAGAAAATTTATGCACTAAATTTTAATTAACAAGACATGCATGATATGAATTTATGTACATGACTGAGACTTATTTAATTAACAAGATATGCATGATATGAATCTATGTACATGATTGATACTTATGTGATATAAATATATAGTTAGACATGTGATAATAATTATGTGATCATTTGTATGTCTACTATCATGCTTATGTTAATTATATTAGTGTGACAAATAATACTCATTTATTTGTAAATGAATTGTATGATTATTTGTGTACATAATATACATTCATATATGTGATTTATGCAATATTTACTTGAATACATAAATATTTGTGAATTTTGAATATGATATGTTTCCTAAAACTTATGATGAAATAAGTTTGACATTATGAAACATAAGTAGTCCAAATAAGACTAAGGCATCTAATTTGTATGATGGTCATAGTAATAATTTTTGTTGAGTGGTGTGTGACATGTGCATATTTAGGAAAGTACTGAAAATATATTGTTAGTGAAAAATTCAGTACTCTCTTTTTCTGTGGACTTACCTGATGTACTGTTAACGTAGTCCGCAAAAATTATTATGTTTATATGGCGTGATGACATTTTTTCGATTATTGTGGTGACAAGGTGAAGGGGTGATGGTTTCCTAATTGGCACCTTACAAATGTATGGAAGAACTCCTATCACAGAATTCTGATTGTCCTGGCCACATTTTTTGAAATGGTATGTTAATCACAACATATATTTTTTAGATAATTTTGAACATTTATTTACAAAAATAATTAGAATAGTATACCTTGGCGCAACATATTATTTTTTATGAATGATAATTATTTTTTCGGATAGTGAGAGATGAGTGGGAGTATAGCGACCATCTTGATGTCATTGCCTTAAAAATATTATTATGTTATTATTTATGAATATATGCGACAAGAAGACATGCAAAAACCAATTCATTTCCCTTATATAAGTTTGACCATACATAAGTGACACACAAAAAAAAGAATCTTTGCAATATGACAAAGTCAAAAGCAATATGTCAAAAGTGACACATGGCAAACGATGACCTCTGTCGAGCACGATCATTGTCACAATTCTCACGATCTTGACTCATTAAGAAAATAGTAACTCTTACATAAGTTTTCTTTAACAAATATGTTATATATCTGTGTGTGATAATAAATTTGACGACTGAGTTAGAGAATTTTGACCACGTGATAGTTACTTATTTTTAATAAGTACAGTAAGCTTACGCGCATATCTGATGTTTAGTGAAAATATCAAATATTTTGACATTTATTTGAAGAATGTTTGTCATTTTCAACTATGACATATGAGTTCAGGTCAAAATAAGAAAATTGCTACGAGTTTTCAATAGAAATCATACTCTAATGTAATGTATAGATAGTGAGAAGGGCTAACGCAACTCACATCAATGTGGGACGTATTATGGCAAAGTTAATATAAACAAAACAAAATGCTACGCTTGTGGCAAATACGATAATTTTTTCTCATGATTTTATTGAGTCGAAAAATGTTAATATAATCATATGGTAGTTTTGTTTAATGATAATATTATTTCGTTGTTAAAACTCATTCTTTCTGTGGACTGATATTATTGGAATAACTTATCATGCAATTAAAGAATAATGAATTCTTTATATAACTTAGCCTGCAAACCCAAGGACATAGCCGGAAACAACATGAAAGTAGAAGTTAAAAAAGATTATGGCTTGCAAAATTTTCTTTTACAATAGATGAATCTTCTTATCTTCATTGTTCTATTGTACCACTATTTTACAGTGGATAATGAGTATAATATCTAAATTTGATATTTTGGACAAGCATAATTATGTATTCACTTTTATCATTTTGTATTTAATGAAGTTTCTTTATGAGAATTTTCTGAAAAATAATTTTCTATGTCTTGATTATTTTAAATATTCAAGTTGAATATTTATGTCATATGTGACATAAATAAGTTTGCCAAAAGTATTGGCTAGTCAATTTGTGACATTTTTTTAGGCAATATAAATATAGACAAGCTTGAGAAATATATATTTTCTCGCTAAAGTTATTTTTGCCTACTTTTGTGACAATGTCTAATTGACAAGAACACACGAAAATCGATTATGAATAGAAAATTACAATAATCCATTTGTATTGAATGTCTAAAGTTCTATATGGTTTCTTTCATTACATTTTCACATTATAAAATCATACATATGATTTATCTAATTGGTAACATGAATTATTTTATACAAATTCATGAACTTAAATGGAGATTCAATTATGATCGAAAGTTTAATGACTTGCTTATTTAATTGATATTGCAAAATGGTTAAGGCTTATTCAAATAGTCTAGTGATGAACATGATATAGTTATATGACTAACTATATTTCGTAATTATAAGTGTTGCGGATACTATGAAACCATAATCTACTTGAATTTATGGCGCCAATAAATTTCCAATGTTATATTTGAAATGTTAACTCCGCCTATGTTTTATAGCCGGTCCCAAGCCCGGATAAAGGAGGAGGGTTGTGTTAGGCCCCGACAGCTAGCGTAAAACTCTGTCGAATCTCATGAACATGGATCAACGAAGCGTCGTATGATCCATGTAGCCGACCCCATCTAGTGGGATAAGGCTTTGTTGTTGTTGTTGTTGTATATTTGAAATGTTGTTATTAATGCTGCCTAAATCAGTAAATGTTACTGAAATATCAAGAAGAGATGTGACATTCATGAATATATTTTCTTGGCTGAATGAGACATCTTCACTTTAGAAGTTGTCGATTCAGAGTTGACAATGTATGCGAATTGATTTGTGATTTGTCCATATTCTCTTCCCACACCTCACTCCGAGTGGGTGCAATTCACAGTCAACTCATGATTAATGTTCATTTATTGAAACTTATGAGTTGTGTTTCATGTTGTCAATATTGAATGACTATATGAAATGAACATGAGCCTAAAATAAGTGATGGAGGCTCTCTCGGTCTAGATAAAAAAATGGATTAATTCAAAGAGTTAGATTCTAAAAAAAAAAATCAAGTCAATGACTTGTTAAATCATTCGGCTTGCCATAAGGTCAGTCTTAAAAATAAATCGATATGGATGATAAGAGATTTAAAAGTGACGAAAAGCAATAGTCGCAAAAAGATTGCTGAGTTCGTGATTCATGCTATGCGCTACTCAGTTACTCAAGCCCCAAATCCAAACCGTTCAACATTGCTGCTATTCGCCGCTGCCACTGTTTGCCACCACTGCTGTTCGGTGACGCCGCTGTTAGCCGCCACCACTGTTCGCCGCCACTACTGTTCGCCGCCACACGCCACTGTTCGGGGTATGCCACTGCTCACCGGCGTCAGCTTTTGTTCGCCCCTCTCTCGCTCCTTATCCCTCCTCTCTCCTATTCTGCTCACAAGGAGAGCCACGAGTTGAGGCTTTGCTCGAGCAGGGAGGACAAGACAAAAAAATGACTCATCCTCTTTACTCTTATAGTTTTTATTTTTTTGGTTTCCATTTTCTTTTTTTTGTTTGTGACCCGGTACAGTCTTTTGGTTTCCTCGTCCTCTCTCCTATTTTTTTTGTTTCCTCTCGATTGCTACAGCGAGGTTGCAGTCTCTTTTTTTATGTTTTGGTTCATATTCTTTCCATGTTTGTTTTTTATTTTTTGGTTTTCTGTTGTTTCTCATAATGTATTGCTAATTTGTTAATTATTATAACTTAATAAATCATAGATGATTAAATAATTGATTATTATTAGATTTTCTTAATATATTGAATTATTAGTTTATAAGTAAATTAGGTTCTAAGCAGAATTACTATTAATTCAATATAAAATATGATTTTGGTAGAATCGGTCGTTCCGTGTTGCGATCTCACGTTTTACTTATTTACCCAGCCTTTTCGTGTCGACTTCGATTTACAAGTTTGACAACATTGTCCCATAGGATTATTTCGAGAAAATTTAGGAAGCTCCATTTTAGCATTACCAATACATGCATTAGAATCCATTCTTCCCGTAAGATGACTTGAAACATGATCACCAACATTAGGATTTGCACCAGAATCACTTTTAATATCAATATTATTTAATCTACTGTTCAGATCATTAAATTTCATCTCAACAGTTGCTATAGAATCATTCACGCAAGTAAATTTTTCATTAATAAAAGAAATTTGTTATCCCATCAAAGCTTGAAGTCTGTATATGGACTCCTTCATTCTAGATCATCTAATCTCATTTGCCATGATAATAGAATGTAGGGAATCTTTTAAATTGCAGAATCCTTTCTAAAATTCAAGAATAACATCAGACTGAAAATTCTGATCAAAAGCTTATCAAGATTTGTAGAAATCTTTCCCAAATTGATCAAAATCTTATCAGAATTGCAGAAATAAATCAAGGATTGCAGAAATTCTCCTCAAGAATGTCAATATTTGTATCAAGATTTGCAAAACAAGAGCACCAATGTTATAGCTTCTGCGGTCCAGCCCATTAAGCTCATGTATAATCCATCATAAAAATTATAAAAGGAGATGTTGGCACTATAGATCCCTACCTTTTTTTTCTTGCTTTTCGCCATGAGCTTCTTCTCCAAGTTCTCCAAGCTAGGGCTAAGTTCTTGTTTCCTTTTGCTTTTGTAGATCCTCTCTTCCAATGTTGATCTTTGATCACTGAAGCATGGATGTTGTGTATCAGATAGCTTCCTGTGTAGTAGATCTTCTCCGCAACCATCAACATGCTTGTCTTGTCTCTCTCTCTTTTACTTTCTTACCAGCTACTCTCTTATCAATGTATGCACAGATCCAAGTGCAAGGAGAGAAGAGCAGACATGGAAGAAGTTAAAGAAATAAGGAAAAGAGACACACGAGGATTTCAAATACTTCAAAGCTCCAAGAAAGCAAACCAAAAAAATTTTGTAAAATGGTTCAGAGAGATCCTTTACTTCTCTTCCCAGCATTCTATTTATAATTTTTCTGTAACAAACAACTGACTGAAATATAGTTCTTAAATGCTAAATCTGTTACATGCCTTAGTTGTTATATGCTAAAACTACTAAAATGATTATATGCCTAATATTCAAATGTTGAAACCTTCTTTTATCTCTATTATCTCTTGTTACGTAAGAGTGGTCGTCGTTCTCTACGAGAAGGTGGCCCCGATTGTCCAGTCAGAGCGTGGGAGCAACCCGGTGCTTCTGTCCAAGAGGAAGCCGCCTGTAGCAGAGAGTGAGGAGGAAGGCGGCGACCGCCCTGCCCTCTCTCCCTCCTTAACAGTGTCCTCATGCTCCACATCCCCTCCGGTGCGTGCTGGAGATCGACTACGCATACCACGGCCTCACCCTCCATGAGCTTGCCATGTCGGATTGATAATCCATGATGCGCTCCTCGACGGGCCGCAGCAACAACGGGTTCGCCATCAAGTCGTGGAGAGTGAGCGATGCGACGTTGGCCGAGACGAGAGGGCCCAATTGGAGGAGGGACTCCTCGTCGACGTCGTACGGGGCTGTGAGCCCGCCGGACTGCTGCACGGTGGAGTTTGGGCGATCCCGTCAATCAATGTGAGCCATCTCAGATGCGAGGGGTACGACAGTGCCTACAGTTTGCCAGTCAGTTACTGGACTATTAGAGAGAAATGTGCCACATGGCGTCTACCTACGCTAGGCGGGGAGACCGGTAACGGATTAGTAGGTAAAAATGACACCTATTTGAATTAAAGATAGTTAAACTGTTATGTAAGAGAAATCATATTCTAAATATCACTAATTCACTTAAGAATTAAATTTATTTATCATTGTATAAATTAATTTACAACAAAAGTTAAACGAATTGGTTCTTAATATTATATATCATCCTAAGACTCTAGACATTATTAGGTTAGATTAATATGTTTTTTTTTTGTTTTGTTTTATTTTATTTTTCTTATTTTATTCTGAACCTTATTACCAAGCCGAATTTTATAGTTAATTTAAGTTAGTTTCTCATTATATCAATAACTCTAATCATAAATTTTATTGTTTGCGTGGCTAATGCAGTTCTTAACATTTATTGTTATCAATACTTGTACTAGAAAACTACCATAATAATCTTCTATTTTGCATGTTGTAATCTTTAAATATTCTGTTTCTAGAGATTTTGGACACACTATATTGTGACTCCCCTCCATCAAAAAAATGTCTATTCATTTCTTTTTCCAAACAAGTTCTTTCGGAGAAGTGTAGTACGCTACTACTTTGGTAATTGTGGCATGCAAATTTTTCATTGCATTATTTGAGGTCTAAGTTACATTCCCTATGTATCCCCAATTATTAAAGCTCTAGTCACGAGCACCATCTTCATGTCTATCTACTTGAAAACGTTTCTGTCTCTGCTTGCTCTTTGAAAAGAAAAATGCCCTTAGAAAGAAAGGTTGGGTGCTTCCAATTCTTAATTGCAAATTACAGTTGCATATACAGTCCATCCACTGTTCATTGTTTGATCCATAAATCTGCAGTAAGGAATACCATTTATGGCAATAGCTTTTAGTCAGATTGAGGGGCAATCAATCAGACTTGTCGGATTGGGATTCAGATATTTTCAATTCCCTAAAGAGAAAGTATCATGAATTAACAAGAAAAAGGCTCCCTTAGCAGAACATACGTCTTTCCATGTAACCACATTGTGATTGCAATGAAGACAAACTGAAAATGGAAAAAAGTCATGAACAATCTTAAAGCAAAATCTGATATGTCATTAGAATACAAGATCATACATATGGACCATGCTCTTTGTCACAGCATAATTCTTCTAGGACAAGAAACTTAACCAACAGATGCTGGAGAAGCAAATAAAGCCACTTTGCTCTAACACGATAAATCTCATGGTCCAACTGCTGTAAAAACCCCTTTGGTAAATTAAATAAAATTTGAAACAAATTAAACACTCAAGAAACAGGTCATGCTAACTCCCTCTACCAAAGTGGTGCATATGTGAACAGTTCCCTGAAGTGAGGAATATTACTAAGCTACCAAAACAATGCAACATTTGTCTCCTGTTGCTGCCGCCTGCAGCAAAAGAAAAATATTTGATTTATTTTTCAGGAATTTGGCCAGTCTCGATCCTCAAGCTCTTGTTCATGATGGGCAGAATGGGATGCCCTGTGAAGCCCTGTGGCTGGGAATGGTGAAGTGCCTCAGCCTACCTTCTTGCTCTTTCAGGTAGCCCTCGCACAGGAACTCCTTGGAGAACTTGTCCTCGACTCTCCTGTCCACATCGTGCACGAACACGTCGGTCTCCCCCTCGCTCCTGGCCCTCGCGGCCATCCCTCCCGTGTATATGGCTCCCATCCTCCCCGGTGCGTCGTCGTAGTAGCCCGTGGGCGCATCCACCATGATCAAGTCCCACTCCACCTCGTAGAACAAGCTCGGCAGCCCCTTGAGCGCCAGCGGGCACCTGGAGGACCGCACGTCGGTGCCTACCGCTGTGCACTCCGCCGACCCGGCCAACTCCAGCAGCTGGTCCGCCTGGCTCACCTTGCTGTCGTACGTGACATGGTACGACTCCAGCGTTGGGAACCTCTTGCTGATGGTGCTGATCCAACCCTTGTCCTCCTCCAGGAAGACGGTGCGCCCGCCGTGGTTGAGTGCGCTCCACATCAAGCTGTCATGGCCCAGGCCGAAGACGAGGAAGTTGCACGGGGACTTCCGCTCCAGGACCCTGGCCGTGACCGAGATCTCCTTGAGGGTCTGCTGGGGCGTCACATTCGAGGTGGCATAGTGGAGGATGGTGCTGGCCAGAGGCTGCGGTATCTTGGTGCATGCATCAGGCACGCTGCTTCGTCTGGCCAAAGCTGGCGACTTCAGCGCCGAATCACCGGATAGTGAGAGGGTCGAGGACCTCAGCCCGTATATGAGCAGGAAGCCCAGGAAGCAACATATCAGGAGGAACTTAAGGTTAATGGAGGTGCCCTGGACCTTTGCCTTCATGGCAGCAATGTACTTTGGCAAGCTTCTGGTTCCTGGTAAGGTACGTCGATGTCTGATAAGATCTTATCCTGATGACCAACTAGGAAGCTCTCATTAAATGTTGGTGCAAAGATCCTTTGTGTGCACACGAAGGGAGATGTAGAACTCTCAGATATATGAAGCTGAAACAAAGCTTAGCAAGACATGAGCGGGGTCGCATTCGAACAACGAGGGAGGAACGTTAGCTGTGCGTGTGACGCTGCTCCTCTCACCACCTGCTGATTCTTAAAGCTGCAGTAAGGGAACCATGCAGAGGATGGAAGGGAGACATGGACAGGCCAACCACCATTTGGTGGGACGGCTCGATTGGTGGTGAAGCATTTGGACGATCCGGGAGAATATTAGTTTAGACTTGGGAATTTAATGATGTCCCGGACTCGTATAATTTGTCCGTTATTACGCATGGAGTCATCAATAATATTATTATTATTATTATTCAACCAAGTGTTCATGCCCATTGTGAGCCTTCATGGAGTGCATGGTCGTGCTGCCCATACGTGGTCTTCTGATTATGTCGGATTTGTGGGCTAATTTTGTTGATCGGTTACTGATAGTGTAGATGCAAAGTTGCCGTCACGATGAAATGAAAAAAAATAAAAAAGAAAAAAAGAATCAGATAGTGGGCATCAACAAACAAGTATGTAACATAAACTCGCATCGGAAAACAGTACCTTGAATAATATGATAAGTTTTTGTGATGGCCCTGTGCTATGCACGATTTCTAGAAATAATATACTGTTTATTTTGCTATAACTTTTTACATGATAACATAGTTGTAGGGCATTAACATGCAATCCTGGATGTAAATAGAGTTTTTTACAAAAAAAAAATTCTCAAATAATCGAAAAGACAATTATGACAAGTAAATCATTATGACAAGTAATAACTAAGACTACGAATTGATAAAAATAATGGTGGTCACGGGTTAATTTAAATTTAAAGATGAAAAAGTCAGGAATTAAGCAGGAATTCTAGGAATCTATGCTCTCAAAAGTATTGAAAATAATTTTAAGCGATATTGATTAAGTTGATAAGATGATGAGTCAGTAGACATTGAGCCGTATCAGTGGTACGGTGGCAGAGTGGTCTCCGAGTGGTCCTCTCGATTAATTGAGTGAACCAGCATACAAATTAAGCTCAAGCAAGGTAAGCTGGCAAATCAGAGTCCTAACCTGATTTGATTTTAGACCATATGAATGGGAGGCCTTATCAACATAAAAAAAAAATTATGTCTGTTTCTTTGAAGTCACACTCAAGCATCGACCACCTAATTGGATCTCTGATGCATCATATGAATTTCTTTCTGTCTTTGAGCCCGGAAAAGACAACCTTCATTCACAAGGCCCAGCCTTCACCCCAACCCAAAAAAAAGATGAGATCCGTTTTCTTTGTTCTTCCTTGACAAAGAAGCATGTGACCAAATTGTGTAATTTTCTTAGTTACCTTTGTCATTCAAAAAAACTATTTGTGTAAGTGTCTTAGCAATGACAACTTCAAACTTTACTGCTAAGATTCCTATTTGGAGACTTGATCTATTAATCAGTGTAGCAATCAACTAATCCAGTAGCACATAAGTTTTTATACCCATGGAGAAACGTTTAATCGGGAAATAAAGATAATGCATTGCTCAAACTTTTTGGTAAATTACATAAACTAATAAATAATATGTCAGAAAGATATTCGTCGTTTTATAACTCGTGACTTCTTGATTCTGTTATGACACTATGCTAACTTAGAGTTACAATTATATTTTATATTTTTAACATTTTCAATAGAAGATGACAATTTGTTTGTTTTTTCCTTAATTTTCAGCTTGAACTATTGTGTTGAGAAATTCGATTAGTCCGAATTAAAGAGAATTTATTGGATTAACAATTAAACATTGCCCATCCCCCTCACTACAAGAAAATTGGGTTTTCGCGACGAAAATTTCTGACGGCTGGCTATCCTTCGCAAGTTCCGACGTCTTTTCCGACGGTTTCCACTATCTTCCGAAAGTTAAGACGAAATCGTTTCCACGGTTAAAATCCTCACAAGTACCGACGATTTTGTCACCGCTGCACGTTTCCTACGACTTAAACTATCGGAAACGTAATTTAATATTCCCCCTGATTTGACTGGAAAAATTCTTTTCATATATTTATTAATAAAAATATATATGAATGTTCCCACGGTCGTAAGAACTTCCTACGGCACAATCGTGGAAAATGTTTCTTACAGCTGAAGCTGTCAAAAAATGAAAAAATAATAAAATATTGCCGAGAAAGTATCATTGGAAAATATATCTTAAATGTTACTGACGACAGTAATCGCCGGAACATCCGTCGGAGGTCCGCTTATAAATAACCTGACCCCTCTACTTTTGGTCATTTTTTTCCTCTTCCCCTCTTCCCCCGATCTCTCGACTCCACCAGTGACCATCCGTCATCGTCACTCACGCTCCGGCCAGCTGCTGACACTCACGCTGCTTCCAGTGCCACTGCAAATGATGTCCGGTAGTCCCCCTTCAAACGACGTCCGGTCCGACGATTTGACTCCGGCGAATCCCCTCGAACGCTCCGGCGAGTCACTCGAAGGTACGCCCATGCCTTGCTGTCTTCTGCTTCCGTCCTCCCCCTCTGAACCTGGCCTGGCTCGGACGCCCGACGGATCCGTCGGCCATCGACGGATCTGCCATGGCTTGCAGTGGCTCTCACCGACTGGATAGGCCTTTCGTGGTCGAAGCCGAATGCTGCAAGGCTGAACGGCCTTGCTGCGGTTGTCGTCGGCCGCTGCGAGGCCGGACGGCCTTGCTACGTCCGTCGATGATCGCTGCAATATCGAACGATCGTGCTGGGGTCGGCGATGGCCGCTGCGAGCCCGATGGGGCTCTCCACAGACCGACGACAGCCGCTAATGATTGGATCCGGCCGCTCACGGCTGGATCTGACCGTTGACAGGTGGATCCGACCATGAACGGTGGCCGCCAGGCCTTCTCCGGCCGGATCTGGCCCCTCGGCGGCCCGCGGGCTACATGGTTGGGCGTCCGGGCGGACAACGATTCCGATCGTGGGCGAGACTTTTTTAAACAAAATTGAAATAACCGTTCCGACGACTGAGGCCGGAGGAAGGAAATTGCTTCCTGTGGCCTAAGTCGTCGGAACCTTCCCACGGCTAGAATCATAGGAAAATATTCCCACAACTACAACCATGTGAAGTAGTTCCTTGGGAACGTTCTCACGGCTCTAGTCGTGGGAGCACTTTTCCCGTAGCCTAAGCCATAGGAAACTTCCCACGGCTGCAGTCGTGAGAACCAATTCCAACGGCTCTAACCGTGGGAAGTTACCACGGCTCCAACCGTGGGAAGAGTTACCACGGCTGTCACTATGGCAACTTTCCACAGCTCCAATCGTAGGAAGGATTTTTCTACGGCCTAAGTCGTGGGAACCTTCCTACAGCTAGAATCGTGAGAACATTTTTCACGATTTCAGTCAAGGGAACTTTCGACGCTTTGACAGAATCATCAGAAAATTTTTGCGACGAGCAATTTTTCGACGGTTGCCTCCTGTTGGAATAACTTCCGACGGTTTTACCATATTTTCCGACGACGTGGGAAAGAGCGATTTTTCTTGTAGTGCATGTCTTGGAGACTATATATATATATACATATATATATATATATATATATATATATATATATATATATATATATATATATATATATATATATATATATAGAACCTTACTCATTTGTTCTTGTTCTCACCTGTGGCACTTCCAACTTTCAGTAACGCAACCTCAGAATCTAATCAAAGTCACTATCACTCGAATAAACTTAACCACTCGCTTATTATGTTTTCAGTTTAATTGCTTGATCGAGCAAAACAATCGTTTCTCTACTCTTCCTTTATTTTATTGATGCCAATACTCACAAGTTACAGACTTGCTACTGCCCAAAGCATGCTAATCAGTTATATTAAGTAAAGAAAATGTTCTTTGCGAGACTCATGCTTATATTATATTAGTTCAAGGTTTGTTCAAGCTGTCTCTGTTAGACAAAATACTCTTTCAATCATTTCATGCATGGTTGAATAGTCAGAAGGGATAAGATATTGATAGAATTGTGTAATATTTCGATTACACATTGAGGAGGTTGCACATTTTCACATAAGAACCCTCTGATGTCTGATGTAAAAAACTTTACTTTATGTATTAACCTTCATATCTCATTTAACCCTACAATTAACCCATGTGAAATATATGAAATCAAAAAAAAAAAAAAGGATGACCATCCATTCACGTCGGTCATGGTAGAGTACCTTGTCCCCACCATCCCAAGCATGCATGCTATTCTTCATGAGCTCACGAACAGTAGATAGTAATAGTTAAATGCTCAAAAGTCGCACGTTAAAGTCTCCAATTCCACCGTCCTGGTTACCACCTTAATCATCTTGACTGATGTCTATTATATTAATCCGAAAATTAGTCCATCACAATGCAACTCTTATGAACAGTTCAGCAAAACATCCAAGGAAAGCATGACTGGCTTACGATAACTGTCCCTTTTATCTACCTATTTAACACTTGACATTTGGTATCAAACACCTCTACATCGATCTAATCTCCATGTTGTATACATAGTTACATATCATGAGCTTAAGAACATGAATGAGGCCACCATGACCGTCAAACCGCACCTGATCTGTGTCACCCTCATGCTACTGGTGGCTTTTGCGCCCAGCACAGCATCTGAGGTGACTGCCGCGACAATGTCGGCCAACTCCACAGCCGTCGTTACCTCTCCTGGCTCAAGAAGAAGGACAAGCTGCCGAGGGGGCAGGACTGCTGGTACCGACCTTGGATATGTCGTGACCCGGATTGGCCCTTTGGCCGGCGGATGATGTGTTGCATGAACCGCTGCGTGGACGTCGGCTCCGATCCGAACAACTGTGGAATGTGCGGCGTCCGCTGCATGTTCGGCCGGGAGTGCTGCAGTGGCTTCTGCGCCAATATCATGTCGAACCCCTTCCACTGTGGCGGCTGCTTTCACCGCTGCCCCCTCGGTTCCTTTTGTCGCTATGGCCTCTGCGGTTATGCACAGCCACCGCACCCAAAGCCACCGCATAAGCCTCCAAAGCCACCGCATAAGCCTCCATGCCCGGAGCCTCCGTCCCAACCTCATCTGCCAAAGCCAGAGCCACCGTCTCATCCGAAGCCACCAAAGCCAGAGCCACCGTCTCATCCGAAACCAGAGCCACCATTCCATCAAAAGCCAGAGCCACCATTCCACCCTAAGCCACCAAAGCCAGAGCCACCATTCCATCAAAAGCCAGAGCCACCATTCCATCCTAAGCCGCCAAAAGAAGAGCCACCGTTTCACCATAAGCCACCCAAGGCACCAGAGGACCCGCCGCCGGATGACTCAAATCCCGTGCCTCCTGCACTGTCCCAAGTGTTGCGGAGCAAATAACATAAAGCCATTTCCATTGGACCTGCATGATGTCCACAGGTTGAACAAGTGATCATGGCATGTACAGCTTCCTGATGTGCCTTGATCAAATATTGGATTCGTTGATTTGGTGTAATGTCGTTTGCATAGACAAACTACTTGGTTCCTACAGGATGCAGGAGTTGAACTATTATATGCCTATTTCTTTGATTGATTTTAAAATGATAAAAATATAAATGATATGTCTAAAAGCTTGTATATATAGCATGGCTGGCATGCTGTATTATTACTTTTCGGTGTTGACTTGATATAATATCATGTATAGAGTAATAACTAGTAATAGTATTATGATTTTTGTTTGCACATAAAAGTGACTTGATACCAAATGCATATATTTATTTCTAAAAACAATGTGTGGACAAAATTCCCTACAGTGAGAAGAACAATACTCTGCTGTTGATTCAACTCTAATTTTGACTCAAAATACCTAGCTAGAACAGCGAACATACTAAAACAATGGACCGCAGAAGAGAGAAATAAAAGCAATAGATACTCTACATTTAATCTATATCGCGAGTTGTAAGATGACTCAAGAGTGTTTCTTGGCTTTGTCGTCATGCTTTCGCCAAGGATTAAGGGCTTCTTTAATGGCTTGAGCTTCCAGGGAGCTCTCCCAAGCTCTCTTCTCAGACTCCAGAGCAGTGACCTTGTCATCTGCAGAACAGATTTCACAATGAGACAAACGTTGTTGTTTCCATTTGTAGTTTGTACATTAGTGACTTGATAACAACATAACGGAGAGGCAGAGCTTAAAATTTGAATTCACATCTGAGTCCATAAACTAGCAGCACACATGTTTTCTTTGCCACATTCTATGGGTCTTACAACTATGATTACTCAATCATTTTAGTATATCGATATGCAACAACTTTAATCTAGATACCAAATTCAAAGCCAAACCAGTAAAGTCATCCACGTCACTGCTTTTAGGAGGAGACTATCAATTTAAGAACGATATATCCAAGTTCTTCCAGCAGGTAATATCAAATACTGTAAGTTTCCAAAAAGTAATTTTCTTAAGTTTAGAAAAGTAAAATCGTTGAGAATTGAATATGATGTGGCTATGGGAGTCATTTAAAGCCAGACTTTGGAAAGATGATGACTTGTAAAATAATGATAGAACGCCCCTCAAAAAAAAAATATTGATATGAAGCTTAAAGATTAAAGGATGCCATTTGAGTTTCCAGACCCCTTTCAAAGGAGGAAAAAAAAAGGAGTTTCGAGTGAATATCTTCTTAAAGGGAGTTTTGAACTAACTTGCAAAATTTGCATAATTAACATGCATGATTGCAATGAGGGAAGATACTGATTTGTAGGACCATTTTTTTTCTTGAGGAGAAGATTGTGTTATGAGAAACTACATGCCATTTTTTTTTCTTCCGTACGTTTGTTATAAGGAATCTATATAGAATTGGTACATGATTCTTCCATGAATACCTTGATCTTCAAAACTTATGGAAATACATGTGTCAAGAGGTACTTTTTCAGTTCTTGATATGTTTAAGATTGATGAAAATAGTGGATATGATGAAATCTTAATAGGTGTTACAAGAATCGCAACACAAGCATGCACAAAAGCTTATTAAATTGTAGCCTGGAGGCTGCTAGATTCAAAAGGACATACATGATGTTCAAAGGCCGCACGGTAATATAAAACTAAGTCTTGGTGTAGTTGTGTGCCGTTAACTCATGTATATTAACTATCAATCATATTGCAAATGTAGCTGTATCTTAAATGACAAAACTGGAAGGAAAATACTGAACTGTATGATATCAGAAAGATTGGGCTACAAAAACTCCTTAAACACACATAAGGAAAACAGAGGCACAAAAACTAGAGGTCGTGCAAAGGCCAGTCGGGCTAATATTAGAATTTGAAATAGCTATGATCTTTCCTACTTGATACATTAGTTCAAATATAGTTTTGACCTGAAATGTGATGCATCATTCAGCTATCCCTAGTAACCCCACTCGGAATTAGCTTGCTTGAGTTTCCAGAATGGTATGCGCTCAGATATCAGCATATTCTAATGTTCTAAAAAAACAAATTTGAGGAATTGCAAGAGCTTTGGAAAAACAGATTTGCGGCTGCGCTGCTTAGAAACCATACAAAGTTTCTTTAATTACACATAAGACAGGGAGTTCGTAGAGTTAAATTCCGGAGAACTTGTTGACAGAAAAAAGAAGATTTTGATTGACCTAATGCCCTAAAAAATAAAAAATTTTGTTCGATTTCAAAATTCAATCCATGAATGAGCAAAAGTAGGAACCAGGAAACAAACTCCTCAAAAGAGAGAGAAGAAAAAAGGCATCTTACAGAAACCAGTGTGGATCATGAACAACTCCATGGACGCCCCGATCAGAGCCGAAACAGCGGCTATCTTCAAGTACCACCCCAAAAACTGCATATCGAACTTTTTTTCCAAATTCGCAACAGGAAGAAATTTGTAGTGGTATGTGGAGCAGGAAAACAAAAAGAACGCTTTTTGTCGAGATATTTGCGACAGAGCGCAGTGGGCAGGGACGGCGAAAAAGGATTCGGCGGCGGAAAAAAGTTGGAGTCGGCGTTACGCTGTGAACGACAAGTCTGCAAATTACGTTGGAGACGAAGTGGCCAACGCCCTCTTCCAAACTCGGAGGCCGACGGACCGGACGGCGAGGTAGAAACGAAAAAGCTGTCGAATCATCGAGTAGAAAATGAGCAAGACAGAGAAATTAAATATCTGGCTTAAAAAAAGAGCAATTAGAGGAAAAATGCACGTGAAAATTTCATATAAAAATTACATAATCTTATTTATTTCCAGGGTGAATTGCCCAAAAAAGTTTTTATTCTCAAATTTAATCTGTTTTCTTTATTTTTGTATAAAAATCATGATATTTAATTTTATTATTACAGCTAGTTTCAACTTTATTTTTAAAAAAAATCATAAACTTTTAAATTAGTTATAAATATAAAGATTATTTTCTCAAATCACCCTTAAACTATCATGATTTTTCAAATTTAACTTCAAAATATAAACTTCATTTTTGAGTCTTTAAACTATCATAATTTTTTTCAATTTGATTGTTCCATCCAATTTCGTCTAACTTCTCCCCTCGACCTTCATCCGTGGCCCCTCAACCTTTGGTCCATGGCCCCTCGACCTTCGTCTCGCTAGATGAAATTCGATGGGGAGCGAACCCCCCCCCCTCCCCTCTCCCTGCGCCGACGTGTGCGCAAGAAGAGAGAGGGGGGGGGGGGGGGGGGGGGGGGGGGGGGGGGGGGGCGACCTTCGTCCCCCCTCTTCTCCCTATGCCAACATGTGCGTAGGGAGAGAGGAGAGTTCGGCGAAACGAAGGTGGGTGGGCGACCTCCGACCTTCGAAGGTCGATGGGGGTGACACTCCACCCCCCGCTCTCCTCTCCTTGCTCCGTCGTGTGCGCGGGGAGAGAGAGACACCCCCTCCCCCCCCCCCCTCCTATGTCGACGTGTGCACAGGGAGAAAGAGATTTTTTACATGTGGGGATATTTTTTACATTTTACAAATGTAAAAAATAAAAAATAATCGAAAAGTTGACGAAATTGGAAGAAAGATCAAATTGAAAAAATCATGATAGTTTAAAAATTCAAAAAATGAAGTTCGTAATTTTTTGCTTGATTTGGAAAAAATACGATAGTTTAAGAGTGATTTGAAGAAATAATCGTAAATATAATTTATTATTATGTTGTTCTTAAAAAGTATTAATTCAAAGTGGATGGCATATCTCAAAATTTTAAACTTGAAAATTGATTACAATTAAACATTTAGCGCCCTTAAAAAAATACAACTTTGATGATAAATTAGTTTAAACCCTTTAGCTTATTTTATAATTGTTAAATGTAGGTTAAAAAATTTTATCATGTATAATTGAATATTAAGTCATTAACTTAATATTTTTGTACTTTTTCATATAATTAAATTGTTATTATAAATTTATATAGGTTAAACTTTGATTAATTTTTATAATGTCAAAGTTGCAAAAACTAAAATGATAAAATATTTTAATTTTAATCACTTTTCAAGTTAAAAGTTTGCGATATGTCATTCATTTATTTATATGATGATCACTGAATTAATATTTTTATTTTTATTTTTATTAATATGAAATATTTGTAACTATTTAAAAATTCTTGATTTTTTATGCAAAAAAAAGTTCAGACTTGATAATAAAATTAAAGTTGATAACTTTTTACACAGAGATAAAAATATAAGGTAAATTCAAAAATTCGATTTTTCCCATAATTTATCCTTTTTATACACTAATAATGTATGTTTTTGGTTAATCGCACTCAGCTCTTTTTTCTCTCGTTTGCTTAATTTGATAATTATAAATAGTATGCTTAATCATAATTGTCAGGTTGAAATAATAAGATTTAATGACCTCCTCCTATTAAATGCACCGTCCGATTGAAAATCGACGGGAGATCTTGATGTGCGCAGTTTAGATCTTATGAACCGGATCTTGGTTTGTCGGGTTCACTCCTCTGAAAAATGGGTCGTCCCCTTTTGCAGAAATTTTCCCAACAGCTCAATCTCTCTATCACGGACTCGCTCAGCCTCGCCGGTGCTCACTCTCCCACCCAATCTTGTTGTCATTTCACTGGAGCAGAAAACAAAACTTGAAAGTTGCTTTGTATACATGATACAAGGGAGTTGAAGATGTCACACAATTATGCGAACTGAAGTTGTTGCATGTGTTAGATGGGATGAACTTATATTTTTACAGGTTATTTTTGTTTGGCTTTTCTGTGTTCTACAATGGCTTCTTATCACTTTTCATGGAAAATGGACTTGTTTTTTGTTTTTAGTTCTTTGGATTGCGACTGCAGATGTTGTATCAGTGATGGTGCCACTGATGCATCATCGTCCTATTTGGCTGGTATTATTGAAATGCATTATTTTCATAGTAGGTACAATTTGTTTTCTCTTGAACAAGTAACTTGCCAATCAAGTAATGGAGCAAAGCTGATGTAATGAAGTGGAAATCGTTGTGTGCTGATTATTTTTGCTAGTGAAGGTCATTTCACAAGAATCACGACGGGCTCAAGCAAAACTGGGTTCATGCTTGCACTCGTTTACTAGTTCAAAAATAGCAATTATAGGATATCTTGGTTTTGCTTTGTCTTCTGAGAAAGCATCGTCAGCCAAAGGGATGGCGCGGTAGACCAAGCACGATAGGGAGGTGGGCGGCGGAGGAAGACACAATTGCAAATGAAGCACACAATAAAAACATATTAGTGTAGACTGTTCTACAGTCTCATTAATCTACAAAAATGTTATTTTTACACAGCCAAGAGTAACAAAGTAAAAAGAGTGTAATTGGATAAACATATAAAAATAATGAGTTAACATACAGCAAGCAGCATCTTAGTTTTCTTTGTTTTTACAACAAAAGAAAGTTGAAGCGAATTTATGCAGACTTTGCTAATTTTAACATTTGTTCAATCTAAAGAAGAAAAGGAATGTTAAAGGTACTCTTCAGTTCAAGTATACCAATACATCCTTTGCAGCATTCCACCACCCATTGCCTGTGCCTGGTGCAGCAAAAGATAATTTATGGATCCCTTCCGGAATTAAGCTTCCTTTACAGTTGATCATGGTCGATTGATTGACGAGCTCCTGCAGAAATTCAAACAGAAACTGTTTCTGAACCAAGCCAATTATAACCATCTTCTCTGCTTTCAGGAAGTTGCAAGTACTTTAAGCTGTAGAACAGTTATTGCAGATCAAACTAGCTATTAAATTTTCCAAGACTCGTGTTGTTGGTCCGTCATTCTTCAAGAAATCATGACCTCCTCAAAAGGCCCCTTCTTAGACTTCATTTTGTCAAGGCGTGCTTTTCGTACTGCCTGCTGTATCTGTCTCTCATGTTCCATGAGCATATCTTCAATGTTCCCACCAGTAAGCATTAATGTTCCAGAGTAGTGGATTCTTCTGTTCTTATTGGCATAAACCTCAAATTTGTCAAAAACATACAAGAGGTTAGAAGAACCCGATATCAGAAATGTAAGCTTTTGATCAAAGGGAATGTAACAATATCTTGCATGCATTTGGACTCCAAGTAATCACTTCAAAACAATATGCCTTCAAATGCACACGCAGCAATCAAGTTTTGGTACTTTGGAGAAACAAATGTCTGTGTGATCAAGCATCTGGGTAGCATTTAGTCCACAGAACTTGCAATTTAGTTTTCTCGTCATAAGTCGAACAATGTTTGATATCACATTGAAGTCAGTTTTCATATTTCCTTCCAACTTTCTGAACTGAAACTTCTACAACTAACATTAAAGAAACAAAGGCATGGGCCAAGAAAACTTACCAGTGTGGAGTCATTGTCTGATGTTTCATCTTTCTTGTGGCTAGATTTGGTCCTATCCTGCACATGCTTATCCGAAGTCTGAGCAGCATCAAGGTGATTGCACCAGGAGTTTGTGGTCCTTACTGCCACAATGCCTGTTGAACATATAGACTCCATCAAATAGTTGACATTTGGAAACAATATCTCATTCCTTTAATCTAATGAGATCAATTTTGAAGAACCAAAATGCAGAACAATGCCACTAGAAAGATTTCTGATTTAAGGATTTACGATAAGTCATAACATTATTTCAATTTCAAAGAAGAAAATACCATCAATTAATTGAACTCCAAGAACTGAAGTTAATCTTACTTCACTTTGAAGAGCTAAATCTGCCGTGCCACGATGTTCTGGTTCTACTGCAAGGAGAACATCCAGGAGAGCTAAAGCTGAAGATGGAAAATCCTTAAAAGTCTCAGCAACACAGCGATTGTACCACTGTTGAGGTCTGAAAGAAGTTGTATTTGGCAACTTTAACTTTTTCCAATATTCATCTGATGGTGATCCACAGAGCTTGAAAATCTTGTGAAGTTGCTCCACCTGAAATTGTCCAATCACCAAGTGAAGAAAATAGTTATAATACAGAAGACTCCGGAATAGAAAATCAAAATTTTGCAGAGTCTACAAAAAACAAGAGGTCAAATAAAATAGCTCTTAAGAAAAAAAAACTTTTATTCAGTTCAGTAGTTTATCTAGGATATCAATCAGCTATGCAGGATCTGAAATCTGAATAAGTTTTGCAACATTTTTAGCTGAACATATTTATACCCTTCTTAATGTAAATAATTGCCCACATTTTCTTTCCTGTGCAACAACTGCTGTTTTCTTTTGTGTTTCAAAACATACAGGTAACTCTGAAAAACAATTAATGCAGATGCTTAGAACTTATACCGCAGTTCTTCCAGCCATGATTGGCCTCCCAGCAAGCAATTCTGCAAGTATGCAACCAGAACTCCACAGGTCAACAGCAACTCCATACTCCGTAGCACCAAGCAAAAGCTCAGGCGGCCGATACCATAATGTCACCACATGACTTGTCAACTTTTGTTTCTTGTCAGGATTTAAAATTGTAGCCAGACCAAGGTCTCCAATTCTAAGTATGCCATTATCATCAACCAAAAGATTTGATCCCTTAATATCTCGATGCAAAACTCCACGACTGTGACAGTGAGCAAGGCCCTCAAGTAGTTGACGAACGAAGCATTTGACCTGAAAGTGAAGAGAAACAATGTTTCAAAAATGTGTAAACTTACATGAACTGGAGCTCTACAATTATACTACAAAGAGGAAAAGCCAATAGAGACCTGTGGCTCCGTGAACTTGACATCAGACCTTGCCACAAGTCCAGCAAGGTCATGCTCCATGTACTCAAATACAAGAAGTAAATTGCTTGACGTGTGGGGTATAATTATCCCTTCAAGCTTTATAACGTTTGGATGATCAAGTCTACGTAGAATTTGAATTTCTCTAGCCATAAATCGAACGCTCTCAGCATCCATATTTTCAAATCGCACTTTCTTGAGTGCAACAATTTTACCAGTTTCAAAATCGCGGGCTTTGTACACACTACTGTAAGTTCCTTGCCCAATCTGAAAATGTAGTGCATTTGAAAATGTCAAATAATTAGTCAACGAAAGCAAACTGTACGATATCCAAGTTGAAGTTGTAATAATGGATCAGATGTATTTTGCATAAGAAAAACAAACTTCCCTAATCAATATTAATGCTGTAGAATGAAGAGCATGACATAATCCATTTTCTAATCAAAATACAGTAAACGAGATATATGAAACTTTCCCACCAATATGAAACTAAGACACCGAGTTTGAATGGGACATGAAACTAATTTTCTGGTTTACATAAATCATTATTTAATACTAACAACCACTTGGCATTATGACTCAAACTGCTGCATTTTAACTAAATTGTGACCCATTATTCAACCACATTAACAAAGTCAAGCTAAATTAATTAAGATTTACGATGAAATGAATTAAACAAAATGAAAAATGAATAGGATATATCAAATAGAGTACGATATCCACTCATTGTTTAGCGTTTTGATATTCTAAAGAAGAAATAAGCATGACTGGAATCAAACTATATAACACTTAATTACAATAGCCTACATTCGATTCTTCACAATTGTTAGGCAATGTTGAGGAAATTTTCTAAAACAATAGCCTGAACAGGTGGGGGCAACATAAGACATCAATTAAAGGAGGATGAAAAAAGAAGCAGGATGAAAGTTATTTGGTAAGATGCAAAAGAGAAAGTTTTAACCTTGCTTAGTTTCTCAAATGAGTCGTCTTTCCGAGGTAGCCACCCCTTCATAGCCTCCCCTGCAACATTAGTGAGCCAAGACGGCCACCCTGCTGCAACATGCTCCCCGAACACTCCGTTGGGCACATCGATGATTCCCAAGGCGGAGGTGGCTTTGATGTCGTTAGTTATGTTCCCTACTTCAACAGTGGCCCATCTTTGGCGTGCAGCCGCGGTTGCTTTGTTGGCAGAAGCCTGCTTAGGCAAGAGACTCTGAGTACCGCCATGGCTTACTACCTCCTCCTCCTTTGAGAGGGAGACAAAGTGCTTCAGCGACTTTCTTCGCTTGGGTTCTTCGTCGTGGTCAGGATTAACTCCTTTCGAACAAATGCAGCCCATAAGAGACGAATGCAAGTACGACCTTTTTCTCTCTACTTTCTCAAACTCATCGGTAAGAAATGCACACCAACTGAGTTCGACTACAACATTTATATTTTTTCGAGAACGCGACAACCACAGCCTTGAAATCCTTCAGGGGCTGTGGTCTGTTGTCCTGGAATCAGTAAGCAGTCTCCAAATCTCTTTGAAACCTTCAAGACTGAGCAAAATCCCCCGAGGAATTTCCGAACTTAGATCTTAAACAGAAAAATCGCGAGAAGTCGAGCGACCCGAACCGAAAATTTGACGCAAATGTAACACCTTTTACTGGTAAAATATTCGGAAAAAAAAGGGCAGAAAAAAGATGATGATTTCTCTACCGAACGCCGGCATCCGATCAGTTGGCACTGGGAAAAAAGAGGGTGATTTCACCAACAAAACACCTCTGGCAGGAGAAGGCGCCGGCGGCAGATCAAAATGGCAAGAGACGGCGCAAAAGGAAAGAAAAAGGAAATTAGAACCAACACTACACTTCCTTGCTGTCAAAATCTTTACAGCTTTTTTTTTTCTTTTTTGCTGATTTTTCTTGGATTCTCCTGCAATGAACTGGAAAAGATTAGGAGGAGAAATATGTGAGTTAACAGGGGAAATCAACCCTCAAATAAACCCCGTTGTGCCCATAGGTTAATTTATATTTTTCTTCAATAAGGAATGTTAAAAATGCCCCTCAGAAAATATAAGAAATATTAAAAAACTTTAAGAAAGAGAATAATAACAGATATTTAAAATATGGAGAGAGCGATAGAGAGGGAGGATGCGACGTTGCCGCCGAAGACGAGTGCTTACGTGCGCGGCAAGTTTTGATCGAGTCCTGGCCGTCGAGATAACCACGGTGGAAAGACAATTTGCGGGTACTTCGGCATCGGTTTAGCGGGAAATTAAACTATCTGATAACTTAAACTAATCATAAACTTAATCCTCTAAATTTGGAACGTAATATAAATAAATCTATATATGTTAGTTTTATGTCCTAAACACAACTAATCATAATATATACACACACACATATATATATATACACACTTTTTTTATCCATCATGTCATATTAAATAGTTAATAGATATTCTAGTATAAACGGAATTCCATGTTTATTTTTAACCTATTATACAAATGTTAGATCTAAAATTATTAAAATAATAAAAGAAATATAGGTGCTTTATTAATTCCAAAGATATTGTAATTTAATTATCAAGGTAATGTTTAATATAGGAACTGACATAACAAAAAAAGTTCTTCTAAAAATTGTGATTAAGTTACTCATTATTATTATTATTATTATTATTATTATTTTTTGAAATATATATATATATATATATAAGGTAAATGCAATGACAAGTGCCCTCACTACTAAATGACACGGGTTGTTTAATACTAAAGAATATCAATTTATTTAAAGTAATAAGATTCATTCATAAGCTCAAATAAATTAATGCTATATATAAACGTATATATCTGTATCCTATTACAATAAAAGTTAGTTATACAAGAAGATAGTACTCAAAAGCCTAAAAGTAAAAATAAGAATAATTAGGCAATAATATTAGTTAGATAATTATATTTGTAATAACATCCAGGCAATGTATTATTTGTTTCTGAATTTTATTAGGTAATATTATATTTCTATTGGGCATTAATCGAATTCAAATTACTCTAAAAAAAATATAATATAATTATGCTAATTTTTTTACCAAAAAAATGAGAAAAAAATCAGCACATAATTATCACAAGTTAATTATTTCCATTACAATTACATTACATAACCCTAAATTTCTATGCCTTCGAAATAGAGGAAATTAAAACAATTCCATAATAGATGTAATTAATACAAAATCTTCTCCTAAGTAGGTAACAAACTCAGTCATAATCTCTCGCTCATAACAACTCCAACCGTGATATTTCTCTATATATACACTGAAAAAAATTTAAATACTAATTAGTATAATATATAATCTGTATTCATTTACATTTTTGGCAGCATTAAATTGAGGAAAAAAATGAAGACAATAAAGGAAAATCAAATCTTTAAATATACACTATCAGACTAAAACACTAATATAATTTATTATTATTTTCAGATTTATTTACAAAAATACAAATATCCTATAATAATGTTAATTAAATCTAATTTGATTATCAATTGGAGTATTATTGAAATAAATAATATTTTCTTTGTAAAAACTAATGCACAAAATATAATAAAATAAATAATATGCCCTTTCTAAAAAATAATATATTATTTTCATGATTAAATAAATAATATCTCCTAATCTATTTTTAAAAGATAATTTGCTATTTTTGGAAGTAAAAATAATAATTCTTTATCAATTCGAGTATGTTTAAAATAAATAATATTTTATTTATAAAAGATAATAAGCAAGTAAATAATATTTTCAACTTTAAAAATATTTTTTTTATTTTAGGAACTAAAACATAATTTAAAATAAAATTTCAATTTGAGTCAAATCAAGATTAATCATTTTTTTATCAATTTGAGTATGATTAAAATAAAATAAAAAATATCTTATATTAGTTTGTTATATAAGGTAACTAAAAAAAGAAGATTAAATTATCAATATATTTTTATTATAAGCAGATTCTTTAGTTATAATTGAAATAAATAATATTTCCGATCTAAGAATAAATGTATAGATAAAATTAATATTTTTTTTTAAAAAAAGAACATGTTATTTTCGAAATCTAAAAAGAATTTAAAATAAATAACTCAAACTAACTCAAATTAAGATTAATTTTACTTTCACCAATTTGAGTATGATTAAAATAAATAATCTTTTTCTTTCTGTAAGGTAATGTACAACTATTTCATTTTTTGAAGATATTCCTTATTTCCAAAATTTAAAACAAAGATTTCTATTTGAGTCCAATAAAAATTAAATTTTCCTTATAAAAGAAATACAAATTTACCAATCATAAAAGAATTCTATTTTTGGAAAATAATTTAAGAAGTGAGGTTCTTAATAGATTTAAATTGAATTTTAATTTTTTTAAAATATACTAAATTATTTATCACATTTAGATGCTAATAAATTAGTTTTATTAATTATTATAAATTATAATATATTAATTATATACTATTTATGTTATTTTTGTCGTCCGTGCATCGCATAGGATTTAGGACTAGTTAGAATTAAAAAAAAAACAGCATCTAGCGGGGCTGTTCTTGAGATGATTTTTCAAACTCCTCGGAATATTTCTAATACAATACAACTATTATAAGAATAATAAAAAATGATAAATAATAAATTAATAATATAAAAATTTATAAATATAAAATGAATTCCTCTGAGCTTTACCATTTTTCATGAGTAAATAGAAAATTATTTTTGTATACTTTTCGATATAAACAAATTAAATATGGTAAATAAAAAATAACCAATGATGATAATATTCTAAAATAAATTAAAAGGAATCTGGCTATTATATAAATTAAAAGGAAATATTTTATAGAAAAAAAAATCATGGTCATGATAAAAAAAATTCCCTGTATTTGTTTATCATTAACTTACTATACAAATTAATATAATTTTTATTTCCAATATATAAGTACATGGCCATAAAAAGATTATACATCATGTAGAGAACATTCGTATAAAAAATAACTATATGACAAGGATAATAAAAGATATAAGAATCTAATAAAATAGCTCATAATGAGTTCTGTCATTATAAAAATAAAAAGATATACTATAAAAATATTTGCTTTTATACACTAATAGTACTTTAAGAAGAAATGCAATCATACAATTAAATACAATTATGTATAACGTTTGTGGATAACTATTTATCTACTATGACAATAAATTATAATATATATATATATATATTATCACTATTATTATTAGATGTTGACTATTTTAATGATTGCTATTTATTTATACGATTACCACTTCTAATTACTCTACATAATAATTAATAATATAATATATACTTCGAAATATATTTATAAAAAACATTAAAGATACATGCCAATCATGTCAAATATCAATCCTCTCATGGATGCTACTTTTCTTTTAACATAGTGTAGAAGATTCTAATTTGAACGTGTGTTTTATTATAAAAAACATGCTAAATTTTAACTAACAATCTTTTTTACGACGTGAGCACGCGTAAAAATTTTAAATTTAAAATTGAGTTATTTTCATAAATCTCTCTTAAACTATAATATCATTTTTCACTTTATCATTTTTCCACTTTAGCTCTTCCTTTAGCCCTTCCATTATGTTTTTCGTTACTTTTATTTTTTCTATCAAATAATAAATATAAAAAAATAAAAAAAATAGAGAGAGAGTAATTTAATCTTTTTCATAAATGACAAATTTTTTATTTACTATTTTAATCCTTCCGAATTTTTATTTTTTATATTTATTATTTCATATTTTTTTAAAAGAAGGAATAATTTAGTTCTTTCATAATTAAAAAAATAAAGAAAAATAACGAAAAAAATAACAGAATTAGACGAAAGAACTAAAGTGAAAAAATCATCATAGTTTAAGAATACAAAAAAATAAATCCTAATTTGAAATTAAATATAAAAAATCGTGATAGTTTAACGAGGTTTATGAAAATAATTGTTTAAAATTTTATCACCTCCAAAATAATTATTTTTTCCCTTATGACTTGTAACTTGAATTAGTATAAAAAAATCTAAATCATGGCTCACAATTGGGGAGTTAGTTATGCTCACTTGTTTGTCTACTAATGTCATTGTTAACCTAATCCTATATTGATCCATGGCAAAACCAGATTTGAGCCACAAAGGACATTTTTTTTTCAGAGAGTTGAACCACAAGGTCATCCTTGCTCTCTTCCTAATTTTTATCGAAAAAGAGAATGTTAATTTCACTTTCCATCTGTGAGCATCCAAATTGAGATATCACTATTTGTGACAAAATTAAACTAAGGTTATTTCTAAAAAAATAATAAAAATGTATGTTATCATATTTAAAGCATACAAGCTAATCTTATTATGTTTATCGTAGTATAATACTGTACTTTAGCTCGGTCTTAGATCAGAACTATTATCGGTAATTAAAAAAAATCCAGATCTTTAATTTTCCCCTAAAGTGCTATTTTGCTTCTTTATCGAAGACAATGCTTAAAATTAACTTGCATACATAAACCAATGTCATCCAAACGGCCTATTTGTTCAAGCAAAAAAAAAACACATTACAACAATGCAGTACAATGTAAGCAATCTTTCATAAATTTTGAAAACAGAAGCAAAAAAAAAAATGAGAGAGAGAGAGATCTGCATCCCTTCGAACTTAGCCTAGGAAATAAACATGGCATGGCATAAACATGGATGACAACTAAATAAGAAAGCCTTACTGAAGAAATAAACAAAAATATATTACATGTTGACAGTATACATATGGGAAAGTAGAATAGGAGTTCCAAGGAAATAGGAGTCCTGTAAAGCAAATCACCCATCTTGCAATGAGTTGTTTGCTCACATGCTGTAGAACGAACGATTGCTAGTATCTGTTTTAAAATGATTTACATTTGACAACAAGAATACATGCATTACAAAGGATCAGAGAAGCGAGTGCTCACCATACAATGAATTGCAACAAAACTTACAAGAAAACACCAACCACTTAAATGGAAGAGATGAAGATTATGATTGGCCTGGCAGAAGACCTACACTTTTCTGTTTAATTTGACCATGTCCTTGTATGTACTTGCAACATTTTTATCTGCATGAAAGATAAGGTAACAACAGAGTGAAAATTACAACAAATGGGAACACACACAACAAATGAAAATTCTATCGTACTGCTATAAGACCGACAGTGTTATATGGTAGTGAATGTTGGGCTATGAAGGGACAACATGAACGTAAAGTGGGAGTAGCCAAAATGAGGATGTTGAGATGGATGTGTGGTCATACAAGATTAGATAAGATTAGGAATGACCATATACGTGAACGAGTCGGAGTGGCTCCTATTAGTGAGAAAATGATAGAGAATCGTTTGAGATGGTTTAATTATGTTCAGAGAAGACCATTAGATGCGCCAGTAAGAAGAGTAGATCAAATAGTCTGGAGTCCGATTAAAAGAGGGAGAGGGAGGCCAAGGCGGACACTTGGTGAACTAATAGAGCAAGATCTATTGGTGAATAATATACCGAAAGGTTTGGTTACTAATAGAGCGAAATTGCGTCGTATGATCCATATAGCCGACCCCACCTAGTGGGATAAGGCTTTGTTGTTGTTGTTGTTTGGGAACACACGCAAACTAAACCAGAACCCTATGTTCATTTAAATAAGTTAAAAGAGCAAATTGATTATTAAGAAATAGTGAGTGAAAGAAATCTGTCAACATCCGAGCATTGAATTTTCTTAATAGACTATGATTTCAGTTGAACCCACCTGATCTTAATCACCTTACAATTTAATTGCAATTTCTGGTGGTGTCTATCTATTTTGTGCACGTGTAAGTACAACCACAATACTGAACTTAGTTATCATGCATGAAACCTTTTTTTTTTCCTTTGAGAAGGATGGGTGGGGAGGGAGGGGGGTGCAAGTTAAGATTATACACATAGGTTTAAAACTATTTACAATCTTTATACATAATATAAATAGAATTATGAAAATTTTGGTGGGTTGGCGTGTGTGGTGGGGTTGGGGCGTGTGTGTGTGGGGTGGGGTGGGGTGGGTGGTGGGTTAGCTGTTTCTATTCTATCATCTTAAGAAATATTACCCTTAAAATTCCTGGTCATTAATGTTGGCTATGTTACTAAGTTCAGCTAGATATTATGGATAATGGCATGGCTTGCGTGCCAAACAATTCCAAATTCATGGCTCGCAGTTTCAAAATGGGAAACACAACAAAACTGAAATGTATCGTGTCTAAAGCAAGGTAATATTCCTTCGCAGCTGATCTTCCTCAAACTAAGGTCAAAATGATGAATAAGCTCCTCCATATAGCAGATATGCCAGATACATCTCTAAGGTCTTCTCCAGTTTCTGATAACTTCGAAGTATAGTTTCAACCAGATTTGCCTACTAATTTGATAACCCCAATTATGCCCTTACACATAATTCCTTGTTATATGACCTAAATTTTTGCTTCATTACTACTGTTCATGTTGGTTTGTATTCAAAAGCTGAATTTCCCAAATGCAAAAATTTTTCTAAAAGACAATTAAGTAAAACTATTTAAAGCGAATGATAACTACCTCTGAAGCTAATGAGTATGAAATATCACTGCAGTAACTTCATCTGGAACTCAAATTAGTGCCTATGACGCATTTAGCGCATTTGAAATGGCATAAATGAAATCCAAGATACCCGTCCCCTTTAGAAGACCTTTGCCAGTTAGAAGCTCAAAATCTATCAAGAGCAAGAAACCGATAATAGCTGCCTTCCCATTTATTATTTCATTCTTCCCACTGAAACCAAAGCCTTCAAAATTCTCATCAACCACCATTCTCACCTGAAACCAAATGAAGTCATGTGGAAAGACTTGTCACAATATGGCAGTGTCAAGAAAGAAACCAATCTAAATCTATATATGTTAAAAGCACAAAAAAAAAACTATTTGAGTTCCTTAGATATTTATGAGATATTGTAACATCGAGGACTACTCATTCAAAAGTTATTAAATTGTCAAATGTATGAAATGAGGGCATCCATTGCATTTTAAGACATCAGTAATGAGTACAATACTCTCTTCTCTTTCTTTTCTTCTTGTATTATTCATTATTCATTTGAAATCCAGGAAAGCCTATCATTAAACAAGAAATAACGACACATTCAATATATTTGTATAATACTTGTGCCCCTGTAATTTTTGCACACAGTTCATTGTCAGGTGATTTAGATATATATATAGACACATATACCCTAAAGAGAGAGGAAGAGAGATACCTCTTCGACATTGACATCTGATGCAGTTAGTCCAGGTTGAGCTCTACCACTAAAGACAATCTCTGCAGATCCACCAGCTTTAGCAGCTCCTGCCATGCTGATATATATGTTTTCGCCATCTATTTTGGCAGGGTAAACAAAAAGTGTTCTCAAGGGTGGTGTAAGTACCCTGAGAACAGGATTTTTTGGGTACCATTCCTTGATAGCTCCAGTCCGGAGATCAAATGTGCTATCTGTTGTCGGGCACACAATACAACCATCCTGAAGAAAAGAATATGACAACAAATGGAATCAGTTCACCTAAAGGCTATTCTATGTTCATGAAGCTTATGGTTCACGGTCCACTAAATTGCAGAGTTTGAACACATTACGGTCGTTTATAGCTGTGCACTGCAAAATGCAATTTTGTCTATGAAACGCCTCTCAGTTTATGCAATCATACCCAAAAAAATGTACTTGGTCTTGTTCTATTAGATACTTTGTAAAGTTCAAAGAGTTACATTAGAAAAATGACATAAATTAGAGGACAGATTAGATGAAAAAGAAACCTGAGTAAGCTTAGCATTAAGGAGGCCTTCGCTATAAGCCCCTTCGGCCGGCGACCTGTTCTCGATGGCAAACACCTCGTCCTTATACCAGAGAAGCAGAATGGTCTCCATGTCCTGTATGATGACCCGGCGCTCTCCCTTCGGCAGGGCCGCAAGCGGAACCACCGGAACCCAGCTTCCTCCGCCGCCGGCGCTGCCATCCGCCGGAGCAGCCGGATTCCCTCCCTCCACCTGCGAGACCTCGGCGGCCATGCAGGTCATCCTCCTCTTCCGCAGAGCTCTCGAGTTCGGGCGTGGATGCGGCAGCGCCGGGGCGGCGAGTGCGACATGGCGATGGCGGCGATGCGGGCGAGAGGAGGGGGCGAAAAGCACGGCGGCCGCCGCAGAGACCTTGGTTGCTGACGCCATGGAGGAGAGAGAGACAGAGGAAGCCACAACCCTATGTGAGAGAGAGAGAGAGAAAGGAGAGAGAGAGAGAGAGGGACGAAGGAAGTTGGCGCGGCAAAGCCACGAGCTCAGGATAACGAGGGAGAGGCCACAGGTGTGTTGCCCAACGGTGGACACAAATTTGTACGATCCCTGACCACTAATAGTGATGTGCTACTCCAAACTTCGTGGCTTCATTTTAGCTTAATATACCATCCTCCGGCCGAGCACGATTCCAATCGACTCTAACCGTACCGATCTAGAAGATCGGAAAGTAAATTTGGTTCGGATCTAATCCGGATTGGAACCGGATCCAAATAATAAAAAATCCGACATATTTCGGATCAGGACCGGGTTTATAATTCAAATACCCGACCGAACTCGATCCGGATAATTAGTATATAACATTCACTTCCGCTCGTTCATTTCATAGTGTCACTTTCTCTCTCCATCTCTCGTCCTCTCCCTCTCTATCACGACGACGGCATGGCGACAACAGCGACGACTCCGACCGACCTCCCCTCTCTTAACTCCCCCTCTCTCTCTACTCGACCGTCAGGAGCGTCGCGATTCGATACCTGGCGGCCAAATCGACTGTCAATGGCTTCGGATTTGGCGCCGTTGGCGGCCGATCCGACCATTAGGTGCCACGATCTAGGCCGTCAGGCATCGGATCAGGGCCGCCAGGCACCAGATCTGACTACCAGCGGTCGATCCGATCGTCAGACGTCAGATCCGGCTGTTAGGCGCCAGATCGGCCAACGGTGGTGATTTCGGCCTCTTCCGCCCTCCCCTCGGTCCTCACCCTCCATTGGCTCTTGACATTAGTCGATCAGCCATAGCGATTCGCGACCGCGACCCGATCGATTTGTCGGATTATCGAGTTTGACCCATTACCGGACCCGCCCGGGTTCGAATCCGGTAGTAGGTCAAAAAATTTTTGACCCGACATAATTCAGGTCGAAATCGAATTCGTTTAGACCCGGACCCAGTCCCGGGTTTGCTCAAGTCTACCTCCACTTTACTCTTTTATTTATCTTATTGTCTACTCTTTTTTATTTTTTTCAATCTCATTCATCTAAAATATTATATAAATATAAGGATTGTTTTATCGTTGTCATAAGGTGTATTTTTTTCTTTCCATTATACACTTTTTTGGCCAATTGATACAATGAAATACATTAAATCATAAAAAAGTAGAAGTTTTTGTCTATATATAATGTGCATGGAGGTAGAGCATAATAAATACAGTATTCTGGTGAAATTTATAATTGTCTTATTTAACATACTTTCAGTTAACTTCTCGTGTAAATATGAAAGTTAATATTATTGCGAACTTTAATTGCTAAAATTATATGCAATATCCAGTTTCCGATTAATTTATTGTGGAAGTCGTAATTAATCAATGTTGAATCATGATAAAATTTGTGTAGATAAATAATCAATATTGTCAGAACAAAATAATGAAGATTCTTTTCGTGAAATAAAATAAGTATGTTTTGAACTTCGAAATTAGAAAGAGTTTAAAGTGGCATTAGTTTTACTTAATTTTTTATTTTCTATTTGGAAAAAAATAGGTTGCTGAGTTAAACTTCTTCAATTCTATTTTGCACTTTTTATTTCCACTACTATAACTTTAACTTAATAATAATAATAATAATAATAATAATAATAATAATAATAATAATAATAATAATAATAATAATATAAAAAGTTTGCAAGAAGTATCTCAATGTCTGTATGATAGCGACAACATATTTTTACTTCTTGAATGAGATATTGAGATGTGAACGTGATTAGTAAAATTGTATAGGACAACACTGTACAAGTGAAATACAAATGTTACGTATAAAAAAATAAAAATAAAAGTAGATTTGCTTATGGACCTAATAATAATATCAGCAATTAACGGTCAAGATTCAGCATCCGGATCCTTACTACAAGGGCAAGGCAACCCGTTGGCTATCTGGCTCACCACATGGAACTCTCCACCACCTCCTCGTCGTCCTCCTCTGCTTCCTTCTTCTCCTCCGTCTCCGAACCCACCCGCAAAGCCCCTGCAAAACCCTTCCTATTCCTTCAACCCATCCGCCGGCATCATCGCACTTGCCCGCCTCCGTCGGCGACGGCGGTCGTCGCTCCACCCTCCGCCTTTCGCAAACGGACCAAAAAGTTCTCGGAGCGCGATGCCTTCCCGGACTCCCTCCCCCTCCACTCCAAGAACCCGCACGCCATCTACCGCGACGTCCGCCGCCTCGCGCGCCTCGGACGCCTCAAGGAGGCCCTCGAGGTCCTCGACTATCTCGAGCGCCGCGGCATCCCCGTCAACGCCACCACCTTCGCCGCCCTCCTCTCCGCCTGCGCGCGCCTCCGGGCCCTCGCCTTCGGCCGGCAGATCCACGTCCATCTCCGAATCAACGGCCTCGAGGGAAACGAGTTCCTCCTCACAAAGCTGGTCGAGATGTACGCCTCCTGCGGCTCCCCGGCGGACGCCGAGCGGGCGCTCGCCGGAATCGCGACGACGAATGCGTACCCATGGAACGCTCTGCTGAAGGGAAATGTGGTCGCAGGGCGGAGGTGGAGCAGCGCGCCGGTTGAGATATTCTCGGAAATGAGGGAAATGGGGGTCGATTCAAACGAATACACATACGCGTTCCTGCTCAAGAGCTTTGCGGGCTCGCCAGCTTTCGCGCAGGGGATGAAGGCACATGCGCTATTGATCAAGAACGGATTTTTGAGTGCTTCCGTGCTTCTACGGACTTGCTTGACGGATATGTACTTTAAGTGCGGTAAGGTCCAGATGGCGCTGAAGATGTTCGAAGAAATTACCGAGAGGGATATAGTCTCATGGGGAGCAGTAATAGCTGGATTTACTCACAATGGGTTGAGGAGGGAGGCTGTGGATTACTTGAGGTTGATGGGGAGTCAAGGTATAATACCAAATTCAGTGATTGTAACATCGATTCTTCCGGTGGTTGGAGAGCTCCTAGAGAGGAATTTTGGCAGGGAAATTCACGCATTCGTGTTGAAGAAATTCAGGGATTACCATTCTATGGTGTTCATTCAATCTGCATTGATTGACATGTACTGCAAATGCGGGGATATGACCTCAGGCAGGCGAGTGTTTTATGGGTCTAATGAACGGAATGCAGTTTCCTGGACTGCTCTCATGTCTGGTTATGCATCAAATGGCAGATTTGAGCAGGCTCTCAGGTCGATTGTTTGGATGCAGCAGGAAGGGATCAAGCCCGATGTTGTTTCGGTTGCAACAGTACTTCCTGTTTGTTCTGAATTGAAGGCCCTGAGGCAAGGGAGGGAGATCCATGCTTACGCATTGAAGCACTGGTTTTTACCCAATGTGTCCATATCAACTTCCTTGATGACCATGTATGCTGATTGTGGAAAGTTAGACTGTTCTTGCAGAGTTTTCTACTCAATGGTGAAGAAGAACGTCATGACTTGGACAGCGCTGGTTGATTCTTACTTGAAGAACGGGCATCACTGGGATGCTCTAGATGTCTTTAGGTCAATGCTGCAAGCTAACCGAAGGCCAGATGCTGTTGCCATAACGAGGATTTTAAAGACCTCCGGCGAGATAGGGGCTTTGCAACTTGGAAAAGAATTGCATGGGCAATTACTAAAGATGAAATTTGAGTCTGAACCTGTTGTTGCAGCCGAATTGGTGAGGATGTATGGCAGATGCAAAGAGATTGAGAAGGCTAGGAAGGTATTCGATGGGGTTCGTTCCAAGGGGTCCTTAACTTGTACTGCAATAATAGAGGCATATGGTTTGAACTCTCGACACAGGGAAGCACTTCATCTTCTTGAGTGGATGCTACTGAATGGTTTCCTTCCAAACTACTACACTTTCAATGCTGCCTTGAGCATTTGCGACAGCGCTGATCTGCACGACGAAGCTCTAAGAGTGTTTGACACCATGGTCCGGAATTATGAACTGAAGGCCTCTGAAGAGCATTATGATTGCTTGATCAACCTCCTAACTCGCGCCGGTCGGATTGATGAGGCACAGAAGTTTGTTTACTTGAAATCAGCATCGCTCTGACTAAATTGTGACAAACTCTTTATATTTGTTGTTGTTACTTTGTGTCTCAGATAAGATGTGTCGTGCATATTGTGATTAGTTAACCAAAACGACGATTGAGAATTAAGTTTGTGCCTGTAGTGATAAATGTGTCCGTGTCCCTCAGTCCCTGCTCACTTCATTGTTTTCATAAATGCAACAGATAAATTTTTATTATTATTGGCATATCAATGGGCAAGAATTTTTCTCTTTGTTATTTCTCATTAATCGGCAATTGTTACTTTTTTCTTAATACGTTATTAACTTTTGATTATTGTAGTTGGAGAATAAAAATATTAAATCTTTCTCATTATTTGATTATGCGGCCTCATTAATCATTCTTTGGCAATTAACTAATAGACTAACGTGATGAAGTGGTGGAGTACTAGGAAAATAATACATAATTTGTGGGCTAAGGGGTAAACTAAAACACACTTTTTTGGCATTAAAAATGGAATCATTTATTTGAAATATTTTTACTACGTATGAAACATATTTAGGTATCACTTAGTTTTCTTTTGTTCTTTTATGTCCTTTTCATATTTTTTATGTCGTACTTTTTTCAAACATTTCTTATTTATTTTATTATTTTATCCACATATCCTACTAAAAATAAAAAAGAAACACAAAGGCGGTGTTTGATAAGCAGACTTGAATCGTGGCCTCGGAGGTGGAACCAGGCCTTATTAAATGGCACGTGATTTGGTTCAGATGGAACCGGAACACTCTAGTTAGCATTCTTTTGAATCGGAACACTCTAGTTAGCATTTTTTTACGTGCAGTTGTTTTAATTCATTTTTCTTTGTATTTTTTCTCACACATTTTCCTTATAAAATAAATTAAATAAATATAAAATATTTATTATAAAGAGTTAATATACTATTATTTATTACTTATTATTTCATTAAAATTTTAATATTTTGTTAAATATAATTTATTAAAAAATGATTTTTTATATTTAAATAATATATTTTAACAAAAAAAATCCATAAAATTTTTTATTCATACTTTTATTTTTTTATTTAATAAAATTATACTTTATATATATATATTAACTATTTTTAATTCAAAATTTATCATAAATCAATCCATCGTATTTGCTTTTTCCTATCACATCAACTCTCTGTTTTCTCGTACGCCCATCCAAACACACTATTAATTAATCTATCAATTCAATTATGCATCAAGAACTTGTGAGGAACTACTGTTTCATTTTCAAATGCAGCTAAAATGTAATAGTTTGATATAATGAAACATTAACGTGAATAAGATATGAGTTCAATATTGATGGATATTTATGTGTACGTCAGCTTCTCTAGGAAAGGTGCAAGTAAAAAATATTACACAATCAAATTTCTTTAACTTATTTTTGTCGTCCTTGCCAAGAAAGGTATCCAAATTATTTGACTGCGTTGTTTCTCGAGAAGCTTCAAGCAAAACACATTATGAAGGTTAGGTTGGCCTTGTTGAAGCAAAAAATTCAAAGTGGTCGATATTTGAATCAAAAAACTAATTTAAAACAAGCTAGTTAACTTTTAAATTTGATTCATATGTTTCTTTAGATTGAGTGTACTTGAAATTACAAAATAGATGGATCAAGTTATTACACAAGAAAGATGACTTTTGGTTAGTCAAGATATTGTTAACAACATAAAGTTGATATTGTTGAAATTATTGTATAATCAAAGATGGAGCCAAGAAAAATATCAGTGGGTTGACCAAAGTTCAAACACTGCTCACTTGAAGAGTAACCAACACACTCTTAACACTCTACTAGCTTAAGACTTGTGTCAAATGACTGCTGCATAATCTATTTATTAGGCATTCTCACTTGCAGGCACAAAAAAGGGGTTTTCGTCGCCATTAGGGATAATGGAGAGAATCTTTGTTGGAACAAGTTTCTTTTTTTTTTTTTGTCATGATGTTGATATTCTTAAATGAAAATCATGGGAAAAAGATTGCCAATGAGGATACTTAGTACTCATACCAATCATTAATTCCAAATTTAAAGTTGGAGATAAGATTTGCTTCTCCTTTAGATTTAATTATTTTTTCATCGTCCAATTTCTATCAATGGTTCAGATTTTTTTCACGCAGCAAGTAAATTATTTCCACCATAATTTTCTCGCTATCGTCACCCAACCCTTCTTTTGGAGCACCAGCCACCAATTGCAGCTGAAAAGTGACAATTGATTCTTCTAACTTATAGGCACTGAGTCACAAATCTCCATTCTTGATCTGCAAAAATAGATCTTGTCGGCGTTTTAGATCTACGACACCTTGACATTTACAATAGTTCTTCATCATCTCTGATCATCGAGCACCATGATCGACATCCACCAGCCAGCAGAAAACAACTCTCTCCATCGTGAACTTTAGGAAAAATCCATAGTTGCATGCCTTGAATAAATATGAACAAGATTACTATCGAAAGACTTCAAGAAGGGGGGGTACTCATTTCCAGTTCAAAGGAGTGTCTCCAACTCATCATGGGATGAGAATTCTTGCTCAAGAATTTGTTCCTCTTGTTTTTGTAACTTTTCATAATACTGATGCTACTTTCTAGAAGTTGTGCAATAATGATAATGTTAATTATCTATTTTCTTTGTCTATATTCATTGTATATTTTTCAAAAGAAATGTGTGTAATAGGACATGACTAATATATGAACACATATTGTAATATAGTAGAAGTAATTTTATAAATTGGAAAACAACTTCTTCTGCATAGTCAAAGTTTGTGACATTATAATAGTCTTAATACACCAGCTTTAAGTGTTCAAATGCAGCCTATCCTCGCACACATCGTGTCTAATAGAATAGAGTGTCTTGCAAAATGCCAAAACAACAATAAAAAATAATGCATTAAAAAAGAAATACATATATGCATAAATATACCTCAAATCAATTGATGCCTATTGACTCTTGGCCCTGTATAAATTGAAAAATGAATATGTTTATAATTCAAGTAAGTTGGAGTTGTACTCAAGGAAAATGAACGCTAACAATATCTTACATGAAACAATGGACAATGTTTCATTGCATAACCTTGTTTGCCACATTTTTTACAACTTCTCTTCTTTAACTCTGCTTGGGACAAAGAAATTCCTATCCCATATTTTATTCTGACTGATGTCTTTGGTCTACCCTTAACTTTTAACACTATTTGAATCACGTATAATAAACTCAATTCATTCTAGGTTGCTGATTGGCTTTTTAGTTGGGAGTTGTCTTGTGTTGTCCTATTGTTCAACAACTATTCATATTTTTTGCATGAACAACTTTTAGGAACACTTATAGCATGTATTCATACTACTATCATTCCAATGTTTTCAAATCCATCTACTTATATATAATCAATTTCTTTCTCATTTTCTTATATTTTTTGTGTTTAGAATCGTATCTAAACTCATTTTGTACTAACCAAAATACCTTTTGAGTGTACATTTGTTGTGCACGTTTTTTTTCCAAAGGGCTTCATGTAAATTTTTGAGAAGATAAAAGATGTGAGTCAGGTGTGCACATCCATTTTTTATTCATTATAAAAATTTGTATCTATTACAAAATATCTTATAATCTTGCCACTCTCTCGCCATATTGCCCATAAAACTGCAATTGTTCTGATTCTTTGTCCTTTTTATACATATACATGTAAATTGTTCCCATGTCCGCCTTGTCTAAATGACTGCTAGAACGCTATTAAAGAGCCTCACATCCAGCCAATCACATCCAGAATCCTTCCATGTCCTTTGTGCTACTGGGCAGCTAAAGAAAAAATGATTTGTATCTTCCATGTTGTCATCGCAGAAGACACAAGCAGTGTTCGTTCCTGTGATCCATTTCATACTTCTGAGTAGGAAGTCAGTTCTCCTCAATAGCCATGCAAATATCTAAATAGGCATTGGAACTTTAATGCACCAAAGGAGCTGACAGTCTCGTTTAAGCTCTTCGTATGTGGTGAAACTCTCTATATTTGGCATTTTATAAATTGTTCGAATAGAGAATTAACCAACTCTCCAAATCCAAGAGTCTTCCCTTATGTCATTGATTAGTGCAAGAAGATCCTCAAGCCGGTTATCCAACAGATGGGCTGCTAATTGTGAGGTCCATACACCATCATTGAGGAAGTTGCCTGACCAATACTAGGCGACTATTGCATGCTTATCCTCAGCTATCGCATAAAGCCTTGAAAGCGATATTGATAGTGATTCCCTATATGGCCAAGGATCCATCCAAATCGAAAAATTATTTTTGTCTCCTAGTGTCGCCCCAAAAAATGGTCTAACTCATGGCATAGTTATCATAATGCTTCTCCAAAACGTTAAAGCCCCTTGGGTGCTTTTGTGCCTCTATTCCCATGAAAGCATTTTGCCATAACATGCAATAATAATTGAGAGCCAAATATAAAGGGCTTCCTGTAATTGGTGCAATTGTTGAGTTGAAAGTTTTGAAGTCCTTTCGTTCTTTAGCCTCACAATGAGTAGAACATGCTTGGTCATATTGAAAAATAAATGCAATCATTATTTGAATTCACAAAACCATCAGAAAAAGAGTTGATGCTTTCATATGTTTGTATAGTCCTCATTCATGCAAAAAAAAAATTACTTAAATATACCAGCACCCAATAATGATGTTTATTGTACATTCTTTCTATCCAATGATCGTCTGAAATGTTATACTTCTACTTCAATTGAATCCATTTCTCTTCAAAATCTATGATATCTCTTTATTCATATATCCATTTGTCAAACTCTTTTTTGAAATCACGTCATGAATATAAATTTTGAAGATGAGACATAATGTTCCTTCGAATATGTCAAATACAATATCTATGTCTTGTATTAGGAAATACTTCGAGAATAATATTATCCACATCTTGATCGGTGATAATGGCTAGAGGATGCTTGCCACACATGCACCTAAGAAATGTTTCGAATAACCAAACAAATGTATCTATGTTTCATCCGTTAATAATGCACATCCAAATAATGTTGATTGACTATGATGATTAACTCCAAAGAAAGGAGCAAATGACATTTGAAATTTGTTAATCTTATATGTTGTATCAAATATAAGGCATCACCAAAAATTATATAAGAATCTCTTGCTCGGCTATCTTCCCAAAAGAAATTTCTTATCATGTAATTTTCATCAAATTCCCAACTACAAAAAAAAATTCTTCATGTTCTCCTGTCTTGCTCTAAAAATAAGAAATCACATTCGTACACTCCTTATTGATATTATTTTGCCTTATCTACTTCAAATGATCCTTTCAATTATTACCTGCAATAGAGTCGCCAGAATAATTAAGAATCCTAACTATGTATGACGGACGAAGTCCGCAGCCATGTAAATCTTTCATGAAGCCCTTGGAGGAAGATGACACTGTTTGTGAGAAGGCATCATGCATACTTTTGATGGAGTAGCCAAAGCATTGGTATGCTCCTCAAAGAATGCTTTTACCTCCCAGTTGATCTTTTAAATCAACTATTTAATGAGCTTTATAATTATCTTTAACATTTATTCTTTGTTACACTTCTCTTCCCATGCTTCTTTTGCCATTAAGATTCTTATGACCTTGTTTAGAAGTCTTCTCCTTATGATTTGATTATTTTTTCTTGACCTCACGAGATAACTTTACATACAAAAAGACCAACTACCTTAGCATAAAAAGTATAGTATCTATATGACTAATCTTCTTTGTCAAAAGTCATGCCAATATAAGGTTTACCAATTTCATATGAGGTCTTATGCATTTGATCTTCAACTTTTATTTCTTCGTTCCCTATTTCTTTAGAATTGTAGATATTATAATAAAATAAACATAAATTTAAAAACTAAAACAAATACAAAGACTAGTAGATACCTTTCTTGTGTACATCCAAGTTCTTCAATATGAGAACTGCTTATGTCCATGTCTATAATTATTGATAATTTATAATAATGCAAAAAATAAGAAAATGTGTTGCAATATATCATGTGGAAATACAAGAAGTTACATTGTATTAAAAGAAAAGAGGCAGAGCAAGATATGATTTTAAACTTTAGTGGTCAAATATTGACAATTGGCTAAGAACCCTTGCAACTCATATTATATATTACACTAACTACAGAGAAAAAAAAGAACATAAGTACATAGCTATTCACATTACATATATACACTAACTAAAGAAAAATCAACAAAAGCGGACACAACAATTGAATAATTAGTGAATTTTGTTGGTTTCTTAAAAACATTTTTCCTTTTCAGATTAAAATGAGAGGGCAAAGAAACTTCGAGAATTATAATGTTTAAAGAGAAGGGAAATAGAGTGAACCTATAAATCCAGCATAGGAGAGCTATTTTTTCTCTAGACTATGCTAAGAGGTCAATAACAATGGAGAGTTGTTGGCTATTTGATGCTCGGAGGTCAGCATATGTGTAGGGATTGATCATGGAGATAAACAAAAAAAATTGTAAAAAGCTTGCAATGTCAGTTTTGATCAATTGTTGTTTGTCGACTTGATAGAGGGAGTTCAGTTGCAATTGGTCGTCGACACTCCAAAACAAAATAAAAGGGTTGGATGAGGAGAGAGAAAAAATTAGGGAGAAAATAATTTATTTTCTGTGTGAGAAAAGAAATCTGAACCATTGATAGAAATTAGGTGAAAATAAATAATTAAATCTAAAGGAAATGAGTTTTTATCTCCACCTTTAAATTTGGATCTAATGATTTGTGCAGTGCTAAGTAGCCTCCTTGGCAAAATTGATCAGGAGGCTCATTTTTCCCTTCTTTTTTCAGTATTGGGTGTACTTGAAATTGCTATATTGATAGATCAAATTATCCACAACAAAAATGACTTTTGGTCAAGACATTGTTAACACCATAAAGTTGGTATTATTGAAATTACTATATATTAGGGATAAAGGAGAGAACCTTGGTTGGAACGAATTTTGTCTTTTTGTCATGATGTTGATCTAAAATGACTGAGAAAGAAACTTGTAAAAAATTGAATTCAAAATGACATTGTACAAGTTTATTTTATGAATTTCTCCTCCTTCCCGTTGTCATGTCCGCGCCCTTGAGCACGATTGCTGGCACGCCTTGCCGCTTGACCCTCCTCCCCTGCCAGCTCCGCCTCGTGGCGCTCGTCGGGCATCTTTTCCTGCTCTGCATGCTAGCGTCCTCCTCCACCCTCTGCCTTGCGTTGCTCAACCAGTTCGCTCGGCGGTTCAAGCGCCAGGAGGGACGCTGGGGCTCGTGCGCGGCACAGTTGCAAGGGACTTTTAGGGGCGAGCGTGGGAACTGACCGACGGGGACGAATGGCGGGTGGCCAGAGCGGTGTCGGCGACCCTCATCACATCCCAGTCCTCTCTATCTCCAACCTCCTCGCACTCTCCCACCCTTGCAGCGGCGTCACCATCCTCCGCGGCTCGTCTCCTTCCTCCCCCTCCCCCTTCCAAACGCTCCAAGCTCGACCGCCACCTCCTCCTCCTTCTGTCATCCGATGGGAGGCCAAACCCTATTTCCTTCTCGTCAATCGATCACGTCATCCTCTTGGTTGGCACCATGGATCTCTTCCCGAACGAGCTCAACATCTCCAGCGGTTGCCGAAATCATTGCCTCTCCTTCTTGGTTTCGACCACGACCTCCTCGACTGTGTATGCCATGTCCTCGCGTGGATTTGAAGCGAGATCCGACATGTCTCCCATCGTCCGATCTAATCGGATGGTGGGCGTGTAGGCGTATGCATACGCATCAGATGGCGTATGACCCATTAAATTCTTATTTTATATTATATTTGATAGGAAACTTTAAGTATATATTTAATGAGACAAATACTAAGATGTTTTCTTGTGGGGGCTCTATTTGTTTAGATAATGTGTTCTAACTTTTTTATATGAGCAAAAGTTAATTGGCCTTGTTGAATTTTAACTATATATTTTTTTTCTCTCCTATTGTGTTAAAGGATTTGGACAATCAGTTTGAAACATATATTATGGATATGTGGAGTGAATTTCAAAATCTAAAAGGAATTGGTGAACTTAGAAATCAAAAGACATGTGATTTTTATTTTTTTCGCATTTGTTTGCTGTGAAGTTAGCACTGAGAGTTTTTTTTTTTTTTTGCAATGAAAGTTGTGAAAAATAGATTGCAAGGGAAAGTGTTTTATTAATGATTGCTTGATTTATTATATTGAAAGATGTATTTGATAATATGGAGACAGCTTCTAAACAAGTGTAATATTCTTTGATTTAAAAAAAATTTAATTATCATAATATTTTATTTTACTTTTGATGGTATTACAAAATTTATTTAATGCTTTATATTTTGCACCCATTGATCAATGACTTGGGGGTCCTAGGTCCACCCGTTTTGTAAATCAATTTGTAAGCAAGTTGTATACATCTTGATTAAAAAAAATTCAACATATGGACCTTACCTAAAAAAGTTTCATCTTAAAATATTTTTTCTTAGCTTCTGATAAAAGAAATAAGTTTTTTTTCATCTTAACTTTTTTTATAGAAATAAATTTGTATAGAGATTAAATATGAACATAGGGAGACAAATGTTTAAGCATTTAGATTCTCCGTCTCGAATTAGATTAAATGCATCTTGGTTCAACAAACCAGTGATTTTTATTTCTTGATAGGAAAAAAAAAACACAATGAATGTTCATGAACTCCATATGAATTCCATAAACACACCACCACCCCGTACCATCCTCACGTGCACTTCACCCAAATCGAAGCAAGCGAATGATTCCACCTCAATTTCGTTTTCTCTTTTTTGTTATGAGTAATCCCAACAACTCACATATTTGTTGTTGTTATTATGATGTCCTGTCCCCAATTCACTTGAAAGCCAAGAGAAAAAGATGAGCGAACCTTCGGTTGGCCGCTCCCGCAAGAAAAGGACAAAAAAATCCAACACGTAACGCTCCCCTAATGTGCAAAATTATTAGATTCCGTCCAAATCTAAGCCGCTTTTTCCTGTTATTTCAGTTTTGTTGCCAAATTGATACATGAAAAAAAAAAAGGAAACCATCGTTTCCGTTACGTTTGGCCGAGCAGATTTCAAACACAAAGAAATAAATACGTCAGAATGGTAAGGGAGGGCCTCATGCATGCATTTATTTTCTTGCCTCAAATGTTACCTTGAATGACCAATGCGAGCCAAGGAAGATGTAACGGGTTAATCTCCCTCCCTCCCTCCCTCCCTCTCTCTCTCTCTCTCCCCCCATGCTCCGCTTCGGACAAATCTTGGGGATCCCAGAATTTGGTAAGAAGGCTGTTTTCAATATCTGGGTTGCTTAGGGCTTCTTCCCTCCATTCGTCTTGATTGAGAAAAGTTTGCTCCTTGGATTTTTTGGCACCCATTACGTTGTTTGTTTCTTTGGTTTTAAGAGCAGGAGGTGTTCGCCGGAATTGGTATGATCTTTAACAAAGGTAAGGAATCAGTCATTAGTGGTTAATTTAGTGTCTGTTGGTCACTAAAATCTCATCCAGGATCGTATGCATACTTCTCTGTTTCTTTAGCAGCTGAGCTTGATTCAACAAAAGGTTGCTCGAATTAGAATGCTAGATTTGTAATTGCAAAATGTAACAAGAATGCTGGATGCATAGTGGACGATTGACGAAAGGGCTTTCTTTGATTCGGCTACAGAAATCCCCCTGCATTGATTGGAAAATCTTAGGTTCCGGATAATAAATGTGTTTCCCAAGAAATGCTTTCTGTGTGCTCTTAACTACATATGATGTTCTGTAAACGGCAATAAGTTGCACCTTACAAGTGTTTCCTGTTCCCGTCGATCTTTATTGACAAGCGAAAGAGTAGGGATTCCTTTGGAAACATCAGATCGATTTCTTGGAAGAATAATGATTTTCTTTTAATCCATTATATCCTTTTGAATAGCCTACAGCTGTAACTTTTTTGTTGTGTTATTTCAGTGCTGTTCAGTTGATCATTTCCATCCCCTAATTCGTACGTCTGAAGGTATATGCCATCGTGTGCATGTTTTGCTTTGGTTTACTGATATCTTACCTTCCCCGGAGTTTCTGGCCTTGAGTTTTCTTTTAATGGGCAATGCTCATTTAAGTAAGATGAAGTTAGTTTAGCAGAACTTTACTTCTTATTATAAATTTTGTCATTTATTTTTCTTTCTGATCTGAAATTCTCCTATTGGAACAGATATACAAGGGCACTTCAACAACTCTATTGAATTTTACTTTTAAAGTCAAGTACTTTTCTGGCAAAACAGATAGAAAATGGCAACTGATGTTGGCCATGCTCATTACAGATGGCCGCATGAAGATCCAACATCGACGAATGATCCTCAGGTAGTTGATTATGACTTAATGTTCTTGCATTTTTTATACTATTTCAGATCTTCAAACTGGACCGAAAATTTGTTTCGTTTCTTTCTCACATTTTAGTCTTTTGTTTATTTTCTTATATCTAAGATCTGAATGCATCAGTACTCTTATAGAAGTCTACTTTTACTTACACAGGAAGCATCTGTTGCCCAAATAGTGGATCACGGCTCAATTTCACTTGGAAGATATGCCGTTGAGTCATTATCATGGGAAAAGAGATCTGTCTTTACTGTTAATAGACGCCAAGAGGAGTTGGACAAATGCAGTGCACATGGTTTAGTTGCTCAAAAAAAGGCCTACTTCGAGGAGTTTTACAAAAGAATTCGAGCTGCGAAGTCTTCACAAACTGACCAGAATAATCATGTCACATTAGAGGGTGGTGTCAGTACATCCTGTCCAAATGCTGAAGCCAAAACAGATGTCAATGCCAAGCATCCAGGATGTGAAACAATAAGAAAATATGATTCTCATGTAGAAAAAGTTGCAAACTGTACAGATATCAGCAAAGCTGTTCTGTCTGATAGTAGGGAAAATTCATTTGCACATCCAGAACTTCAATCATCACCAACAAAAGCATCATTGCCTAGAGAAAGTTCTCAGGATGTTGAGAAGTCTGTTTACATTCATGCAATTCAAATCGAGCATTTTAGCACAGAGCCGACTATATATGACCCTCTTACACAAAGCAGAGAAGTAATCCATCATGTTGGCAAGGATAGCCATGAAAAGGAAGCAGTTTCAGGGGAAAATGTAAGTTCCTTATCGACTGATGAGTTGGTCATATCAGCTGGAAGGCCCGCAGCAATTACTCCTCAAGTAAGCCCACGAAAGCACAAGTCTTTACAATTGAAAATTTCTGTAAAAGGGGAAACCTCCCAGGAAAATACCAACCAAAGTAAACAAGAAACTGCATCAGTACCCAAAGTGAAGAAGGTATGTTGAGTTTACAATGTTCTCATATGCCGCTGTTCGTTATTAATCTAAAGTAAAGTTAAGCATGTTGTGCTCCCAACTAAAACAAAAGTAATGAAGGAATACAGATATACTCTACACACATCACTGAATTCGTAAATGATAGAATTTTGTACAGTTACTTCGTTGATTGATAAATCAATAGAACTGAAGAAAACAGGACAACTGTTTTGACATGTTTTCTTTTTGCGAAGTAGATCAATATTCTTTTTTCTTTCTTGCAAGAGGAGAATTGCCAATTATTTCAATTTGTTGTGCCTAGGGTCATGCTGCTCCAAGAGGTGGTACAACAAAGGTCGAGTGCAGAAATAAGTCATCACATGGGTCAAATCCAATTCACAAGCAAGTTGATAAAGCAGAAAATGGTGTTCATTCAAGCCAGACAAAATCTGATAAGCCCTTGGGAAATGACATGTCATCTTCATTTTCTTCAAGTAAGCCTCTCACAGTAAAACGATCAAATGTTACAATTCCTCGCCCATTTTCGTTTGCCACAGAAAAGCGAGCTACTGCACCTTCTCATTTAAGAGGTAATAGACAAAAATCAGTTTCCGATTCCTTGGCCAGTGATAGCTGGTCTAGACTTGAAACAACCATAAAGGTACCAGTTTCCTGTCCTTCAAGAAGATTAGCATCATCTCTACCTCATGCAAAGGTCTTCAAAGATGTGCAGGTAACTTCTCAATTGGCATTGTGCTCCTGGGCATCAAGTTTTATTTTATTCTTGTCATTCTCCATTTTGTTCAACATTAAATGTGGTTGCCATTATAATCCTCTTATTCTTTCTTTCAGCAGGTAACTTGGTGTCATTAGCTATTATACTTTATTCTGCTTCTTATTTGTCTATCATAACTGTTACTTTTGCAGGAACCTTTAGACAAAACAGCTACAGTTTTCACCGCCAAAGAAGCAAAAATAGAAGGCAAAAGGTTGATAATTTTAAGAATGCATTGTTGTATCAACTTGGATAAGAGGACTAATATCTATCTCCTTGTGTGAATGTCAGTTCTTTAATCATTATATCATTAGTTCAGAATGTATCATGTAAGATGTATTGATGGTATTGTTGAAGGTCGTATAAAAATGTTTTGGTTTCTGATAGCAGGTTTGTTGGATCTAAGGGAAGAGTTGTCAGTATGCTTGAATCACCAGAAACAAGGTATACGATATGCCCTCTAACGTATATATTTAATACACATTTCTTAATATATAATCTACCATGTCAAGGATCAATTTTACTGAATATGCAAATTATTACTTTTTCTTTTGACATATGACATTTCTGACGTGACTACTAAGATACATTTTGAACACTTTGAGCTTTAGATCATTGGATTTGCCTCGCCCAAAAGAGTCATGCCGGCTAGGTGGAGATAAGAAATTGAAAATTTCAGACATAAAGACCAAAGAGAAAGAGGTACGGCTAGCTTATTTGTACTAGTCCATTATTATTTCATAGTTTCTCTTATTCATACTAATCCATTCATATTTCTTGGTTTCTCTTATTCTAACCAATCCATTCTCATTTCATAGTTTCATTATCAATACAGAACATAGATTTTGCTTAAATGTATAATGTGCAATTATTATTATTATTATTGATCCTTGACAATTGTATCTTTACCTGTTTGAAAGGCACATAGTGTGTATTTGAAGCTGGTAATGCCCTGCTATGTCCCAATTTATTATATCTTGAGAAGTTTGAATGCTTGTTTCTTTGAAAACAATATTCTTCCAGGTAAGTCTTCATAAATACTCGTATACTTGTTCTGCAGGAAAAAGCTCATGGAAGATTAATGCCAGAGGTTCATCCTGTTAGTTCGGAGAAAACTGCCCCAATTGTCTCTGGAATCCTCAGCAAACCCAGCCAAAAGGTTAAATTCTATAATAGTATAATGTACCCCTCTAATGTTAAGAAAATAGTGCTACCTAATCTAGTCAGAAAATGTTGTTACTCCGGAAGATGTGTTCTGGAACATATGTTGGACTCTCTTTCTGCAACTGAGCATTGTTTTCATCGTAATCACTGATGTTCATGCTGCCATGCATCGAAGTTAACTGTGCAGTTTGTGTTGCATCACATTTATCGCGGATACATTTCTGGACTACACATTATAGTTATTCATGCTGTTGCATTTTGAATTTGAAAACCCGCATATGTTGACTACTGGTAGCAGCAAAAAATCTACCTCAAACACATAAAACTTACAATAATTCTCGGACACGATTTTTTTTATATTTGTAGCTTCTATCCTATCTTTTTCAGTATTCTTTAAATTAGTAGCTCAAGTAGCTAATAATTTGCTGAATCATGCAGGCTTTTCTATCACGAAGTATGAATCTATCAGCTGATTCTAAGAAGTCTCGAAGCATTAACCTCTCATTTGGAGGGAACAAGCCAAGGTTTGTTGATCATCCTGTACTACTAGATGTTCTTTCATGAAACCAACCAGAGTTGTCTGATTCTGATCTCACACAGGCAAGAGAAACCCCATTGGAGATAGCATAGAACAGAATCATTATTGCATCCACTTCTTGGGAAAGCATTGCCATATTCAAGTAGCTACCCAAACCTCTGTATAATCTTATGCGACACGCAGGGAGATGGACTAGCTTCAGACTTGAGCACACACCAATTGTATAGTATACAGATGCAGTTACAAGTTCTGAACCTTTTTTATGAGTTTTTTTTCTTTTTTTGTGATTGTGTAGAAGGAAGATTATAAATAAAACAGACGGACTGAAAATTTATCATGCTATCAAGATTAAAATATGTCAAGTTCTAAAGTTGTTTTTTACTTGCAAGTCTTGGAGAAAACTGGATTGTGAACCGAAATAAAAGTGTAGCAAATTTTCAATAGAAATTATTAAGGTCAAAGGTTCATTCTCCCTTCTCACTTGAATTTTACCAAAATTTTGGCAAGCTTTTTCTTTCTTTCGTTCTTTTTTTTGCTCATCTTTTTAAAGAAAATGGCAAAATCTTAACTTTGATCACAAAATGTATGTATCTGTTTAGTCGCAAATTGTGGGTATGAAATATCATTATTTTCACTTTTCAGATCTTATTATCACTTCTAGTATCATTTTATTTTACTATCATATAATATTTTAAATATCTTAAAAAGTTTATGTCAAAATTAAATAGTCTCAAAAAGTGATATTGGCATATGCAATGAAATGATCAAACACTTGAAAGCCTGACCCAGATGTATTGGAGTCCATTATTGAGCATTGCAATATCGTGCTCTATCGTTGTCGGGCTGCAGCACAACAGAGAATCATTCCGCCTTCCACTCTGCATTGGTCATCCTCAAATAAAAGCCATATCCTCTCCACGTCTCTTAAGAACACCAGAACACCATGAACTTTGAAAGTTAGCCTTGGGGAGTCCTATTATGGCGACTTCTTTCATTATATTATAAGTCTTTACATTCATAGAAGGCTTTGTGTTTGTGATTGATTACATTGTTTAATCGAATACTTTTATATATTTCTAGGGTTATTTCTATAAACCTCCCCTAAACTATCACGATTTTTCACATCTAGTCCCAAACTACGAACTTATTTTTTTGAATCCCTAAAGTATAATGACTTTTTCACTTTAGTCCTTCCGTCCACTTCTGTTATGTTTTTCATTACTTTTGCTTTTTTCCATTTATGAAAAGACTAAATTACCCCTCCCTTCAAAAAAAAAACATGAAATAACAAATATAAAAAATAAAAAAAATCATTGGAAGGATTAAAATGGTAAACAAAAAAATTTGTCATTTATGAAAAAGATTAAATTACCCTCTCCCCAATTTTTTTTTGTTTTTCATTTTTTATATTTATTATTTGATTTGTTATAGCGGGAGGGATAATTTAGTATTTTTATAAATGAGAAAAATCAAAAGTAATAGAAAACATAACAGAAGTAGACGAAAGGACTAAAGTGGAAAATCGTTATAGTTTAGGGATCCAAAAAAATAAGTTCATAGTTTGAAGTTAAATATGAAAAATTATGATAATTTAGGGGAGGTTTATGGAAATAATCCTTTTAACATCCTCACATGCAAGTATTGGACATTTGTTTAGGAGATCGCTATAGAGTAGCTACCTAGTTGTATAATTTCACTTTTTTTTTACTTTGATTAATCGATTCACATGTTTATATATGCGAAAGATTTAAATGTAATAAATCAGCTTATAACGGAAGTGGACTATATAATATCCAATGAATTATAGTGGAAGTGGACTATACATGACTAATGCATTATCATTCAATATTATGAAACATATATCATTATGTATAACTAAGACGTTAATATAAAAGATTATCAATATAATAATTATAAACCAAATGATGAATATTTAAATTTAATCATATCAACTCATCAATTAATACTACATCCTAACTATTATCAATTTTTAATTATCAATTATTCATATTCACTATTTATTATTAGTTAAATATATGATTAACTATCAATTATCCATAATTAATTTTGATCTCAATTAGTAATATGATAATTAATAATTATCCAACAACAATAATAATCAATCAATCATAATTATCAACTAATTAATAAGTTTTCCATTGTTCGTCAGTCACAATTATCAATTGGTCGTAATAAAAGATATCATATCTTGACTTATTCAATCTTATCAATGTAAAAAGTTTATCAATTATCGATTTACTGATAACATTTAAACAAATATGAAGAGCTCTCGCTTATTATATATTATCCCATGCCTATCAATAACCAATGACATGCATATTATGGTTGCTCCTTCATTTTCATAAGCAAAGGTGAAGCCAAGTGCCTTCTGATGCATGAACATGTAGGCACCCTAAGTTTCAATGAGTATTGCATGCGGATATAATTTTTTCAATTGACTAATGTTCAAATCTCAATGAACCCATTGAAAATTTTCCCTAACTCTACCTTTGTTCATAAAGAGGTTCCACCTTATCCGGAACCCATGAGATTCATTGCATAGGGGTGGGGGATGATGGGGGAGGGCTAATAAGACAAGGCAATCATATTTTTCTTTGGAGATTGTGACTATCAATAGTTAAGTTAACTACCCCCATTCAATAATGATTCAATTTTGCATCGACCCTAGACATAGTCCGCAATAATGGTGATCTACAACTTTATTTCTTTATCTTGTTTGCATAATATGTTTATATTTGTCATTTATTTGTCTTACATGGGTCATCATATAAAAAAAATCAAAAATCATAATAATTGTGTAACACCCCCAAAATTCGACCCTGTCACATGGCGTGAGATCTTCTCTCAGTGCACTATAGTTCTTTGGTCATCCTTGATCATTTCATTGACCGAGGTGGTCAAGAAGGTTGTTGGTAGAAGACATAGAAAAATAAAATACAATGATTGAATAATAAATGCAGAAACTAAAACTACAATTAAAGTAAAAGAACTATAAGTGGAGAAGCTCGGTAATTAAGTACATCATTTAGTCCATTCCGTATTATCATTTTATTATCACTTATAATAAGATCATTTTATTTTACTAGCATATAGTATCTTAAATATATAAAAAAAAGTTTACGTTAAAATTAAATGTCACAAAAGTTGATATTGGCATATGCAATGAAATGATCAAACACTTGAAAGCCCGACCCATATGTATTGGAGCCATTATTATGCATTGTAGTGTCCTGCTCTATTCGTTGTCTGGCCGCAGCATAGAGAATCATTCCCCCTTCCACTATGATGTCTTTCAATGCATTACCATCTTGAACTACCTACTTGTGTCCATTGGTCATCCTCAAGTAAAGCCATGTCCTCTCCATGTCTCTTGCAAATACCATGAACTTTGAAAGTTGGTTTTTGGCGACTTCTTTCGTAATAAGGCTTTAAATCCATAGAAGGATTTTGTGGTTGTGTCCGATTGCATTGTTTAATCGAACACTTTTATATAGTTCTAACATCTTGAAATGCAAGTCTTGGACATTTGTTTAGGAGGTCGATATGGAGTAGCTACACTGATCTAGGGTTATTTCGGATTATTGTTTTTCCTAACTCTACCTTTGTTCATAAAGAGGTTCCACCTTATCCGGAACCCATGAGATTCATTGCATAGGGGTGGGGGATGATGGGGGAGGGCTAATATGACAAGGCAATCATATTTTTCTTTGGAGATTGGTGACTATCCATAGTTAAGTTAACTACCCCCATTCAATAATGATTCAATTTTGCATCGACCCTAGACATAGTCCGCAATAATGGTGATCTACAACTTTATTTCTTTATCTTGTTTGCATAATATGTTTATAGTTGTCATTTATTTGTCTTACATGGGTCATCATATAAAAAAATAAAAAATCATAACAATTGCGTAACACCCCCAAAATTCGACCTTGTCACATGGCGAGATCTTCTCTCAGTGCACTATAGTTCTTTGGCCATCCTTGATCATTTCATTGACTGAGGTGGTCAAGAAGGATGTTGGCAGAAGACAGAGAAAAATAAAATACAACGATTGAATAACAAATGCAGAAACTAAAACTACAATTAAAGTAAAAGAACTATAAGTGGAGAAGCTCGGTAATTAAGTGCATCACTTAGTCCATTTCGTATTATCATTTTATTATCACTTATAATAAGATCATTTAATTTTACTAGCATATAGTATCTTAAATATATAAAAAAAATTACGTTAAAATTAAATGTCACAAAAAGTGATATTGGCATATGCAATGAAATGATCAAACACTTGAAAGCCCGACCCATATGTATTGGAGCCATTATTATGCATTGTAGTGTCCTGCTCTATTCGTTGTCTGGCCGCAGCATAGAGAATCATTCCCCCTTCCACTATGATGTCTTTCAATGCACTACCATCTTGAACTACCTACTTGTGTCCATTGCTCATCCTCAAGTAAAGCCATGTCCTCTCCATGTCTCTTGCAAACACCATGAACTTTGAAAGTTGGTTTTTGGCGACTTCTTTCGTAATAAGGCTTTAAATCCGTAGAAGGATTTTGTTGTTGTGTTTGATTGCATTGTTTAATCGAACACTTTTATATAGTTCTAACATCTCGAAATGCAAGTCTTGGACATTTGTTTAGAGATATGGAGTAGCTACACTGATCTAGGGTTGTTTCGGGTTGTGGGATTTGGAGCTTCAAATGCACCTAGATGATTGTTATTTTTTGTGGGAGATGACCCCCCTCCCCCCCACCCCCTCCGTAGCCGCAGGGGTGGAGCTTCTTGTGTGTTTTTTTGGACGAGTTGAACAGTAGAAAAGTGGGGAGAAGAGAGTGAGGAAGAAGGAGGCATCTAGTGGAAGCTTTCTGGAAAGGCCACAAGTTTCTTTCTCTTTAATTCTCCTTAATATATATATATATATATATATATATATATTTATATATGGATGATCATCTCTTTTCAATTAAACATGAAGAACTTCCCTGGTTCGCAAACTATGCTAATTTTCTCATATGCGAAATTCTCCGATCTGATTTTTTATCACTAGAAGAAACTTTTCTCATATATCAAACACTATTTCTAGGATTAACCTTTTCTTTTAAGAAAATGTGTGGATGGAATTTTTTTGTCGTTGTGTCCCGGAAGAAGAATATAATGATATACTAGAAGAATGTCATTCATCACACTATGTCATGGAGGACACCTCAAAATTGTCTCTAATGTGCTTCAAGTAGGCTTTTACTGACCGACTCTATTCAAGGATGCAATGACTCTTGTTAAATCTTGTGATAGTTAGAGAATTGGGAGCACCGGTCGGAGGAATGAAGCACCACAATAGTCGATTCTCAAAGTAGAATTTTTTTATATATGGGAAATTAATCAACTATATGGGATCCTTTTCTAGTTCATTTGGATGTAAATTCATTCTTCTAATAGTAGATTATAGCAATTCTTACAATTGTTATCGATCCAAAATATGTCGTCAAACTCTTCAAGGATATCATCTTTCCGAAATTCGGAGTGCCCAGGCTTGTGATAAGAGATGGAGATTCTCATTTTTATTGAAAGGAGCTTCAAAAATTTTGTTGATCAAATATGGTGTGAAGCATCAAATGTCAACTGCTTATCATCCTTAGACGAACAAGAAAGATGAAGTATTGAATAAGGAAATAAAATCCTAGAGAAAATAGTTTCAGTGACCAAAAAAGATCGGAGCAAGAAGATCAACGATGCACTATGTGCCTATCGAACTGCATACAAGGCATCAATCAACACTACACCCTTTCGATTGATCTACGACAAGCATTGTCATTTGTCGGTAGAGATGGAGCACAAAACATTTTGGGCTATCAAGGCACTCAATTATGACTTTCAAGCCGTGACCGAAAGAAGGCCCCTACAACTGTCAATTGGATGAACTTCACCTTGACCCATATAATAATTCCCGCCTATACAATGAGTGCACAAAGAAATGGCATGACCATCAAATCTTACAAAAAAGCTTCAAAGAAGGTGACCAAGTTTTATTGTTCAATTCTCGATTGTGACTCTTTCCTGGGAAGTTAAGAACAAGATTATCTGGCCCATTTATTGTTCAAAGAATTTATCCTCATGGAATCGTAGAAATACGAAATGAAAGTTTTGGTATTTTTAAAATCAACGGACAACGGTTGAAGTTATATAAACCAAGAGTTGAGAATTTCAAGGAGGTTTTACATTGTGCACAATTTCTAAGTCGAGCCAACAACTTAAAACAAAAACACTTAGTTGGGTAGGTTATCTGCCACATCAGTGAACAACTCAGCATAAACAAAATGAGTCAGCAAAGTTCAGCAGATTTTTCCACTCCCTTTACCATGCAAAGTGCCCACCTTTTTCTCTCAGCGCCTCTTCAACTCCCTATACCTCATTTTTTTCTCCACCTTGCCACGAACCACCTCAATTGCAAAAACCCACATAAAAACCCTTTTTTGCCAATGGAAAAACTCACATCACGCCTACTACCTCAGTCCTGCCATCATGAAACGCATTCGGGAAGGGGCGGAAGAAGGATTTGAGAGAATGCAACTTGAGAATGAGGATGGACGACCCTCACCCTTCAGCCTTGAAGATCAGATCGAATCGCATTCGTCGGAGTTCGTCGCTTCACTTTTCGTCTGATCATCTCAATGCCCTAATGGAGTTGCCGACTGCCGAAGAAGGAGAGAACGAATGGACAAGACCCTCGCCCTTCCCTATCCATCGTAGTTCTCTACTTCACTAATCGCGTTGTCGGAGATGAGATCGAATCGAATGTCAAGCGTCAGTGGAGACTAAAGCGTGTTGCGTGTGAAACTATGAACGAAAGGTCGGCCCAGGCTGATTCGATCATTCGAAGTCAAGAGACTCAAGAAGATCCCGGAACTCTGAAGGGCTAAACCACTGAAGGCAGCCAGCCCGGGCTGGTCAATTGGGTGAATGGGTCAGGTCGGGTTTTGTCGGGTTGGAAAAACTCGAACCCGTACCTGAATCGCTTCAACTCGAGTTTGGTTTGATTTGATTTGCGTGAACCTGGACCCGACCCAACTCAAAAGTGTTTAGGCCGAGTCAGTCCCTGGGTCCAACCCGACTCGGTGAACAGTCCTAGTTGCTGACATTCTCTAATTTATTGTGAAATATATTTTCTTATAAAAATTGTTTGTCATTATTTTTTAGTGCAACTTAACATTTATTTCTTTCAAATACATAGTTTTACCTCTATTATTATCATATTTCATCTAGATACCCTCTACGATCAATATATCAACTCATTTTTTATTATTTTTATTATTGCATTTAGTTTCTTTTGAACACAATCGCGTTAATTTGATTATTTATTAAAAACTCGAAAGACTACAAATTTTATTTGGACCGAAAGAATAATGTTATTAGAATCTCCCATGTCTTGATCAAATGGATCCCAGGATGCGCTCTTTCCTCGTAGGAAAAATAAACTAAAAGACACATGGCTGTATAAGTTCTCAATAGTAAGAATTGAATGAGAATTTCTTAATTCATCAATAGTAGAATGAGTCATTGCATCAGGCCTTGATTCCATAGTTCTCTTTGTTTTTTCAACTGGTGGGGCTTGAAACATTAACTGATTCATAAAAGATTGCTTCCTCATATGGAGTTTTGTTTGGAAACAAATACAAGTGTAACTTATGGGGATATTATTTATAAATGACATAGATGTCAATTCCTCTATTCATGAGGCTTTCCTGAGATCTTTTCCCTAACAGTGTAGCTGTCTCTTGCGCAGGCTGCATTCCCCTATTTCGTTCCAAAAGAAAAAGAGAAGTTTCATGTACAAGCCTATTTTATTAAGCACTTGGAGCATGAATAACAAGTTGCTCTATTGATTTTGGGATATTTTAACGAGCCATTATCGAAGTGATTCCCTGCTTGAAGTCTTCTTAGGCTTCATCTGAAATGTGAAAGTGAAAGTCTATGGAGGAAGCAAAAGTTCTTGGTTCAGAAATGGGTGCATGTCTTATCCTATTGGTTGTGTTGTTCAATGTTCATCTGCTGACTGAAACGCCTCATCATCTCATCTTAACAGCTACTAGTTTTGTGCTCTGCTTTCTATTGACTGTGCAGCTTGCATCTTCATACTTATCCTAAAGCAATTCCAACTTCTTCTTCTTCTTTCTTTCTTTCTTTCTTTCTTTCTTTTCTTTTCTTTCTTTCCTTCTTCTTCTTCTTCTTCTTCTTCTTCTTCTTCTTCTTCTTCTTCTTCTTCTTCTTCTTCTTCTTCTTCTTCTTCTTCTTCTTCTTCTTCTTCTTCTTCTTCTTCTTCTTCTTCTTCTTCTTCTTCTTCTTCTTCTTCTCTTTTATCCAACTTTATGAGAAATTTCACTCCACGAACTCTTTCACTAGCATTTATTGAAAATTCCTTGGTCAAATTTAGGAGTACACTTTTATTTTTATTTTTTCGCTTATAAACTCATGAAGTTTCCAGCTCGAAATAGAGTCTAACATTAATTAAACACGAATATTTGTGAGGTTAATGAATAATTTAATGCTTTTTATTCATAATTAAATTAATTATCATAGATATTTTATACAAATTTATCAGACTAATTTGATACTCACAAGTAGCATTTAAAGCTAAATAAATTATTATCATTAAATTAATCATATATATTACATGAAATGATCTACCTATATATTTTTTCTATATTTATTGCACTTGCTTTTAGTTAGATAATATAACAATAAGCAAATGTTTAATTTAAATTGATTGCCCAAACTAATTCAACAATTAATTAATTAGTTTTTTTCACGTTACTGTAATGCATGATTTATATCATGACATATTACATGTAAAGTAATAATAAGTTATTGATTGTTGATAAGCTAAAACATAATCCAGCATTATTTTAATTAATTAATTAATTCTCCTCGCAATTCGGACTTTTCTGCCTTTCTTCTCCTCACAATAATCCACTCCATTCCCCACATAATATTACCCAAAATAAAAATAAAACAAAGCATCGCAGCCGTCCAACCGACGCCTCTGCGCCCGTGTGATGGCACATCGACGGCAGAGCAAGCCGGCTATAAAGCGGTATCCTCCTCCGCCAGTGTGGTTACCTCCGCCCCGTCCAAAAATATTGCGACAGCTGGAGACAACGAGGTTGTCGCCTGTTCTTCTTTCCCTCTCTCCTCTCTCTCTCTCTCTCTCTCGTCCTTCTCTTCGTCCTTATATTTTTCGCCTCGTCTCGCTTCGCTCTCGCTCTCTCTCTCTCTCTCTGGCGCGCTCGTTTCGTCGGTTAGGGTTTCGGTCGTGCTCGGAGGAGGCCGAGGGATCCGCTTCCCGCGTACCGCGATCGAGCTCCAGTGCTCGGGGAGCTGCAGACCAATGTAAGGATCGCGGGGTTCGGCTCATCGCGGCTCCCGGAATGCTCGGGATTAGGGTTTCCTTTCCTGGAAGCTGATTCGTCGGTTCTAGGAAGCGCGTCTCTGGAGGTAGTTCATGCCGATTCTTCTTCTTTATTTTCTTTTATTTTATTGTCGGTAGAATGAATGTTACATGGAATGTGATTTTATGCTTTATTCGGGAGGACGATGTGATTTTGTAGGTTTCCTTTTGTATGATAGACGATAAAGGAGGTTCAGTGTCATTTTTTGGAGAAATTTTTCATAAGTTTTCTTTTTCGTCTACGCTGGAGGGAATTCTTTGGTCATTTATGGGTTACGAGGGTTATGCATCATTATGCGATATTGAGGTAGGTTTTGTCTTTCCTTGTTGTAATTTGCTTGAGCTCACTGGTTATGGAGGAAATGGGGTTCACTGTTTGCAATGCCTTAATTTGGTCCTAAGGACTTTATTACGTGATAATGATTACTCAAAAAATCTGTAACACGAGGTGTGCGTATATATGATGGATGCAGAGGATCTTATTCGCGATTGGACATATCAAATCCAGTTTTGTTTTTGATTGTGTAGTTGCTCTGATGGGTTTTCCTGTAAGGAAGTTGCAATTGATGTTGCTTTGGTTTTCTAATGATTAGAACTTTACAATTTATATTTGGTTATAGGTGAGTTGTGGAGTAGTAGTTTATATATGTGGATGAACGTTGGACAGTCATGATTCATTTCATCAATTGGGACTTCTCTATTGAAACTGTATTAGCTATAGACTTCCTACAGCATGAATGTTTAGAGATCCGTGCTAGGTACGGAATCAACACAATTTAGTCTCTCTTTCCTGATCGATGTTTTAGAGGAATTCTTTGCACTATTAACATTCTCTTCCTGAACTCAATTTTTTGTTGTTTAGGGGTGGTGAAGAGAATGTACCAACTTGATAAAACATACATGACTACAAGCTCAGTGAAGGAGACTATCTGTGATGCTCTTGTAGGTCGCTTTGGTTTTGATGCTGGCAGTTAGCATGTGTGAATTCTTTCTTGTGGGTGATGCCCCTGATTAGACTTGCCACCGATGCATTCGGTGTATTAACCATTTCCCTTGTCTCTCTAACTGCTGTTCTTGGTCTATTCTGCATTTACCTTTCTCTGTACTTCCAATTCTGCATCCAAAGAAGACGATTTCCGCAGCTCAGCTTTTTCAATGGTCCATGGATAACTCGTATCATTCTGATCCTTGTTGTGCTTTGGTGGGGTTTTGGGGAGATTTCTAGGTTGACTTTTCTTAAGAATAAGCTCCTCCACAACAAAATATGGCAGAGGAACTTGTGCAAGATCTACATCCTCTCTAATCTAGGGTTTGCAGAACCAAGCATTCTGCTCTTGCTTTCTTTACTTCTGAATGCTGCATTGCAAAAAAGAGAATCGGGTACTCTCAGCAGAAGATGGAATATAAAGACAGTCGGCTATGTCATACTATTCTGCTTTCCTATTTTTGCAATGCATCTTGCGTTTGTGATAGTTGGACCACGATTCCATACTTCGGTGAATAATGGCAAGGGGACGAAAATGGACAGGTTCTTCAAATTCATGGCTTCAACACGTCATGGTGGTGTATGCACTTATCCTCTGTTCAGTACTATAGTTCTGGGGGCTTTTTATTCCCTTATGATCTGTTATATCACATGTATTGGTGCTCGCTTGTTGTTTTCAGTCATCAACAAAGGGCTTAGGAAAAGGATTTATGTGCTACTATTGTCGGTGATCATCTTACTTCCATTGAGGGTGCTTCTTCTTGGCTTCTCAGTGCTTCCTCGTTCTGGAACTTTAGCATATGAAGTCATTGTGTTTCTTGCCTTTCTAATGCTGATAGTTTGCACCGTGAACGGAATATGTATGCTAGTGTATTTTCCTGTGGCAGATTCCCTAGCTCTGAGAGACATAGGACTAATTGAAATTGAAGGGATTCCCTTTGATGATTACTTTAATGGTGCTTCTCTCATTGCTAACCAAAATCATCAAGAGATGGGTGTAAACCCTGAGACATCCACAAGGCGAGATTCCATTTCTTTTCACAATATGACTAAGGATGAATTTACAGCTTCAGAAGGCAATAGCAACTCTGGATTCTTGAAATATGGACACTCCAATGGAATGCCATCTTCTGGGTCTCCACCATTTGTCAGCAGACCCATGGTGCCGCTTAGCGAATTCCGTGAACCATGAGGAGAATATGTGACTTTTTGAACTACTCTCCATTGGCTTCTCTTAAGGTGAAAAAAAAGTTTTGCGGTTAACAAAGATTGTTGTAAATGTGCTTCCCGGAGTTATCTGAATAATACTTTTGAGCTTGTTACTATTGATGAACCTTGTGTTTGTCCTTTTCAATATGTCGATGTTATAATTGATAATCATACTGCAAAGCATCCATAATTTTCCCAGGCCACAACTGTCATACTTGCCTGTGTTGACATGCGAGGTTTTCAGTAGTCATCTGTTAAGTTGCATGAACTGATGAACCAATTATGTGGCCAATTATAATGTTCTGAATGTGTACGGTTGTATTTTTCTCTTTAAAATGTATTAGGAAAAGGAGCTTTGTTGGTCTTATCGCAAATGCCCCTAATAAGAAAATATGTATTAGGAGGAAGATCCTTTTGTAAACATCTTCCAAATATTAGTTGTTCGATAGTAAAAAAGTGATTTTCCCCTTTCTGATGCTGAATTCACTTAAATCCTTTTGTGATATAAAGTTATCATTTGGAAGAATTGGAAATTTTTGCCCCGGCAACTAATTCCATTACCATCCGGGCGTACTCGAGCAGCAAAGGAGAAACAGGTCAAGAATGCAGGCTTCAGTAGACGCGAAGCAACTCTGCTCCATGTCCAAGGTTTGTAGTCGAGAACTCTCTATTCCTAATGTTTATAATTAGCAGCATCTCGTTAATTTGATCATTTAAAAAAAAAAAAAGAACTCACAAATGTTAACCAAAAGTTGGCATAGGTGCAATTACTTGTTTGTTTTGCAAGTGATGTCTCTAACCGCTCTGGTTGCTTTGTTTTGCATCAATCATAATGCACGGAAAGGAGGGATATATGATTTTTCACTTGATATTTTTTCTGAATTTTTTTTCTTTGTTGTTGTGAAAAGAAGAGACATACTAATTCGACCTCCTTTTGTTTCATCTCTTGTTACCGTTACTTTGCTAGTTTTTTAAGATATAGCTTTTGGTGGTAACTTGTCTCCCCCCTTTACCCTCATCATCTTTCTCTCGTTCTTCGTAGCTTTTGGTGAAATCTTAGATCCCGTTGCTTCCCTCAAATTATTTATAACCTTTTCCGGTCTAAGATTTTTATATTCCACTTTAAAACTTAGGAAACAAATATTGTAATGTTCCAACTTCGTCTTAAGTCTAATGTTGGATATTCTATTTATCCGCAATGATTATTATCTGATCCATCCGTTATTAATGCGAAGCCTTTGCAAAGCATTTATCATTTCTCATATCTCTGTCTCTCATATTTTATGATAAGCATATCAGTAGACAATTATCTATAGTAAAACATAATTACTATATTTTATGATAAAAGTGGAGACTCAGAGAAACACACGAAAAGAACAGACCCTGATGTGTTGTTCTTTTCATTCCAAATGATTGCAGGATGCTTTTAGGCTTGAATTAAATTGTTTGAATATTGTTACTCATTTAAATTGACTGATGACTTTAAAAAACAAAGCCAGAGCCATTAACATCCGAACACTCTTCAAGACATCCAATTGGGCTAACCGACTTTGAATACATTTTATATCTCAATGTCGAGATATGTAGTGCCGGTGCTACATTTCTTGTTTTTAGTTGTATACAATTTGTTTCGTGGACGCCCATGTAGCTCTAATATCTGCATTCTGGCATTTGGCTGTCTCGCATGAGATGAGGTCCGGATAAAATGTCAACTTTGGTTGCTCAGGTCAATCATCCAAATGGCGTATCGCTTTACGAAACTGGCCGTGAATTACAGAGTACAAAGTGCAAGATCGAGGCATCCAGCATGGCTGAGACAAGTCAGGAATTCCTCCGATTCCTTACTATTATTAATATGGACGAAGTTATTACTTTCAATACGATGCGAGTGAAGACTTCTATTCCTTCTAATGCGGTGACGTATTAATAAAATTGCTTCATATTGCATTGCTAGTACGTTCTTCGTCAGTGACATGTTTTCTTAACTTAATTTCAGTTAACGGATGAAATGAATGCGCATTGGATACAGTTTGAAAGAACATCAAAAATAAAATAAACGTATATATTAGGGCACTATTTGACAGGTAAAAAAAAAAATAAAGTATTTAGTAATGGATGATGTTTTATTAGAATTAAAATGTTATTATAAATATTTTTTTCTCGATAGCGTTTAAAAATTTAAACATAAAACGTTATAAACTTCTCCTGCAATTGTATATTTTATTCCTATTTTTATCTTTTTTTAATAAAATATTATTTAATTACTAAACATTATATATTATTTTTATTCTAATATATCACATCTTTAATTTTACTTACAATCTTATTAAAAAATTATTTTTAAATAATTAATATTTTATATTAAAATAATATTTCTAAAAAATATTACTATTCATATTAATTAATTAATTAATTTATAATTAGATGTATATAAAAATGATCGAAAACTGTATCTTATATCTATTTTATCATTTTATACAAAAGAATTAGTTTAATCGTCATGTTTATCAAATATTTTTATTAAATTAGTTAACAAATAATTATCTACATCCTCTAATTATATCATTAATTTATCCAAACAACCTAAAAATAAAAGGACGCTCTTAAAATTTTCTTCTAATTCTGTATTTTCATACGTATTTGGAAAATATCTGCAAGTGATAATAACCGATAATAAAAGTGTAGTTGGATAAATAAAAAATTAATAGAAAAAAGCGACCGGGTTGAGCATCAAAGGACGAATGAGTAGCTTGGGTAATTCGGATGACAAATGAGAATGAAACCAAATCATAATTCAAAAGAAACCAAATGCTTTTTTGTTTGCTACAAGTATTAAGATGGCAGTAGGATATTACGATGACAGTACACTACCGCACTGTAAAGACAACATCTGAAACCTACATAGTTCCACATAATTAGAAGTTAAAAATTCATGTAATGACTAATAACATGTTCTAGAGCAAGCAAACATCAGGGCAAAAACCTTCTAACTGCTAGCATACATTCTGAGTGTTCCAGGGGGGGAAAGCGTAATCAGGGTTGACCATACACCTGAGCACCATCATATTGACCACCATATCCAGGCTGTGGAGAGACACTCTTAGTATAAGCAGCTGGTGCAGCAGCTGGATGGCTACTACCATAGCCCGCCTGCTGCTGCGGAGCCGCCTGCTCATAGTACCCCGACGGATTTGGGGCGGTCTGAACATAACCAGGTTGGTTGCTCCCAGCAGGGGTTGCACCATAACCCCCACTCGCAGCAGTAGCACCATAACCAGCATCAGCTGCTCCACCATGATACCCATAGTTGGCACCACCTGTGGCAGGATCACCATAGTTCTGTTGGGGAGGGTACTGACTATAAGCAGCAGGCTGGGCTCCTGGCTGAGCATAAGCAGGCATGGGCTGTCCACCTTGACCGTAGGCAGGAGGAGCCACCTGTCCACCTTGCTGAGCGTAAGAACCTGGCTGCTGGGCATATGCATCAGTAGCACCTGAGGTGGGGTATGTCTGATTGTAAGCAGGGGCTTGCTGCTGATGGGCATTCGAACCATAGGGATATGGTTGAGAGGGTGCATTTGCTGCATAAGCAGAACCCTGATACATTGGATCACCAGGCTGGGTTGCTCTCGGAGGGCCATAAGTTTGTGCATCCTGTGGTGGCACACCATAAGCTGGCTTGCTGTAAGGTTGTGGTTGACCATACTGTGGAGCACTTGCTTGTTGTCCATAAGCACCTGACTGCATAGGCTGCTGCCCGTAGTACTGCTGACTCGGTGCTTGACTGCCGTACTTTGGATCATTGTAGCCCGGACCATAGTTTGGCTGTGCGGATGTAGGTTGTCCATAGTTTGGGGTTTGAGACTGACCATAGTTGTAGTTCATCGGACCAGGATGCATGGAATTGGGGTTGGGCATCGGATTTGAGGAATGTGAGCCAGCTGCATGGCTACCTTGGCTATAATAGTCATACCCACCACCAGCAGTGTTCTGGCCTGGAGCTGGTCTCTGATCCCAACCAGTTCCAAATCCTCCTCTTGGAGCAAACTGCTGCTGGTAACCTCCACGATATTGTGTTGATTGCTGTGGTGGATACATACCTCTTTGTTGGTAGTCATAGCCCATAGCAGGTTGAGTTGGAGGATGACCACCCCATTGAGGAACACTCGAAGGCCCCCGGGGTCGAAAGTTTTGTTGGTTGTAACCACCAGAGAGGGGTGACGGCCTAATCGTCATCTGCAAAATAACATGACTTCTGAATAATCGAACAAAAATGAGATGCACATTATAGTCATAAGTATGCAATAAAGCCATCAGGTAAAAAAGGTGTCTATGAATAAGAGCAAAACAATGAAAATGTGAAATTCAGAAGTGTTTCAATGGACCTTTACTGCAGTACAATCTGAAGCATAGTACAACAGAAAATATAAAACAAAATAAAAGCCATAAAACATTAGTTTACATTACTGACAATTATACCCAGTAAACAACGATTCCAGAAATAAGAATGAGCCGTATACCAACTGAACAAATAATGGAATAACATTAAATATTTCACAAGAATGAGTCATATGATCAAGCATGCACGAGAACAAGTCTTAACATACTATTTGGTATTACGCTTCAGCCTTCCCCCCAGCAAGATAACATCCAAAATTATGGTTCAAAAAGTGGTATAATTATATTGTTTCTTGAAGATAATGTTAATCTTAAAATATGTGATAGAATCTTCTCAATCACCATGCATAGCGTTATTGTGAAAACCAATGAATTCTATATCAAAAATCAAGGACTTGAGTTCGGAACTTTTGCGCAGCACGTCATTGTATGATACACATTTTTTCCTGTGATGCATACTGATATTCAAGACTGAAACTACAAAGACAGTTTAACATACAAGGCAGAGGAAACTAATAGAATCTAAAACACCAGATATAATTAAAAAAAAAGGGAACATGAGAGAAAATTGTGACAAACCGGGTAAAAGGCAATATCTTGATAATTCTCAAGGCATAGGGAATAAAATGTGTCGCCGACAACATAACGATAAAGAGACCCTATTGTCATACAAAGCACTATACATGAAATTCTTAGAACAATGGATATGCTCAGGTCCATGTGAAGTATGTGACCTAGTATTTCCAATCAAAATGACACATCTTCCAAGAAAAAGGCATAACATGGATCATCTGAGATTCTGAGGTTGGCAAATAACACCAACGGGCAGGATACTAAATGAAGCTTGATCTAAGTAGTCTTACCAACCATAAAAGCCCTGCAATGGCAAAGGTTAAAGCCTGAAACCCCTCTTCTGTAGATGAGAATGAAGAATGGATGTGGTTTGCTACATGAAACCAATGTTGATCTGAAGTGTAAGGCCTAGCCATATCTGCATTATGAAAGCCAACCAATTCGAAATTGGCACCTCCATAAATAAAGGAAATCGGCACAAGTTGCTGTATCATGCATGAATAGAACTGTCCTTTCTCATGCAACAAATTCTCATTTTCCAACCATTTAGGTGAAGAGAATCAGGACATTAGGCAGCTAGCATGTAAAAGACAACTATGGCTCCAGTCTTTACAAACCAACCGATAACATCATGCGCTTCTAGACAGGATTCTCTAAATGCACATAGGTCACAAGTCATAGCATATGATAGTGCAAAATTTCCACAGATGACAATAATAGATAGCATGATATGACTCCGCTTAAAGAAAATTAACAAATTTCTCATAGAAAACTAGTTCGGTTAACGGGATGGCATATTCTCTCTGGTTTGTTTACAGTGGTTTACTTGCTTTCATATTACCCATAAGAGAAATGGCCAATTAAAAGGGAATAATCAATTCAAAACAGGTTGAAAGATTCATAAAGTTCATCAAGATACCACAGTAGCAACTTAACACTATAATTTGTCCTTTAAACCTGCTGACAAAAAAACATAACTAAATGGAAAGAAAAAAAGAATACAACTTGCCCAGTAAGATCTGGTCCCCTAAATATTTGAAAAACTCAATACATTGCTCCTAACACAAAGATATATCCAGGTAACATATCATGGTTGTAGAATTGGCATTGTTCGAGAGGGGTCATGCACATGTTTGTTTTTTAGAAGGGCCATGCATATAAGTTATCAAATATAATTGAGTTCAACCACTACACTATTGTCTCCATAAACCACTACTACCACACTGCAAGGAAAATTAAAGCAACATATATTAGAGGCATCACATTCAAGGCCTGTTCACGGGGTTCTTTCCTTCTCCAAGTTAGACTCCAAAGCTGCAACTATAGCAAAACAAATCCAATAAAGAGAGCCAAAGCTCAAATGGTGAAAAATAGCTCCACATGAGCAATGAAAAGTTTATACAACAGAACGATAGTTAATGGTACAATGGATATGTAGTAGAGTTTTACATTCAAGTACTGAATGCCATTTGTATAACAGCACAACTTTGTACCGATTGCAGCATAAGGAAAATGTCTGAATAAATTGAACAAGAAACCAACATTTGATAGAAATTTATACAAACCAGCACAAGGGGAGCAAAAAGCTTACATATTAACCATTATACATAAGTCAGTGAGGATTATCATCTCTTGAAATACAAGGCAAACTTCATAATAAGATTACTTTTTTAGGGGAATAACAGGAATATTACTTGAAAACAAGAAACTGTTCAACTTTATGTTTAAACCTTCATGATAATCGAATAGATTACATAGCACAGAAGGATCAGACCTGTTAGGGCTATCACAACAATACATCTAACAAGGGATTAAAAATTATGAGGTTGGAGCCATGAATTCTCTTCAAGAGAACAAGGGGTTCAAATCTTCAGTGGGGCATGAGTACACAATTTATTCTAGTTTAATTAATCTTTCTTAACACTAGACCTATGGAATTCCTTTGCAACAGAAAATGAATATGGGAACACATAACTAGTCTAGAAAGATGGGGAAGGAGAATTTTGTTGTTCATCACTTGAAACCGGATGAATGTATTACCACACTCATTTTTTTTCTTGGGAGAAGAATTACCATACTTCTTATTTGATGATATTTTTGTTATTTTGAAACGATTTGATGATATTTTTGTTGGATTAGTGCAACATATAAGTTTCATGATACCAATTCCAGATACAAGATCAATTTCATAGCATTTATCACATGCCAGAGTTCATATCAAGACAACACAATGTACTCCTCCAAATCACTGCTTACAAACTAAAGAGTGAACTGGAATAATATTTTATTACAAAAAATACTTTCCAAAACAAATGTCCATAGAATTTGGTACCCATGAAACTCGACCTACTAACCTTGATGTATCTAGTTTCGATATCAACATAAAGCAGAACTGACAGGGTGAGGATCTCAAAAGATTGGTGCCATATTCTTTCACTGAATTAACAAATGACAACAAAAACTGGCTTTTTTCAAAAGGAAAAAAATTGACTTGTATTTCACTTTGTTGCTTCAAGAGCACCAAACTTGCATACAATCATCTCAAAGAATATTCACAAATTGGTGAACAAAATACAGTATACTAAAACATAAAAGGGCATCCCAACAAAGTAGCATCTCATCGATCATTTAAAAAGAAATAATCAGACATTTTAGTTCCATACACAGACCTGGTTCATTGCATCCTTGATCATATCTTTAGCAGTATCAATTTGCTTTCTATTTCCAGTTATCCGAACAGTCCTTTCCTTTGAAGAATCACCCTCAGGAAGATGTTGTGGAATCAACTATCACATAAGTTGCTCCCAGTTAAGTCACTCACTCAATAAAACACACAACAATTGATCCTTCTAATCAGCAAACTACCTGTATGCGAGCACCAGATCTGGTTTGAAGATTTTTAATGGTCTCACCACCCTTGCCTATGATCAACCCAACCTGCATAAAGTGTTAAAATGTCACAGTAAGAAAATGCCCAGAAGCATTGAGTTATACGACTATCATACTGCTTAATGCAAAATCACCTTTTCATTTGGTACTTTAATCTCCATTTGCTCTCCACCAGATTGTAAAGTTCCAAAACCCCTTGCCACAAGTGAGGGGGAACCCCCTGCATCAGCCTAAATAACAAAAAACAAAAAAAGGGTGATGCCCTTCACTTCCCAGCAAGAACGGAATCTAGCATACATGATGAAAACTACATGTGCCAACATCACACTAAAAACAGAAAATAGAAGAAAATAACTTGAAGGAGAAGTGAACAGACCTCAGCAATTACATCTTTTATTAGTCTTTCAGCCCTATCTATACATTCTCGGGTGCCTATTAGTTCAACTGGCCGTGTTGAAGAATTTAGGTCAGCTTCTGCATCTCTTGTGATCTGGATTTTTGCACCAGAATTGTGCTGTAAATACTTGATTGTTTCACCAGCTTTACCAATAAGAACGCCAACCTACACAGCATTTGTCCAAGTTGTCAAAAAACAAAAAGAATAGACCAAAACAATTGATAGCGTTAAAGTAAATATGACTATTTTCTATTTCAAAAGAAATAATCAATAAATTGAAAACATTGCTTTGCCATAGGCGAGAATTATCTTTCTTGAGAACAAAAGAAACACTTTAAAGTATAAATGACCAGCCTTTAGCATGGCCACTCCATTCCGGTTCACCTTGACTAGGAATTCACATATCTTTACAATACAGGTACTTAGAAAATAGTCACAAACATGTTCTTAGACCATGAAAAGTGATGCTTATTGCCCATTCCATACAAAATAGAGCTATATGTTGCAAAGTAAACTTTGTATGCAAAAGGTGTATTGTATAAAAAGCAAACAATGGTCAAAATGCCAAGCACGAACTTCCAGTCACCAAATAAATACAGGATGCATAGTTCTCTCAAAGGAAAAAAAGTCAGGTAATATATTTGAAAGGATTTAATTCCCATGCTACCAATGGTGCTACCAAAATCTCGGCCGTCGATCTGATCATCCACGGTTTAGATGATTCCAACTATTTCGGCCGTCTGATTCACGATCAACGGCCGAGATTACGTCCGATTTTTTTCCTAATAAGCTCGGCCGCATTGCGCTCTCCTCTCTCTCATCTCTTTCTCCCCACCGCCGTGGCTCCGAGCGAACCTTCCTCGTCGCCGCCATGCTCACCGCCCTCCTCCTTTCCTCTTTTCTCTCCGCACGCCACCGCGCTTTGACCTCCGCCGCTTTGGCGACGCTGCGGACCTCCTCGCTCCTCGCCGCCAGATCCGCAGATCAGTGACGCCGTCGACCTCGGTCCTCGCCAACGCAGCTGCCGCCTCGCGACCCCTCATCATCGCCGCCTCGTAATCCATCGCCGCGATCCTCGACCTCGCCCGCCGTTGCTGGCCTCTCCCGCCGACGCTGACCTCGCCCACCACCGTCGCTCTCGCCCGCCCCGCCGCCCGCGACCTTCGACCTCGCCCGGTGACTGGCCCCACCCCGTCTGCCCCACCCGCCGCCTACCCCCACTCGCCGCCGCCAACATCGTTCGGAGGGACGCCGAGCTCGCGACTCGACGCCGACGCGAGGAGATCGCGCACCACCGCGCCAGCTCGACCACCTCCTCCGCCCCGAGAGCACGCCCCCTGCCGCCGAGCTAATTTTTTGTTAATCCATGGTACGTTAATTCTTCATCCTATAAATTTTTTGTTTTACTCCATGTTGTAGATTAGTTAAGCTTGTTTGGATTTGGTACGCTTTTACATGTTTTTTCGTTTGTCTATCACATATTCTCGGAATGACGTGTTTGCATCTCGGAACGATGTTTGTATCACATTCTCGGGACGACGTCGAGCTCATAACCCTCGGAACAACGTTTGTATCACATATTCTCGGAACGTCGTTTGTATCACATACTCCAATCGACGTCGAGCTCATAACCCTCGGAACGACATTTGTATCTCAAAATGACGTCGAGCTCATAACCCTCGGAACGACGTTTGTATCACATATTCTCAAAACGACGTTTGTATCACATATTCTCGGAACGTCGTCGAGCTCATAACCTGAGCTCATATTCACCCACATTACTAATGATAATGAGAAGTCCATTTTGCTTTCGACAATCATGTTTTACACAAGAATCCAACCACATCAAAGTGCAAGTGCATACAAATTATAGACCCCCAACATTACTAGGCATCGTTCTGATAACATTACACGAGAAAACCCCCTCCCCTACTGATAACATTACACGAGAAAAACCGCTCGACGGCGGAGGTGCACAAGCTCGGCGCGAGGCCTTTCAAAAAGATTCTTACACATCAAAAAAGTTCTTACACAAAGTCGTCAACATATCGCACATCAAATTACAACTCAAAAAAATTTGTAATCTAATCATATCGTACGTGGTATTATAACTAAAAATTACAATCAAGTTACAATTAATGTTCATGTTACAACTCCAAATTGTAAATCAAATTAAAAAATTCAGTAATCTCGATTACAATCTTCGATTACTTTGGTCGGCAAGGGTTGTCGGGTCGCGGCCGCACAATCCTCGTGCGGCGGCTGTGAGTGGGCGAGGCGGTGGTGCGTGGGTGAGGCGGCGGTCACGACTGGGAGAGGCGGAGGTCACGGCGAGTGGGAGAGGCGGCGGCTGCAAGTGGGCGAGGCAGTGGTCGCAGCGAGTGCGAGGCAGTGGTGGGGGTCGACAGTAGTCGAGGGTGCGGCTGCAGTCGGCGCGTGTCGGTGGTGCGGGGTCGCGACGAGTGTCGACGATGGAGCTCGATGGGCCGCGTAGGTCGTCGCGGAGGTCGTGGGGATGGCGGCGGAGGTCGTGGGGTGGCGGCGGAGGTCGACAGGGAGGTGGACGACGGTAGGATCTGCCCCCCTCACGGGCAGATCTGTCACGGAGGTTGGCCGTGGTCGTCACGGAGGTCGGCAATGGTTGGATCTGGCGGAGGTCGCTGCAGAGGTCGTCAGGGTGGCGGCGTCGCGGATCTGGTCGTAGCACAGCAGCGTGCGGAGAGATCGGCCATCGGGCGAGGAGCTCGACGTGCGCGAAGACGTCGAGAGGCACGAGATGGCCGGAGGTCGCGAGTGTCACGGGGCGTTTCCCGTGACACGAAGCGTGAAGCCTCGCGGCACCAATGCCGCTCAACTTATAGCCCTCGGCCGCTCAGCGCCGAAAACATGGAACAAATGCAGCCGCCCCGCACTGCGTAATATTGCGGAGTACCAAGTTATCCGCCCTTAGGGCATTTATCTTGTAAGGCCGTCCTTTATGAATGGCCAAGTAGGTGACGTTCCCATAGGGTACGTCTTTTGCATCTTCAATATGTAACAAGACTCCTATACCTACGGTACACTGGGAGGAGTTCACTAGTGCCTTCCGAGGCCCAATTGTATGTTATGTTTCATCATATTTAATACAAGTAAGCTTTCCTTTAATTCTAGTGTCATGGCCTTGAGCGCGGGGTGGCAACCCACATCGGTGTCCCTTCGTGGCGTCCCGTGGTCCCTTCGTCGCCCCTTCGGACTTTAAGCGCCCAAGCGCCTACGTTAGTGCTGCAACGCGCTAATGCCACGGTCTCGTGACGAGTAGTCCAACACTCTAGTCATGTCCGTGATTGAATGCCTATAAGAGCGACTCTCGGCAAAGTCGTCTCGACCATAAAACTTCCGCTGCAAACTCAAAACAGGCTTGGCTAGGTGCCTATCCGCCTAGTCGCCGCACGTGGTCTAGTGTCCGAGAATGACCCCGTGACAAGTGGTATCAGAGCAGTTCTTCCTGCTCGGATTACCCAGCGACGATGACTCGCTTGTGTCATCGCAACGTGCCCTGGCGTAGGAGATGTGCTTCCGCTCAAATACTCCATCACGCCCAGGCGCACTGGTACCATGGTCTTTGATCGTGGACGCCAACGAGGAATGCATGGCAAGCCTCCTCGCCGCACGCCCAGTCGTGCCCCGCAGCATGTTCCTCATACACCCGTGTCGTGTCAAGGAACGTTCGTCATGCATCATGATGGCGGATTGATTGCCCCGCCTAACCGGGACGGTCATGCGTCGCTCACTCGAGCAGATCAACCACCCCAGGTATACAGTCGGGAATCCTGAAGTGTCGCGCTGCGTCAAAGAGTGGCCATATGCTCTGCATGATGGTCTTGCGCTGCTCATATCAGGAGATCGCTTACACGAGTGTCGTGTAACTCGGAGGACCCGTGTCACATTCAGGGACTGTCGGTCATGCACTATCATGACGACCTGGCGCTGCTCGGTATTTCGTGACGTCGCATCGCATGCCCAGTCATGCAACGTGAAGTGCACAACCGCTTCACGGGAGAAGTTGGCTTAAAGACAAATATCAAGGTTCATAGTCCCTTTTCGGCCAAAGAATATCATCCCTTCGGCCAAGGAGCATCAATCACAAGCATCTTGTCGTGCCGCAGATCGCCTGCCACGCCACGATTACTTTCAGGAATGGAGCAAAGCGTTGATTACTTGCAAACACTCGTGGACGAGCTGTCAGCCTTGCCTGCCTCGTCAAGTGTCGCCCCCAAGCGGCGCGATGTCATCCATCAAGGAGTGGGACGAACTTGATACATGCCAACGCAAATCGACGCCTCAACTCAGCGACCAATTTGGCAAATGGTCTGAGCGTCGAGCATCGGCGAACCTTGGCATGCTGCTGTCAAGCGTTCTGCCGCCAACCGAAGGAAGGAGTGCCCTTTCCTTTCGGACATCGCCTCGAGTAATCGAAGCGGCCTCCAAGGATCACAATGCGAAAGTTTCGAAGGACACATTGGCGATGTCGTCCCTTCGAATGGAGATGGAGGTAATGTTGGGAGCTCATGCCATGAGTTCACCAATCGCAGTCCGCTTATCTAAGCGGAGCGTCTTCACAAGCATCCGCCCGGATCAGTGAAGGCCTGGAACGGCTACTCTTTCGCAAGGGTCAAGCCGCCCGGTGGACGAGTATGTCAAAGGTGTATGATCTAGGATGACAAGCACAGTGACATTACTTTGTCCAAGGTGCGGACGGACGAGCATCTAAGGTGCATCCTCTTCGTGAACGAGCACAACGATCTCGCCCCGTCTATACCCCAAAGGGATTGTCAAAGCTTCAAAGGAGGTCCCAGGATCGGAAGAAGGCATATCCCAAGAATCCTGTAAGATGTGGCAAACTCAGGATGGCGTTGCCATCGCGACAATGTAGAATATGGCAAACATGCATCCCAGACATGGGACGGAAGAATTGGCAGTTCATCAATTATGCAGTGCCCTGACAAATTGGGACTGGAGGTCAAGATCGCATTGTTCAGCATCGGCCAGATGGGCATGTTGAAGGAGGAAGTGAAAGGAATCACCGAGCTCCGCCTACAGTGTTCCCAGGAGGATGAAGACCCAGTGTTGGTGCTCTTCAAGCAGAGGGGTTAGAAGCTTTGGACTAGGAAGGAGTTGGAACGACCGGATCGTCCAACCTCCGCTCACTAGTTGATGCTGCCAAGTCAATCAGGACAAGTGCCATACCACCAAAGCCCTTGGGCAAGGGCAATGGTGGGGGAGAGAAGCTCAAGTCGCAAGGAGGAAGCTACTCATGCCGAAGATAAAGATCGCCCATCGAAGCAGGAGAAGAGAGTCAAACCACAGGCACATGTGGGGAGACCCTCATCGTCGCTCACTATAGCGACTGGGAGTGGACAAGGTGCGGAATGTTATACCAAAGAACCTTGCTCCACCTCAAACCGTCGAGGTATCTCTTGTCCACCAAGGGGAAGGTGGAACTGTTTTCAAGGCTCGGCGGACGAAGGACTCAACGTTGCAGCCATCTGCAACTTGGAGATAGCGAGTTGAACCACTAGGGAACGTGGGGAGACTCTCGTCGCCCACTATGGCGACTTGGATGGACAAGGCATGGATTGTCAGATCAAAGAACCTTGTCCCGCCTCAAGACTGCCGAAACATCATGTGGTCACCAAGGAGGAGGTGGTCCTGTCCTTTTAGTTCGGCAGAGATATGGAAGACTCTACGTTGCAATCATATGCAACATAGAGACATTGAGTCAAGCCCACAAAGAGACCTGAAGCGTCCCAAAGTATCCGTGGGAAGACTCTCGTCGCTCATCATAGCGACCCCAGGCACTCGAAGCAGACAAGCTACAAGCATCGACATCGGAGGGCTTGTGCTGTTTCAAACCGTCGAAATTCAAGAATGATCATCAAGGGTGAGATGGTCCTGTACTTCGCATTCGACGGAAGGAAGACCTTATGCTGCGGCCATCCGCAACATGAAGGCATCGAGTCAAGTCATGCAGGTCGAATGGCGAGACTCTTCATCGTGTTCTACACGACCCTGAGACAACTCTTCTCCGAGCTATTCCCGAAGGCATACGAGAGTTGTTTCACCCCCAAAGAAGCCAAAATGGCGAGACTCTTCATCGTGTTCTACACGACCCTGAGACAACTCTTCTCCGAGCTATTCCTGAAGGCATACGAGAGTTGTTTCACCCCCAAAGAAGCCAAACCACACAAGTTGACGCTGCGCAAGTCGAAGAGAAGTGAAGCCAACAGTGACTTGATGGACGGATAGTTGCTTGATGAAGGCAGACCGCACATGGCGGACTCCACTGGCGCTGCACAAGTGATGACCCCGGATTGGACGAAGGATCAGCGAGCGAAGCAGGCCTGAGGGAGGAGTCCTCAGCGAGACCCCAAGGAGCGGGCATTCCTGGCGTTGCGTGATGCTGGTGAAGTTGAAGTCAAGGCAAAGAAGGCAGAATTGAACGAGACAAGCGAAGTCAAGACTCAAGACGAAGGCCCCGAGGAAGCCCGGACAACGGCGTCGGGGGCGTCGCCGACTTTGGTGGGGGAGAATGTCACGGGGCGTTTCCCGTGACACGAAGCGTGAAGCCTCGCGGCACCAATGCCGCTCAACTTATAGCCCTCGGCCGCTCAGCGCCGAAAACATGGAACACATGCAGCCGCCCCGCACTGCGTAATATTGCGGAGTACCAAGTTATCCGCCCTTAGGGCATTTATCTTGTAAGGCCGTCCTTTATGAATGGCCAAGTAGGTGACGTTCCCGTAGGGTACGTCTTTTGCATCTTCAATATGTAACAAGACTCCTATACCTACGGTACACTGGGAGGAGTTCACTAGTGCCTTCCGAGGCCCAATTGTATGTTATGTTTCATCATATTTAATACAAGTAAGCTTTCCTTTAATTCTAGTGTCATGGCCTTGAGCGTGGGGTGGCAACCCACATCGGTGTCCCTTCGTGGCGTCCCGTGGTCCCTTCGTCGCCCCTTCGGACTTTAAGCGCCCAAGCGCCTACGTTAGTGCCGCAACGCGCTAATGCCACGGTCTCGTGACGAGTAGTCCAACACTCTAGTCATGTCCGTGATTGAATGCCTATAAGAGCGACTCTCGGCAAAGTCGTCTCGACCATAAAACTTCCGCTGCAAACTCAAAACAGGCTTGGCTAGGTGCCTATCCGCCTAGTCGCCGCACGTGGTCTAGTGTCCGAGAATGACCCCGTGACACGAGCGGGCGATGTCGGACGGCGAGAGGTCGACGGCAGCGGCTGACGGAGGGAAAGAGAGTATGGCGAAGGGGAGACGGGAGAAATTGTTGAGCAGGAAACAAAGAGGAGAGAGAGAGGAGAGCGCACAGGTTTTGTAGGTTTATTAGAAAAAAAGGGGAAAAAACGGATGTAATCTCGGCCGTCAATCGTGAATCGGACGGCCGAGATCGTTGAACATGTTTCACCCGTCCATGATGAATCGGGCAGTCGCGATTTTGGTAGCACTATGCTACCAAGTTGGTAGCATAGGGATTAAACCCCATTTGAAATAATTTAACAGTTCAATTTCTAAGAAAGAATGCAAGTAAAATGCTTTAAATGCAAAAAACTATCATGCTTCTCAAAATGATGTCTCCTCTATTGTAGCCTTATGGCTTACTAATAAACAGCTCTAGTTCTAACAATGCAGGATGTTTCAACAAATAATAAAAGAACAAATCACCATGCAAAATTGGTTTACAGTTGTGGAAAAAACAGCTAAGAGACCATTTATAAACAATAGAACAAGATATCATGGAAATGAGCATACCTTACTGTTAGGAACTTCCATTCTGCGGGAAGTGGGTTCATCCTCAACATTGGCCTGATAGTCATCTGCAGAAACAAGCTGCCCATTGGCAGTAGATGATGCATCTGGTTTTTGCACTTCTTCATTTCCTTCGGTAACTGGATCATATTTCAAAACAGAAAACATGTATGAAAAAGATATGTATAGTTACAATATGATGACACTACAGCAACAACATGGAGATTTTAGTTTCAAGTGCCGATGGAAATATGTAAAAGAAATGAAACAATTATCTCCAAATATGACAACTTTCGTATTTAAAGAAAGGCTGAAAAATACACTTCTAAATTGGTTTACTAGACTGGAACAGGAAAAAAAACACTATAAAAAACGATGGGCCTACATATACCAGAACCATTAACTTCATCTTTTTGCGGCTGTTCCGCATCAGCCTGCGCATCAACAACCCCTATCGTAGAGTCTTGTGCTCCAATTTCGTCTACCCTTGCGTCAGAGTCCTTCACACCTTCTGCTTGCGTCTCATTAGCCGCAGCAAGCATCGCCTCATCAGTATCCGACCCTATAAGAACCAGTATCCAAGAAGAAAAAAAGAAATCAATGATCAAAACGACATCAACTAACAAAGAGATAGTCCAAAGATAATGGAATAATTACGAGAGCCCCCGATCTCCCCATCAGCACCGGGAGCCTCCCCCACGCCGCCCCCGAGCTCGCCCTCATCCGCGGCAGCAGGGAGCGTGGCATCGGCCAATACCTCCTGCTTCTTAAGCGGGGCCTCGTCCTCTTCGTCCCGAGGCTCCAAATCGTCTAGCTTCCTCTTGTTGTCGCCCGCGTCGGAGGCGATCCCTTCGGCGCCCGGAGAATCGACGGAGGTCACGAGCTCGTCATGCGGCGCGATTGCGTTGTCGACCCCTGTGTCCGCCATGGAAGCTCCGAGGATACGCGAGATGATGTGTAGGGTTCGAGTGATGTCGGAAGGGTAGACGATCTCGCGGACGGAAGAGTGATAGGGTTTTAGAGGGCCTCACGCTCCGAGCCTCCAGTATCTATAGTCGAACTATGTCGGCCCCCCTACTTCTCTGTCATGGGCTGGGGAGCCTAAATTTATGGGCCTTGGGCTCCTTTTAATCGTTCTCTCATTCATTTTCCATATCTGTATTTTTCAACATAATCATGCAACTCATAAGATAAGATCACAAAAAATATTAATAGCTTGAAATAAAATACAAGGATAAATAAGTTATCATGACTTAATCATATATGTTCCAAGAACTAAATAAATAGTTATTAAAATTACTAACTGTATGCATGAAATAAGTATTCTAGGCTCTCTCTGCAACATTATGTTTTATATACCCATTCTATATTTCTCAATTAATAAAAAAACTCCACTTTTAATTCATTTTGTTTACTTTTTTTGTTAAAGGTATGTCTATTTCTTGAGCGAGGAATCGATGAATAAAAAATTTGTAAGAGGGGGAACGTGTCATACTTCTCGAAACGAAAAAAATGTGGTGTGATGTACAAGACTTCTCCCTTGCCTCATTTAGAATGAAAGAAAGATGATATTGCAACCTCCAGTGTTTCGAAATCGAGAAGTCAAAACGAAAATGTCAATAAACTATTTTATGTTCTTGTGTTTGCCTTTCATTCTCCCTCTCATTCCTATTATAATGTTCATGTGATTTGATCATTACTGCATTAGTTTAAAGTTTATCGAATTAAGTTTATGCTTTCGTGACATATTTAATAAAATTGAAATTTTCGGTAAAACATTACTTCACCTACTATTGGTTCCTTTGATCTACTATCGAATTATTTCTTTTTAATTATTTAATCATATTTTAAAGCATGGCACTTATTTTTCAAGAAGATCGATCAATTTTCTTCTATCGAGATTTTGTGATTTACTCTTTTCCTAATGAAAAATTGCATGCAAGCCTATTTATGTTCATCACAAGAAAAATGGTATTTAACAAAGGGAAAATGGTTGTTATAAGTTAAAATTCAATCGTTATTGATCATTAACGACGAAAAAATCTAATCGTCAATTGCCATTATAGGCTCCATCGTTACTGTTACGAAAAGAGGGAGAGAGGGATCGCACGAAATACAGAAGAACGTGAAGAGAAAAAATGACGGCGACTCTTTGTTATGGAATAATGATGATTACAATGATGGGTCTCTGTCTAGACCCCTAGGGAGTTTATATAAGCACTCCCTTTAACAGATGATATGAATTACATACGGACCGGGACTCTAAATAAATTTTCTGAAAATAGGACATATATCTCGTAATAAGGAATTACAACGAGACCCTCGTAGGGGAATTCTGCTGAAGCGCCTGACTATATAGGGGGACCAACTGGATTCAGATTCAAGGCATTATGAACGGTTACAGATCAAAACAAATGAGCATCATCAAAACAATTAATGACAATCACAAAGTTGGCCGCTAAATTCTTTTAACGATCATGTACCTCATCATTAATAATAAATTGCAAACACTAAAATGCTTTTCGTATAATATTTATAATGACGAGTCACATTTATGACCATGCATTAAGCTCTTGTTATTAGTTTTAATGACAAGATTTCTTCTCCCTAATAATCATTTTTTGCCATTACCAATCATTAGCATAATAATTGAAGATTTTTAAATCATTTCACATCAAAACTCTTTCATAACCATGTTAATTGGTCATTGGAACGCAATGGCTAAATAGATATATAAATTTCCATATATTATGAACATTAAAATAGATATATTTCACGACACAACACACATTAAACTTTCACCCAAATACATTTGACAAAGCATAAGAATAAGAGGATGGCAATGTGACAAGATAAACACGGAATGGAATAGGGAAGGCACATGAAGGTTTCGGCCTTGGTTTCCTTAGTTTATGCGCAATATTTTTATAATCAGATCTCGACCGGACCGAACGATCAATTGAGTTGTGGTTGGATCGATTTAATCGGGTTGAACTGGATTTCATTAAAATAATATTATTTATAATAATTTTAAAGATATATAAATAACGAATAGTATATTATGTATAAAATATTAGTAACCTATTAAGATTGAAACACTAACATAAATATATTTATTTATTATATTTAAAATATCATTATTGGTGAGAAAATTATTTCGAATTGTTAATACTTAATACTAATAAATTATTATTAAAATTTTATTTATCATTAAGTGTTATTAATCGTATGTTAAATTCTTTTTACCATAAATCACTTTTATATTTTAATTTATGTTTTCCCATTTTTTCCTTCCTCTCTTCATTAATTTTACTTTCTTTTTCTTCATTTTTTCTCTCTCTTCATTAATTCTCTATGTTTTATCATTTAATGCTATTAACAATATATTAATTTATTATCACCATGAATCACTCTTATATTTTCTTATTCTTATTTTATTTTCATTTTACATCCCTACCTCTCTCTCTCTCTCTTCATTTATTTTGCTTTCCTTTTTTTTTTTGCCTTTCTTCTTATCTCTCCATTAATTGTCCTTCTGTCTTTACTATTTTTTTCCTTTGATTCAAATATATTACTTTCCTTTTTTATTTTCATATTTTTCTTTCTTTATTAATGTTTTTTTATTTTTCCCCATTTTTTAGTTGAATTGGGTTTCTTTCAGTTTGCTAGTTCATCGGTTTATACCGGTTAAACTAGTTTTTTCCCAATCAGATAATTTTGATTTTGGCTTCGAATCGGATCGGACCAGCCATCAATTCGTGATTGAACTAGTTGAATCGATCGGTCTAGTCCATTTTAATAACCTTGCCTACGAGAGATCTCTCCTTTGCCTCCATGGTTTTGGATTGCCTCTTATCTCATGGCAAGCTTCTAGTTTGAAATCTTTTTGGTTATTCTTTTTGGGTTGTGATTGCTTATTTTCTTTATATAAGCAGGGGTCACGTTGAAAGGGAAAAGTACATGTCGTAATAGTAATAGGTGGTAAAACAAACTAGAGAGAGCACTAGAGATGGTATACAAAAACCAAATTGAGCATGATTAAAGAAGCAAATTGAGCATGAGGGTAAAGAAAATTATATTTGTAATGTAATTGATGCCAAAGACAAACTTAAGGCCGTGAGAGAGTACCTAGCAGAGATAAGGAGGATGTACATCTTCTTGTAAACCTTCTCGAGCATAGACTTCTGCGTCTACAAGATCTCACCATCAACAACCATGCAATTGATAGCCTCAACACCTTGCTGCAATGTTCCAAAAGATAAAATAGGCAAAATGCTAAAGTGAACAAAAAGCGCATTAAACAGGGAAAGGTGGGTGGGTGGGTGGGGGGAATCAGGTAAAGGAATGGTGGCAGCGGTGCATCAAAGGTGATAACAACACACCATGGACCTAGCACCAGTGTACCAGCGGCACCTAGAGGAGACAACAACATGAAGGCAACCATGGAGCAAAGAAAGAAACTGGAAACTAGGGCATCAACTGCGTTGCGTGGTTTTGGGTCAACAGACACGAGCTTATGGTCGATCGTTTGAGGAGTTCGTGGAGGAACAATCTGCAATTTGTTTCTATCGCGTTGAGGAAGGAGATGAGAATTAAGTTGTGCGGCTGCTCATATGGGGATTTTTTTATATTCATTGTCCATTAGGTTTTCTTTATCGCACGGTTGTCATTGGGAGGGGGGGATTTGATTAAGGGTGTAGATGTGTTTTTGTTATTAATATAATAAACCTTTTTGAGAGGGGAACCGCTAATTGGTAAGGCATTGATGGCCACTTTAATTACTTGTAGTTATTTTCGACTTCTAACGGTCAGATTTAATTTTTTTATCGACCAAATTTTTTTCACGCCACTATTAATACTTTCATTAATGAAAACATATTAATTTGATCAATATTGAGTATTATTGATGACCGTTTTTTCATGTTTCCATTAAAACTTAGACATTGAGGCACTTTTTTTTTACAGTGGTTCTCTTGATTATGACTTGTGGAAAATAGTTGAAAATGGGTTTGAAAGGTTTAAATGGTGTTTTCATTAATATTTCATTTTTTTCATTTTTTGAGTCTGTTGATTTTCAAATTTCACTTCTCAAATTTGATTCTAAAGCTTGAGATGCATTTTATTGTGCTTTAGATGTAGAAAATTTAAATATTACTTTTATTCATTCTATGTATCATAAAATTTGGCAAGTTTTGTTACATATATACGAAGGGAATATTTTTGATAAAAAAATGCACATCGAATATGGACACTGAAGAAAATGTCAATTCTATATCCATATCATCTGACCAAAATGATATCAATTTGTCTTAATGGCAAAAAATGAAAATGATGAGATAACATCAAATTCCTCTTATTGTTCTACATCTACTAGCAATGATGGTGATATCAATTTTGATATTCATAAAGAATTTTCATCTCTTATACAAAAGTATCTTTATCTTAAAAAAATGGATTATTAATAATGGATATCTTGCTTTGAAAAATGAGTTTGAAACTTTTAAAAGTGATTTGACTGTAACACCCCAAGATTTCAATAAGGGCAATACAGTAATTTGGCATAAGCTCAATTGTTAAAGAAAGATTAACTCCTATTTGAAGTAGGAATTACAATTAGACTGGGATTAGATATTTCAATTTGGTTTGAGATCCAAAATAATGTTTAATGAACATAGGACTTCCACATAGAAGAAGATTGGGAATTTTATAGCTTAAAAATATTTTAGTCATTCATGCGAAAATTAAGTGATAAAATATTGTGGACTTAAATAATTTTAAAAATTAGATGATAAAATCTTATCATATTAAATAATTATGAAATTTAAAGAAAAGAAAGAGATATAAAGATAAAATAAAAGTAGAGTTTGATTGAAAGAAGTTATAGAAGAGATAAAAAGGAATTTGAGTAAAGATATATTTTTGATAAATATGCTTATGGAATAATTAGTGAAATTCAGATTTAATTAAATCTGAATATTTAAGAGATGATAATTAATAGATTTATTTCCTCAAACCTCCCCTAAACTATCATGATTTTTCATATCTAACCCATTCCGTCAATTTCTCGATTATCTTTAATTTTTTACATTTGTGAAAAGTCCATTATACCCCTATCTTAGAGACATTAAGTGTTAGTCTATTTTCTTAAAATAATATATAATAATAATTAAAAATAATTAAAAAATGTTGATGGGTCATTCCCGGCGTTCATCCACAAGGCCAAGAACACGCCCTGCTGTCCGCCGCCATCACCTCCGCATTGGGGCAAACCCTGGATGCGACGACGGCGTCGGATTTGAAGAAGACCACCTTGCCGCTGGAGATCAACCCAGAGACGAAGGCCAGGATGAAGGTGGGCGACGCGAAGACGAAGAAGATCAAGATCAGGGTCTAGTGCGATGGGATCCCCTGCAATCGCTGACGATGGCTCGCCCCACAAGCGGTAGCGGTAAATCCTCATCGTCGGCGTTAGCAGGGGGATCCCATCGACGCCGAGCGCCTCTATCGCCGTTGCTTCGAGACCACGGATCTCTTCCCGCGCGACATCGACTCCATCCTACGTAACCCCCTCTCCCTTGACACCTTCCTCGCTGTCTCCGTCGGGTACCGCTGGCTCGAGGCTGACGACGCTGACACTTTCCTCACAGATCCGTCGCCCTCATGGGCAGTGCTCAACATGTGGAACTCCAAGGAAGTGTTCCGGCTGGAGGTGCGCGGGCCAGGTGGCTATGGAGGGGGATCGCCACAGTGAGCAGGGCGTTGGATCAGGCGCCGTGGCTCCGGATTCCCTCGGTCTCGGACCTCTTCCGCCCCTTTGGTCTCTATTTCTTGTACGGCGTGGGCGGGGAGGGTCCTAGTTTGGCAGAGCTCGTCACAGTGCTCTGTTGGCATGCCCACAACATGGCTCACAAGATGCTGTGTCCCCCGCCCCTAGGGGTACCACATCCACTTCATTGGCTGGCCAGCCGCGACTGCGTCTGGTTCGCTAACCTGCCGTCCAAGCGGCTAAGCATGGCCAAGAAGAAACAAAATTGGGTGCAAGTTGAGGGGGAATGACTGGTGTTTCCCAACTGGGGCACATCGTTTCCCAACGAGGTAAAGCGGTACGTGGGCGAGATGGCCAAGCAGGTCGATGGGAGATTCGGACAGTTTTGGACATTGGTTGTGGGGTGAGTGTTCGGAACTAGTGCTACTTGTTTGTTGTTTTGTTTCTCTAAATTGTGCATCTGCGCCCTTATTTTTTAAACGTTAATAGGACGATTGGAGAAAGCTAGAATCCACGACGTGCGAGCAGTGGCTACAGAGGTCGTCGGTCGGCGTTAGCAGGGGCAAATTTTTTATTTGTTTTTATATTTATTATGTATTATTTTAAAGGTTACAGGGGCAATTTGGACTTTTTGTAAATAAAAAAGAAGTTAATGGGAAACATGACAAAATTGGATGGAAGGATCAAATTAGAAAAATTGTGATAATTTAGGGACCCAAAAAATAAAGTTCGTAGTACGAGATTAGATTTAGAAAATCGTGATAGTTTAGGGATGGTTTGAGAATAACACTAATTAATAATGGATGGCCATGATTGATGGAGAAATAGTCCAAAGCCTAATAGGAGTAAAAAATCTTAGTTGAGAGTTATAAATAAGGCCTAAAATGTGGCTAGAAAGCATTATTTACCTCCACAAAATTTCTACACGAGAGCTCCTCTTTCTCTTTCATTTTCTCACAAACTAAGGCACTTGAGAGCGTGGGTAATATATCGTTTCAAAGCTCCGACAGAGGAGAACAAGATTCAAGTGATAGTCGAAAGTTTTTGAATGTTAATAAGGAGGAATCGTCGGTCAAAGTCGTGACATCCGAATAGTCCACAGACAATAGGAATATAGTTATTTTTTCAACCAACCTAAGATACGTAGGGGGATCCCCATGGCAAAAATTTTTCGTAACATGGACCTCTGAACTCTTCTCCGTCATACATATATTATCTTGATATATTATTAGCATTGATTGGATATCTTATGACATAGATAGGATGGTCAAAAAGTCACATCGAAACGTGACTTCCCGACGGTGGCAGAACCCGACCCGAGTTCTGCACTGCCCAACCCGAGTTCTTATGAACCCGATGCGAATACATTGAAATCATACCGAGTTCCATGAACTCGGCCCGAGTTATGGTTAGTGTGGTCCGGGTTCTAGAACCCAAGATCGAATAGAAGGCGAACGATGCTTACTCGGCCCGAGTTCTCTCATATTCAGCCCGGACTCTAGCAGTCGTGAGTGGACATAAGTGAATAGGGTCGATCCGGCCTAGGTTCACCTAAGACCTGGCCTGAGTTTACCCTTGGCTGAGGTTTAGATGCCGAACAATATTGAACCCGACCTAGGTTCTGCATAGCTCGGCCTAGATTCCTATGAATCTGGTGTGAATAAGATCAAAATCGGACCGAGTTCAATGAACTTAGCCTAAATTATGGACAATGCGACACAAGTTTTCCTTATCCGAGTGTGACACAAAAGTAGACGAATAGATTCGAACCATGTTTGGATCCACCCGGCCCGAGATATAGTATTGATGGAATAACAAATTGGAAATGTAGCGACGTGGCCTGGGTTCCGTCAGATCCAACCCGAGTTTAGTTATAGAAAATGTTATTGTTGAAGTATTAATAAAGATTAATTATGATCATTGTTATGTTGATATTTTTTGGACATAATAGTATCATAATTGATCATGGATTATTGGTTACTGATAATTGATTTATTGCTATTATTGAATTATTGATATGATACGTGAATTGTTATATAGAATCATTGTTAAATTGATTATCGACAATTGACTTATTTATAAGATTGAATTATGGGCATGATGATACGTCATCACATATTGTTATTGATAATTGATAATGAAGAATTGAAATCGATGAAAAATCGGTTATTGGGAATAGGTGTATGGATTTATTGATTGACACGTAATTGATATGGCATGGTTGATATGATCCTATGATGGTACCCCGAATTGAAAATGTGCCTAAATTGATAAAGATAAATGTCATAGGTAAAAAAGGATAAAAGATGAAAATTGTGGGTCTTCATGCGTTGCGTATTGCGATCATTATGGTTGATTGGCCTTACGCGGCATGATGTTCCCTTAATAAGAGAGAGGTCTCGACACGACCTTATGGTTCGTATGATAACTTCAAAGATTAAATGGATAATTAAATAATTGTATTGTGACTTTTATGATATAGACGATTGTATTGCAAATTGATTAATTGACAGTCGTATTGTGACCTTTATGCTATTGACGATTGTATTGCACCCCTTGTGGTTAAAGAAAAGATAATTGACTAATTGCAAATTGATTAATTGACAAACATATTGTGACTTTTATGCTATTGACGATTGTATTGCACCCTTTGTGGTTAAAGAAAATATAATTGATTAATTGTCAATCGTATGATAATCGTTATGATATGGACGATTGTATTGCAACTGATATGGTTGATGGATAAGTGAATTGCACCCTAGTGGCCGATAGATAATTAATTTTACCATCATGGCTGATGGATAGTGGATCGCGACCATTGTGCCTGATCGATAATTGCTAAATAGGGCCTCCATTGAGTTTGGCCAAATTGGATAATTGATTGACGATAATTGATAATTGAAGTGGTTGATATTGATTGATCATCATTAAGTTGATGGTATGGATAATTGTATAATTTATTAATAGCTTGTTGATAATGAATAATTGCTATAGCATAAATTATTTATCGTTAGTCATGGTACCGTTTATAGATTATTGTTTGTTCATAGAATTGAATGATTATTATTGATTCATGATTCATATAGATATTGTTATGGGTGGCCCTACGTATTGAGTTATGTCATTGGGTTTTACCCTTATATTTGGATTCATACAGGTGATGGTGATGACAATGGTGAGATGGTGGGTGGTTCATTTGACGGGTGACATGCACATGAATATATAGTCCATTATTATTTAGACGTGAACCCTAACCCACAAGTTATTGAATGTTGTATAAATGTCTTCCGCATATTATAATAGAATATTGTAAATTAGTCTTCCGCTTATATAAGTCATTGACTGAACAAAGTCAATGTACAAAATTGAGTGGCATCATCGAGATTGAGATATTTGCCTAGTTCAAAAAAGAAAAAAAAATATCGGGACATTACATTGACACTTTGAAAAAATAAAGAGATATTTGCCTAGTTCAAAATCATATTTTGAATAAGAAAATTGATTCATTATATTCTATTTGCATATCATATGATATAAAAAAAGAAAAATATTTCTAAACAAAATTATTTGGACAATAAAATTACTACATCTTTAAAACACATTAGGAATGTTCAAAAGTTTATTAGTGTTGTGAAAACTCTTACAAAGAATATTTCTTATGCATTACAAAAAAAATGATTTTAAAAAAAATTAGAAACTCAAATGAATATTATTTGAATTATTCTTATTCTTTTAAACATAAGCATTCTCATTATTATTATTTACAAAATAAACACTCTTATGATAGTTCCCTTGGCGCTAAAGATTTACATGCCTCCTAGAATGGTACTTTGAAGTTTTGATTTAATCATAATCATTTTATTAGATAATCTACTTGTTATTATTGTGGTGTTCATGATCACTATGCCTTTGAATGCAAAATAAAAAATTATATGAATATGGATATGAAGATGATGTGGGTTCCAAAAGGAATCATTACTACTTAATAATGTTGGAGCCAACCAGGCTTGGATACCAAAATGCAAATGATTTTTGTTTATAGGTGTACTTCAAAAAGAATTACAAAGAAAGATTTAAGTAAAGTGAAGCAACACATGTTTTGATAAATGTGTCATTGAAATCAATTTTTAATTTTGTACACAAATGAGGCAAATTACATCATGATTGATTGTCTAATTTACATTTACTTATTCTTTCATAAGTTCAAATGCATCTGAATTATGAACTTGAAATGATATGTTTTGAATTTGTATAAATTCATAATGATAATATTTTTTTTAACTTGAAATGATACTTACACTTGTGAAAGGACTTGCCTATATGATATCATTATACAAATATATTATTTGACAAGTGTGTGTCCTTAGTATCACTTGAATATCATATGCATCATGCTAGATATGCTAGATATGAACAACAACAACAACAAAGCCTTATCCCACTAGGTGGGGTCGGCTACATGGATCATACGATGCCATTTCGCTCATTCGTTGATCCATGTTCACGAGATTCGACAGGGTTTTACGCTGGCTGTCGAGGCCTAACACAACCCTCATCTTTTATCCGGACTTGGGACCGGCTATAAAATATAGGCGGAGTTATATGCTAGATATGAACGTGCTTGAAAAATACATTTATGAAAATAATATTTACATGAAGCAATATAACGACCGCTCCATGAATAAAAAACCCCTAAAGGAAGTAGCGGATGATTGAGAAGACTGACAAAACATTCAAAAAGTTTGGAGATGTTGAACGAGATTAAAAGAGTGGACGCCCATTCTGAAGCACAATAGTTGCAAACCTTTGGGAATGAACGCCCACGAGACAAATGGACGTCCGCTTTGTTGAAGCACATTTGCCAATGTCCAACAAACAACTAGACAAATGAGAGGACGTCTTTTTCGAGTACAACAATGACCAAATTATTAGAGTAGATGGCCAAGCAATAGATGCCCACTTCAAAAAAGACAAATAGTTCGCCAACAAATCATATGATGGACGCCCACAGGAGCAGATGTCCACTCAAGTGTTGACAAGATAGAATAAGCTTTTCATCTTTTCCAAAAAAGTTACACAACACTCATCTCATTGAATATCACCTATAAAAAAGTTGAAGGTTCATCATTAATAGCTCTTGACAACTGAGATGACATACTTGGAGCATTCTTGAGTTAGATTGGTGAATTCATTCACTTTGTTCTCTATTTTTTTTCTTTCTGTTGTGAGTTGAGATTAGATCTTATAATAGAAAAAAGAGAGTAATTCTTCCTCTGGTATTGAGTTGTTGAAGTCCATTGTTAGAAGAGATATGCTTTACCTCTTGGGCGGAGAAAAGACAGTGATGTGTAAAGGGTTCCTATCCCTATTTGGAAAGATGTTTGCTAGTGGATCTCCAAATCTCTCAAGTCATGAAAAATCAGAGCGGAAACTTATTCTCGTCAACAAATAATTTATCTTCTACTCTTACTTTGTTACCTTTCTCAGTGGCATGTAATTGTGTTCTCAAAAATTGCTTTTACTTAACCAAATCATTTTTAACATACTAATTCACCCCCACGTGCTTTGGATCCTATGTATATAACCTTATTAATCTCTTTTTTTACAATATTGTCACTCCAACCATGTGACTTTATCTTAATTACTTACATAAAGATGCAGTAATAGTATTTAAGAGCGATAATAATGTCACCTTTTTTTATTCTTTTTATAAAACAAGTTAGCCATCTATTACTAAAGTATATATATATATATGTATATATATATATATATATATATATATATATATATATGTATTCATTTTATTTTGAGATTAAAAGTCTAAGAAGGATTCAGTGGATTTTGATACATAACTATGATACTTCGTAGTTGAACTAAAAACTAGTGAAAACTTATCAAGTTTGATCAATATAATCAATTTAAAAATTATTTTACGATTGAAGAAAGTTAGTACTTTTGTATATTTTCAACTTAATCAATTTCTTTTGGTTTCATTAAAGGCCGAACACTAAATTAGTTAAATGATTTAAAAATGTAATGTTCCAAAATTTTACCCTTATGTCATGTAGCATTTGGACTTATTTTGGACCGCATTACCTACATTATCTTTTTCTTGGGCTTTTCTTACATATAATGCGAAAATAAATTAACTATTTATCTTTCTTTGATAGAGTGCGGAAGCGATATTGGTTTCTAACTTCTCTATGAGTCCTACAAAGGCTACATAACTTATAAATCACTTTACATCAATTAACAATGAACTAATGACTCAATATCTATGTCCATTTTACATCTCTACGAATATCGATGCTACCCACATCTCCATTCTTACTTATCGGTTCATCTACTTGTGATATTCAAATACAAGAGTTTTCATGAGTAATGAATACTCAATATATGAGATAACACAAAAGGATATAAAATCAGAGTAGAAGTGAATCAAACTTAATCATGAATCATTCATAAGGTCATTGATCAATAATTATGCACTTTAACAAACATTGTATTTACTTTTGTTCATATTCATATTAATATTCATGCTCTTTATTTTCATGTTCATAGTTCTTACACTTGTTCATATTCATATACTTATTCATCTTCTTATTTTTATTCATGGTCCTCCTATTTGTTTGTATTCTCATATGAATCTATATAGAAGTACCTCACACAAGGCTGTAAACTCCAAATACAATAAGAGAAGTGCCTCACACAAGACTGTAGACTCCTCAAGGAAAGTGCCTTACACAAGACTGTATGCTTTTTAGGAAGATGCTTCAGAGACAAGGCTGTAGACTTTTCATGTTTTTCATCTTTTATCTTGTTACTTGATTACTATTTTTTCAATTCAATTCATCATACATCAATGCATGGATAAAAAGGACATTTGACAATACATGAATCAATAAAATAATCCAATGAAACAATCAATTGAGATCCGGACTAGATTAATAAAAGTTCAGTTTGGGTTTAACATGACTCGTGATAGGTGTGTTGAATCACGTACTATTCTTATGTTTTGATGATAACAAACACACAAAAGCAAAAGAATTAGAAGAAAATGTTAAAAAAATTTCAAATAGTAGAAAAATTTTAGATGCCATGTTTAGTGGCTCCAAGGTGGCATCCAACAAGAAAAGTCTTGGTTATAATTCTTTTGGAAAAAGGTATGATTCAATAATCATATTAATGAGAGCTTCAAATATGTACAATTCAAATTTGACTTGTTTTTATTATGGTGTACAAGGTCATTACTCTTTTGAATGCAACATTAGAAAAAAGAAAAAAAATATTGGAATGAAAAAAATTAGGATTCTTAAAAAAACTAATACTACCAAGATGGACCGAAATAAGTTTGAATACCAAAAAGATAAATTTTTGTCTCTTTGTTTTAGGAAACATCAAGAAAGGTGAAATAAAGCAAATGTTATATGGACAGTGGTTGCTTAAGCGACATGATAAAGGATGCATCAAACTTTGTCACATTGAAAAAGAAGAATGGATGAATTATCACTTATGGAGACAATGAAAAAGGAAAAGTTATTGATATAGGTAAAATTGGTAAAAATGATAAAATCTTTCTTGAAAATGTATAGTTAATAGATAGTTTGAAGCATAACCTAATCAGTATTAGTCAACTTTGTGATAAAAAGTTTCTACCAAAAATTGAAAAAGAAAAATGTCTAATACTAGATGAAAATGAAAATTTGTTGCACATTGTCTTTAGACACAATAACATATATAAAATTGACTTTGAGGACTTAGAAAATGAAAAGTGTTTAAATGGCATGATGATTCAACCTTATGGCATTGATGTATTGGTCATGTGAGTTTTAAATTATTAAATAAGCTTTCTAAAAATAAACTTGTGAGAGGACTACCTAAAATAAAAATTGAGAAAAATATTGTGTGTGATTCCTATTTAAAAGGAAAATAAACAAAAAGTTCCTTTTTAATCAAAAGACCTAATTAGCACCAAAGTCCTAGAACTATTGCATTTATATTTATTTGGTCCAATTGATATTACAAGCCTAGGTGAAGAAAGATGTAGATGACTATTCACACTTTACATAGATTTTATTTTTTACTCATAAAGATGAAGTTTTTCTTACATTTCTGAAATTTGCAAAAAGAGAACAAAATGAATTTTGATCAAAAAATCTCAAAAATTAAAAGTGATCATGGTGGAGAGTTTGAAAATAATAAGTCTGAGTTATTTTGTGAAGAAAATAAAATTTCACATAATTTCTCCACACATAGAACACCTCAACAAAATGGAATTGTTGAAAGAAAAAATAGTACTGTACAAAAAATCACAAGAACTATTTTAAATGAAAGTACTCTTCCTAAATACTTCTAAATAAGACTCATAATAAAGAAAACTTGTTAGGATCTCATTTATGGAAAAAACACCAAATATTTCATATTTCAAAATTTTTGGTTGCAAGTGTTTTGTACTGAACAATAAAGACAAGTTAGGAAAATTTGATGCTAAGTCTGCTGACGCTAATTTTTTTGGTCATTTTAGTACAAGCAAAGCATATAGAATATATAATAAAAGAACTCTTTTGGTTGAAGAATCCATGCATGTTAAATTTAGTGAGACTAATGATTTTGTTTTGAGCAAACGTGTTGATGAAGATGATACAGGGGAGTTTGAAGTGATAGAAAAATTAGAACAAGCTCAATTAAAAGAAAGTTCATCTCATGAAGAAATAGTGAAAAAGAAAAGTAAAATCAAATTGAAAAGCAAATGTAAGACTTTTAAAGAATTAATGATCATCAACTTGACATGCCACAATTGATACCCAAAAATTGAAGAAATGCTTCATCACATCTAATTGAGCAAATAATTGAGAATATATGTGATGAAATCAAAATTCGAAGCTCTTTAACATTTTTTTATGCTTTTTCAACTTTCCTCTCTCAAGTTGAACCCTCTTGTATATATGGGGCACTATATGATTCAAATTGGATACATGCCATGCATGAGGGGCTAAATAACTTTGAGAGAAATCAAGTTTGGAAGTTTGTAGAAAGACCCGTTGATTATTCAATTGTTGGAACCAAATGGGTATTTCGAAATAAGCTAGATGAAAATGGTGCCATGGTGAGAAACAAGATTAGATTAGTGACCAAAGGTCACTCACAAATTGAAAGAATTAGTTTTGATGAAACTTTTTCTCCTGTTGCACGACTTGAAGCTATTCACATGCTTTTGGCTTTTGCTTATTTTAAATGTTTTAAACTCTTTCAAATGGATGTAAAATCGACATTTTTAAATGGTTTCATAAATGAATTTTATGTTGAACAACCAAAAGACTTTGAAAATTTTAATTTTTCGAATCATGTTTTAAACTTTCAAAAGTTCTTTATGTACTAAAGCAAGCTCCAAGAGCTTGGTATGGATGACTAAGTAGTTTTTTTGATTGAAAATAAATTTTAAAAAGGGACACCACACAATTTTTAAAGCATTTTAAAAAAATTATATTTTGATAGTGCATATTTATATTGATGATATAGATTATAGTGCTATAACGAAATCCTATGAAAAGACTTTGAATCTCTTATGCAAAAGGAATTTGAAATGAGTCTTGTAAGTGAGTTTACATTTTTTTAGGACTGCAAAATATATAAAAGAAAATATATAAAATCTTTGTAAGTCAACAAATGAGTCTTGTAGGTGAGCTTACATTCTTTTTACACTCTTGAGCAAACAAATGATGAAATCATTGTAAGTCAAGAAAAATATACAAAAGAATTGCTCAAGAAATTTGAAATGAATGATTACAAACCAAGTCAACTCTAATAAGCACGACAACCAAACTTGATAAGGATGAAAATGACAAAGCAATTGACCAAAAAAGGTATAGATGTATGATTAGTAGTTTACTCTATTTAACAGTATAAAAATCAAATATTATGTTTAGTGTGTGCTTGTGTGTTAGATTCCAATATGCACCCAAAGAATCTCATTTAGTGGATGTTAAAAGAATCATGCAATACTTAAAAAAATACTTGTAGTCTAGGCATGATATGATAGGAACTCAACTTTTGATATACATGCTTATACTGATGTGACTTTGCTGGGTGCAAAATTGATAGAAAAAGCACAAGTGGAATATGATATTTTCTTGGGAGGTTCCTCATTTCATGGGCCAACAAGAAACAAAATTTCATTGCCCTTTCTACTGCCGAGGTAGAATACATTACCGCTCGGCAGTTGTTGTGCGCAAATTTTGTGAATTAAACAATAGTTGCTTGACTATATGGTAGTCTGTACTAGTGTACCCATGAAATGTGATAATACAAGTGTCATAGATATGACAAAAAATCTAATAAATCACTCGAGAACTAAACATATTGACGTAAGATATCACTTCATTAGATACTTAGGAATACTCGGACGTTAATAGGATATTAATTCTAAGCAAAGGTGATTTGCTTATCCAAATTCATCTTTGACCTGAGTTGAAAATCAAAGGATGTTGCACAACATCTACATTAACCCACTCAAATGTGTAAAAATTTTCTGTATCCTAAATTAAACACGATTGACATGTCATCGGTCGACCGGTTGAGTATCTATCATTGTAAGAAAAGTTATGTGTTAGGGGGAGTAAAATTATTTTTACAAGAATTTTATAACTTTTTCACAATTTACATATTTTTCATATTTTTCGATTTATCTTCAAAAAAAGGGGGAGATTGTTGGATCTAAGTTTCAATGACATATAAAATTATATTTTGATGATACAAACCTTGAATGATTAAAGATGAAATACTGAAAAAGTTTAAAGAAAAAGTGATAACTTTATACACTACACTTTGATTAAATAATTAGCACTGATCTCACTAGTTTTGGGTGAATATTAGAGCAAATTCGTAGAGAATTTTGTTAACTTTCCATACACTCCAAGATCATCTAATTTGGATAACTGTGTAAAAAGTTATGCTCAAAATAGTGCATGGTGATCAACCTGTCAATCGAAGCTATGAAGGCCGATTAAGATAGTCCGGTCGATCGATCGGAGATACTGGTCGACCGATCAATGCATAAACTGCTCAAATTCATGTCGAGACCACACCGGTCGACAGACTAGTCGATGCACCGTCCGACCGATTAATTCGAAGGGAGAAAATCAAAACTGCGAGACTGTACCGGTTGAGACATCGGTCGATAGTTCGGTCGACCGGACAATTGCAGTCAGCCAGCAAATAAAGCGCAATGGTCATATAGACCATTCAACCGGTCCATAAATGCAGTCGAACGGTCAATTAATGAAATGAATAATAATGACTATATTTCAAAGAGAAAAATATGAAATTAATTCTGAACGAATTTTTCACATGCCAAAGTCTATAAAAGGAGTGCCAAATCCAGAAGCAAAGGAACCTATCCAAGCATTGAAGCAATACTTCAAGAAATAAAAAGATATTTTTCCTTGAAGTTATCATTTTAGTTGTGCTCTTCTTTCTTTGTTCCACTCTTGTGAGCCTCGCATTGTAAAGAGAGAAACATTTTGTTCAGAAAAATAGAGAGAGCTCCTATGTAAAAGTGGTTCAAATCTTACCTCTTGGGCGAAAGAAAATATTAGTTTCATAGGAGGAGAGGTTGTCTTACCTCTCGAAGCAGAGAAAAGGTGGTTGTGTAAATGGCTTTCTTCCTTGCCCCATTTGAAACAAAGGAAGTGCTAGTGAAATCTCCGACGATCTCGAGGTCGAGAAATCGGATCGGGGACGTAGGCCAAGGTGTGGCCAAACCTCGTCAACAACCACCCGTGTTCATTGTGTTTGATTTCTCTCACTCTTTCTCCCTCTAATATTATGTTTATAATCTAAATTGCTTTATTTGCAAAGTTTTATGAATCAGCTTTAAGCTTCTGCGATGATCTTTTTAAAATCGATATTTTTGGATAAAAACCAATTCATGCCCCCTCTTGGTGCCCTTTGGAATCCTACAATTGGTATCAAAGTGGGTTGCTCTTGTTTTAATTTTTTAAATCATCTTATTTTAAGATCTAATCATTTTTATATCTAGTCATTTTAAGATTTAATTATCTAGTTTTAAGATTTAACTATCTCAAGAGCTATGGCATCAAGTGGATTTGTTTTTACCGAAGGACAATCAATTAATCGTCCTCCTCTTTTAAATGCATCAAATTTTGCATATTAAAAAATCCGGATTCAAGCCTACATATATTCTATTAATATAAACATGTGGGATATTGTTGAAAAAGGCTATTATTTATATGAAAAATTACCTTCCGAACATGACGAAAGACAAAAAAAAAATTTCGAAATTGAATTGGAAGGCAAAAAATATTTTTTATTGTGCTTTGGATTCAACGGATTTTAATCGGATTTCTAGTTGTGAAAGTGCAATCGAAATTTGGAAGAAACTTATTACCACTTATGAAGGAACATGTAAAGTCAAAGAATTTAGATTAAATATTTTTGAATCATCAATATGATTCCTTCAAGATGCATGAAAATGAATCTATAAATAATATAGTTGCTCGATTTAATGATATTGTGAATGGCTTAATCTCTTTGGACGAGTCGAGAACTAACCCTCAAAAAGTGAAAAAGATTCTCAGGTCTCTCTCCTCTCAATCACATATAAAAAGGACGGTGATCGAAGAAAAAAATCTGAATAAATTGGATTTTGATTATCTTATTAGTTCACTTCTAACCTATGAGATCAGAAGAAGAATCCAATGCTCTCCAAAAGAAGACATTGGCTTTGAAAATGGCTCGAGTGAAGAAGAAGTAGACGAAAAGAGACTCGCCCGCTATACAAGAAAGCTTGACAAATATCTCAAGTTAGTGAAATCTAAAAAAAAGAGTGAGAAGCCGAAAAGAAGATTATGTAAACATCGCTCAAGTCTCATAAAAAAAGACAAAAAAGGAGATATCTCACAAAGGAAAGAAGAAAAAGCATGAAGAGACAAGTGAAGATGAATCAAATGACTCATCAAGTTCTTCTAGTGAGAATGCATACTTGTGCCTAATGGTACACAACGATGAGGTAATTTCTAATCCTTCAATTTTAAATAATAACGATGAGCTTTTCCGAAGAAAATATTTCTTTAGATGTGAATGACGAACTTTCCTCTCTCATAAAAAAATATTTTTTAATTAAAGAGAAAAATGAAAAATTACTACTTGAGATTGAAAAACTGAAAAATGAAATAGATTCTCTAAAAATTACACATGCTTGTGAAATAGTAAAACCAGTATGATCTTTAGAAAAGGTAAAGCAAGAAAATACTTTTTTGAAAAGTACACGAAATAATGAAAAGACTATATCTCATATAACAAAAAACAATCTTAGAAATCATTTTTGAAATAAAAACTTTTATTGGAAATCTAATCATTCCAATGATAGAAAATCGCATATTACTTGTTTTACATGCGGACTTTATGGCCATTATGCTTATCAATACAAAGTTAGAAAATAATATCAAAATGACATGATTTGAGTTCCGAAAGGAACAACAACAACAATAACAACAACAACAACAACAACAACAACAACAAACCCTTATCCCACTAGGTGGAGTCGGCTACATGGATCATACGACGCCATTCCGCTCTATCTAACAAAATTGGAACATCATCTAACAAAATTGGACCCAAAGAAGTTTGGGTACCAAAAATTACTTGATTGCTTTTCAGGTGTGCATCATTTGTAAAGCAAAGAACGAATGGAAATGTGAAGTCACAAAAGTTATGGTAAAAGTATCATTGGGAATACTTTTGCATTTTTTAAGTATTAAGTCTATTCTTTTGACTTCACTCAAAAATTTCAAAATGACTGTTTCTCTGAAGGAAAAGAAAGGAACAAAAGAAAATTGGTCATAGTGATAGAGGGAGCATGTTCAACTCTATTTTTGACATATCATGGATATCATTGTTTTAAAGTTTTATGCCATATTTTGATTCTTAATATATTTTTGTTTTGACTTTCATAAATTGATTTTGATTATAAAATAACTATAAATTTTGGGAAAGTTATCTTTCAAAACTTGCAATACTCTACATGTCTATTGTATGACAAAAGAAGGAAGAATAATTTTTTTTTTTGAAAAATTGATTAAGGAGGAGTTACATATGGATTCTTATATGCTTTATATATAAATTATTCATTTTTACGAAACAAAAGAGGGAGAAGCATAGGAGAAATATGATATGAATATCACTTTATATGAAGAGTACCTTATAATTAATATTCATGTGAATATCTACCATTGTAAGGAAAGCTATGTGTTAGGGGGAGTAAAATTATTTTTACAAGAATTTTATAACTTTTTCGCAACTTACATATTTTTCATATTTCTCAGTTTATCTTCATAAAAAGGGGAAAATTTTTGGATCTAAGTTTCAATGACATATAAAATTATATTTTAATGGTATAAACCTCGAATGATTAAAGATAAAATGCTGAAAAAGCTTAAAGAAAAAGAGATAACTTTATGCACTACACTTTGATTAAATAATTGACACTGATCTCATTAGTTTTGGATGAATATTGAACATCAAATTTGTAGAGAATTCTATTAGCTTTCCATAGACTTCAAAATTATTCAATTTGGATAACTGTACAAAAAGTTATGCTCAAAATAGTGCATGGTAGTCAACCTGTCGGTCGAAGCTATGAAGACCGATTGAGATAGTCCGGTCGACCGATCGGAGATACCTGTCGATCGATCAATGCATACACTGCTCAAATCTATGTCGAAACTACACCGGTCGATAGACCGGTCGATGCACCGTCCGACCGATCTTTTTTCTTGAAGTTATTATTTTAGTTGTGCTCTTCTTTCTCTCTTCCACTCTTGTGAGTCTAGCATTATAAAGAGAGATAATCATTTTGTTCAGAAAAATAGAAAGAGCTCCTATGTAAAAGAGGTTCAAATCTTATCTCTTGAGCGAGAGAAAAAATTAGCTTCCTAGGAGGAGAGGTTGCCTTGCCTCTCGAAGCGAAAAAAATGTGGTTGTGTAAAGGACTTTCTTCCTTGCCTCATTTGAAACAAAGGAAGTGCTAGTAGAATCTCCGACGATCTCGAGGTCAAGAAGTCGGAGCGGGGACGTAGGCCAACAACTATCCGTGTTCATTGTGTTTGATTTCTCTCACACTCTCTTTCCCTCTAATATTATGTTTAGGATCTGAATTGCTTTATTTGCAAAGGTTTTAAGAATCGTTTTAAACTTTCGCGATGATATTTGTAAAATCGATATTTTCGGATAACACCAATTCAACTCCCTCCTCTTGGTGCCTTTTGGGATCCTACATTTAGCTCTCCACACACACACATCTGACTTACAGCATAAGACATGTCCCTCTTCACTTTGTCATAGAGGCCCTCCCATCCCGGGTCACTACGAAAGTAGGGCTCGTATTTTCTTGCGAGTCTCTTGTTCGTTACATGGTAATTCTTGAAAACCTTTGAACATGAATGCTCAGCTTGGATCCTCTTTATCTGCCAAGTGGAATCTTGGGGTCCTTCAAATTCTTTGGAGAGCACATCACTCTCCATCCACACTTTTGTAGCATGTAGGTACTACCCTTCTACTATCACTCTTCGGGAAGCAAATTTGAAACCTATTTTTAATCCCGTGCACTTTGCAAGCCTCAACGAACTCCTATTTGCTGTTGAATAGCATGCCCACCTCAAAAATAGGATCTTCCATACCCCTGCTTGCATAAAAAATAGGATCGTTGTGTCTCACTTCACCCTCCTCGGAATCGGAGTAAGATTCTATTAGATCCAAGTCTGCGTACTCTGAATCTGAATAGTTGGTAGCCTGGGAATGACGTGCGTGTAATCCCACTGCATCGGCCTCTTACCCTTATTAAGTTTAGCATGGACACCTTCACCCTCGACACCTTATTAACTTCACCTTGGAGACCATCAACTTTAACTTGGACACCTTCACCCTCGACACCTTCATTAATTTCACTGGACACCATCAACTTTAGCTTGTGCCTCAACTTGTACACCTTTAGCCTCAACTTCATCTCCCCTGCATCAGATGCAACATGTGCCCCAGTTCCAAAATCATGTGCAACCTGTAACCTTCAGCCTCAACTTGCCCTTCTGAATATTCTCTTGAAGGTCATCATTGTCCTCTTCAATGTTGTAGTCTTCATCATGCAGCTGGTCTTCATCATTAGCATTAGTGTCATCCCTAATGTCTTCGTTTTGTATCTGGAGTGTGACATTTCATCTCCGGATCATCCAACCGTGCATTTTCAATGAATTGGTACTTTCAACGACAAGTTCAGACTTAGGCTCAATTTCTTTCACAACCAATTGTCTAGGAGGTGTAGGAGGTAGTGGCCAAAAAATGATCTACGTCATTCTCTTTCAGATGTCACACGTACAAATCAACCTGCCGTACTTTTGCTTGAGCACACATCTCCAAAACCCTTCCATCATTGTCGATGCTCCTAAGTCCTGTTGTCCAGTTCTTCCTTGGCTCAACCCAATGATAACACATTAGTCCTTCCACGCCAATGGTTTTAATCATGCTATCGATCTCAACCAGGGATATCAACTCGGGGTCGCAATCACAGTAGGTCTCCACCTTCTCATTATGGTAACTCCATTCACCTTTTTCACCTTTTTCACAGTAGACATCCTTTATGCAGGTCTACCAGATGTAGTGCATGGTCTAGTTGGTTATACACTAAGTTGAACTTTTATATGCTGGCTCTTTAGGTACAGAAGTTCCAATCTCTTATACATATCGACATCACTAAATCTATATAACAGAAAGACAAATTAAACAAGTAGGTTAACCCCGATTTTCAAAAGAAGCGGAGCTCTTCTACATAAGAGCAAATGCATTTTACAAAACATAGTGCACAATAATTGTTTAAGTCAACACCATAACTAAAATTCTAAAGTATTATTAGAATAGTATAACCCAAATCAATCACTCGACATACAAGGTCCAACCCTAGGAATGATAGGGATTTTCCTATTCCACACTGTGTTATCATTATTTGAGTTAAACTCATTCGTTCAAGACTCCATAATGGTAAGCCAAGCATGAAATCAACATATACTACATAACATAGCATCATAATAAACTTTCAGGCAAGAATCCATTGAACTGGAATGACTTTTCTCAGAGAAATAATAGAACTGAAACTATGGATATCTAGCCTTGGTGGTAAGGACAATGCTAAAATAGACAAGGTCTTTATTGGTTTAATTGGTAACACAAAACTTAAAAACTAACACTACTAGAAAAACGCGAATTGCCAACGGTCCGAACCGTCGGTAATCAGCCCGAAAACCGTCGGTAACGCAATTACCGACGGTTTTTCAGTCGGAATCGATCCGTCGAAAAAACGCTCGTCGCAAATGGATTTGCGACGGTTAAAAAAAATTCGTCGAAAATATCGACGGTTCTGGCCGTCGGAACAGTCCCCGACGGTTCGACCCGTCGAAATTTTTCGACGGTAGCAACCGTCGGAAAAGTCCCCGGCGGTTCGAACCGTCGATATTTCCGATGGTTGCAACCGCCGGAAAAGGCCGGCGGTCCGAACCGTCGATATTTTAGACGGTTGCAACCGCCGGAAAAGGTCGACGGTCCGAGCCGTCGCAACTTTTCGACGGTCCCAACTGTCGAAACTTTAGACGAGCATCGCAACCGTCGATCTTTTGACGGTCGCAAGCAACCGTCGCAAATAATTTTTTAAATATAAAAAAAATTAGCGGCCGGATCCGGCCTCCAGCGGCCTGGCAGCCGGATCCGAACGGCCACGGCCGGGTCCGACCGACAGCAGAGAGAGAGAGATGCCGGCGCGGAGCGGGAGAGAGAGAGAGATACGCCGGCGCGGGAGAGGGTCGCCGGCGTCCGGCGTGGGAGGGTCGCCGGCGTCCGGCGCGCGGGAGAGGCCGATCCGGTGCTCGCGGCCGGGAGAGGGAGAGAGGAGAGGAGGGAGAGAGAGAGGAGTGGAGGGAGGAGGGAAAATATATAAAGGAAAAAAGTGGAAAGAAAGTGGGAAAAGAAAAAAAAAAGCGGGATAACAAAATTTTAATTACCGACGGTTTTGGCCGTCGAAAACGTAAATAATAAATATTTTTATTTTATTTAGTTATATATAATATTTATTTTTTATTTTACCGATGGTTTGAACCGTCAGTAATCTTTACCGACGATCAAAACCGTCGGTAATTGCGACGGTTTGGACCGTCGCTAGTGATATTAATAAAATACTCTTATATATGATATTATTATACATTTACCGACGGTTACGACCTTCGAAAATTGCGGCGGATTTTGCGACGGATGGATATCCGTCGAAAATATCGACGTTCCTAATCGTCGAAAAATTAAATAATAATATAATAAATTATATAATTAATTTTTTTTATTTTTGACGGTCACAACCGTCGGAAAATCTGTCAAAAAAATTTAATAATAATATTAAAAATATATAATTTAATTTTTTATTTCCGACGGTCCTAACCGTCGGAAAAGTCGTCGGAAATTGCGACGGATGGATATCCGTCGAAAATATCGACGTTCCTAATCGTCAAAAAATTAAATAATAATATAATAAATTATATAATTAATTTTTTAATTTTCAACGGTCGTGACCGTCGGAAAATCTATCGAAAAAATTTAATAATAATATTAAAAATATATAATTTAATTTTTTTATTTCAGACGGTCGTAACCATCGGAAAAGTCGTCGGAAATTACGACGGATGGATATCCGTCGAAAATATCGACGTTCCTAATCGTCAAAAAATTAAATAATAATATAAATTATTTCCGACGGTCATAACCGTTGAAAAATCCGTCGGAAACGGAACCGTCGAAAAATTCGTCGCAATGCGACGGATTTAGAACCGTCGAAAATTATCCGTCGGAAAATCGCGATTTTCTTGTAGTGTAATGTGGCACTTCTAGTAAATCTGCAAGAAATTTCACGTGGCATATACAACCTATTTTTTTGAATAAAATGTAAGAATTAGTGATGAATATGCATCTTGTACAACAAGGAATTTAGAACTATAACATCTCAAACTATTTAGGCTAATGAAAATTACTAAAAACAAATGAAAAGCATTTGAAATTCTCTTATGTTTTTTTAGATTATACAAGCACGATAGCAAAAGGAAGAAACTCGAAGACAGTTATGAAAATACAACATATTTTTTATTTGCGAGAAATATAAAACAAGTTACAGCCCCTTAAAAAGTGTACACTTTACAATTCGAATAAGGAACAATTAATATTTGAAGTCATAGGTCAAATTTTATACTAAGCCAAGAAACATGACTTCCTAATTTCTCAGAAATAAAAATTCTTTAACTTGAATGCAACAAGGAGATCAAGCACTTCCCCCTAATATAGAATGCAATCACATTGCAATGACAATTTGCAACCATTTCTTGTAAAACAAAAATGCCACTACTCTACAAAAGATAATTCAAGATTTTTGTAATAGAAAACTAGTTAGCTTTACATATTATCCATTGGATAATTCTACTTTGAGAGTGATTCTAGTTCTTAGAAATTTTCTTACAGGATGATGACATTGTAGAAACAACGGCATGCATATTCCTATATGAATTCAATAAAAACTTTTCTGCTTTTCTGATTGTAAAATGTTGCATTTGATTTGATGAAGGATTTCATCTATTATTTTTTTCTTCATTTATTGTGTGTTCCTTTTGCTTTGCATAATTTATTTCCACCTTATTAAAGAATCTTGGTAGAATTACACATCCCTCCATTAGTTCAATGAAAAATAATAACCTTAGCAAGGAGGAATACATTTGGGTCCAAATTAAGCAGCCATCAAAGTTGCATGCTGATAACGAAAATTTTACTTTTGAGGCTAGAACACCACATGTTGGCCTTTCAAAAAAAAATATGGGCAAATATACTCTAACTACCAGAAGAAGTGGCGTAGCAATGTAAAATGTGAATTTTAACTAAATTATAACCATAAACTGTAACGACTCGGACCCTCGAGCCAACAGAAGCATTTTTTTTCTATTTTACTCGAGCGTCCAATTGCTACTCTATCATCTTGTCATAAATAGAACTCATAGAATAAATCTTTTCCTTGTATTATTCACGTAAAGAAACTCTAATATTCATATATTAAATACTAACAGCTTTAAATATTATTACAAGGTAATGTACTCAAAGAAATACCATCCAACACTCAGTTCCATGTGTCATCACTTGTCATGAGCATCAACCACCCGTACCTTTGACCTGTAGAATCCTAGTACAGGAAAATATATGTATATATATTATACATAAATGTACATATATATGCATAACCTCCATGAGCAAAGGCTCGTATGTAGGGCCAAAATAATATTTATTAAAATGCACTAACTTATAACTTACCCAAAATATGAAGCATTCATTTGATCAAGAATGATAATATCATGTGAAGAATTCTAAAGATTAATACATATTTATCATTGCTATAAAAACATAGATCATTATATCCTACCATATCAAAGCATATGTTCATGCACGTAAGCACTTTCATATAAGCATGAGCTGCCATTACATGTCATAATATAATCATATCTTCTCATATGAAAATCCTTGTTCATACATATAATCATTATCATATATGCAAACATTGTTACCACATCAAAACATGTCATATAACTATACAATATCACAATCAATAATGCATCAGATGCCATGCGCTTTAAAGTGAGATATATGCAAGAAGAAATGCATGCATATGTTATATTGCCAACTGGTTAAAGGCGTCCATTTTGGGATATCTGTCGACTCTACTGGGGAGGCTGATGAATTCTAGAGGTGACCTTTGTGAATTCAAATATGGCTCACACTAATTTCACAATTTGATTCCTATGGCACTTAGCTCCAAACAATCTAAAATTTCATTCGGGATATCTGTCGTCCCTATAAGGTCCATATAAGGGTAAGTTGTCGGTCTTACAAAGTTTTTCAACCATGCAAGAATAAATTATAGACCTTACAAGTTTTTCAACTATGCAAGAGTAAATTATCATCCTTGCAAGTCTTTCAACTATGCAAAGGTAAACTGTCAACCTTGCAAATCTTTTAATTATTCAGAGTAAGCGACCTTGCATTGGTCATTTGGTAGAGATAATGCACATGCATGATAATGAGATGTAATGCATGCACATAATCCATGCATATCATATTTTATCGTATCATATCATGTCATCTTGCAACATGTCAAGTCGTGTCCTTTTCTATCATATCTTGTTATGTCATGACATATCATATCATCCTATATCATATCATGTCATGTCATGCTATGTCATATATAGTTTTCTTAACAGCAATAACCATATAATGATACTATTATGAATAACAATGACACTTTAGGAACACATGCAAGAACTTATTCATACCTATATCATATCAGTTTATTTTCGTACATTCTTTTACATTCATATAACAATCTCTTAATTATCATATGAGACAAAATATGGCATAGCATTTGTGCAAGTATTCATTTATTCATTTATTATGAATCCACAATGATGCATAAAATTTTATGTTGCTTATAACAATGAAGGCAATAAAAGCACATGGATCCACACTACATACCTCTTCTTTAACTTGCTCCTTTTAAATTCTTACACCTTAAGCACATGGATCATCCTCCCTTTTTACTTATCTTAGTATTCCTTCTTATAACAATAATATATGTTCATAATACTATTAAGACATGGAATCAACATAAACACCTATCACATGGTAGTAAAAAAATCATATACTCTTCATAAGTTGAATGGTATTAGTACTTTAACACACGTAATTCCTATAACACAACCCTATTGAGTATGCACATCTTTCCTTTTTGGTAGATTGTATGCTTTGTTGAATAAAATTCATATATTCTCTTATACATGTTCAAATCTCATTAATCCAATTTTATCTGAACATAGGCTTCTACAAAAATAATTAGTAAAAGTTTGAGATATTATTTCCTTATGGTTGCTTCTCAAAAAAATGAACACTCAACCTATATTTTGTGTTAGTTCTAGGTTCCAACGGACTGAGTGACATTGCTTCTAAAATTTGTATCAATTAGTAAATAACTCCTATTTGAGTAAAATTTCTCTGAAAGTAGACATACTAATGTCTCATTCCCAAAATTATTAAGGTTTATCTTAATGTATAAGGATCAAAATAATTTTGACAAGCAATGTTCTTTGCTATGTTTTATATTGGCAGGCAGGGTGATATTCAATTTAACATTTTATAATGCTTATAAATCTAACCTTTTCATGTGATTCTAATTTTCCATAAAACTAGACATCATGATATATATCCCATAAAAGGTTTATGATTTATATCATCCTATAACAATCACAATAAATTTCTTATTTTAACTCATATTCTGATCTATTGTTCATCCAACTGACATAAAGGGTCATTTAGAATAATAAATCAATTACTTTTGGTAGACATAATATTTTATAATGATTTCAATTGGAAACACATTGTATCTTTAGTTCCCTCTTGGAACTTAAATATCAAATTATATAATTACATTTCCAATTTAACACCTAATTTACAATTTGGACTACCAACTTTATTTTATAGTACGATAGACCCTTAAACATGATGACATAACTTTTGTTTCATAAATCCAATTAACATGATTTGAAATCTCATGTAAACTAGACCCTGAAAGGATCGTACATGTTAAATATCACAATTTTGAATAAATAACTAATATGAAAGAACACCTTAGGAAGAACACGGTTAGAATCTTTACCTTGAATGATTTTCCTTATCGAATTTCTTTCGAAGTCCACAGAAGGAGTCGTGGTTTGAAATTTTTGTGTGTTGTCTAAAGAGAAGGATAAGACCCTACGAATTTGTCCAGATTTTTATCAACTGAGTAGGTCGATTGAAAAAATAGAATAAGCATGAGGTGGAATGCTAGTTTGTTGGCAGCTTGCACGTCATGAGTCAGAATTCTTGTCCAATCAAAATTTGACATTCAAAATCATTAATTTCATCCCTAATTAATATGGATTAATTATTATTAAATATTAATTAGTATAATATAATTCATGTAATTTGTTCTTATTGTTACACATATTATATATATCCCATATGCCATTTGGCGACATGTGATTGGTCCACTAGACTTGAATCCAGTATTTTTTTTATACATGTTTAACCATAAAAGGATATGATTTATCTTAACATTATTATTAATCATATTTTAGTGCTTTAATTAAATTTTATAAATTCTTATTATATTGACATTACAACCTATACTACAACACATATTTAATTGATTATAGTCATATAATATATAATCCAATATGGATTAGATCATGGATATTCCATTTTTTATGCATGCGGACCTTAGATTAGTCCCACATACACAAATCACGGGAGAGATGTTGGGTATATATGGTAGCAAGGCCTTGGCTTGGTAAGACGTGTTTTGGTAAAATCGTGCTGACCAAGTCTATGCAATTGTAAGGATATTACATATGGTATCAGAACCACTCTGCATGGACCTCTGTTCATGGTGGGTGCGATCACTCAACGAGGACGTTGAGTCACCTAACAGGGAAAGGATGCATGAGGCATGCCTTGGATTAGTCCCACATGCACAAGTTATGGGAGAGATGTTAGGTATATATGGTAGTAAGGCCTTGGCTTGGTAGAACGATGCATGAGTTATGCCTTTGATTAGTTCAACATGCACAAGTCATGAAAGAGATGTTAGGTATATATGGTAGTAAGGCCTTGGCTTGGTAGAATGTGTTTTGGTAAAATCATGCGGACCGAGCCTCAAAGCGGACAACATCATGCGTAAATGCAAGGATGTTACATAAACAATAACTACCTTAATAACGTATTTTTGCAAGATTTTCAAAGACATCTAGGCTATGCTCAATCTACATCACTCATGGGACAAGTTCATTTCAAGAATGACCTTCTAAACTCTCCTAACATCAATTATCCCACATATCACTTTTAGTAACACCAAACTTCATTCTCACTGCATATAAATTGTGGCATCTATCCAGCAAAGCAATGGACACACAAAAATCCCCACCTTTTGTACCAGAAGACAAAGATTATATCCGACTCATTCAATTAACAACATAAGCATCATTAAAGTATACACTTTGAGCAAGTTTACATCTAAGGCTACCTCATTCCTCATCATGACAACTTTACAATAAAACAAAAATATCTCATCTCAATCGCGGAGCCTGAGTTCAACTTCAAGCTCGTCATCCTCTTCAAAGAGCTTCAACAAGCGGGCATGCTGCTCTCTCTTCTTCTTTTGCCACATCTTGAATAAGAACATGCCAAGGTGAATGAGTGTAATGACTTAAGGTCTAAGAATCAAGATGGTTCGATTGAATAGTCCCACATGGGAGAAGGTAGTCATGAGCTTATATGTAACCTACTTCCCTCACTTTTCAAGATGCATTTTAAATTTGTCCGGGCCAAAAGTCCAAAGCGAACAATATCTTGATTGGATAGAGGGTGTTAGGTATCAGAGCCATCCTCACATGCTCACTTGAGCCATGTGCGAACCTAGCCCACGGGCCACTCAACGAGCTCGTTAAGTCCCTTAGGGGGTGATTCTGATGTGATCTCAAAAATTTCATCTTGTTCCATTGTCCATGTTTTTTTAGCAAAAAGGATTATGTATTAATGAAGCATCGCGAGGAATCAAAATATAGCAGCTGGAGCACCCCCAAAGGAGGCTAGTGCTCCCAAAAAATGTCATTTGATGAACGACGAGCAAACTGAGCAAAATAGTGAGCGACAGCGTTTGCTTTCCTATTACAATATGAAATTCTATAACTTGCAAGAAATGAAAGTGAGTCGCTAATATCCGAGATGATTTGTCGAACGCGCCAAGGCGGATTCATCACGCCAATAAGAGAGTTAACAAGCGACTGGGAGTCCGACTCAATATGTATCATAGGGTAGTTTGCATGCTTGCAGAAATTGATGCCCTCAAGGATTGCCCACGCCTCAACCTCGATAGCAGAACGACAACGCCTAGGAAGCACCCCTACGGCAAGAAAAGACATATCGTGAGAGCGACAAATAAAGCCCAAACCCGCATTTTCCTCACAAACAAAAGTAGCATCAGTGTTAATCTTTTTCCACCCCACAAGTGGGGGCTCCCATCTAGCCACAGGGGGGCCATGGGAATGTAGGGCCTCAGGGACCTGGCATCTTGCATATTCATTATACGAGGATAGGACTTTCTGCCAGACCATACCCGCGGTTGCCATCTTGAATATGAAAACAACCTCATTTCTAGCCTGCCAAATGCCCCAAAAACAGTTGGCAATTAAGGATCTTAACTTTACTTTTGAACTAGGAACCAAGGATGAGCCTTCACTCAACCAGGACCTCGCAGGCCAATGGGACAGTAGTTCAAAATTAAAGTTAAGGGCGGTTTGAACAATGGACCAGAAGTGCAGAGTGAAAGGGCATGTGAAGAAAAGATGGTCAATAGTTTCAATATGAAAACCATAGAATTTGCAAGAGGGATTGCTGGAGGGGATAAACCACAGGATGATATCTGCAGTAGGAAGCCGCCGGTGAAGGAGCTTCCAAATGAAGATCTTAATTTTTGGGGCAATGCACAGGTGCCACATCAAGTTCCAAGAAGGCTGAAAAGGCAAGTTTTGATTACAAGATGGTCATCCAAGCGGGATAGGTGATAAAGACCTGTCCATAATGAATCTGTAAATAGAATTAGCTCTTGCAATATCATGGGTATCCATCACCCAATGCCAAGTATCATCACAAGCAATATAAGGTAGATAAATAGAGAGGATAGAGTTCATCAAATCAGATCCAAATAAAACAACAAGCATGTTATAATTCCAGGTATTACCACACAAAAGATCATTAACCATCATGTTGTCATTAAGCAAGTTGACATTTAAGTAAGGAGGCTTCCAGGCCAGAGGAATAGAGAAAACCTAGGGGTCATGGAGGACAGAGACATTTTTGTCATTACCAATCTGAACCATAATGCCCAACTTAATGGTATTTAAAGTGTAACAAATTTCTTTCCAGCACCAAGTGGAGAAGTTAGGAGGATTGGACATGGACCAGGGATGGATAGTACCATATTTTTGTCTAAGAAGCTGCACCCAAGGGGTATCTTTGTTATTAAGCAAATCCAGAGATCTTTTAGCAAGGAGAGAAGTACAAATGTGTTTGAGGTTCTTGATACCAAGGCCCCCACAAGCCTTGGGCAACTGGACAGATTCCCAATTGATTAAATGTGTGCCTCTCCTGCCACCACCCGGGTTCCAAAAAAAAAGATCTACTATGCTTCTCAATGGCATCAATAATACCATTAGCAATGAATGAAGAACTAAAAGCATAGACTGGAATGGAATTGATCACGGAGTTTATAAGGGTGGCCTTGCCGGCTTGGTTAAGCAACAACTGCTTCCAACCAGAAAGCCTATTAGTGATTTTATCTAGGAGGACTCGTTGTGATTTAGTAGGTATGTACTTATAGGATATCTGGACACCCAAATAAGAGAAAGGGTAAAATCCAATTTTAAAGTGAAGGATGTTCAGAATTGAGTGTTTTCTAATAGGGGCAATCTTAGGGGGGAAGAAAATATCAGACTTAGTATAATTTATCCTTTGGTTAGTTAACCCCTCATAGACATGAAAAATTTTCTTTAGAGTGATACAGTTTGATTTAGTAGCAGCAGTACAGATAAGTAAGTCATTTGCAAACATCAGATGATTACGTTGAAAAGTGTTGATGAAATATGGTATTAGGGAGCCAGAGGAAACCTGATAGTTGATCAGGGAGGTAAGGACCTGAGAGGTGAGAATGAAAAGATATGGGGAGATGAGATCCCCTGTTTGATGCCCCTGTGGCTCCTAAAGGTGTTGGAGGCAGAACCATTGATATTACATGTGAAAATTGGTGACTTGATGCAAGTAAGGATCAATGATATAAAGATTGAAGGGAAATTCATTTTCCTGAGAATTATTTCCATGGCAGACTAGGAAATCCGGTTGAAAGCTTTTTCCATATCAACCTTAAGTAGTAGGAACTTGTTCCTACCCCTAGCAATGGAATGATCAACCTCTTGGGCAATGATGATATTGTCTTGGATGGATCTTTTAGAGATAAATGCAGATTGACATTTGTCAATTAGTGTATCAAGGGTAGGCTTCAGACGTTGGGCAAGATTTTTAGTAGTAAGTCTATACAACACATTACAGAGGGATATATGCCTGAAGTCAGAAACCCGAGCAGGGAAATCCTTCTTAGGAATGAAGATCAGGGCAGTCCTGGTCCAATCATAAGGTAGGTTGTTAGTGTATAGAGCATTCCTAATGTGATTGCAAATGTCATGTCCAATAATGTCCCAGTAATTCTTATAAAATTCAACAGTGAAACCATCAGGGCCCGGAGCCTTACCCAAACTCAAGCTCCAGAGGCAATTCTTAATCTCAAGGTTGTCCCACCAGCAATGGTTGAGCTGAGGCAAGGTAGGCCACAGGGATGGATCAGGGTTTAGTGACTCAGGGCACCAAAGATCTTGATAGTGTTTAACAAAAGCATCCATTATGAGATTATCATTGGTTAGGACATGACCATCAGTGGTGGTGATAGAGTCAATGTGATTGTTCTTAGATCTGATTATGGTAGACATGTGAAAAAATTTGGTGTTTTTATCACCCTGGCACAACCAAGTAGCCCTAGACTTAGACCACCATTTAATACTGATTTGTCTGAGGTATGCAAGCTTATTATATGTGGCTTTAAGAGTGAGTTGCTCCTGATCAGAGAGGCCAGAGGTCTCATCCTTATGCTCCAGATAAGAAATGAGGTCTTGAGCCATCCTAGCCTACTCCTCAAGCCTCCCCAGTTCATTTCTATTCCAGAGGTTAGTTTGATGCTTAATTTCTTCCATTTTGTTACTCAAAGTGCCAGAAGTGGGATGTTGGTTCCACACACGATTAACAATCTCTCTAAGTTTATCATAGTTAAACCAAAAAGTTTCATATTTGAAAGATTTAGGTTTCTTGATTAGATGATCAGTAAGCATGAGTATAGGAGAATGATCGGAGGCAGTACGGGGCAGAGTGTTCAAGGTAGTTTGAGGAAACAACATGAGCCATTGATTATTAACTAATAGACCATCAAGCCTACAAAGGATTCTGGCATTGCCAAAATGGTTATTACACTAAGTGTAATTAGCCCCCTGGGGTTTGATGTCAGAGAGGCCCTAAAAATTAATGAGATCCCGAAGGGCAAGAATGGATTTGGTAAGCCTAAAAGTCGCACCACCTCTTATCAATATGATTAATTAGAGAGTTTAAATCACCCATGATGGCCCAGGGGATGTCGGCCATAGCAATGTTACGCAATTGGGACCATAAGCTCATACACATAGAAGGATTAGTGCTAGCATAGATGCATGACAAGAGAAAAGAGTTCCCATTTTTTGATACAATGACATCAATAACTTGCGGTAAGACTAAGAGCGGTGTCACCTGGATATTTCTTAAGCGCCATGCCACCAGAATGCTCCCGGCAGCGCCAGAGCCAGCAAGAAAATGACCAGTCCAGGAGCGCCCCAGCAGACGGATGACACGCTCCGAATCACAGTGGTTTGTATGAGTTTCTAACAGTATCAAAATGTCAGGGTTAGAATGTTTCAACAGCTCGACGAGGCGATCCTTGACCTTGCTTCTGCCCGCCCCCGATATCTACAAGCTAAACTAACTAAAGTTGCAATGTGTACAGGCACATACGCTCTTACCATGGATTCTTGAGCTGGTCTTTTTGTTGGGAATTTAATCCCTCTTCTTATGTGTGAATTAAATAATAGAAGTCAAGAACAATGCACAAAAAAGATAATAATAGGAAAAAAGAGACACCAAATTTACGTGGAAAGGGGCAATCATAGAGCAATATCACTAATTCAACAATAGATCAGATTTACCTAAACTCGAATAATAATTTTATGAAATAAATAATTCTTCTCTAAAAAATACTAAAATAAAAGTAGGAATATCATCTGATTACTATAATTTTCTATTACTGTAGTATAAAAAGTTCGGAGATCCTCTCAAATTGATTCTGTTCTTGATTCTTTGCTCTTCAAGAAGAAATCATTTATCTTCTTTTTTCTAACTTTCCTCTTCTCTATCTCCTCTTTCTCTATCCTTTGACCAAAGAAAAATCCCCCTTTTCTTTTTCCAATCAACACTGTATTTCTTTTCTTCCTCATAATCCTCTCGGCTGATGCAAGGAGAGAGAAGCCTCTTTTTGTCAACAACTCGACTGCAATGCTAAGAGAAAGAAAATCAACCTAAGTAATTAGGTTTAATTAGTTTTAAACCTCTTTTTCTCTAATGGATTGAACTCCTCCAAAGGCCCATCAATCTCCCCCTCCAGCCCATCAATCATTGCTTGATTTTCATGTCGATCAATCCCTAGCTTTCTTCTTGGATTTGTCTTTGGATTCCTCTCTTCAGTAATTAATTGAGTACTCAGAACTTTGATATCTAATGGAAGCACGACACTCTCTTGTAGATCTGCGAGATGGAGTAGCCTCTTGCTCTCCCAGTACAAAATTTTCTACATCTGCATCATCTATATCCACATCTAGCTGATTGTTTTTAAGTTCATCTTGTACATCATTGCTTCTTTGATTTCTTGAAGTCTGCCAAAATGTCCAATTCAAGAAATATCACATCTTTGCTTCTGATGATTCTCTTTTTCTCTGGATCTCGTAACTTGTATTAAGAATTTATATCTCCATAACTCCGAAATATGAACTCTTGAGCCCTTTCATTCAATTTATGTCTATGTTCCTTTGCTGTAGAAGCTCTACAACCAAAAACTTGAAGTGAGAGTAATATGCATTCTTACCGGTCTGCACTTTCTTAGGAGTATTTAAATCCAAAGGAACAGATGGAGATCTTTTAATCAGGTAACGCACAATATTCGCAGATTCACTCCAAAAGATCTTCGACAAATTAGCCGTCCTCATTATACACCTAACTCTATCTAGAATGGTTTTGTCATTCTTTTAGCAACACCATTGCAGAGTTTTAGGTACTACATGTAATGATCAATAATTTCACCTAAAGTAATTAACTTAACTAAATATTAATTTAGTTAATTCTTATATTATTATGAGATAAATTCTCTTAGTGATCAAAATTATGACAAGGTGCCCACGCATAAATATGAAGTACTAATGTAATTGAGGTTAACTAATTTAATTAATAGTTAAATAACGTACTTATTATATTTCTTTGATCAAGTGTTAACGTAATTGATAAATTGTTAATTTTTTTGGAGAATAGGACCAAAATAGTAGATAAATCAATTTAAATAAAAACTAATAAATGAATAACAATGCTTCCACCACTCAATACAAATAAATTATAATTTGTGTTTTTTTTTAACTTTGTACGGCTGGTTGTTCCTACCATTAGATCTTACCTCCTCAAACTCACCACAGCAAGCCTCCACCTCATTCTCTAACTTCTTCATATGGTGACACCTCATTCTCTCCAAGTCCAGGCAAACCAAACAATTGATGGTGTCATAGCCATCCTCTTATCCACCCTTGGCGGTTATAGATGGTGCAGCAATAAAAAAATTACAAAGGGATAAATCTTGCCTTCTTTATTTCTTGCCGAATGGGGAAGAGCTAAGAAAGGAAAAAAAAAAGAAATAATCTCGTTAGGGGAGATAGGAGAGAAAGGGGGAGAAAAGAATTGGAAGAAAAGAAAACAAATCTCATGTATTTGACAAGTTACGTGCAAATTGGCAGAATTAGAATCTTAGATTAGGAATTATGCTATAAATTATGCTCTTATAATTAGCATATGAAATTTCTCTGTCTTACACTTGCTGTAACTGAGGTTCTAACTCAATTTGAATTACTTTAAAATAAGTTGTATATAAAAAGATATAAATATTGCAATTTCATACATATATGCCACTACGGGATGTTCTAAGGCTTACATAAACTAATATAAATTATGAAGTTAGGTATCTATACTCCTTTCCATTTCTATATTCATTGAGCTTTGGAGTCAGGTTAATCGGATATCTATATAGAAAGTTATGTTTTCATACTTAAGGTGTTATTATTCTGTCTACCGAAACAATTACCTAAATTTGTAAATTGTGTATTAAATCAAATATGTTATAAAATTATTTGATCATTTAGGTTAAGAAGGATATAGAAGTTTATATTTCATTTACAATTGGAATCCCTTGAAAAGGTTGTGTCTAATGAAAGTAATAAATTCCTAACTGAGTACTCAGTCTATCAGAATGAAATTTTGAGCAGGGCATGATATTAATCGTTAAATTTATTGCACTCGATCTAGAAAGATATATATTCTACTAATTCTATGTGTTAAACCTGATTAAGTCTTATTTTAGAGAAAATGGAAAGTATGAAAATATGAGTTATTTTTTAATTGATATAAATTATATAATCAATGTCGGTCAGTCTAGCAAAACACAGAAGCAATAGCACTACAAGAAAATTTGACTTTTCAGATGGTCACGACCATCGCAAGTTTTACAAAATCCGTCAAAAAATAAAGTTTTCGATGATTTTTTCGACGAATACGATATGTTGGAAAATTGGTCATCGCAAACACTTTTCCGATGGGCAATAGGCAACCGCCGAAAGTTCTGATGGCCGTACCCGTCAGAAATTTCCGATGGTTGCCAACCATCAGTGGTTCAGACAGCCATAGTCGTTTGAAGTTTCAGACGGATGCAGCGCCCGACAAAAGTTTTGGCGGTCTCAACCGTCGAAACTTCAGACGGTTGCGGCGACCGCCAAAAGTTTTGGCGGTCACAACTGTCGAAAACAATAGACAGTCATGACCGTCGAATAATTTCGACGGTGACAACCGTCAGAACTTTCGACGACTAGGATTTTTTTTGATGGCCTAAGCCATATGAGATAACGTATAAAATAAAATAAAAATTCGTGGCTAAATCAGGCCGCCAGGCCGCGGATCCAACATGAGGCCGGATGCGCGAGGGAGAGGGGTCGCCGGCCAAGGGGGGGAGAGAGAGAGAGGAGTCGCCAGGAACGGCCGATTAAGGTCGGATCAGGCCGCTAGGCGGCGGTTCCACGGCGCGCGGCCGGATCAGGCCGCTAGGCGGCGGATGAGCCACGAGGCAGCCGATCTAGGCCGCGAGGCGGCAGATCCGCTGCAAGGTGGCCAATCCAGGCCTGAGGTGGTTGGATCCGCCGTGAGGTGGCCGATCCGCCGTGAGGTGGTTGGATCCAGGCCTGAGGTGGTTGGATTCAGCCGCAAGGCGATGGATCCAGACCGCGCGCAGCCGGATCAGGCCTCCAGGCGGTGGCTCCGCAGCGAGACGGCCGATCTAGGCCACGCGCGAGGGGGAGAGAGAGAGGGGTTGCGGAGGTCGTCCTTCGGTTGTCGTCCGGGAGAGAGAGAAAGAGGTAGAGAGGTAGAGGGAGAAGGTGGTAGAGGCGGAGGTTGGTAATAAAGAGGTAATAGAGAGGTTGGTAATAAGGAGGTAGACAGAAAAAGGAAGTGGGGAGCGGGAAAAGAAAAGAAAAAGGCGGAGAGGGTGGCGGGATAATTTTTTCAATACCGATAATTTTCACCGTCGCAAAATGTAATAATAAAATAATATTTTTACTTTATCGACTATTAGGAACGTCGAAAGTTTTGACGGCTCCCCATCCATCGGAAGTTCCGACGGTCCGGACCATCGGTAATCGTAAAAAATGATTAAATATTATAATCTTATATATCATAATATATAATATAATTGGTATTTTATTATTACAATTACCAACGATCCGGATCGTCGATGATCCGAACTGTCGATACTCGTAAAAATGATTAAATATTATAATCTTATATATCATAATATATGATATAATTAGTATTTTATTATAATAATTACTGACAATTCGGACCATCATAACTTCCGACAGTCCGAACCGTCGATAATCGTAAAAAATAATTAAATATTATAATCTACGGTTTGGTCCGTCGAAACTTTCGACGGTTAAAACTGTCGGTAATAATAATAATAAAATACTAATCATATTATATATTATGATATATAAGATTATAATATTTAATCATTTTTACGATTATCGTCGGTCCGGACCGTCGGAAGTTTCGATGGTTCGAACTAACGGTAATTATTATAATAAAATACTAATTATATCATATATTATGATATATAAGATTATATTATTTAATCATTTTTAGGAGTACCGACGGTTCGGACCGTCGGTAATTGTAATAATAAAATATCAATTATATTATATATTATGATATATAAGATTATAATATTTAATCATTTTTTACGATTATCGATGATCCGGACCATCGGAACTTCCGACGGATGGGGAGCCGTCAAAAATTTTGACGTTCCTAACCGTAGGAAAATAAAATAATAAAATAATAGATTTGATAATATACTATTTTTATTTCAGAGGGTTGCAATCGTCAGAAATTCTGACGGATACCTATCCGTCGTAAATTGCGACGAATTTTGTTCCGTCGAAAACTGCCCGTCGAAAAAATGCAGTTTTCTTGTAGTGTACAAAATCTTTAAAAAATAATGAATCAATTTTTTATTGGACAATTATGTTGAAGTCTTCATATATAAGATTAGAATTATGAGGTTGGATTATGTGAAATAAAAGATATGAATTTTATTTCACAAAGTATGCAATCTGCCATGGTACAAGACGAATTCTTATGATTAGCCAATTAATTAAGTTATAGGACTAAAGGCATGAGGGGTGTATAGAATTGATCATTTTGTGTTCTTGTAGGACATGTTGGCATGCATATTGATAAGAACATAATCAGATTGAAAAAAATAATAATAATAAAAGAAACGGGGAAATACCTTGTTTGATCACTTATTTCAGGTAAGTTAGTTTCTCCTACTCTATGTATTCATCTCTTTTTAAATTCAGTGAGACATTGATTGTTATATGTATTGAATGCATATTTCGAAAAGTTAATATGAAAATTATGCTTTGAATAATTGATCAATTGATGGTGCAACTAAAAAGCATATGTGAAATGTTAAGGATTGATTTTATAAAATGCAATCCTATTCCGTTTGAATCAGTGTTCGACATGATCCATCTAGTGATATTTGAGTTACAAAATATGATTCATCTATTGATATTGATATGAAATTGTTATATGATGAATCATGCATTTGCATGTATGATGATTGGAGCTAAGTGCTATATTGCTGATCACGATGTGAGTCACCTCTAGAATCCAATCCATCATTTTGTTCCTAGAAATGTGATGAGATAGACTAAAGCTAAGTGTCATGCGGAGCTAAGTGCTATATCGTGAGAAATCATGGTAGGAGCCACCTCTAAAATCTATAGGGGCCACCTCTAGAATTCACCTATTGCTATATGTTTATGTTTTTTGAAACAGATGAGATAGAATAGAGTTAAATGCTACATCGCTTATCACGATAGGAGCCACCTCAAGACTTCACCTATCACTATGTGATATATTCCTCTAAAAGAATGAGGTAAAATGGAGCTAAGTGCTACATCGCCGATCACGTTGGGAGCCACCTCTAGAATTCATCCACTGACCATTGGCCAGTTGGTGATTCGTACATTCATATGAGAGTGTTGCATTTGCATACATCTATTTGATATGATTTGAATGGTATTGATTGCAGTTGGAGTATGATGATTGTGATCAAGAAATTGTATATATTATTTTCAAATATATGAAAACACTAATTATAATATTATAATTATTTCATGTTTTTGCATGTCTCTTCGAATTAATTAGATGGTAACACCTAACTTATGAGTTATCAACTTACTGAGCTATTTTTGCTCATAGTGTTGTTTCTAATACTTTTCAGATACATATAACGCTTTGGGGATCATGCAAGGTGATAGTCTTGAAAGAATTCTATAACATTCTTGGTGGTATGATGAGAAGATTTATGTCTCTCGTATTTTTTTTATTAAGATGTCGAGAGAGCTAATCATTTTATTACTTATGTCAAAATAAGTTGTATAGAAAATAAAGTCATTTTGTGAAATGTACGACTTAAGGAGCATCGAGTTTGCTCTAAAATGATCACATATTGTGTAATTTATTTAATGATATACTTCAACTCTTACGTTATAAAAAAATCACATCACGTTTTCGCATTCCATCATAATATTGTTTGATCGTCCGTAATGAGTCATGAGCTCGGTTTAAATTACGATTTAAACTGGGGTCATGACACTATGTATTCATGTGTGATGTGATTCTCTATGCAATAATCTTTGAATTTCTTAGACATATATTTACCACCATTATCTGTGCGAAGACACATCAAATGATTGTCTGTCTCTTTTTCCACCATGACATGAAACTTCTGAAAAATATGAAATACTTGATCTTTTGTCTTAATAAAATAAAACCATAATTTTCATGAAGCATCACTAATAAAATTAACAATTCTTTTTCCACACAAAGAAATTACCTCAATGGGATCATACATTAGAATGCACCAAATCCAATTTATTTTTCTTGTTCTTGGAATTGGACACAAATGACACCCTACAATGTTTATCAAATAGACGGTCATCGCAAATACTCAAGAATTTACCTTTGTTAATAGTGATGTGAGAATTTATTGTCAGCACCTTCATTTCGTTCTCACTCATGTGTCATAATCTTTTGTGCCATAAATCTGACGAAGCTTCTTCCTCTATTGCATTAACCGATTGTCCAATCAAATTCACTTGAATTTTGTAGAAGAGTCTTGATAACTTTCCTTTAGAAACAACCACGGATCCTTTGATCAATTTTCACTTTTTATTATCCATGTGACTATAGTAGCCTTCCTAATCCAAAAGTCGAGGAGAAATAAGATTGAGATGCAAATCTAGTATATGTCTGACATCCTTCAAAATTAACTCACAAGCAACATGTGTTTGAATGCATACATCTCCAATTCTTGCAATTTTAGACTTTATCGTATTCGTCAAAAACTCTAGTCTTGTACACAATAAAGCATTCCTTTAATGGAGTTGCATGATGCGAAGCCCTGAATCGATGATCCACTCAATTGAAGAGTATGTAAGATTGCATTCTTCATTTCCTGTGACATTGCATTCTTCATTTTCTTCTAAAAGGAATATGAGATCCTCAACTCATGCCACTTATCAATACTCTGATTTTGATTCTTTTCGTTTTGTTGCTTCTTCCAATCTTTACAATTTTCGTTTTATTCCCTCCTTGCCACAGTGATAACATGTAAATTTTCCACTTGATTCTGACACATTATTACCATGGCCTTTTGATCCTTTCATTCTATCTCTGTCTTTGTTCTTTGTGACATACTCGTCTTTCTATCTCTGCCTTTCTTCATTAAACAAACAATTTTTGACCATGGAGAGTGATACAACATCATTAGGAGCAAAATTACTAAGTGTTATCACTAAGGTTTCCCATGAATTTGGCAAGGATCTTAGGAACATTGATCCTTGCATCTCATCATCAAGGACTATTTTTATTGCTTCCAATTGATTTACTATTTTCTGAAATCCACTCAAGTGTTCAGCAACATAATTTTCATCTTTAAACTTCAAGCTCACCAATTTCCTGATGATGAAGGCTTTGTTTTGAGCAATATTCCTTTCATACAAGCCTTGTAACTTCTTTCACAAGACGTGCAATAAAAAAAGTCCTCAATCCTGGCTTTTTAAACTGAACAATAATTTGATTTCAGTTTGATTATCCCATTAAAATAGTTTTTCTCCATTTAATTCACACAAAAAATTCCAATGAACCATGCTCTGATACCACTTGTTGGAAATTTAATCTATTTTCTTATGTGTGAATTAAATAATATAAGTCAAATATGATGCACAAGAAAATAATAATAGGCAAAAGAGACACCAAATTTATGTAAAAAAACCGTCCAAAGAAAAAAAAATCACGGGATAATTATTGAGCAATATCACTAATTCAATAATAGAGTACAATGTATTTTGAATTTTTGCCCGAATCTGAACAATAATTTCTTGAGATAAATAATTTTTCTATGAAATAAGAATAATATTACCTCATTTTTTATAATTCTTCGTGATTATAGTATCGAGAAAAATCTCTCTTTGCTCTTTGAGAATAAATCATTTATCTTCTTTTTGTGGCCCCTTTCTCTTCTCTAACTCCTCTTCTCTATATCTGTTGACCAAAGAAAAATTTACTTTTTTTTTCCAATCAACTCTTCTTTCTTCCTCACAATCCTTTCGACTGAAGCAAGGAGAGAGGTCTCTTTTTAAGTGTATTTTCCTTAACAACTTGGCGGCTGCAATGTTAAGAGAGAGAGAACATCAACCTAATTAATTAGTTTTAATCCTTTTTTTCTAATGGGCTTGACTCCTCCAAAGGGCCAACACTTTTTCTTTTCTTTTCTCCTTTATGCCTAGAGTTGTCCTCAATTCTGATATCCCTACTTGAGCCGAAGCAAAAGTGTCAATATAGCAAAGCAATGAGATTTCTGGATTTATCATGATTCAGCTAGCGAGGTAGTTGATTTAATCCTTGATTTCGTCGAATGCAAAACCTCCTGTCACCAGTCCCTATTGGTGAGCGCATGGGGGGCCATGCCTGGCATTACTCCTATCCTATGGCCATGCCTCGGCATGGCTTTGCCAGTGATTAGAGCACACCCCCTCCATTGCTTGACCAAACATTGACGAGCTCCCTCTATAAAAGGAGCAACCCCCCAAGAGTCCAAGTGAGGGAGAGGGTGAATCCTTATTAGGTGTTTTTAATGAGTTCTTCTTATAATCGTCTTAATTAGTGTATTCATTCTTCTCATTTGGCGACACCATTTGTATAGCCTCCCTTGAGTCATGATTCAGCGTTCATGTGATTTGGTTCCGATCATATTACGAGTCCTACTACCAGACGTTCATGAAAAAGTTGATTGGAGGATCCGACCTTCCCTTTCGAGGTACTTCATTGACTTCTGCATTGTCTTGTCTTGTCTGTTCTTAGATTATGTCTTTTATTATTTTGAATATTTTTAACAAATTAAGATATGCATAACATTGATTTCTCCCTCCTCTTAATGGTCCTATATTTTTTTTAGAATCAAAATCCATAATGATCAACCTAAACAAAGAGGATAAATTGAACGCTTAAAATTATGATATTTGACATTGAAGTTTAGTATGTGTTGGAGGAATAGCATGTCCTAAAGATCATCAAACATGTCATGTCACAACATGCTTCGATCTTCTATTTCTCCATGACAAATCAAATCATCAAAATTTTTAATATGGTCATTATGCATCAGATTTATTCACATATGTTTCCAAGAAACACAGAGGAAACGAATAACAATTTGCACCCAGTGAGCATATGTTCGGGATTATTAAGTTTTTGTATCATATTCATCATTTCCTTTACGTTCTTCCTCATCATGTGCGAAGACACATCAAATCTGTTCATTTCGTTCTCACTCATGTGTCATAATCTTTTGTGCCATAAATCTGACGAAGCTTCTTCCTCTATTGCATTAATCGATTGTCCAATCAAATTCACTTGAATTTTGTAGAAGAGTCTTGATAACTTTCCTTTAGAAACAACCACGGATCCTTTGATCAATTTTCACTTTTTATTATCCATGTGACTATAGTAGCCTTCCTAATCCAAAAGTCGAGGAGAAATAAGATTGAGATGCAAATCTAGTATATGTCTGACATCCTTCAAAATTAACTCACAAGCAACATGTGTTTGAATGCATACATCTCCAATTCTTGCAATTTTAGACTTTATCGTATTCGTCAAAAACTCTAGTCTTGTACACAATAAAGCATTCCTTTAATGGAGTTGCATGATGCGAAGCCCTGAATCGATGATCCACTCAATTGAAGAGTATGTAAGATTGCATTCTTCATTTCCTGTGACATTGCATTCTTCATTTTCTTCTAAAAGGAATATGAGATCCTCAACTCATGCCACTTATCAATACTCTGATTTTGATTCTTTTCGTTTTGTTGCTTCTTCCAATCTTTACAATTTTCGTTTTATTCCCTCCTTGCCACAGTGATAACATGTAAATTTTCCACTTGATTCTGACACATTATTACCATGGCCTTTTGATCCTTTCATTCTATCTCTGTCTTTGTTCTTTGTGACATACTCGTCTTTCTATCTCTGCCTTTCTTCATTAAACAAACAATTTTTGACCATGGAGAGTGATACAACATCATTAGGAGCAAAATTACTAAGTGTTATCACTAAGGTTTCCCATGAATTTGGCAAGGATCTTAGGAACATTGATCCTTGCATCTCATCATCAAGGACTATTTTTATTGCTTCCAATTGATTTACTATTTTCTGAAATCCACTCAAGTGTTCAGCAACATAATTTTCATCTTTAAACTTCAAGCTCACCAATTTCCTGATGATGAAGGCTTTGTTTTGAGCAATATTCCTTTCATACAAGCCTTGTAACTTCTTTCACAAGACGTGCAATAAAAAAAGTCCTCAATCCTGGCTTTTTAAACTGAACAATAATTTGATTTCAGTTTGATTATCCCATTAAAATAGTTTTTCTCCATTTAATTCACACAAAAAATTCCAATGAACCATGCTCTGATACCACTTGTTGGAAATTTAATCTATTTTCTTATGTGTGAATTAAATAATATAAGTCAAATATGATGCACAAGAAAATAATAATAGGCAAAAGAGACACCAAATTTATGTAAAAAAACCGTCCAAAGAAAAAAAAATCACGGGATAATTATTGAGCAATATCACTAATTCAATAATAGAGTACAATGTATTTTGAATTTTTGCCCGAATCTGAACAATAATTTCTTGAGATAAATAATTTTTCTATGAAATAAGAATAATATTACCTCATTTTTTATAATTCTTCGTGATTATAGTATCGAGAAAAATCTCTCTTTGCTCTTTGAGAATAAATCATTTATCTTCTTTTTGTGGCCCCTTTCTCTTCTCTAACTCCTCTTCTCTATATCTGTTGACCAAAGAAAAATTTACTTTTTTTTTCCAATCAACTCTTCTTTCTTCCTCACAATCCTTTCGACTGAAGCAAGGAGAGAGGTCTCTTTTTAAGTGTATTTTCCTTAACAACTTGGCGGCTGCAATGTTAAGAGAGAGAGAACATCAACCTAATTAATTAGTTTTAATCCTTTTTTTCTAATGGGCTTGACTCCTCCAAAGGGCCAACACTTTTTCTTTTCTTTTCTCCTTTATGCCTAGAGTTGTCCTCAATTCTGATATCCCTACTTGAGCCGAAGCAAAAGTGTCAATATAGCAAAGCAATGAGATTTCTGGATTTATCATGATTCAGCTAGCGAGGTAGTTGATTTAATCCTTGATTTCGTCGAATGCAAAACCTCCTGTCACCAGTCCCTATTGGTGAGCGCATGGGGGGCCATGCCTGGCATTACTCCTATCCTATGGCCATGCCTCGGCATGGCTTTGCCAGTGATTAGAGCACACCCCCTCCATTGCTTGACCAAACATTGACGAGCTCCCTCTATAAAAGGAGCAACCCCCCAAGAGTCCAAGTGAGGGAGAGGGTGAATCCTTATTAGGTGTTTTTAATGAGTTCTTCTTATAATCGTCTTAATTAGTGTATTCATTCTTCTCATTTGGCGACACCATTTGTATAGCCTCCCTTGAGTCATGATTCAGCGTTCATGTGATTTGGTTCCGATCATATTACGAGTCCTACTACCAGACGTTCATGAAAAAGTTGATTGGAGGATCCGACCTTCCCTTTCGAGGTACTTCATTGACTTCTGCATTGTCTTGTCTTGTCTGTTCTTAGATTATGTCTTTTATTATTTTGAATATTTTTAACAAATTAAGATATGCATAACATTGATTTCTCCCTCCTCTTAATGGTCCTATATTTTTTTTAGAATCAAAATCCATAATGATCAACCTAAACAAAGAGGATAAATTGAACGCTTAAAATTATGATATTTGACATTGAAGTTTAGTATGTGTTGGAGGAATAGCATGTCCTAAAGATCATCAAACATGTCATGTCACAACATGCTTCGATCTTCTATTTCTCCATGACAAATCAAATCATCAAAATTTTTAATATGGTCATTATGCATCAGATTTATTCACATATGTTTCCAAGAAACACAGAGGAAACGAATAACAATTTGCACCCAGTGAGCATATGTTCGGGATTATTAAGTTTTTGTATCATATTCATCATTTCCTTTACGTTCTTCCTCATCATGTGCGAAGACACATCAAATCTGTTCATTTCGTTCTCACTCATGTGTCATAATCTTTTGTGCCATAAATCTGACGAAGCTTCTTCCTCTATTGCATTAACCGATTGTCCAATCAAATTCACTTGAATTTTGTAGAAGAGTCTTGATAACTTTCCTTTAGAAACAACCACGGATCCTTTGATCAATTTTCACTTTTTATTATCCATGTGACTATAGTAGCCTTCCTAATCCAAAAGTCGAGGAGAAATAAGATTGAGATGCAAATCTAGTATATGTCTGACATCCTTCAAAATTAACTCACAAGCAACATGTGTTTGAATGCATACATCTCCAATTCTTGCAATTTTAGACTTTATCGTATTCGTCAAAAACTCTAGTCTTGTACACAATAAAGCATTCCTTTAATGGAGTTGCATGATGCGAAGCCCTGAATCGATGATCCACTCAATTGAAGAGTATGTAAGATTGCATTCTTCATTTCCTGTGACATTGCATTCTTCATTTTCTTCTAAAAGGAATATGAGATCCTCAACTCATGCCACTTATCAATACTCTGATTTTGATTCTTTTCGTTTTGTTGCTTCTTCCAATCTTTACAATTTTCGTTTTATTCCCTCCTTGCCACAGTGATAACATGTAAATTTTCCACTTGATTCTGACACATTATTACCATGGCCTTTTGATCCTTTCATTCTATCTCTGTCTTTGTTCTTTGTGACATACTCGTCTTTCTATCTCTGCCTTTCTTCATTAAACAAACAATTTTTGACCATGGAGAGTGATACAACATCATTAGGAGCAAAATTACTAAGTGTTATCACTAAGGTTTCCCATGAATTTGGCAAGGATCTTAGGAACATTGATCCTTGCATCTCATCATCAAGGACTATTTTTATTGCTTCCAATTGATTTACTATTTTCTGAAATCCACTCAAGTGTTCAGCAACATAATTTTCATCTTTAAACTTCAAGCTCACCAATTTCCTGATGATGAAGGCTTTGTTTTGAGCAATATTCCTTTCATACAAGCCTTGTAACTTCTTTCACAAGACGTGCAATAAAAAAAGTCCTCAATCCTGGCTTTTTAAACTGAACAATAATTTGATTTCAGTTTGATTATCCCATTAAAATAGTTTTTCTCCATTTAATTCACACAAAAAATTCCAATGAACCATGCTCTGATACCACTTGTTGGAAATTTAATCTATTTTCTTATGTGTGAATTAAATAATATAAGTCAAATATGATGCACAAGAAAATAATAATAGGCAAAAGAGACACCAAATTTATGTAAAAAAACCGTCCAAAGAAAAAAAAATCACGGGATAATTATTGAGCAATATCACTAATTCAATAATAGAGTACAATGTATTTTGAATTTTTGCCCGAATCTGAACAATAATTTCTTGAGATAAATAATTTTTCTATGAAATAAGAATAATATTACCTCATTTTTTATAATTCTTCGTGATTATAGTATCGAGAAAAATCTCTCTTTGCTCTTTGAGAATAAATCATTTATCTTCTTTTTGTGGCCCCTTTCTCTTCTCTAACTCCTCTTCTCTATATCTGTTGACCAAAGAAAAATTTACTTTTTTTTTCCAATCAACTCTTCTTTCTTCCTCACAATCCTTTCGACTGAAGCAAGGAGAGAGGTCTCTTTTTAAGTGTATTTTCCTTAACAACTTGGCGGCTGCAATGTTAAGAGAGAGAGAACATCAACCTAATTAATTAGTTTTAATCCTTTTTTTCTAATGGGCTTGACTCCTCCAAAGGGCCAACACTTTTTCTTTTCTTTTCTCCTTTATGCCTAGAGTTGTCCTCAATTCTGATATCCCTACTTGAGCCGAAGCAAAAGTGTCAATATAGCAAAGCAATGAGATTTCTGGATTTATCATGATTCAGCTAGCGAGGTAGTTGATTTAATCCTTGATTTCGTCGAATGCAAAACCTCCTGTCACCAGTCCCTATTGGTGAGCGCATGGGGGGCCATGCCTGGCATTACTCCTATCCTATGGCCATGCCTCGGCATGGCTTTGCCAGTGATTAGAGCACACCCCCTCCATTGCTTGACCAAACATTGACGAGCTCCCTCTATAAAAGGAGCAACCCCCCAAGAGTCCAAGTGAGGGAGAGGGTGAATCCTTATTAGGTGTTTTTAATGAGTTCTTCTTATAATCGTCTTAATTAGTGTATTCATTCTTCTCATTTGGCGACACCATTTGTATAGCCTCCCTTGAGTCATGATTCAGCGTTCATGTGATTTGGTTCCGATCATATTACGAGTCCTACTACCAGACGTTCATGAAAAAGTTGATTGGAGGATCCGACCTTCCCTTTCGAGGTACTTCATTGACTTCTGCATTGTCTTGTCTTGTCTGTTCTTAGATTATGTCTTTTATTATTTTGAATATTTTTAACAAATTAAGATATGCATAACATTGATTTCTCCCTCCTCTTAATGGTCCTATATTTTTTTTAGAATCAAAATCCATAATGATCAACCTAAACAAAGAGGATAAATTGAACGCTTAAAATTATGATATTTGACATTGAAGTTTAGTATGTGTTGGAGGAATAGCATGTCCTAAAGATCATCAAACATGTCATGTCACAACATGCTTCGATCTTCTATTTCTCCATGACAAATCAAATCATCAAAATTTTTAATATGGTCATTATGCATCAGATTTATTCACATATGTTTCCAAGAAACACAGAGGAAACGAATAACAATTTGCACCCAGTGAGCATATGTTCGGGATTATTAAGTTTTTGTATCATATTCATCATTTCCTTTACGTTCTTCCTCATCATGTGCGAAGACACATCAAATCTGTTCATTTCGTTCTCACTCATGTGTCATAATCTTTTGTGCCATAAATCTGACGAAGCTTCTTCCTCTATTGCATTAACCGATTGTCCAATCAAATTCACTTGAATTTTGTAGAAGAGTCTTGATAACTTTCCTTTAGAAACAACCACGGATCCTTTGATCAATTTTCACTTTTTATTATCCATGTGACTATAGTAGCCTTCCTAATCCAAAAGTCGAGGAGAAATAAGATTGAGATGCAAATCTAGTATATGTCTGACATCCTTCAAAATTAACTCACAAGCAACATGTGTTTGAATGCATACATCTCCAATTCTTGCAATTTTAGACTTTATCGTATTCGTCAAAAACTCTAGTCTTGTACACAATAAAGCATTCCTTTAATGGAGTTGCATGATGCGAAGCCCTGAATCGATGATCCACTCAATTGAAGAGTATGTAAGATTGCATTCTTCATTTCCTGTGACATTGCATTCTTCATTTTCTTCTAAAAGGAATATGAGATCCTCAACTCATGCCACTTATCAATACTCTGATTTTGATTCTTTTCGTTTTGTTGCTTCTTCCAATCTTTACAATTTTCGTTTTATTCCCTCCTTGCCACAGTGATAACATGTAAATTTTCCACTTGATTCTGACACATTATTACCATGGCCTTTTGATCCTTTCATTCTATCTCTGTCTTTGTTCTTTGTGACATACTCGTCTTTCTATCTCTGCCTTTCTTCATTAAACAAACAATTTTTGACCATGGAGAGTGATACAACATCATTAGGAGCAAAATTACTAAGTGTTATCACTAAGGTTTCCCATGAATTTGGCAAGGATCTTAGGAACATTGATCCTTGCATCTCATCATCAAGGACTATTTTTATTGCTTCCAATTGATTTACTATTTTCTGAAATCCACTCAAGTGTTCAGCAACATAATTTTCATCTTTAAACTTCAAGCTCACCAATTTCCTGATGATGAAGGCTTTGTTTTGAGCAATATTCCTTTCATACAAGCCTTGTAACTTCTTTCACAAGACGTGCAATAAAAAAAGTCCTCAATCCTGGCTTTTTAAACTGAACAATAATTTGATTTCAGTTTGATTATCCCATTAAAATAGTTTTTCTCCATTTAATTCACACAAAAAATTCCAATGAACCATGCTCTGATACCACTTGTTGGAAATTTAATCTATTTTCTTATGTGTGAATTAAATAATATAAGTCAAATATGATGCACAAGAAAATAATAATAGGCAAAAGAGACACCAAATTTATGTAAAAAAACCGTCCAAAGAAAAAAAAATCACGGGATAATTATTGAGCAATATCACTAATTCAATAATAGAGTACAATGTATTTTGAATTTTTGCCCGAATCTGAACAATAATTTCTTGAGATAAATAATTTTTCTATGAAATAAGAATAATATTACCTCATTTTTTATAATTCTTCGTGATTATAGTATCGAGAAAAATCTCTCTTTGCTCTTTGAGAATAAATCATTTATCTTCTTTTTGTGGCCCCTTTCTCTTCTCTAACTCCTCTTCTCTATATCTGTTGACCAAAGAAAAATTTACTTTTTTTTTCCAATCAACTCTTCTTTCTTCCTCACAATCCTTTCGACTGAAGCAAGGAGAGAGGTCTCTTTTTAAGTGTATTTTCCTTAACAACTTGGCGGCTGCAATGTTAAGAGAGAGAGAACATCAACCTAATTAATTAGTTTTAATCCTTTTTTTCTAATGGGCTTGACTCCTCCAAAGGGCCAACACTTTTTCTTTTCTTTTCTCCTTTATGCCTAGAGTTGTCCTCAATTCTGATATCCCTACTTGAGCCGAAGCAAAAGTGTCAATATAGCAAAGCAATGAGATTTCTGGATTTATCATGATTCAGCTAGCGAGGTAGTTGATTTAATCCTTGATTTCGTCGAATGCAAAACCTCCTGTCACCAGTCCCTATTGGTGAGCGCATGGGGGGCCATGCCTGGCATTACTCCTATCCTATGGCCATGCCTCGGCATGGCTTTGCCAGTGATTAGAGCACACCCCCTCCATTGCTTGACCAAACATTGACGAGCTCCCTCTATAAAAGGAGCAACCCCCCAAGAGTCCAAGTGAGGGAGAGGGTGAATCCTTATTAGGTGTTTTTAATGAGTTCTTCTTATAATCGTCTTAATTAGTGTATTCATTCTTCTCATTTGGCGACACCATTTGTATAGCCTCCCTTGAGTCATGATTCAGCGTTCATGTGATTTGGTTCCGATCATATTACGAGTCCTACTACCAGACGTTCATGAAAAAGTTGATTGGAGGATCCGACCTTCCCTTTCGAGGTACTTCATTGACTTCTGCATTGTCTTGTCTTGTCTGTTCTTAGATTATGTCTTTTATTATTTTGAATATTTTTAACAAATTAAGATATGCATAACATTGATTTCTCCCTCCTCTTAATGGTCCTATATTTTTTTTAGAATCAAAATCCATAATGATCAACCTAAACAAAGAGGATAAATTGAACGCTTAAAATTATGATATTTGACATTGAAGTTTAGTATGTGTTGGAGGAATAGCATGTCCTAAAGATCATCAAACATGTCATGTCACAACATGCTTCGATCTTCTATTTCTCCATGACAAATCAAATCATCAAAATTTTTAATATGGTCATTATGCATCAGATTTATTCACATATGTTTCCAAGAAACACAGAGGAAACGAATAACAATTTGCACCCAGTGAGCATATGTTCGGGATTATTAAGTTTTTGTATCATATTCATCATTTCCTTTACGTTCTTCCTCATCATGTGCGAAGACACATCAAATCTGTTCATTTCGTTCTCACTCATGTGTCATAATCTTTTGTGCCATAAATCTGACGAAGCTTCTTCCTCTATTGCATTAACCGATTGTCCAATCAAATTCACTTGAATTTTGTAGAAGAGTCTTGATAACTTTCCTTTAGAAACAACCACGGATCCTTTGATCAATTTTCACTTTTTATTATCCATGTGACTATAGTAGCCTTCCTAATCCAAAAGTCGAGGAGAAATAAGATTGAGATGCAAATCTAGTATATGTCTGACATCCTTCAAAATTAACTCACAAGCAACATGTGTTTGAATGCATACATCTCCAATTCTTGCAATTTTAGACTTTATCGTATTCGTCAAAAACTCTAGTCTTGTACACAATAAAGCATTCCTTTAATGGAGTTGCATGATGCGAAGCCCTGAATCGATGATCCACTCAATTGAAGAGTATGTAAGATTGCATTCTTCATTTCCTGTGACATTGCATTCTTCATTTTCTTCTAAAAGGAATATGAGATCCTCAACTCATGCCACTTATCAATACTCTGATTTTGATTCTTTTCGTTTTGTTGCTTCTTCCAATCTTTACAATTTTCGTTTTATTCCCTCCTTGCCACAGTGATAACATGTAAATTTTCCACTTGATTCTGACACATTATTACCATGGCCTTTTGATCCTTTCATTCTATCTCTGTCTTTGTTCTTTGTGACATACTCGTCTTTCTATCTCTGCCTTTCTTCATTAAACAAACAATTTTTGACCATGGAGAGTGATACAACATCATTAGGAGCAAAATTACTAAGTGTTATCACTAAGGTTTCCCATGAATTTGGCAAGGATCTTAGGAACATTGATCCTTGCATCTCATCATCAAGGACTATTTTTATTGCTTCCAATTGATTTACTATTTTCTGAAATCCACTCAAGTGTTCAGCAACATAATTTTCATCTTTAAACTTCAAGCTCACCAATTTCCTGATGATGAAGGCTTTGTTTTGAGCAATATTCCTTTCATACAAGCCTTGTAACTTCTTTCACAAGACGTGCAATAAAAAAAGTCCTCAATCCTGGCTTTTTAAACTGAACAATAATTTGATTTCAGTTTGATTATCCCATTAAAATAGTTTTTCTCCATTTAATTCACACAAAAAATTCCAATGAACCATGCTCTGATACCACTTGTTGGAAATTTAATCTATTTTCTTATGTGTGAATTAAATAATATAAGTCAAATATGATGCACAAGAAAATAATAATAGGCAAAAGAGACACCAAATTTATGTAAAAAAACCGTCCAAAGAAAAAAAAATCACGGGATAATTATTGAGCAATATCACTAATTCAATAATAGAGTACAATGTATTTTGAATTTTTGCCCGAATCTGAACAATAATTTCTTGAGATAAATAATTTTTCTATGAAATAAGAATAATATTACCTCATTTTTTATAATTCTTCGTGATTATAGTATCGAGAAAAATCTCTCTTTGCTCTTTGAGAATAAATCATTTATCTTCTTTTTGTGGCCCCTTTCTCTTCTCTAACTCCTCTTCTCTATATCTGTTGACCAAAGAAAAATTTACTTTTTTTTTCCAATCAACTCTTCTTTCTTCCTCACAATCCTTTCGACTGAAGCAAGGAGAGAGGTCTCTTTTTAAGTGTATTTTCCTTAACAACTTGGCGGCTGCAATGTTAAGAGAGAGAGAACATCAACCTAATTAATTAGTTTTAATCCTTTTTTTCTAATGGGCTTGACTCCTCCAAAGGGCCAACACTTTTTCTTTTCTTTTCTCCTTTATGCCTAGAGTTGTCCTCAATTCTGATATCCCTACTTGAGCCGAAGCAAAAGTGTCAATATAGCAAAGCAATGAGATTTCTGGATTTATCATGATTCAGCTAGCGAGGTAGTTGATTTAATCCTTGATTTCGTCGAATGCAAAACCTCCTGTCACCAGTCCCTATTGGTGAGCGCATGGGGGGCCATGCCTGGCATTACTCCTATCCTATGGCCATGCCTCGGCATGGCTTTGCCAGTGATTAGAGCACACCCCCTCCATTGCTTGACCAAACATTGACGAGCTCCCTCTATAAAAGGAGCAACCCCCCAAGAGTCCAAGTGAGGGAGAGGGTGAATCCTTATTAGGTGTTTTTAATGAGTTCTTCTTATAATCGTCTTAATTAGTGTATTCATTCTTCTCATTTGGCGACACCATTTGTATAGCCTCCCTTGAGTCATGATTCAGCGTTCATGTGATTTGGTTCCGATCATATTACGAGTCCTACTACCAGACGTTCATGAAAAAGTTGATTGGAGGATCCGACCTTCCCTTTCGAGGTACTTCATTGACTTCTGCATTGTCTTGTCTTGTCTGTTCTTAGATTATGTCTTTTATTATTTTGAATATTTTTAACAAATTAAGATATGCATAACATTGATTTCTCCCTCCTCTTAATGGTCCTATATTTTTTTTAGAATCAAAATCCATAATGATCAACCTAAACAAAGAGGATAAATTGAACGCTTAAAATTATGATATTTGACATTGAAGTTTAGTATGTGTTGGAGGAATAGCATGTCCTAAAGATCATCAAACATGTCATGTCACAACATGCTTCGATCTTCTATTTCTCCATGACAAATCAAATCATCAAAATTTTTAATATGGTCATTATGCATCAGATTTATTCACATATGTTTCCAAGAAACACAGAGGAAACGAATAACAATTTGCACCCAGTGAGCATATGTTCGGGATTATTAAGTTTTTGTATCATATTCATCATTTCCTTTACGTTCTTCCTCATCATGTGCGAAGACACATCAAATCTGTTCATTTCGTTCTCACTCATGTGTCATAATCTTTTGTGCCATAAATCTGACGAAGCTTCTTCCTCTATTGCATTAACCGATTGTCCAATCAAATTCACTTGAATTTTGTAGAAGAGTCTTGATAACTTTCCTTTAGAAACAACCACGGATCCTTTGATCAATTTTCACTTTTTATTATCCATGTGACTATAGTAGCCTTCCTAATCCAAAAGTCGAGGAGAAATAAGATTGAGATGCAAATCTAGTATATGTCTGACATCCTTCAAAATTAACTCACAAGCAACATGTGTTTGAATGCATACATCTCCAATTCTTGCAATTTTAGACTTTATCGTATTCGTCAAAAACTCTAGTCTTGTACACAATAAAGCATTCCTTTAATGGAGTTGCATGATGCGAAGCCCTGAATCGATGATCCACTCAATTGAAGAGTATGTAAGATTGCATTCTTCATTTCCTGTGACATTGCATTCTTCATTTTCTTCTAAAAGGAATATGAGATCCTCAACTCATGCCACTTATCAATACTCTGATTTTGATTCTTTTCGTTTTGTTGCTTCTTCCAATCTTTACAATTTTCGTTTTATTCCCTCCTTGCCACAGTGATAACATGTAAATTTTCCACTTGATTCTGACACATTATTACCATGGCCTTTTGATCCTTTCATTCTATCTCTGTCTTTGTTCTTTGTGACATACTCGTCTTTCTATCTCTGCCTTTCTTCATTAAACAAACAATTTTTGACCATGGAGAGTGATACAACATCATTAGGAGCAAAATTACTAAGTGTTATCACTAAGGTTTCCCATGAATTTGGCAAGGATCTTAGGAACATTGATCCTTGCATCTCATCATCAAGGACTATTTTTATTGCTTCCAATTGATTTACTATTTTCTGAAATCCACTCAAGTGTTCAGCAACATAATTTTCATCTTTAAACTTCAAGCTCACCAATTTCCTGATGATGAAGGCTTTGTTTTGAGCAATATTCCTTTCATACAAGCCTTGTAACTTCTTTCACAAGACGTGCAATAAAAAAAGTCCTCAATCCTGGCTTTTTAAACTGAACAATAATTTGATTTCAGTTTGATTATCCCATTAAAATAGTTTTTCTCCATTTAATTCACACAAAAAATTCCAATGAACCATGCTCTGATACCACTTGTTGGAAATTTAATCTATTTTCTTATGTGTGAATTAAATAATATAAGTCAAATATGATGCACAAGAAAATAATAATAGGCAAAAGAGACACCAAATTTATGTAAAAAAACCGTCCAAAGAAAAAAAAATCACGGGATAATTATTGAGCAATATCACTAATTCAATAATAGAGTACAATGTATTTTGAATTTTTGCCCGAATCTGAACAATAATTTCTTGAGATAAATAATTTTTCTATGAAATAAGAATAATATTACCTCATTTTTTATAATTCTTCGTGATTATAGTATCGAGAAAAATCTCTCTTTGCTCTTTGAGAATAAATCATTTATCTTCTTTTTGTGGCCCCTTTCTCTTCTCTAACTCCTCTTCTCTATATCTGTTGACCAAAGAAAAATTTACTTTTTTTTTCCAATCAACTCTTCTTTCTTCCTCACAATCCTTTCGACTGAAGCAAGGAGAGAGGTCTCTTTTTAAGTGTATTTTCCTTAACAACTTGGCGGCTGCAATGTTAAGAGAGAGAGAACATCAACCTAATTAATTAGTTTTAATCCTTTTTTTCTAATGGGCTTGACTCCTCCAAAGGGCCAACACTTTTTCTTTTCTTTTCTCCTTTATGCCTAGAGTTGTCCTCAATTCTGATATCCCTACTTGAGCCGAAGCAAAAGTGTCAATATAGCAAAGCAATGAGATTTCTAGATTTATCATGATTCAGCTAGCGAGGTAGTTGATTTAATCCTTGATTTCGTCGAATGCAAAACCTCCTGTCACCAGTCCCTATTGGTGAGCGCATGGGGGGCCATGCCTGGCATTACTCCTATCCTATGGCCATGCCTCGGCATGGCTTTGCCAGTGATTAGAGCACACCCCCTCCATTGCTTGACCAAACATTGACGAGCTCCCTCTATAAAAGGAGCAACCCCCCAAGAGTCCAAGTGAGGGAGAGGGTGAATCCTTATTAGGTGTTTTTAATGAGTTCTTCTTATAATCGTCTTAATTAGTGTATTCATTCTTCTCATTTGGCGACACCATTTGTATAGCCTCCCTTGAGTCATGATTCAGCGTTCATGTGATTTGGTTCCGATCATATTACGAGTCCTACTACCAGACGTTCATGAAAAAGTTGATTGGAGGATCCGACCTTCCCTTTCGAGGTACTTCATTGACTTCTGCATTGTCTTGTCTTGTCTGTTCTTAGATTATGTCTTTTATTATTTTGAATATTTTTAACAAATTAAGATATGCATAACATTGATTTCTCCCTCCTCTTAATGGTCCTATATTTTTTTTAGAATCAAAATCCATAATGATCAACCTAAACAAAGAGGATAAATTGAACGCTTAAAATTATGATATTTGACATTGAAGTTTAGTATGTGTTGGAGGAATAGCATGTCCTAAAGATCATCAAACATGTCATGTCACAACATGCTTCGATCTTCTATTTCTCCATGACAAATCAAATCATCAAAATTTTTAATATGGTCATTATGCATCAGATTTATTCACATATGTTTCCAAGAAACACAGAGGAAACGAATAACAATTTGCACCCAGTGAGCATATGTTCGGGATTATTAAGTTTTTGTATCATATTCATCATTTCCTTTACGTTCTTCCTCATCATGTGCGAAGACACATCAAATCTGTTCATTTCGTTCTCACTCATGTGTCATAATCTTTTGTGCCATAAATCTGACGAAGCTTCTTCCTCTATTGCATTAACCGATTGTCCAATCAAATTCACTTGAATTTTGTAGAAGAGTCTTGATAACTTTCCTTTAGAAACAACCACGGATCCTTTGATCAATTTTCACTTTTTATTATCCATGTGACTATAGTAGCCTTCCTAATCCAAAAGTCGAGGAGAAATAAGATTGAGATGCAAATCTAGTATATGTCTGACATCCTTCAAAATTAACTCACAAGCAACATGTGTTTGAATGCATACATCTCCAATTCTTGCAATTTTAGACTTTATCGTATTCGTCAAAAACTCTAGTCTTGTACACAATAAAGCATTCCTTTAATGGAGTTGCATGATGCGAAGCCCTGAATCGATGATCCACTCAATTGAAGAGTATGTAAGATTGCATTCTTCATTTCCTGTGACATTGCATTCTTCATTTTCTTCTAAAAGGAATATGAGATCCTCAACTCATGCCACTTATCAATACTCTGATTTTGATTCTTTTCGTTTTGTTGCTTCTTCCAATCTTTACAATTTTCGTTTTATTCCCTCCTTGCCACAGTGATAACATGTAAATTTTCCACTTGATTCTGACACATTATTACCATGGCCTTTTGATCCTTTCATTCTATCTCTGTCTTTGTTCTTTGTGACATACTCGTCTTTCTATCTCTGCCTTTCTTCATTAAACAAACAATTTTTGACCATGGAGAGTGATACAACATCATTAGGAGCAAAATTACTAAGTGTTATCACTAAGGTTTCCCATGAATTTGGCAAGGATCTTAGGAACATTGATCCTTGCATCTCATCATCAAGGACTATTTTTATTGCTTCCAATTGATTTACTATTTTCTGAAATCCACTCAAGTGTTCAGCAACATAATTTTCATCTTTAAACTTCAAGCTCACCAATTTCCTGATGATGAAGGCTTTGTTTTGAGCAATATTCCTTTCATACAAGCCTTGTAACTTCTTTCACAAGACGTGCAATAAAAAAAGTCCTCAATCCTGGCTTTTTAAACTGAACAATAATTTGATTTCAGTTTGATTATCCCATTAAAATAGTTTTTCTCCATTTAATTCACACAAAAAATTCCAATGAACCATGCTCTGATACCACTTGTTGGAAATTTAATCTATTTTCTTATGTGTGAATTAAATAATATAAGTCAAATATGATGCACAAGAAAATAATAATAGGCAAAAGAGACACCAAATTTATGTAAAAAAACCGTCCAAAGAAAAAAAAATCACGGGATAATTATTGAGCAATATCACTAATTCAATAATAGAGTACAATGTATTTTGAATTTTTGCCCGAATCTGAACAATAATTTCTTGAGATAAATAATTTTTCTATGAAATAAGAATAATATTACCTCATTTTTTATAATTCTTCGTGATTATAGTATCGAGAAAAATCTCTCTTTGCTCTTTGAGAATAAATCATTTATCTTCTTTTTGTGGCCCCTTTCTCTTCTCTAACTCCTCTTCTCTATATCTGTTGACCAAAGAAAAATTTACTTTTTTTTTCCAATCAACTCTTCTTTCTTCCTCACAATCCTTTCGACTGAAGCAAGGAGAGAGGTCTCTTTTTAAGTGTATTTTCCTTAACAACTTGGCGGCTGCAATGTTAAGAGAGAGAGAACATCAACCTAATTAATTAGTTTTAATCCTTTTTTTCTAATGGGCTTGACTCCTCCAAAGGGCCAACACTTTTTCTTTTCTTTTCTCCTTTATGCCTAGAGTTGTCCTCAATTCTGATATCCCTACTTGAGCCGAAGCAAAAGTGTCAATATAGCAAAGCAATGAGATTTCTGGATTTATCATGATTCAGCTAGCGAGGTAGTTGATTTAATCCTTGATTTCGTCGAATGCAAAACCTCCTGTCACCAGTCCCTATTGGTGAGCGCATGGGGGGCCATGCCTGGCATTACTCCTATCCTATGGCCATGCCTCGGCATGGCTTTGCCAGTGATTAGAGCACACCCCCTCCATTGCTTGACCAAACATTGACGAGCTCCCTCTATAAAAGGAGCAACCCCCCAAGAGTCCAAGTGAGGGAGAGGGTGAATCCTTATTAGGTGTTTTTAATGAGTTCTTCTTATAATCGTCTTAATTAGTGTATTCATTCTTCTCATTTGGCGACACCATTTGTATAGCCTCCCTTGAGTCATGATTCAGCGTTCATGTGATTTGGTTCCGATCATATTACGAGTCCTACTACCAGACGTTCATGAAAAAGTTGATTGGAGGATCCGACCTTCCCTTTCGAGGTACTTCATTGACTTCTGCATTGTCTTGTCTTGTCTGTTCTTAGATTATGTCTTTTATTATTTTGAATATTTTTAACAAATTAAGATATGCATAACATTGATTTCTCCCTCCTCTTAATGGTCCTATATTTTTTTTAGAATCAAAATCCATAATGATCAACCTAAACAAAGAGGATAAATTGAACGCTTAAAATTATGATATTTGACATTGAAGTTTAGTATGTGTTGGAGGAATAGCATGTCCTAAAGATCATCAAACATGTCATGTCACAACATGCTTCGATCTTCTATTTCTCCATGACAAATCAAATCATCAAAATTTTTAATATGGTCATTATGCATCAGATTTATTCACATATGTTTCCAAGAAACACAGAGGAAACGAATAACAATTTGCACCCAGTGAGCATATGTTCGGGATTATTAAGTTTTTGTATCATATTCATCATTTCCTTTACGTTCTTCCTCATCATGTGCGAAGACACATCAAATCTGTTCATTTCGTTCTCACTCATGTGTCATAATCTTTTGTGCCATAAATCTGACGAAGCTTCTTCCTCTATTGCATTAACCGATTGTCCAATCAAATTCACTTGAATTTTGTAGAAGAGTCTTGATAACTTTCCTTTAGAAACAACCACGGATCCTTTGATCAATTTTCACTTTTTATTATCCATGTGACTATAGTAGCCTTCCTAATCCAAAAGTCGAGGAGAAATAAGATTGAGATGCAAATCTAGTATATGTCTGACATCCTTCAAAATTAACTCACAAGCAACATGTGTTTGAATGCATACATCTCCAATTCTTGCAATTTTAGACTTTATCGTATTCGTCAAAAACTCTAGTCTTGTACACAATAAAGCATTCCTTTAATGGAGTTGCATGATGCGAAGCCCTGAATCGATGATCCACTCAATTGAAGAGTATGTAAGATTGCATTCTTCATTTCCTGTGACATTGCATTCTTCATTTTCTTCTAAAAGGAATATGAGATCCTCAACTCATGCCACTTATCAATACTCTGATTTTGATTCTTTTCGTTTTGTTGCTTCTTCCAATCTTTACAATTTTCGTTTTATTCCCTCCTTGCCACAGTGATAACATGTAAATTTTCCACTTGATTCTGACACATTATTACCATGGCCTTTTGATCCTTTCATTCTATCTCTGTCTTTGTTCTTTGTGACATACTCGTCTTTCTATCTCTGCCTTTCTTCATTAAACAAACAATTTTTGACCATGGAGAGTGATACAACATCATTAGGAGCAAAATTACTAAGTGTTATCACTAAGGTTTCCCATGAATTTGGCAAGGATCTTAGGAACATTGATCCTTGCATCTCATCATCAAGGACTATTTTTATTGCTTCCAATTGATTTACTATTTTCTGAAATCCACTCAAGTGTTCAGCAACATAATTTTCATCTTTAAACTTCAAGCTCACCAATTTCCTGATGATGAAGGCTTTGTTTTGAGCAATATTCCTTTCATACAAGCCTTGTAACTTCTTTCACAAGACGTGCAATAAAAAAAGTCCTCAATCCTGGCTTTTTAAACTGAACAATAATTTGATTTCAGTTTGATTATCCCATTAAAATAGTTTTTCTCCATTTAATTCACACAAAAAATTCCAATGAACCATGCTCTGATACCACTTGTTGGAAATTTAATCTATTTTCTTATGTGTGAATTAAATAATATAAGTCAAATATGATGCACAAGAAAATAATAATAGGCAAAAGAGACACCAAATTTATGTAAAAAAACCGTCCAAAGAAAAAAAAATCACGGGATAATTATTGAGCAATATCACTAATTCAATAATAGAGTACAATGTATTTTGAATTTTTGCCCGAATCTGAACAATAATTTCTTGAGATAAATAATTTTTCTATGAAATAAGAATAATATTACCTCATTTTTTATAATTCTTCGTGATTATAGTATCGAGAAAAATCTCTCTTTGCTCTTTGAGAATAAATCATTTATCTTCTTTTTGTGGCCCCTTTCTCTTCTCTAACTCCTCTTCTCTATATCTGTTGACCAAAGAAAAATTTACTTTTTTTTTCCAATCAACTCTTCTTTCTTCCTCACAATCCTTTCGACTGAAGCAAGGAGAGAGGTCTCTTTTTAAGTGTATTTTCCTTAACAACTTGGCGGCTGCAATGTTAAGAGAGAGAGAACATCAACCTAATTAATTAGTTTTAATCCTTTTTTTCTAATGGGCTTGACTCCTCCAAAGGGCCAACACTTTTTCTTTTCTTTTCTCCTTTATGCCTAGAGTTGTCCTCAATTCTGATATCCCTACTTGAGCCGAAGCAAAAGTGTCAATATAGCAAAGCAATGAGATTTCTGGATTTATCATGATTCAGCTAGCGAGGTAGTTGATTTAATCCTTGATTTCGTCGAATGCAAAACCTCCTGTCACCAGTCCCTATTGGTGAGCGCATGGGGGGCCATGCCTGGCATTACTCCTATCCTATGGCCATGCCTCGGCATGGCTTTGCCAGTGATTAGAGCACACCCCCTCCATTGCTTGACCAAACATTGACGAGCTCCCTCTATAAAAGGAGCAACCCCCCAAGAGTCCAAGTGAGGGAGAGGGTGAATCCTTATTAGGTGTTTTTAATGAGTTCTTCTTATAATCGTCTTAATTAGTGTATTCATTCTTCTCATTTGGCGACACCATTTGTATAGCCTCCCTTGAGTCATGATTCAGCGTTCATGTGATTTGGTTCCGATCATATTACGAGTCCTACTACCAGACGTTCATGAAAAAGTTGATTGGAGGATCCGACCTTCCCTTTCGAGGTACTTCATTGACTTCTGCATTGTCTTGTCTTGTCTGTTCTTAGATTATGTCTTTTATTATTTTGAATATTTTTAACAAATTAAGATATGCATAACATTGATTTCTCCCTCCTCTTAATGGTCCTATATTTTTTTTAGAATCAAAATCCATAATGATCAACCTAAACAAAGAGGATAAATTGAACGCTTAAAATTATGATATTTGACATTGAAGTTTAGTATGTGTTGGAGGAATAGCATGTCCTAAAGATCATCAAACATGTCATGTCACAACATGCTTCGATCTTCTATTTCTCCATGACAAATCAAATCATCAAAATTTTTAATATGGTCATTATGCATCAGATTTATTCACATATGTTTCCAAGAAACACAGAGGAAACGAATAACAATTTGCACCCAGTGAGCATATGTTCGGGATTATTAAGTTTTTGTATCATATTCATCATTTCCTTTACGTTCTTCCTCATCATGTGCGAAGACACATCAAATCTGTTCATTTCGTTCTCACTCATGTGTCATAATCTTTTGTGCCATAAATCTGACGAAGCTTCTTCCTCTATTGCATTAACCGATTGTCCAATCAAATTCACTTGAATTTTGTAGAAGAGTCTTGATAACTTTCCTTTAGAAACAACCACGGATCCTTTGATCAATTTTCACTTTTTATTATCCATGTGACTATAGTAGCCTTCCTAATCCAAAAGTCGAGGAGAAATAAGATTGAGATGCAAATCTAGTATATGTCTGACATCCTTCAAAATTAACTCACAAGCAACATGTGTTTGAATGCATACATCTCCAATTCTTGCAATTTTAGACTTTATCGTATTCGTCAAAAACTCTAGTCTTGTACACAATAAAGCATTCCTTTAATGGAGTTGCATGATGCGAAGCCCTGAATCGATGATCCACTCAATTGAAGAGTATGTAAGATTGCATTCTTCATTTCCTGTGACATTGCATTCTTCATTTTCTTCTAAAAGGAATATGAGATCCTCAACTCATGCCACTTATCAATACTCTGATTTTGATTCTTTTCGTTTTGTTGCTTCTTCCAATCTTTACAATTTTCGTTTTATTCCCTCCTTGCCACAGTGATAACATGTAAATTTTCCACTTGATTCTGACACATTATTACCATGGCCTTTTGATCCTTTCATTCTATCTCTGTCTTTGTTCTTTGTGACATACTCGTCTTTCTATCTCTGCCTTTCTTCATTAAACAAACAATTTTTGACCATGGAGAGTGATACAACATCATTAGGAGCAAAATTACTAAGTGTTATCACTAAGGTTTCCCATGAATTTGGCAAGGATCTTAGGAACATTGATCCTTGCATCTCATCATCAAGGACTATTTTTATTGCTTCCAATTGATTTACTATTTTCTGAAATCCACTCAAGTGTTCAGCAACATAATTTTCATCTTTAAACTTCAAGCTCACCAATTTCCTGATGATGAAGGCTTTGTTTTGAGCAATATTCCTTTCATACAAGCCTTGTAACTTCTTTCACAAGACGTGCAATAAAAAAAGTCCTCAATCCTGGCTTTTTAAACTGAACAATAATTTGATTTCAGTTTGATTATCCCATTAAAATAGTTTTTCTCCATTTAATTCACACAAAAAATTCCAATGAACCATGCTCTGATACCACTTGTTGGAAATTTAATCTATTTTCTTATGTGTGAATTAAATAATATAAGTCAAATATGATGCACAAGAAAATAATAATAGGCAAAAGAGACACCAAATTTATGTAAAAAAACCGTCCAAAGAAAAAAAAATCACGGGATAATTATTGAGCAATATCACTAATTCAATAATAGAGTACAATGTATTTTGAATTTTTGCCCGAATCTGAACAATAATTTCTTGAGATAAATAATTTTTCTATGAAATAAGAATAATATTACCTCATTTTTTATAATTCTTCGTGATTATAGTATCGAGAAAAATCTCTCTTTGCTCTTTGAGAATAAATCATTTATCTTCTTTTTGTGGCCCCTTTCTCTTCTCTAACTCCTCTTCTCTATATCTGTTGACCAAAGAAAAATTTACTTTTTTTTTCCAATCAACTCTTCTTTCTTCCTCACAATCCTTTCGACTGAAGCAAGGAGAGAGGTCTCTTTTTAAGTGTATTTTCCTTAACAACTTGGCGGCTGCAATGTTAAGAGAGAGAGAACATCAACCTAATTAATTAGTTTTAATCCTTTTTTTCTAATGGGCTTGACTCCTCCAAAGGGCCAACACTTTTTCTTTTCTTTTCTCCTTTATGCCTAGAGTTGTCCTCAATTCTGATATCCCTACTTGAGCCGAAGCAAAAGTGTCAATATAGCAAAGCAATGAGATTTCTGGATTTATCATGATTCAGCTAGCGAGGTAGTTGATTTAATCCTTGATTTCGTCGAATGCAAAACCTCCTGTCACCAGTCCCTATTGGTGAGCGCATGGGGGGCCATGCCTGGCATTACTCCTATCCTATGGCCATGCCTCGGCATGGCTTTGCCAGTGATTAGAGCACACCCCCTCCATTGCTTGACCAAACATTGACGAGCTCCCTCTATAAAAGGAGCAACCCCCCAAGAGTCCAAGTGATGGAGAGGGTGAATCCTTATTAGGTGTTTTTAATGAGTTCTTCTTATAATCGTCTTAATTAGTGTATTCATTCTTCTCATTTGGCGACACCATTTGTATAGCCTCCCTTGAGTCATGATTCAGCGTTCATGTGATTTGGTTCCGATCATATTACGAGTCCTACTACCAGACGTTCATGAAAAAGTTGATTGGAGGATCCGACCTTCCCTTTCGAGGTACTTCATTGACTTCTGCATTGTCTTGTCTTGTCTGTTCTTAGATTATGTCTTTTATTATTTTGAATATTTTTAACAAATTAAGATATGCATAACATTGATTTCTCCCTCCTCTTAATGGTCCTATATTTTTTTTAGAATCAAAATCCATAATGATCAACCTAAACAAAGAGGATAAATTGAACGCTTAAAATTATGATATTTGACATTAAAGTTTAGTATGTGTTGGAGGAATAGCATGTCCTAAAGATCATCAAACATGTCATGTCACAACATGCTTCGATCTTCTATTTCTCCATGACAAATCAAATCATCAAAATTTTTAATATGGTCATTATGCATCAGATTTATTCACATATGTTTCCAAGAAACACAGAGGAAACGAATAACAATTTGCACCCAGTGAGCATATGTTCGGGATTATTAAGTTTTTGTATCATATTCATCATTTCCTTTACGTTCTTCCTCATCATGTGATTAGGGCATATCTTATAAGAATCAAATTTAATAGTCCACATCCTCAAATTTGTTCTCGAGAGCTGCCTATATCTCAAAAGTTATTTGGAATTTCTCAAAATTCACACATGAGAGAGTCTTCCAATATACGGAGCAATAGAATGCAAGTAATGAGACTCACACAAAGTTCAACATTTGTTAGAGGAGATATCTTAGATATATCATGTCACATCCGACATTTTGGTAACATTGTTCAACACCGAAGGGATGTTGAGGCCTTGTCCAAAAGAGTTATATTGCTCACATTCTATTGCTGAGTATAATGGAGGACTCTCTCATGTGTTAGTTTGAGGTTTTCTGGACAACTTTTGAAATGTTGACTATTATACAAAACAAGTTTGACATCACGTCTTAAGTTAGATTCCTATATAATGCACTTTAATCACACGATGAGGAAATAATTAAGGGAAACTATTGATATAATATGAGAATTTAAGAATGTTAAACATGTGCTTACTAATGAACAACAAATGCAAGTTGTTATCCATTTCCTCTCCAAAACTTTGAAACATGCGTGTGGCTCGTCAAGAATTTTGATAATGTGTCTTGTCACCTAGAAATGGAAGTTAAGGCATTGGAATCTAAAAAAATCTTCCAGTCAAGTATTAGTTATTAAGATAAGTGAACAGAACCATGGCACAAGTTTCACATACAAAAGATAATGGACAAAAGAAGGTTCAACGCTAGCCTAATGCAAAAAAAAAACCTCGATGGAAAAATGGATAAAGGTAAAGTAAAATGCGACAATTGCAATGGTTGTGGTCACTTCATCCATAAGTGCACTGAATCCACACTTCCTTTACATATATTTCTAACTATGTCATGGTTGCTAAAACTCATCTTTTGTGAATTGTAGATTTCATATCAACATATCATGTAGTTGAAGAATTTATTGAATTTTGTCGTGGTGGGCTCTAAATGGATTTATGTTGGAGACAATAAAAGAGTGAAAGTTGAAAGGGATTGGAAGTTGAAAGTTAGAACTTATCAACGTAAATATTTTTTTCCTCCATGATGTTTTGTATACCCTAGATTCTCAACAACCTTGATGTATATGACTTTGACTTCTGCATTTTCATATGTATTGCTTTCTTAAAAATGATTTCTATGTTTTGTATAATATTTGTGTTGCTATTAGTTCTTCATTGATATCATATGTTAATGTGAACGAAAATGTCGATATTTGGTTTGTTACGAGGAAAAATCAAATGAATAGATTAGTTAGAGAAGGACTTATTGTCAAAAGTTGATGTGTCACCTTTGTTGGAGCAAAGTTTTATGCCCTATATAATTATATTTTGATGATACAAATATCGAAAGATTAAAGTTAAATGCCGAAAAAGTTTAAATAAAAATGAGTTATTTTCATGCATTAAACTTTCGATTAATAATGATTGAGATTTAGATTAAGAGGTGAATACTAGAGTTATAAAGAATTATGTTAGCTTTCCATAAAATCCACAATTATCTCATTTGAATAACCATGCAGAAATTTATGATCAAAATAGTGCAGGGCGGTCAACCTGTCAATCGAAGCACCGGTCGACTGATCAGGCATATCGATCAATCGGCCAATGCACAAATCGCCTAGTTCAATGACGAGACTATACCGGTCGATAGTCCGATTGTTGCACCAGTCGATCGATCAGCCAAAGATCGAATTCTAAAATGTCGAGACTGTACTGATCGATGGCTCGATCGATAGATTGGTCGATTGATTAGCTGCTATCACTGAGGAAAGTGCGCAATGGTCATATTGATCGGTCGATCAACCCATTAAAGTAGTCGATTGACCTCCGACTGAAATGAACAATAATGGCTAATTTTTTAGAAATCAAAGAACAACTGTCATATCATCCAAAGAGGCCTATAAAGGAAGACCAAGGGATGCAGAATCAATTAAGCACTCAAGAGAAACATCAAGCATCATAGGAAAATCAATTTTTTGAAGTTATTGCTAAATCTTCTCTTCTTTATCTCTTCTCTTCTTGTGCATTTCATATTGTAAAAGAGAGAAACATTTTCTTAGATATTTGGGTGTGAGCTCCTGTGTAGAAGATGTTCTATCTTATCTCTCGAGCTAGAGAAAAAATAAGCTTTCTAGGAGGAGATGGGTGTCTTACCTCTCGAAACGGAGAAAATGTGGTGTGGTGTAAATGATTTCTTCCTTGCCCCATTTGGAATGAAGGAAGAGTGTTTAGTGGAATCTCTGACGGTCTCGAGGTCAAAAAGTGGAGCGGGGACGCAGGCCAAAGTGTGGCCGAATCTCGTCAACAAACCACTATGCACTTTGTATTTGCTTTCTCTCTCCCTCTCCTTCCTATGTGCATGTGATATGATAGCTTTTGTGTTGGTTTGAATATTAATGAATCGATTTTAAGCTTCCGCGATGATTTTCATAAAATTGATATTTTTGAATTTAGCACCAATTCGTCCCTCTCTCCCCCTTGGTGCCTTGTGATTATACAACCTTGTGATGAATGCTTGGAAAAAGCAAATGTCTGAGTGCTAGTTACAATAATTCATTCAGATATATTTGCTTGGACAATCATACATGCCAAAGCAATGGTGCAAGGCCACGCCTCAACATGGCCTAAGGCAAAACGCTTTCCCCTTCCTCTTCCCTCCATTCTCTAGTGTATGGGCCTTGTGTATCCATTCTCTCCATTTAGTGGCACACTTGTATGTTCTATCTTTTTTCCCACATTTGAGTCATGGTTTAGTGTTCTATTTTTATGGAAAAATTTTAACTAAATGCCCTCCAACTATGTCACTTTCTCAACTCCATTCTCTACTCCGTTTTCCGATTGCGCAATCTACTTTACATCACAATTTTTTTCCTCCACAGGAACTGGCATCAGATGTGTCAAAACACTCCATTTTTAATTTCCTAATATAATAAATATAAACTATTAAAATAATAATATAATAAATCATTATTTTTTTTTAAAAAAGAGGGGCCATGTACCCCCTCCTCCCCCTCTTCCTCTGACTGCCTCATTGGCGATCGGAGGTAGAGGGGGAGGAGGTGGAACCCACCCTTCCTCTCTCCCACCTCGCATGGACGACGCGACCACCGCCTCCATGAAGCACAACCTGATGTAGAGGAGGCAGAGAATCTTTGGTGAGGCGATCGATGTGGAAGCGTCGTCGGACACGGAGGAGGTGACAATGGCGGAGTTGGAGATGGAGATGCGGATGGCTCGGTTGGGGGCTTCATTGTAGAGGGCGAAGAGGGTAGAACAATACACAACATAATGACATGCAACTGTTCCTGCTTCGAGTGCCACCAATGGCCTCCGAAATGTTGGCGATCACCATTGCTTTGGCTTGCACAATGGCGCTTGGCATAGTCGACATTGAGCTGCTCGTCCAAGATCGTGGCCTCACGACTTGCCTTTGTAATTAACTTGGCAAAGTCATGTTTCTGAAACAATATGATATGCAAATTGTGCAGGAGGTGGATCCAAGGCCACATCATCCCCACAATCCTCTGATGCCACATCTCATAAATGGAGCATTTTAGTTATGCTTGCCATCATCTTCGTAGTCGTATCTGCTGTACGCTGAAGAAGGTACTGTGCGTCGGAGAAGAGAAAATGAGGGTTGGCACTCCATCATCATCATCATCATCATCATCATAATAATAATAATAATAATAATATTATTATTATTATTATTATTATTATTATTATTATTAAATTCTATGGTCCCAAATATAATTTATATCCATTACAAATGATACTGATAAAATCTGAGAAAATACTAAGATTCGTTCAAGTCCTAAGCCTAAGCACATTGCATTATGATAAAGCTTAATATAAGTTTGTTTTCATATTTTTTTTATTATGTGTTTCATTCCTTTGTTATATAAGATTGCATGTCTCCGGATTAACCAGCCTTCTTCTTCTGTGTGTTAGTTGGCTTGTGAATTTTCGTGGTGGTTTTTTCTTTTGTTGAAATACTTTAAAGCAGTTTGGCAATACATTTCAGTCGTGCTTTTAGAATTTGTGCAAAACATCATATGGTTAATTGCATTTTGCAGGGCAGCAGTTTTTCATTTATTCGGAAATGCATCCTCCTCTGACACTGCACGAGCATCCTATGTGTGCTGAAGTATGTTCATCTTCTTTCTGCCTTCCACTGGGCCTTTATGCAAGCATGTCTCTGGTTATTCCTATGTTCTTTCCAGCCTTGCATGACAAATTTCCTCATTTGCCTAAAAGTGAACCAACGTATGCAAAATCTTTGCTTAATACACACGTATGAAGGTTTTCCTTCTGTGTTTAGAGGTAGAAATGGTATTCAGTAAAGTTCCTTCAGATTATTGAGGCGTTCCAAAAGTGTCACTTAGACCATTCCGTTGGAAATTTTTTTGGGCTGTGTTTGGCACCGATAGAGGTTAAGAACTTTGGTTCTAAGAACATCTGAGATTTGACACAGAAGTTCCAACTTCTGTTTGGACAATTTTGGCTAGCGATTTGAACTTTTGCTTCTGACGTGACAGGTTGGTAACCGGAAGTTCCCACGGCTGTTTGGATTGTGTTCTACCTCCTGGCGCCAAAGTAACGGACGAAGGTTTGGATTAATTTCTATCTCCTGGCGCCAAACTAACGAATGAACGATGTATAAAAACATAATTGGGACGCCATTTAGCAAGGCTTATGAAAACAACACCAATGATGCCGAATTCGGAACAAATACAGGAACTTTTGTTCAACCAGTCAAAGACGACTGCAACAAGGGGCGAGACTAGACAAACATGCACACCTCTGCATATGTTCTGAAATCAAATCGACTGAGAATTAAAACTATGCAAGATCTTAGCACTGGATGTTTGGACAGCAAGTCAAAGCAGTTCGATAATTGACTCAGTTCACATCACAACCAGCCTACGAAAAAAAATTTGAAGTCAAGTTCACTTGACACATAACAGCAAGAAGTCCACGATCAAACACACATCAGAGTGCTGGAACATCACAACTACAAGGTATCAGATACAAACAATGCGAGAGAAGCTCGCAACGCATGGTCTAACTCACACCTCGCTACCACAATTACAAACAATCATAGCTACAACATATAACAATAATGCACACACCAAGAAAAGTAGTACGATGTTCCTTCGACATTTGCATCACTGAAGCCTTCGGAGCGGCTGTTCAACAATAGATTCAAAAGAGGAAGGAGTTTGAGTTGGCAACATAACATGTCGACTTTTAATAGGTAGTTCAGATTTATTTGGTAGCTTCGTGTAAGTCTCATCTTGCATTTCACAATACTTTGAGAGAGAGCTTTCGGCAGCATCAAAGGAGTCAAACTTCTTGTAGGCACAATAAGGATAACCTGAGGCCTGTGCTTAACATTCAGACCACGTGTCATATATACCTGGTTTGCGACCTTCGTATACAACATAAAATCTCCGGAGAGCCATCCTAATCATCGGTGGTAAGGTGTCCTGCAAAAGAGCGTAATAACTGAACAAATTGAAATGTTGTCGGCAATGGTAACACCTGGGTAATTCGAATGTATATACTTGCTGTAATGTTCTAAAATTTTCACACTTGCACGTTGAGTTCTATCATTTTCTACAATGCAATTCCGTGAAAACCTGAGAAGGCACCTTTTAATTCGACAGAAAACTAAAAAGGAGATTTCACATTTGGCACAATTTTGAAACTATAAATTACGACTATAAATGGGATACTAAAAAACAAACTGCGGATGACATATAAGTATAAAGTAATTCTAAGTCACTATTTCACCATATAAGTTGAAGAAAATGGCAAGATACGATACGAGTATATTGGGTAAAATCATAACTAAAAAGTAGATGATTCACAATAATAAGTATTTGAATTATAAGTTAACTCGTACGTCTATGCCTTCGATGATCAGCCCAGCCCAAATCCTGGCTGCTATGCCGTCCCGAAGAATGTCGCCTCTTGTTCTTTCGGTTGATGAGGCGGGCACAGAAGGTGTCAAGTCACCCACACGGACCGCTTCGGGTTCGGGCCGGATAGTCATATTGAAGTACTTGTCGCCTCCTTGATGCCATTTTACGATATTGTGTATTATGCAACATGCTATGACGATGTACTTTTGAATCTTCAATGAAAATTGCATGGGGCTACGAAGCATTCGAAACCTCTTTTTCAAAATTTTGAATGAGTTTTCCACACAATTCCGCAACTGCGCATGTCGGTGATTAAAAATGTCCTTCGCATCATGATACCGTCCGGCAGGGGTGTCCTCCGTAAAAGTCCCCATATGATACCGGCCTCCTCGGTAGGGTGCTATGAACTTGTCGGAGTTCGCATAACCCGAATCCACAAGGAAGTACTTTCCTGTTATCAACGTTACATAAAGTAATCAGATGGGCATATGCAAATCGGAAATAAGGGTTATAAATGCCTACCGTCGGGTACGCGAAATTCATTCCTTTCAATGCACCACCTCAAGACCTTCATATCCCCTGCTGAACCTTCCCAGCCAGTACAAATGAATAAGAAGGAGTGGTCAAAAGATGCGGCTGCCATGACGTTTTGTGAAAGAAAACCCTTGCGATTTCGATACGGCACTGCTTTTAATTTTGGCACATGAGCTGGGATGTGAGTTCCGTCGATTGCACCTAATGCATTCTGTCACAGATGAAACATAGAAGGTCAACAAACATAAAGAAGAACTAAATTTTGTTTACAAGTGCACGTGACACAACTTACCGCAAAGTATAGATAGAATCTGCGACTGTCCCCCACTCGAGGGTGAACACCAACATCATCACCCGGGAGTACTATGAACTCGTCGCTTAGTGAACAGATGACTTTCAATACATTCCTGAAGTGTCGTGATATTGTTTTACCAGAGTGCTGGAACTCCTCTTGCATGTCCCTATTTGTTTCATCTCAGCGAATGGCAAATAAAAAGATGGCCAGTTGTTCCCGTGCACTGACATACTTTGTCGATGCAAGAAGTCCACGCGTAACAAGCAGCTCCTCCAACATCATAAACGTTGTATTTTCAACCCCAAAATGATGATATCCTCTTTTCGGATGGCCATTCAACATTTCGTTAACTAACTGATCTTCCGTGAATGGCCGTGTCCTGCAGGGAAGCTTGGGGATGCGCACGGAGGTCGGTGTCCCATTTGCTAAGTCGACGTATTCTTGCGAAGAATCATTCACATCATCTGCGTTAAGTTCGTCGAACAGCAAGTCCTCAACGAGGAAGGACAACAATTGTTCGGTATTCATCTGCCATAACTCAAGTGATATAACGCGCAATAAAAATTACTTAGCAACCAAACATTAGAATTATGCAAGACAATACATCAGAACATAATTAAAAGTCTTAATACATGAGAATACGAAAAACAAAGTCCGGTGAGTGGTACATACTACATGCGGAAAGGTAATACTATTTAGATTACGCTATGTTAAGATGTCTTACATAAAGCAACTTGTTAAGAAAAAAGTACATGGACCTAAGATAACTTCAGTACTCCTGCATACAGATCTACTCTTCGCCGCTCAGATCTTCCTCCTCTACCCCCTCGCTACTGGACCTAAGTGGAATGAAACGTCGGGAAGGCAACACAAAACTCGGATTTGTTGGCCTCAGTAACTTGCTCGGACTACAAAATGGATTCGGCGAGCTTTGGAACGCGGGAAAGGGATTCGGCATACTACTTGCTCCGAAGAAGGACGCACGATAGTCAGAAGCGGGGTACGTCGGTGATGCTGTAAAAGTGACTGTGGTAGTGACGGGAGGTACCCCACATGCCGCACGAGGTTGTTGAACTTCCTCAGCCGAGAATGTTGTGAACGACATTGGAGACGGTGCCGGGGGGGACAAACGATAGTACTCTGTCACCTTTCTACTTATCCACGTCTGAAGCATTTGATCGTCGCATCGCATGAATGTCCATAGCTCTTTGTCATCTTTGAATGCATCAGCAACCGCCAACTTCACATTTGAGGGAAGGTTGGGCAGCCTCTCTTCAAGCTTCGCCCAACACTGGTCGACGAATGAAAAATGATTCTGCTTATTCTGCTGTACGGCTAGCAAATCTTCCATGAGCTTCATCCTCCTCAAAGTTAACTCCTGTGCAACCATATGCACACCCTTAACACTTTTCTTCTTCTTCGACGTGATTGGAATTGAAGTGGACCTGGTTCTCTTGCTTGAAGAGGTTGTTCCATAAGAATGTGGCCGCAGAGGTTTGGTAGGATCCTAGATGTTCTCTTTTTCTGGTCCATAAGCGGTGGGTGTGGTCATGTCAATAATGTTGTCATCGGAGCTATCTTCTTCCTCTTCTAAGTCCACGAGCTTGGCGGTCGTACACGCCTCTTTGCCCGTGGCGGTGTTCTTGGCGAACAAGAAGACGAAGTCATCATAATGAGGGAGCGTTTTGTTCTTTACCCTCATGTAATCTTTGTTAACTTGATACAGTAAAGAAGGACATGTCAGTACAATCCGATGGCCTTAGTGTTGGGTGGAAAGAGATTTAGAAAAACACGACTGCTCATCGTTATCACTTCCTCCCACATTCCCTCTTCCAGTGGCTGTGGCATACACTTCTCCGGATCCCATCCCCATCCGCTCTTGTTAGCAAGAGTCCGACACAACTCGAAATTTCTTTTCATCACTTTGAGATGATTCTTCATATGCTCGATAGTCATTCGTTCACTAAAGTGCCCGTTAAACCTGTTGCACATCCTTTTCTACGCTTCTGGCACAAAGGTGTTACCCCGGAAGTAACCATCCACGTTCTCTTGTATCATCATCCCAACGAAGAAGGCATCCATATTTAACAACCAATGGCTGGATCTTTCCTTCTACGAAGAGATCATCTTTTCTTTTCCTTTATTGAACTGATTCAAACAGACGATGTAGTAATGCCATTCAAGAATTAATGAATCGACTAATGTAGTAATGCTATGCAAGAATTAACATAATAAGGCTAATACTATCTTCAATGCATCTTGAGTGCTACTACTTAGTGTCGCAGGTATCATGCTATGCAAAGGATGAAGGCATCATTATAAGCATCTCAGGTATCTATGAGAGGAATGTGCTGAATTTAATGTATGATGTTGCATCTCATGTTGAATGAGTAATTCCCAAGTAATGTAGTAATATGTGAGCCATAATTGTCCCTATTTTTAGATTATTACAGAAACTTCAATTACAAATCTGAAAACCAACCCGAATGACATAAAAGAAAGGATTAAGGCATCGGGTGTCAAGGTGGTTTGAAATTTTTATGAGTTTTGAACGTGGCATGAAAATGAAGTAAGCTAAAACATCGAGAATGCACCTCAATGCTCCTTGAAAGCTCCAACGTCGTCACAGGTGGAGAATGCGGGATCGGCCCTTCTCTCGCGACCTATGGAAAATAAATCAGAATTTAAACATTTTCACGATAAGTCAGTGGCTTCACGCATATGGAAAATAATTCAAATTGACCTAAACAAATACAATAACTGACATCCCTAATACAAGAGGGATAATATGTTGCACATCTCTATTGGAAAAAAAAAGAGAGCCAGAATTTGAGAGAGAAGATGAAAAATTATTTGTGTGACAATAAGTTAATATAAATGAATTGTGTGGAATTAGAAAGCCTAACCAAGGATAGGGTCCAGAAATTGAGCTGTAAAGCCATAATCAAGGATCTTGTCTATTTGTTACACTAATTACGACAGTGATATCTTCGGGGCCACAAACTATTTAGGCCTAGGAGACTTCAATAGGTCACAAAGATCCAAATTATAATTAAGTTGAGAGCAGCAATAACATGTATCATAATTTGTGAGAAAAAAAGCTTTGTAAAAATCCTTTGGCAAATTCTAAGGAATAAAACAATATGGGTTTCCACAGTAAAGGGAATTTGCACGACACAAAGCAAAGAGAATGCAATTGAGAAAGGGAAGGGAATTATGCTACACGGAGGAAACTTTACTGCAGAAGGTGTCGTCTTAATAACCTTTTTATGCATGACTGATCTACTTATATGATGTACCCTAGCTGTACATTATGATAATGGTGTGAAAAATCTGATGCATATTTAACAATATACTAAATTAGTTGAGTCTGGATGTTTTTTCTCAATTTCAGCAACTGCATAGTAAATAGTTAAGCTAAGGAACTTTGGCTTCAGTAAATGTCCAAAAATTTCAACATATTCCATCAATGCACTAAATCCAGAAGTTAATAGATAAAAGATATTGATTGAAGTAAAAAACCTTAGTCAATTTACTTCGAAAATAAGTAAGTAACGTTATTTCCTTTCCTATTATGAGCTTCCCCTTCGCAAGATTTTGACTATCAATATCAGCGACTTACCAAAACAATTCTGAGGACTAGGGGAGATGGTACAAACAACAAAGTTTTTTTCAAAGAGAAGAGTGTGCCAATTGATTGAGAAGAAGACATGGGGGCTTCGGCCGTTTAGACTCCGGTGGGCCTGCCTGTCTGGATAGACTTCGTCGTCAGCGCCCGACCACCTAAGGGGCGGCCTCCTTTCGTAGCACCTAAGCTCTTCGCTGTAACATTTCGCGGCTAGGGTTTTTCTTAGGGGGGAGGGAGGGGGGACAGGCAGAAGAGAGAAAGATCTGCGAGTCCAGCAGCTGTAGATGACGAAACCGGAGCAGATCTATGAACGCTTCGCACCATTTCGAAACCCTAGAGATGCTGCTGCTTTCGTAGGAACAAAAAGGACCCGTTGTGGTAGTAAAAGCTGACGATCCTCGGCGACCGTCGATCGGCGAAACAGATCGGAGAAAACCACAGACTCCGGCACACCTAATCGGACGACGAAGAGAACGACGGAAAACTGACGGAACGAGAGAGAGAAGCTTGCGTGCAAAGCTCGCGGAAACAACAATCGGAAAAGGAAAGAGAGCGCACCTCCTGATTTCGTTCGGCGTTCTTGCCGTCGTCCGCCGTCGTGCGTCTACCGAGTGCCGTCGTGCGTCTGCCGAGTGCCATCGGAGAGCGGGGCGAGCGAGCGTCTTGTTCGGACAAAAGGGAGGTCGCGGACATTACGACTGGATGAAAGTACAATGATTTTCTTCTCGCAATTGCGGCGTGAGATTCGAGGGATGTTCGGGCAACGTCGGAAATTTTCAAGTTCTCGCGTAAGGCGAGAACTTTTTCGCGAGAACATTTTTGAATAAAGCCGTTTGACCGGAACATTTGTTCCCGCGGGCCCCACCGGAACATTTGATTGTGTTTGGCAGAACAATCAAATGTTCCGGGTTGTTCACTTCAGCCAAACGCGGTCTTGGAGAATGCACACATTTGAAAATAAAGCTGGATCGTTTGTTTCCGACAGGAGGTCAGTTACTGATCGTAGTTCAATCGTAGCACTATTTTCAAGTTTTAGCAACGGATTCCTATTGCGGATAATTTTGGGTCAAAACGTTTATTAACTTTATTGCCTTCCGTTCTTTTTGTGGAGCTCTGAATTCTTTTGGATTTACGAAGGACTTCTATCTTTTGGTGAGAAGTATCTCAATCAACCTCAAGAATAAGTAAACACATCCAGGGATTGTTTGACAAATGGAATGAAGTAAAACCATGGCCACCTGTTCCATCAAACAAGTGGCCTAGTTCGGTCTAGTTGTTTTTTTTTTATTTTTTTCTTTGATTTGACACCACTTTCTTTTTTATTTTTGTTTTCTTTTTTCTTTTTCTAATTTTCTTTATATTACAATTTTCTTCTAAAATAAATTATTTATTACATATAATATATTTGTTATAAAAAGAATTAATATAATATTATTTATTACTTATTATTTCATTAAAATTTTAAATTTTCAAAAAACATAAGTTATTTAAAACATGAATTTTTATAGATATATAATTATTTTTTAAAAAAACGTTTTTAGCATAAATTTTTTTAAATATATATATTTATTTTTCTTTTTTTAAAAAAAATTATAATCTATATTTATCATACATACAATAAATTCAAACACCCACTAAAATTAACTTAACACATTTACTTTTTCCTATCATATTAATTACATTATAATTATTACTCATTCACTCTATCTAAACGCATCTCAAATTAATATGTAAACTCAGATAAACTTCGATTTTAATTTTCAAACGCCCCCTAATGTCAATTAGGTAGGAGCCTCCTACCTAAATTCTCAGCCATCCGATTTGATCGGACGTCTGAGAACTTGAGTACAATTTAATGGAGAAAAAAAGAAGCGGCCGGCGACTTTGCTGCAACGATGCTCACGGTGACGAACTCTGCTCGCGACGACGACCTTCGATGTTCACGCCGGTGACCTCCGCTCGTGACAATGACCTCCGATGCTCACGCCGACGACCTCGACCGACCGATCTCGTGACCGATGACCTACCGACCTTGCGATAGGCAACCCCTTGTTCGTCGGCCTTCACCTCCTCACCGTCGTCCTCGACCTCGCCGATCTTCGTCATCGGAGATCTCGTCAATTCTCACCTCCGTTGATGTTCATACCTCCGTTGATGTGCCGCCATTGACGCTTGTGCCATCGCCGCCATCGCCGTCATCGCCCTCACCCTCGCCACCGTCACTCGCACCTCCGACGATCCTCGTCCTCACCACCATCGATCCTTGCCCTCACCGATCCTCATCGCCGTCGATCTCGTCGATCCTCATCGTCGTTCCGTCATTGATGCTCGTGCCTTGCCGTTGTTCCTCGCCATCGTCGCTTGCCTCCTCAATCGATGGTTGTGCCCTCATCGCCCTCACCACCGTCGCTCGCGCCTCCGGTGATCCTCGCCCTCGCCGCCGTCCGTCGCCCTTGCCGCCATCTCTCATGCCCTCGTCATCATCACGCCCGCCGTCGTCTGCACAATCCTCACCGGCCGATTCAATTTTTTCCTGTTGAAGCATGCTTCATGTTCCAACCATCCGGTCGGATGGTTGGGAACCTAGATAGGAGGATCCTACCTAATTTACTAGGTAGGAGCCCATTAAACCCATATATATATATATATCCAATATCTTTTAAGGGAAATGACATGATAAATCAAGAGGAGCCAATTGTTAACCTAGTACATGATCTGACAGGCTGGCAGACCCTTCTCCTTGATGTTCTGAAATTATTTTTACTTAATTTGTGCCAAAAGCCCCTGTTGTCCTATGAAATATCTTCAGCAGTAGTAAAATTTAAATTTTGTGTGGTTGGTGAGAATTGGCGTTGGTGTTCAGGTACACGTTGTGTTGAAATAAATATTTTATTTTTATATAATTACATTTTGATGATTCAAATTTTGAAAGATTTAAAATTATATTTAAAATATCGAAAAAGTCTAAATAAAAATGAGTTATTTCATGCATACACTTGTAATTAATATTTGTTTATATTCTCATGAGATTTATATAAAGAAGTGAATATAAAAGTTATAGATAATTATCTTATGTTTTTAAGAAATTAAGAATCACCTCATTTGAACAACCACATAAAAAATTATGTCTAAACAAGTGAAGCTCGAAAAGTTTAATATGAAGTTGACATTTTTACGTGCTAACTTGGTTAATATTTGACTATTTTATCAACAGATTTGGGATAAGAAATAAACATGCAAGTATAAAAAAAGTTATAGAATCAAATATAATCCTATTTAAATACTCGTATGAAAAGTTATGTATAAAAAAGTAAATGTCTAAAAAATTTAATTTGAAATGGACAACTTTATGCGCTGAACTTTGATTTAATATTTGACTATGATTCTGTTAGATTTTGAATAAATGACAAATATAAATATTACAAGAAATTATATCTTTCTATAGAATGAAAAATCATTTCATTACGATAATCGTGCAAAAAATATGTTTAAAATAGTACAGGATAGTCGAATAGTCGATGGAAGTGTTGACTAATAAGTGATGCGTAAAATGATGTAGCAAAATAAAATCGCTAGCAAGTGCACTAGTCGCTCAAGTAATATAGAGAATAGGAGTAAAAAGTGTCGAACCCACGAGGAATATTATTAATTCAATATCTGAATTTATAAATTAATAAGAGAGGAAAAACATGGATTTTGAAAATGAGTTTTGTAAAATAAAATAAAGAAAATAAGATAAAGATAAGACAATGGTGTTGAAGTTAGGCCTTAGGATGAAAAATATATCAGAATAAATATTTGAACCATAAAAGATAAATTTAATCTTTAAAGATGGATTAGAGTCTCCCTAAAGTAATCTAACATGATTATCTTGCGATATCCACGACTGGTATCCCTCAATCTAATCATATAGAACTATCTTAATTTAATAAGAATTGAAGTCTCCACGACTGGTACCCTCAAAATCATATTAAAATTAAGATGCATTAAATTGGATTCCCTAGACTATTAATCACTCCACAAACTAGTATAGATTAATAGACCCCACAAATTTGATTCTCCACACACTAGTTATCAAATTTATGTCAATTATTAATTTCAGATAAAATCAATTAATATTAGTATAATGAATTCTGAACTTAAACACTCCACAAACTGGTATAGCCTAATTCAGAAATTCAATTAACTAACACTCCACAAGCATTAAGCACAATTAATAATTGATCAGAAAAGATTAAAACAAATAAAATAGGGTTCAAACATTTCCCTAAAATTAATAACCTCCTAAAATAATAATCCTAAAAACATGGAGTTCATCCTAGAAATTCTGGAGAGATAATAAAATACAAATTATAAAAATTGGAAGAATTACACCCAAAGCAAAAGTAGAGCTCTCGAATTGGGCAGACAGTCAGGCAGCCTTTCGGACTTCCAGTCGTCGCACCTCTCCTCTCGGTCGAAGCCTGCAGAGCTCAAGACTCGCTGTGGAAGAAACCTGAACTTCAGAGCACGAATTTGGACGAAGGCTTCTTCATGTATTTATAGGTGAGGATAGTCTTTAATTTGATCACGATCGTGATATCGTACGGTCAACTTTAAATTCGGCTAAGATAAAATTTAGTTAATGATAAAAGTTTCACGGCCGATAAACTCTATCCATTAATATTATCTTTTTTGCACAATGATTGGAGTTATCGGCCGATAAACTTGATATCCCTTCCGAATCTCGGCCACAAAAGTCGTTTGCGCCCAAGGATTTGAGTTATCGGCCGGTAAGGATAAATTTCTTGGATTTTGCAGCCGGTAACATGATTGAATTGGATTTCTCGGCCGTAACAACTCATTTGCACCCTACGATTCTCAGCCGATACGATGGAGTTCTCGGGCGATAAACTTCTTTGATATGGAGTTTTGCCCCCACAATTGGAGTCCTCGGCCGATACAATGGAGTTGTCGGCCGATACTATCCATCTCCTCTGATGTTTTGCGGCTGATAAAGACTAACGACTTGCGGCTGATAATTCAAGTTGATAAATCAGTGTTATCGGCTTTTTCTGCAAAGGAATTATCAAATTTTAATTAATCCATCCACAAATAAAATATTTAGAGAATTAATAATTAAAATCGATAAATCCCGAATTAGGACTAAAAGTGACTAAAAAATATGTATGTCATGATCAAATTACAGAAAAATTAATTAAAATAATAAACTAAAATATGTTGTATTTTGCATGCATCAATAAGAAAAGTCACAGTCATCAAATGTCGAGACGATATTGGTCAAGACATCGGTCGAAGCGCCGGTCAACTGATCAAAGGAAAAGGCACAACAAAAAATTTTGGGAAGCACCGGTCGACCGATTAGAAGAAAAGCTATAGTCAACAAATGTCAATGCTATGTTGATCAAGACGTCGGTCGACATGCCGGTTGACCAATAGTCAACAAATGTCAAGACGATGTTGAGAAGTTGAAAAGTTGAAGCGAAGACGTAGGATAAGTAGTTAGGCCGAGCGTCGTCAACACATCATGTCTTCCTAAGTTTGATTCTTCTTATTCTCTTTATTACATGCTTGTCATCATTTTCTAAAGTCAATTTTAAAATTTTCAATTAAATTTTTGGATTATTTTCATAAACCACCCCTAAACTATCATAATTTTTCACATCTAATTCCAAACTACGAACTTATTTTTTTGTGTTCCTAAACTATTACGATTTTTCTAATTTGATCCTTCCGTTAACTTCTATCAAATCATTCGTTAACTTCGTTTTGAAAATTCAAAATTACCCTCCATCCTCCATCGATAACACATAAAAAATTAAAAAATAGGTTTCACTGGTGTGCATTTGTGGGCAGGGGTTTGCTGACACCCCATGTGATGTGACCGACGACTGTCACAGCCGACACGCGCAGGGGGAAAGGGACCCCCGCTGTGATGCGATCGGCGATGGTCGCAGCTGGCACGCGCAGGTGGAAAGCCCCCCTGTTGCGATGCGATCGGCGATAGTTGCGGGTCATAGCCGGCGCACGCAGGGGGGTCGCCCCCTACTACCACACGACCGGCGACCTTCGCCGGTCGCAGCGCGCACGGCCGTCAGTCGCGTCGAAGCAAGGGGGTGACCCCCCTCGCGCCACCCCACTGCGATCGATCGCAGCAAGGGGGTGAAAATGAAGAGGTCTAAGCCGCAATGGCGTCCGACGGCTGTGGGCAGATCCGACAAGCCATGGCAAGGTTCGAGAAGAACTAGGTGGTGAGCGTGGTGCAAAGGCAACTCGCGGATGGGCGGAGAGGTGAGGAGCTCAGTCGAAGAGTTCGGCAAGGTCTGAGCTGTGGTGACACAATCGATAGCAACGAAGCCTGTGACGACGATGTAGTTAGAGCGGAAGTACACGAGGTGGCACCGTAGGTGAGGCCGGTGGACAGCAGCCGGGAGAGGGCGAACACATCGAGCAGCTGCGTCCAAAGGCACCGGGTGGCAATCAGGGCCGCCCCTTGCTCATTGAATGGGAGATCGCACAAAACACAGAGGTCGGACACACGTTTCTCAGCCTTTGATTTTGAGCACCAACCCCACCGCTGCCAATCTGAACATGTTCGACCCGATGAGGAAGAACGCTAAGATGGTGAGGACGGTCAGCGAGCTGATGACCTCCCTATGTCGACGGCCCGTGGGGGGCGGGGGTCGCCGTTGTCGGCTCACGATCAGTTGTTAATGGGTGGAGATCAGGCGTTGTGCGAACTTCGAGAGGAGCCTGCTGCTGCACGATGTCCGTGATCACATCCGTTGTTGGTTCTTGTCACCATTGTCAGCCCATGGGTAAAGATCGCCGCTGTCAACCCTGCTATGATCAGCGAAGGCTCCTCCTGGGACTCGAGGGCGGCGAGCGAGGTCAGCAGCCACATGATGGTCTGACGCTTCTTCCTCTTCTTTCCGCCCTCGCCTGCTCTGCCTCCGGGGGCAGGCACGCCATCGATGCCTCTGCCAGAGACTCCACACGGTTGGCGTAGCTTGGACAACAGCAGCAACGTCCTGGAGAAGGGTAGGAAAGGTTTTCATCGGCGCCGACTGTCGAGCCCTGTATTTTTTTTTATTATTTTAAACTTTTAAATATTATAAGAAATGAGAGAAGGGGTATTTTTGAATTTTTATAAAAGAAAAAAATCGAATTTAACAGAAAAGTAATTTTTATACACCTGCCCGTAGCTATTACCCTATTAGAAAATTTTTTGCTTAGTTTCTCTCTGATCACTGGTGCTTTTCTACCATTTTCGTAAAGTGGTACGATGGAGTTGTACTTGCTCATATTATGGTTGTTGTCTTCTGCATGATCTGTCATTATAAATCATGTGTATTTTTAAGCAACAATTTCTGCAAATAAAACGGCAACAGTATTTATATCGTGTTTAACTCTCAAAATAAATGTGATCCGACTCAACTCAACTTGATTAAACTTGATCGTATCACATCAGGTTCAAAGTCGAATCGCGTTTAACTCGACTAATTGGCTACATCCAATTAAATATATCTTTCCAACAACCAAATGGAGGATAAATTATATGAATCGCCCTCCAACTTTGGGGTTAATTTCTAAACAATCCCCCAATTTCAATTTATAACTAGATTGTCACCGAACTTTATTTTTCTTATATGCTTCGTCCTTCTAATCGCAAAAAAATAACTAGTTCCCTGATTATACTGCCAACGTAGCACAAAAAATAATAAAAGAATAAATAATAATAAATAAAAGAAAATAAGAGGCAACAGCTTAAGGGTGCCCACCCTCGCCGGAGCATAACAAGGGGGTGGCGCCTCATCCCCCTCTCCCCTCCTGGGTCGGAGAGGAGAGGGGAAGGGGCGTCAGCCATGTGCAAATTCGCGTAGGGGCCGATGCCCCTTTTTTCTCCTTCACCCATGATCGGGCGCCGGCGAGCTCGACGGCTCTGACGAGCTCGGCCGGAGGGGGGTAGCCGCCCCCCTCCCTCCCTCTCGCCGAGAAGGAGGGGGCGACCACGGAGCTGGACCAGAGGGGGGTGGTCGCCCCCCGTGCTGCGGGAGAGAGGAGGGGGGCGGTCGCCCCCCTCCCTCTCTCTCTCGCCGTGCTGGAGAGAGAAGGAGGGGGACGACCGCCCCCCTCCAGTCGAGCTCCGGCTGGAGGGGGCAGTCGCCCCCCTCCCTCTCTCTCCCGCAGCACGAGCGGGAGAGAGGAGGGGGGCGACCGCCCCCCTCTGGTCCAGCTTGCCGGAGTTGGACCAGAGTTGGACCAGAGGGGGGAGGTCGCTACGAGCTCGACCGAAGGGGGGCGGTCGCCCCCCTCCTCTCTTTGGCGCCTGACGGCTCCAGCGAGCTCGATCGGAGGGGGGCGGTCGCCTTCCTTTCTCTCTCTTTCGCAACTCACTTTTTTTTTAATGACGTGGACAATCTCTTTTTTTATAATGGCGTGGCCGACTTACGCTCACGTGGATGAGAGAGAAAGTCGGCCACGTAAGCAAGATAATTAGAGAACCTGTGATCATCGGTCAAGAGGACTAAGCAAGCAAGAAAATGAAAGATGGAGGACGTTATGGTTATTAATTAAAATTGGGGGTCTAATTAGAAATCGACTCAAAGTTGGGGGACCATTCATGTAATTTACCCTTACATGGTGGCATCTTTCAAGCTAATTTTTATGAGGATTGTTCCGAAATCTTAGGAGAGATATTCCACTTGTACGTCTATATGCCTTTTAGATCAAAATTATATATTTTTTTTCTGGCACTATTGTTGTTTGCCATCACTTTTTTAGCTGTCAAAGTCATAGAACAATTTTAATCCAACAATTAACTATGTGGATATGCATTGAATTGTAATTTATTGATTGTTCATCTAGATGTCCCAGTGGAGGCAGAATCATCCGTCCATCGTCTAATTCTCATTAATTCAATCAAACATTCACAGGAACAGAACCAAATCTGATCAAAAACTTAATTTCGATCAAGATTGAACAAAAGAAAATTCAAATTAAAACCGTGTTTCTGGTAGCTGCCGTACTGGTGTAAGAAAAATTCTAACGGATGCGAAAAATCTATTAGATCAGAAAAAATCGAATCGAAAAACAAAAAAGCTAAAAGATCGAATACGATTTATGATAAATTTTTAACAGAGCAAAATTAATCCGCTTAAACTAGTCTCCAGCTGAAAAAAAATCAAAGATTATTGATATAGTACTTTTTATATAGTTTAATATGTTCATATCGTATTATGAAACTCTAATTTAATACTTCTAATTCTATATTTTATGTTTAGTTATAAAATTAAATATACTAATATTAATTTTAATTTATTATATATTTTTTGAAAGTACTATTTTATTAAAATAAGGATAACAAAAATCATACGAAAAAAATAGATACGTTAGAGGGTGATTTTTTTGTAAATAATTTTAGGATGATTTTTATAATTTAAAAAATCAATTCAAAAAATAGTGAGTGATTTATTTGGACCAAACCACTGCAGTCTGGCCGATTTCTATTTTTGTTAAGTTCATGGTTAACTTTTTGAGTCCATATTCTTTTAAGCACTTAATTTTTTTTAAAATTCGTGTGAATTAACATAAATTATTCGTATATTTTGCATCGGATAGTCATAGACAATGCTATTTTTTTATATTTGTTCCCATAATTTGTATTCAGATCACTGATGCTTCTTTTGAACATAAAAAAGGAATTAAATATGATTTAATGCGGTCCTCCCCTCCCTCCATTCGTGTCCGTCGGATGGAGACCCGACGGGCGCAGTTCAGGGGTTAAAAAATCTCTCGAATCGATCGAACCCCCCCCCACCCTTCCGCTCCCTCTCCCTTTCCTCCCTCTTTCCCTCTCCCTCTCTTTCTCCGGCAGCTTTTTCATCTCGTTCCTGCTCCCTCTTCCTCTTTCTTCTATGGCGGCTTTCTCGTTCCCTCCCCTCTCTCGCGATGGTTGCCCGATGGTCGATCTGGCGCGGCGGTGGCCGATTTGGCTCGGGTAGCTGAATCTACGGGGATTCGGCCGCTCGGCATTCGATCTGGCGCAGGTGATCGAATCTAGCCGCGATCAATTTGACTCGGGCAGTTGGATTTGGCTGCGGGAGGTCAAATCCAGCCGCTCGACGTCCGATCTGACGCGGGCGGCCGGATCTGGCCGTTGACGATTGATCTGGCGCGGGCGGCCGACTCTGTCATCGTCCCCGCCACGAAATCATTGTCGCCTCGGTCGTGAATTTACGCTCGTTGTCGTCCTCGCCGTCCTTGCCCCGAACGCCGATGGCGAAGATGGCACGATCCGCCGAATGACCTCGTCCTCGCCCACCCCTCTCTTCGATTTTTTTCACTGCGAACCAACGATTCTTTTGCTCTGAACCGTTCCTAAGCTGCACATTTGCCCCTGAACCGCGCTCATCATCCGCGCCCGTCGGATGGGGGGGAGGGCGTTTCAGGAGTAGATCCGACGAGTGCGGATGGGGGAGGGGCTCCTCCCCATTAAATCCAATTAAATATCTATTATATTATAGTACAAAAGTTTCATTTCTCGATGGATGGAGACAACTCAAACAGGAAACAAATATTTTTCCTCTCAAGAGAAAAATAAATAAAATATTCGTCAAGCTTTGACAATATTTTGACCGTTGGATGTGCGTGTGCTCATCGTGATCTCTCATAATCGCAGAGCTTTTAAATTGTCCAATAGCAAATCGAAAAATTGAACGAATTTTAGTTCACTTGACACAAATATTAAACTATTAAATCTAAAATTGTCCTTCTTTCTCTTTGGTATCCGAATAAAACGAGAATCCGTTATTTTTTTAAATTCAAATGACAGTGGAATAATGTGTGGACTGTGGGGGCGCACCGAGAGCATCACTGTTCTAAGTGGATGTGGAATTATTTCTATTTTGTTCCGGAACAAAGTTCTTTAATTTCATTTATTTATTCTTTAAGTTTTAATAATTAGTGGTGAGTAATGCTGCCACTCGTAATTAGGAGGATAATTAATCCAAAATCAAGACGATGGTCCATATATAATAAAAAAGATTTAATATATGTGCGCTACCTTTTAATAGGTAACACTATCCTACACTTATTAATAACGAATTAATTAATTAAATAAATTTTAAATTTCACCGGTTCGTCATTAATATGATCAATAAACGTATTATAGTGATGCCTCATTTCCTAGTAAAAAAAAAATTCCACACAATTAATACCACAAGTCTTTACGCATTTGTGCACCACCGGCACACACTTTATTCTTTTTGGTAGCATCCTTTTTGTAAATTCAAGGTCAAGATCACTCAAGTTTAAGTTTCATCTTTTATATCACTCTTTTGAAGAGGATATATCTTACATTTTTTGTGTTAAATATAACTTATTAAATAAAAAATAAAATGCAATATTTTTTTTGAAAAGTAGTTGAGACATAATTTAGGTTTGAATGGCAAATCTAAATATATAAATGATTGATGTCAAAATATAAAAGATTGTCAATTGAAGACCGCCTTCTAGCTGACGGCGGCTTTGACTTATAAAACAACAAAAGAAAATAAGTATGACAGTAAAAATAAAATAAAATAAAGCATATATCCTTCTAATTTTTTTTTTGATAAAATTTTATAAAATGAAGGGAGCAGAATAAGAGGGAAAGATAAAAAGGTCAGAGAATGAGAAAAAAAAAATTATCCTGATATGGATAAAAAAATTAAGTCTTATTGTTATATGACAAGTATGTCCTTTTTCAATTGTAATAAAAGTTTATAAACTCGAGGGCAATTAAGTCATTTCATCTTCAATCTCTTTCCCCTTCTTCTTTTCCGAGCTGTACACATTTGCTGACTAATACGCAAAAGACAACAACACAACTAGACAATATTTGCACCTGAATAATGCACTACCGAAAACTTTTATAAATAAGTAGAACTCCAACACACAGGGACACACACACACATCTCAAGCAGTGTCCAGAGAGGGAATCCACTTTTTGGAAACCAGTGGATCTTGCATTTTCTTTTTCTGATTTTTCCCATTGCTTAGGATGGCAGAAGCAGCAACTATTCCTCTCCTGCAACCATACAAGATGGGCAAGTTTGATCTCTCGCACAGGTCAGTCTGATGTAGTTTTTGGTTTGTTCTGATCAAGGAGTCCATCCTTGTGCTTTTCTTCTCTTCTTTTCTTTTCTTACCTTTTGTTTTTTGCTTCTTATATATGTTTTAAACTAGCGCTGATGCAAGAGGTCTATTCCGGCAGCATATATCTATCATATTTCACCATCAAGTGCTGCTCTCCTTTGCATCAATCTCTCTGCAAATGTTGTTCATTTGTCTTTGTGATGAAGCATGGACTCCTTGTTTTTGCTCCTCAAGAAATCTTCTGAAAAAAACTCGAAACATAGTAGCGACTGAATTCTGAAATCAAAATGTTTTCTGCCACTAACAAAAAGAAGCATCAGCCTTATGATTTAATTTGCACTGGAAAGAAATCGAACTTACATTTGAAGGAGTCTTTCACAGTCACGTTCTGATGGGTAGGGTAACGTTTCATTTGATTTCAATAAACTTTAATATAATTTGCAAGGTTGGCGTGGCCACTTGCTCGCCATCAGAAACTTGTGGCTGTAGCATGAATCAACAAAGTCAACTTTATCTTTTAAATGCATGAGAAGATGCTATGCCTACTTTTTCGATAAGTTATTGAGCATGGAGTCTGCTATACGCCAGCATGACATCGATCTTGCATCTGTTAAAGTTGAAGAAACGCTAATTAACCTTTAAGGTAATAATTCTCTGAGGCAGGGTCGTTTTGGCACCATTGACGAGGCAAAGGTCTTACGGAAACGTTCCTCAACCCCATGCTGTGTTGTATTACTCTCAGAGGGCCAGTCCTGGGGGTTTGCTGATCACTGAAGCCACAGGGGTCTCGGACACTGCTCAAGGGTGTGTGCATGCATAGCTGGCCTCAGATTCAGGACACCACCGTGGCACATAATCTGACGTCATTTGTTCTTGATAGGTATCCGGAGACCCCTGGGATATGGACAAAGGAGCAGGTGGAGGCATGGAAGCCGATTGCGGAGGCTGTGCATGCAAAGGGTGGAACTTTCTTCTGTCAGATTTGGCATTGTGGAAGGGTTTCCAACACTGGTAAGACCGCTAACTTTGTGACATTTGACCAATCTGGGAACTTCGAACTTTGATATGGAGTCTTACTTCAATAAATTACTTGTGCATGAAATTGGAGATTCTCTCCTGTTCTTCCTTTCTTTTCTTCAACTTTTTTTTAAAATTATATGCATCAGTAAAACCTGACACTGTGGCAGTGTAAATTCATGCCCGATTGAATAGAGTTTGGAACATAAGGAGTTCTCTAGTAGTATCTATAGTTCAGTTGCGCATTCTAGTACACTGGTATCCCACATCCATTGCTCTGAACAGTGAAAAAAGAAAGAATTTTGCTAGACAAGAAAAAATAATTAACAAAAAAGTCGGCTTAGCATATATAAACCACTGCAAATTTCTATGACCGATGAGCACTCTAGTGTTCGAGGAAGCTTTTGGTAAGGCTTTCCTACAGTTGCTGGACTTAACATCTATGAACTTACAGGATTCCAGCCTAATGGACAAGATCCTCCTTCTAGCACCGACAAGAAAATTCCTTCACAAGTGCAACATGATGGAACTGTGGACGAGTACACTGCTCCCAGGCGAATAAGAACTGAAGAGATACCTCAATTTGTCAATGATTTCCGACTTGCTGCAAGAAATGCCATTGAAGCAGGTCAGCCAACTTGTTTTGCTATTGCAGTAATGAGGTCCCACATCTCCCAGTTCTCATTATAGTCCTTTTAACTGTTAGCATTCACTTCGATATGTTCGCACCCATAGGTTTTGATGGAGTTGAGATCCACGGTGCACATGGCTACCTCATCGAACAATTCATGAAAGACAGCTGCAATGACCGGACCGACGAGTACGGCGGGAGCTTGGAGAACCGCTGCCGGTTTGCGGTGGAGGTGATCGAGGCCGTCGTCAATGAGATTGGCGCCGATAGAGTCGGAATGCGCCTATCTCCCTTTGCTGACTACATGGAGTGCTGGGACTCAGACCCGGAAGCTCTGGGCCTGTACATGGTTCAGGCATTGAACAGATACAAGGCGCTCTATTGCCACATGGTCGAGCCGAGGATGTCCATCGTCGACGGCCGGCGCCAAATTCCCCACCGGCTGCTTCCCCTGAGGAAAGCTTTCCATGGAACTTTCATCGCCGCCGGCGGGTACGACCGCGACGAAGGGAACAAAGTCGTCGCAGAAGGCTACACTGACCTGGTCGCCTTCGGCCGCCTGTTCTTGGCCAACCCTGACCTGCCCAAGAGATTTGGACTCAACGCACAGCTGAACAAGTACAACAGGCTAACATTCTACATACTTGACCCTGTGGTTGGGTACACAGACTATCCATTCCTTGAAACTTCTGCCTAAAAGTTGAGCAGCTGCTTGCCTAATTGTCGACTTGAAGAATAAATGTGTGATAGTATGTCCATCTTTGTCTTGGAATCCTTTTCAAGTTTGGCCAAAATGTGTGGTAGTATGCGAAGTTGCTGGCCTTAATTTAGAAAGGGCTTAAGCCAAGAGTTTGTGCTTTATATGTATCTGTGGATCTCTTGCTCACTGGTTCATGCTGAAGGAATGTAGCCGAAATATATGCAATGCGCAATCTAACGGTGGATGTCATGCATTTCTGCTTCAAAGTAACTCTCATATCCATGAGCTTCCTACTATTACAAGGTTGGTGCCAAGGGACTCTATGACCAAATTCTTATGCCACTATTGCCAAAAGAATCTCTAAAGGGAAATACGAACTTTTCGACGGATGATTTTGTAACAGGTGCTAACATCTTTGGAAAGTAGCGACTGAAATGTTATCCATCGAAAGTTTGGAAGGTTTTTGTATATATTTAAATTTATTATTTTATATTATAATAATATGTTAAAGGCTTATTATTAAAAGAGAAATTCATCACGTCGACACAAACATGTTAAAGACTAATTATTAGAATATGTTAAAGTGAAATTTGAGAATAGCTTTAAAGAGAAGGATTATTTTCTCTTACCACTCCTAAACTATCGCAAATTACTACATCTAATTTCAGACTACGAACTTCATTTTTTGGATACCTAAATTATCATGATTTTTCCAATTTAATCCTTCCGTCCAATTTCGTCCACTTCTCCGTTATTTTTTATTTTTCGCATTTATGAAAAGTCCATTATACCCTTATTCTGAATTGAATTCTATTTTTACATTAAAATAATATATAATAACATAATTATAAAATAATAAAAAAATGAAAATACGTGGAGGGAGGGAGGCGCCCTCCTCCGCATGTGGGGGGTCGGCGGTGACCCCCCGTGCCCCTCTTCCTAGGCGTCGGGAAAGAGAGGGGGGGTCGCCGCCCCCCTGCGCCGTCGTCGTTGATGACGCACGTGTCACGGGGTCATTCTCGGACACTAGACCGCGTGCGACGATTAGGCGAATAGGCACCTAGCCAAGCTTGTTTTGAGTTTGCAGCGAAAGTTTTATGTTCGAGACAACTATGCCGAAAGTCGCTCTTATAGGCATTTAATCATGGGTATGACTAGAGTGTTGGACTACTTGTCATGAGACCATGGTATTGGCACATTGCGACATCAATGCAGGCGCTTGGGCGCTTAAAGTCCAAAGGGACGACGAAGGGACCACGGGACGCCACGATGGGACACCGATGTGGGTTGCCACCCCACGCTCAAGGTCATAACACTAGAATTAAAGGAAAGCTTACTTGTATTAAATATGATGAAACATAACATACAATTGGGCCTCGAAAGGCACTAGCAAACTCCTCCCAGTGTACCGTAGGTATAAGAGTCTTATTACATATTGAAGATGCAAAAGACGTACCCTATGGGAACGTCACCTACTTGGTCATTCATTAGAACGGCCTTTACAAGAGAAATGCCCTAAGGGCGGATAACTTGGTACTCCGCAATATTACGCAGTGCGGGGTGGCTGCATGTGTTCCAAGGTTTCGACGCTGAGCGACCGAGAGCTATAAATTGAGCGGCACTGGGGCCGCGAGGCTTCACGCTTCGTGTCACGGAAAAATGCCCCGTGACATTCTCCCCCACCAAAGTCGGCGACGCCCCCGACGTCGTTGTCCGGGCTACCTCGGGACCTTCATCTTCAGTCTTGACTTCGCTTGTCTCGATCAATTCTTCCTTCTTTGCCTTGACTTCTACTTCACCAGCACTGCGCAACGCCAAGAATGCCCGCTCCTTGGGGTCTCGCTGAGGACTCCTCCCTCAAGCCTACTTCGCTTGCTGATCCTTCGTCCAATCTGAGGCATCACTTGTGCAGCGCAAGTGGAGTCCGTCATGTGCGGTCTGACTTCATCAAGCAACTATCCGTCCATCAAGTCTCTATCGGCTTCACTTCTCTTTGACTTGTGCAGCGTCAACTTGTGTGGTTTGTCTTCTTTGGAGGTGAAACAACTCTTGTATGCCTTGAGGAATAGCTCGGAGAAGAGTTGTCTTAGAGTCGTGTAGAACAAGATGAAGAGTCTCGTCATTCGACCTGCATGACTTGACTCGATGCCTTTATCTTACGGGTGGCCACAACATAAGGTCTCCCTTCCGTCGAATACGAAGTACGGGACCATCTCACCCTCGATGATCATTCTTGAATTTCGACGGCTTGAAACAATACAAGCTCTTTGATGACGACATTTACAACTTGTCTGCTTCGGGTGCTTTGAGTCGCTATGACGAGCGACATGAGTCTTCCCACGGATGCTTCGGGATGCTTCAGCTCTCTCTAGGGGCTTGACTCAACGTCTCTATGTTGCAAATAGTTGCAACGTAGAGTCTTCCATACTTCCGCCGAGCGAAGAGCGTAGGACCACCTCTTCCTTGGTTTGATGTTTCGGCGATCTTGATGAGGGACAAGGTTCTTTGATGTAACAATCCATGTCTTGTCCGCTCCGAGTCGCCATAGTGGGCGACGAGAGTCTCCCTACATTCCCTTGTGGTTCAACTCACTGTCTCCAAGTTGCAGATGACTGCAACGTAGAGTCCTTCATCCGTCGAGTGTTGAGTGCAGGACCACCTTAACCTGGGCGGTCGTCTGATGTCTCGACGGTTCGAAGTAGAGCAAGGTTCTCGGATATGACATTCTCTACCTTGTCCACTTTGGGTCGCTATAGTGAGCGACGGGAGTCTCCCCACATTCCTGCGGTTCAACTCGATCCTCCTGCTTTGATGGGTTGTCTTTGTCTTTGGCATGATAGCTTCCTCTGTGCGACTTGCGCTTCTCTCCTCCACCATTGCCCTTGGCCAAGGGCTTTGATGGTATGTCAGTTGTCTTGGCATGAACGCCTTGGCAACGACGACTAGCGAGCGGAGGTTGGGCGATCATGTCATTCCAACTCCGTCCTAGTCCAAAGCTTCAACCCCTCTGCCTGAAGAACACCAACGTTGGGTCTTCATCCTCCTGGGAACACTGTAGGCAGAGCTCGGTGATATCTTTCACGTTCTTCTTCAACATGCCCATCTGGCCGATGCTGAACAAAGCGATCTTGACCTCCAATCCCAACTTGTCAGGGCCTTGCATAATTGATGAGCTGCCACTTCCTCTATCCCATGTCCCAATGGGATGCATGTTTGCCACATTCCACATTGTCGCGATGGCAACGCCATCATGAGTTTGCCACATCTTGCAGGGTTCTTGGGATATGCCTTCTTTCGATCCTGGGACCTCCTTTGAAGCTTAGGCAACACCTTGGAGTATGGACGGGGCGAGATTGTGCTCGTTCACGAAGAGGATGCACCTTAGATACTCGTCCATCCGCAACTTGGACGAAGTAATGCCATTGCGCTTGTCGGCAGGGATCATGCGCATTTGACATACTTGTCCATCGGGCGGCTGACCCTTGTGAAAGAACAGCCGTTCCGGGTCTTCAATGAATCATGGGTGTTCGTAAAGACATTCCGCTTGGGTAAGCGGATTGCGATTGGTGAACTCATGGCATGAGCTCCCAACATCACCTTCATCTCCATTCGAAGGGACGACATCGCTAGTGTGTCCTTCGAAACATTTGGATTGCGATCCTTAGAGGCCGCTTCGATTGCTCGAGGCACTGTCGAGAGGAAAGGACACTCCTTCCTTCGGTTGGCGGCGGAACGCTTGACAGCAGCATGCCAAGGTTCGCCGATGCTCGACGCTCAGACCATTTGCCAAATTGGTCGTTGAATTGAGGCATCAATTTGCATTGGCATGTAGCAGGTTCGTCCCAACCCTTGATGGATGACATCACGCCACTTGCGGGGCGACACTTGACGAGGCAGGCAAGACTGACAGCTCGTCCGCTAGTGTTTGCAAGTAATCAACACTTTGCTCCATTCTTGAACGTCATCGTGGCATGGCAGGCGATGCTGCAGCACGACCAGATGTTTGTGATTGATGCTCCTTAGCCGATAGGATGATATTTCTTCACCGAAAGGGACTATGAACCTTGATGCTTAAACTTGAGCCAACTTCTCCCGTGAAGCGGTTGTGCACTTCACGTTGCATGACTAAGCATGCGATGCGACGTCACGAAATATCGAACAACACCAGGTCATCACGATAATGCATGACCGACAGTCCCTGAATGTGACACGGGTCCTCCGAGTTACACAATACTTGTGTAAGCGACCTCATGGTATGAGTAGCGCAAGACCATCATCCGAAGCATATGGCCACTCTTGACGCAGCGCGACACTTCAAGATTTCTAACTGTATACCTGTGATGGTTTTGATCTACTCGAGTGAGCGACGCATGACCGTCCCGGTTAGGTGGGGCGATCAATCCACCATCATGATGCATGACGGACGTTCCTTGACACGGCACGGGTGTATAAGGAACGTGCTGCAGGGCACAACTGGACGTGCGGCGAGGAAGCTTGCCACGCATTCCTCATTTGCGTCCACGATCAAAGACAATGGTACCAATGCACTTGGGCGTGATGGAGTATTTGAGCGAAAGTTCATTTCATACGCCAGGGCACATTGCGACGACACAAGCGAGTCATCATCGCTGGGTAATCCGAGCAGAAAGAACAGCTCTGATACTACTTGTCACGGGGTCATTCTCGGACACTAGACCACGTGTGGCGACTAGGCGGATAGGCACCTAGCCAAGCCTGTTTTGAGTTTGCAGCGGAAGTTTTATGTTCGAGACGACTATGCCGAAAGTCGCTCTTATAGGCATTCAATCACGGGCATGACTAGAGTGTTGGACTACTCATCATGAGACCGTGGCATTAGCACGTCGCGGTACCAATGCAGGCGCTTAAAATTCGAAGGGGTGACGAAGGGACCACGGGACGCTACGATGGGACACCGATGTGGGTTGCCACCCCACGCTCAAGGCCATGACACTAGAATTAAATGAAAGCTTACTTGTATTAAATATGATGAAACATAACATACAATTGAGCCTCGGAAGACACTAGCGAACTCCTCCCAATGTACTATAGGTATAGGAGTCTTATTATATATTAAAGATGCAAAAGACGTATCCTACGGGAACGTCATCTACTTGGCCATTCATAAGGATGGCCTTTACAAGATAAATGCCCTAAGGACGGATAACTTGGTACTCCGCAATATTACGTAGTGCGGGGCGGCTGCGTGTTCCAAGGTTTCAGCGCTGAGTGGCTGAGAGCTATAAGTGAGCGGCACTGAGGCCGCGAGGCTTCACGCTTCGTGTTACGGGAAAACGTCCCGTGACATACGCAGAGGTGGCGGCGACCCCCCTTTCTTTTTCCCGACGCTGCGTTGTCATCGTCGACGATGGTGGCGTGGGGGTGGCCTACGCCGTCGTCGTAGACAACGACGATGCAGGGGGACGGCGACCCCCCTGCGTGCGTCGTCGACGACGATGATGACGCAAGGGGGCGGCGACCCCCCCTTCTCTTTCCCAGCGCCGGGAAAGAGAGGCGCGAGGGGGGGGGGGGGGAGTCGCCGCCCCCCTGCATCGTTGACGATGACGTGGGGGCCCCCTGCGTGCGGAGGAGGGAGGCGGCGAGCCCCTCCCTCCACGTATTTTCTTTTTTTTTTAATTATTTTTTATAATTATGTTATTATATATTATTTTAATGTAAAAATAGAATTCAATTTAGAACGGGGGTATAATAGACTTTTCACAAATGCGAAAAATAAAAAATAACGGAGAAGTCGACGGAATTGGACGAAAGGACCAAACTGAAAAATCATGATAATTTAGGTACTCAAAAAATGTGAGGTTGGATGTGATAATTTGCGATAGTTTAAGGGTGGTTAGAGAAAATAATCCTAAAATGAACTCAAAGTTAGTAATTATTTGGTGAAATAATTTAAGGATTTTTTTTACTCCCTTGAATTATGAATTTTTTTACATCTACTCATGTCTTTCGAACATTTCGTTGACCCCCTCCCTCCAACAATATCCCGTGGCAGAGTCACATGAGTGCCAATGCATGTGCACCCACTGAATAAGTAGAATACGAGTACCAATGCAACAAATGCACTTGCTTGCTAGATTGGATAACTATATATTTTCACCTTCTATTTTATTTTTTCACAAAAAATATATATACATGCTAAATTATATATGTTCATTTATTATTCATTTAATATTTAAACTACTTTTGTAAAGTTTACTTTTCCCAACTTATTGTAAAGTTGATCAAAATACCCTTCCATCCTATCATCTAATACTAAAAAATATAAAATAATATATTATAAAAATAAAAACTTTACTTCATCGGGAAACTCTTGCTGTTTCTTCAGTTAATGCGTCGCAGAATGCTCTGTGTTATGAAGCTATCTCTTCTGCCCAGCACAAGAAGGAGAGTATAAGAAACTGAACGGGATACATTTCTAAACTTGTTCAGAATCCAATCGACATTTCCAACATATATGCATAAGTTGATCATACACCTGGAGAAGAGGGTGCCGTAGTGGTACTGCGTGCCGCAGGTCTTGGAGTGGGCCTTCCAGTCGGACTGCACGGCGTAGCGCTTGGCGCACTTCCTCATCTTCTCGCCATGCTTCCTGTAGAATTGCTTCTTGATGCCCGTCAGATCTCCGAGCGCCATCGCCGGGTTGTGGTGGACGCAAGCCTCCTCGGGGCAGACGTACACCCTCTTTCGGGGCTCCTTGCCGCTCCACTGCCACAACTTCCATGGGAGGTTGTGACCGCGCCGGTGGAGCTAGAGGTTTTGGTTCCTCTGGAAGCCCTTGCCGTAGATCTCGCACAGGAAGCAGTTGGTGGCCAGGAGTGTCCTCGACGACAGCGCGATCACTTTGGCTTCCGAGTTCGCAACATTTGGATTCATTCATTAATTAAGCTTTGATGCCGCAAACACCTTGAACGTTAATTAATTGCATGCTCAATCAATCATGTTATGTACCTGGTGTTCCCGGGAGGTTTCTCTTCTTCTTTGCAGGAGGATTAATTAATCACAAGGGGGCATGCGATCTCGTCGCCAATGATGAGATCGCAAGGGGAGGGGCTGCGATCTCATCGCCGGCGAGGGGACGCCCCCTCCCTTTACGATCTCGTCGCCGGGAAGATCGCAGACAGGGGGACGCCCGCCGCCCCCCCCCCCCCCCCCCCCCTCTGCGATCTCGTCATCGGAGATCCCAGGTAGGGAGGCCTCCTACGACCTGCGATCTCATCGCCACGATGAGATCGCAGGCCCCTCCCCTATGTGATCTCATTTGGTTGGGGGATGCTGACGACGAGATCACGGGGGAGGGGAGGATGCTCGAGTGGAGGACTGAGAGGCCTAATGAGAGATTATACGGAGGAGGTCGAGCAGGATGAGCGGACGGCACTGTCCGCGTATGCATCCAACGGTGAGATCGAGGTCAACGGGGAAGGCCAACCCGACGCCCTTCGGGATGCCAACGACTTCACTCCGTTCGTCAGTCACCGGCCCACGACGTCATCGCAAGGGGGCCTCACATGGCCTAGGATTTATTTTATATTTACTATTTGTATTATTTTAAATTCTGAGGGTAATTTGGTCATTTTATAAATAAAAAATAAAAAATAATGAAAAAGTTAACGGAGGTTGATGGATGAATTTAAGTGAAAAATATAGTATAGTTCAGAGGGTCAGCGGAATATTCAAAAACGCGGGTTGACGTAAAAAAAGTTCAGCGGAAAAAACCCATAATTCAAACCTGGTTTCTAGAATTTTAATTTTGCAGTCAGTCAAGTACAAGCGAGTAGAAATTTTTGGAGCCGTTGATGGATGGTATCAAGCACCCGATATTAATAGCCCCTCTGAAGTTATGATCATTGAAGTTCGGACCCGTGGGTTGATGATTTGAATTAAGGTAACCGGAACTGATTGTACATTTTTAACCCCTTTTTTACCCACTTCCAAGGCCAATAAACTTGAAAAGAAAATTCTACCGTAATATCGTCGTTTTTGGAAAAAGTAAATATATTTTTATTTTATTTAATGTCTAATTTGAAAATTATGAATTTAAAAAATATAACCTTTTATAGCTAAAACATTTTATCATACACAGTAAGTATTCAGTATTATAATAATAATGATAATAATATAATAATATATAATTAAATTATATATTTAGCTACTACTAATCAATGGGACCAGAAATCAACCAACCATTCTTCGGATCAGACCCCGCGTCACTGAAAGTCACGAGTATAATATTTAAATGCTTTAACAATGAGTGGCAAATAACACAATTTGCACACACATGGATCTTGACATTGGCTATTATGATTTTTTTGTTCCTGATCATTAATTTTGACCAATCTTTTTTTTTTACATATAATTTTGTTTGTAATGAAAGTTGAAACAAAAAAGATGCGAAAGTGCTGATGAACGTGGACAGAAAACAAGTCTTGGAGTTCATATTCCCACACGTTAAATCAGTCACTATTCAAGTACTCGTCACCAAAGTTGCATGACAAATTAAAGTTTTCTTCTTGTTTCCCCGAAGAAAAAAATGCAGAAGTCAATATATGTCCCTCGTTAGGATTTAGGTTCACAAAAAGATACACTTATTTTGAGAACAATGGCGCGGTGCACTCATAGATCAAAATCACACGGTGAAAGTTTTTCAAGTTTATTTTTTCTTTTCTTTCCTTTTCTTGTATTAGGCCTTGTGCCTTCTTGTGTAACAAAAAAAAACACTTATTTTTCACTTAACTACGATATGTGCTCTCATTAGGGATAACTGACCTTCGTCCATAGAGGAGCAGAGTTGATCTTTCTTAATTTATCATTCAATATAGTTAATAGTAAATAAATAAATACTGGGGCTTGGCTAAATTATTTAGAATATGTGATATGCTAGAGTTAGTTAGGTGGAGTTTGATTCTGGGCCTAACTAATTTATTGTTAAATATGATGGGAAAAATATGAGATATCATAACTTCTTTGTAATCATAATTTGAAAAGATTGAGTTGTTATCATGACTACCTTATTTGTTAGATATGGAGTTATGAAGAATGATGATAGATATTTGGTTATCATGAATTATTACCCAAGGCACATAGCTGGTAACGATTATGCACCATATATTGTCAGGATTTGAGCAATATTTGTAATCCTGAATTGAAAAGTTGAGACATCTGAATGGAGTAAAACTCTGTGACGGCCGTGGACATAGGAGACAATTTTTGAACCACGTAAAATTTGTGTCTTTTTTCTGTGTGTGATTTTTATTATTCCTCCATTATCTGTTCTTCGATTTTTCTCAGACATCGGTATCACCAGTAAGTTGATATCGAGAATATTCCGCAACATGAGGTATCAGAGCATTGGTGAAGGAGTTCGTGGGCAGTGGAAGCGATGGCGACAAATGACAAGAAGGTGAAGATCAAGAAGTTCGATGGTAGAGATTTTGGCTTCTAAAAGATATAAATCGAGGATTATCTGTATAAGAAGAAATTACACGAGCCTCTCTCTGAGAAGAAGTCGGAGACGATGAGCGACGCGGACTAGGCGCTCCTCGACCGACAGACGCTTGATGTTATCAGGCTGACATTGGCATGAAACGTAGCCTTTAACACCGTGAATGAGAAGACCACGACGGGTTTGATGAATGCATTATCAAATATGTACGAGAAGCCATCTACATCAAATAAGGTGTATTTGATGAGAAGGTTATTTCACCTGAAGATGTCTGAGGGAGCTTCGGTCGCGGATCACATCAATAAATTCAACATTATCATCACAATTTGAAGTGAGGGCTTTGATCTTATTGTCCTTTTTGTCAGAAAGTTGGAGTGCAACTGTGACAACGATCAGTAGTTCTTCTGGTTCAACGAAGTTGAAGTTCGATGATATTCGAGATCTGATTCTGAGCGAAGACATTCGCATGAGAGAATCAGGAGAAGCCTTAAGCTCGGCGTTGAGTGCAGAGGGAAGGGAAAGAATGCAACAGCGAGGATAAAATCAAGGAAGATCAAATGCAAGGTGACGAAGTCAGTCGAGATCTGGTGAATTCGCATGCTGAAATTACGAGAAAAAATGTCACCTAAAGAAGAATTGCAGAGCACTCACGAAGAAAACCAATGAAGAATTGGCGAATGCTGCTACAGAAGAAGTCTCAGATGCATTGATTCTGAGTATAGACAGTTCGACAGTTCTAAAGCTTCATACTATTCCACATCACAAAGGGAGTGTATGGAAGATTACACTAACGATAATTTTGATAAGCTTTATCTGGCAGATGATAAAGCCTTGGATGTTGTGGGAAAAGGGAACGTGAAGATTATCACTGATAATGTGACAACTTGAAAGCTGAAAGATGTTCAACATATGCAGGGGTTAAAGAGAAATCTGATCTCGGTAGGACAGCTTGACTTAGAGGGTTACACTACGGTATTTGTAAATAACACCTGAAAGATCACCAAAGGAGTCATGGTGATCGCATGGGGCAGCAAGCTAAGTACTTTGTACAGGTCGTCGAACACGAGAATTATTGTAGCAACCAATTCAGATGATATGTCTGAAGTCTGGCATTGTAGACTTGGACATATGAGTGAAAAATGGATGAAAGTTCTGCACAAGATGGATCGACTACCAGATCTGAGGTCAGTCGATGGTGGACTTTGTGAAGGCAGTGTGCTGGGGAAGCAAAGAAAAGTCACATTCGACAAACTGCCAAGGATGTCGAAGAGTAGCAAGTTGGAGCTTGTGCACACGGATGTGTGGGGGCCATCTCCAGTTCCATCCCTCGGCGGATCGCTATATTATGTGACATTTATCGACGATTATTCCAAGAAGGTATGTGTTTATTTTTTGAAAAATAAATTTGATGTGTTCTCTACTTTCAAGAATGGAAGGCGTAGGTAGAGAATGTAACAGATGTCAAGATCAGGTGTTTATGGTCTGACAATGACCGTGAGTATGTGAATCATGAGTTCAAGGAGTTCTGCGAGGAACATGGCATCAGAATGGAGATGACAATTTCGAAGATGCCATAGTAGAACGGAGTTGCTGAACGGATGAATAAGATGCTAAATGAGTGTGTCAGGAGCATGAAAATCCATGCAGGTCTACTGAAGTTATTTTGGACAGATGCAGTGAACACAACGACATACCTGACCAAGCATGGACCATCTGTACCATTGGAGAACAAACTAGAATAGGAGATCCAGAGTTGTAAGGAGGTAGATCTTTCTCATCTGAGGATTGTCGGTTGTCTATCATATGTGCATATTGATTCTGCATGTAGAGACAAGCTAGATACTAAGTTTCGGAAATGTTTTTTTATTGGTTATGGTTCTAATGAATTTGGATATCATTTTTTGGGATAATGAAAATAGAAAAATTATCCGAAAAATAAATATGGTGTTCCATGAAAAAATCATGTATAAAAACAAGTGTGTTGCAAAATCTGGTGATGCAGGAGAAAAATGCAAGGCTCAAGTGGAACTTGATGGTATTTCATATGAAGATGTGGTTGGGTCACAGAAGATTGTTCAGTAGGAATCTGAGGTGATACAGGTTGGGACGAGTACTCCACCCCTGTCAGGAGATCTAATCGGGAGATAAGAGTGATGTACTCTCCTTCTCAGAATTTCATGTTGCTAACTGATGTTGGTAAACCAAAGTGTTTCAAAAAAATTTTTACGGTTGATGATTCAGTCAAGTGGGAGTTAGCAAGGAAGAATGAAATTGATTCGTTGTACAAGAAAAAAACTTGGATGCTGACAGAATTGCCTAAAGGTGAAAAGACATTGCACAAGAAGTGGTTGTACAAGACCAAGGAAGAGTCAGGTGGCGGTCACAGAAAATTGAGGTTCGGTGCAACCTCAGGTTCCCTTCAAAGTTAGTTGCAGGGAGGAGTTGTCCATAGTTCGGGCATAAGCAGGTGCAGTTCAATCTCAAGAGAATCAGTCTTCAAGTGAGAGATTGTTGGAGTTAGCTAGGTGGAGCCTGATTCTGGGCCTAACTAATTTGTTGTTAGACATAGTAAGAAGAATATGAGAGATTGTAACTTTCTTGTAACCATAATTTGGAGAGATTGAGTGGTTATTATAACTATCTTATTTGTTAGATATGGAGTTATGGAGAATCAGAATAGATATTCGATTATCTTGGATTGTTACCCAAGACACATATCTGGTAGCAGTTATGCACTATATATTGTGAGATCTGGGTAATGTTTGTAATTCCGAACTGAAAAGTTAAGACATTTGAATAGAGTGAAACTATGTGTCGGCCGTTGACGTAGGGGATAATCTTCGAACCACGTAAAATTTGTGTGTCTTTCTCTATGTGTAATTTCTTATTATTCTTCCATTATTTGTTCTTCGATTTTTCCAAGGCATATCGAGAATATTCCGCAACATGATATATATATTATATTTGGTAGACACGCATTTTCCCATATTTGGTAAACATTGGTGTTCAGAGGTTGACAGTTGATGGCTTGATGCCCATCTTCAGCCTCATGGCGGCTAATTTTCACCTGAAAGAACAAAATATATATTAAATTTTTTGTAGTAAGATTTTTCTGATTAATAAGAGAAAAATAATTAATACACCTAAATAGTGCAAAGGTGCTATCTAGCCTATCTTAGCTGCTTCCAAAGCCTTTATAAGTAGAACTCCATAACGCAGGGGCACACATCAAGTGGAAGAAGAGGCTAATTAAAGAGAGATACACTTCTTTGAGTCAGGAGTTCATCTTCCATTTTTTATTGTCATTGCTTGAGATGGCAGAAGCAGCACCTATTCCTCTCCTGAAACCATACAAGAAGGGAAAGTTCGATCTCTCCCACAGGTCAGCTGATGTACTTTTTTTATTTTATATGTGCCCTGAAGAATTATACCGAAATAAATAAAGGAACCTTTGTTTTTAAAGGTTCGAATTTTATTTTGTGTACTCTCTTTTGTTTATCACAATTTTTGTCACAGCAGTTAGTCGTGCATTAGTCTCTGTGAATGCCTTTGTTTTGACATGGTTCGTGGTTGTCAGTCAGGAAATTGTGATTCATTTGTCTTTCTGATGAAGATTATGGCCTGACCTCATCTTGCTTCTCCAGTGATCATCTCAGAAAAACCAGAAACAAAGTAGCAATTGAAGGCTGAAATGCTGCTTTCGAGGCATCAGTCTAAACTGCATACCGTCAAAGGTTTTTTTTTTTTTTTGTTTTGCATTTCAAAACCACATATGTCATGGCCATAATAAGGAATGCCCCCCAGAATTGGGATTACAAATCAAAGAGAGACATGTTCCTTCTTTTTTGGTGAAACAGAAGAGGTCTGGGCTGAAATATCTGAAATTGTTGCTGTCATAGTAGTACTGAAATATTTCGGAATATGCAATTTGAAGGATTCTTTCAAAATTAAATGTTGATAGGTAGCATTTCAATGTAACTTTGACGTGATGTTGCGAGCTTGGCGTGGCCACATAACCGCCATCAGTAACCTGTGGCTGTGACAATTAACATGAATCGGCGACGCCAAATCTGACTATTAACGGCTGCTAAACATGAACATATCTATCAGCATGACATCTTCCATGATCTGTTAATTGAAAGTAACAGTAATACTAATGAAGCTTGTTAATTGCCTGTGACAGGGTCGTTTTGGCACCATTGACAAGGGAAAGATCCTACGGAAACGTTCCTCAACCCCATGCTGCGTTGTATTACTCTCAGAGGACCACTCCTGGCGGTTTGCTGATCACTGAAGCCACCGGAATCTCAGATACAGCACACGGGTATGTATGCATGCATCGCGTACCTCAGAACCATAGGAACTGTCCCAGGCTGCCACCATTACTGTGTCACAAAATCTGATGGCATCTGCTCTTGAAGGTATCCGGAAACACATGGGATATGGACGAAGGAGCAGGTGGAGACATGGAAGCCGATTGTGGAGGCTGTGCATGCAAAGGGTGGAACCTTCTTCTGTCAAATTTGGCATTGTGGAAGGGTCTCCAACACTGGTAATGATGCAATTTTTTCCTGTTCATCTTTACTTTTGATCCTTTGGAGTCTTGTTTCCATAATTCACTTGTGTATGGAGGGAAGCCCCTGTTCACTTTTGCACTCCATAATCCATATGCACCAGCGAACCTGACACTGGGGCAGCATGAAGTTGTGCCCTGATGAAATAGAGTTAGTAGGCTTTACAATTCAGATGTGTATTTTGATTAGTAACCTGGTATCCTTATCAATTAAACTGAACAGTGAAAAAGAATTGATGCTAGACAAGAACAATGAATTAAAGCGTACAGTCAGCTTATGTATATGAACTACTGATAATTGGTGGTAGTCTAATCTAATACTTTTGTGCACTGGAAGGTTTGATGAAAAGTTTTTGGGTAAAGCTTTCCTACCGTTGCTGATTTTACATGAATTCATGAAAATTACAGGATTCCAGCCTAATGGACAGGATCCCATATCTAGCACAGATAAGCAAATACCTCCACAAGTGCAACATGATGGAGTGGTGGCTGAGTACAGTGCTCCCAGGAGAATGAGCACTGAAGAGATACCTCAATTCGTCAATGATTTCCGGCTTGCTGCAAGAAATGCCATTGAAGCAGGTCAGTCCACTGTTCTGATCTTTGCAAATGCTACGTACTTGGCTTATTTCTCTTTGTACAGTCTAAATTATGCAGTGGCAGTAGGCACGAGTTCACCTTGATACCTCCACACATACAGGTTTCGATGGAGTTGAGATCCATGGTGCACATGGCTACCTCATCGAACAATTCATGAAAGATAGCTGCAATGACCGGACCGACGAGTACGGCGGGAGTTTGGAGAACCGCTGCCGGTTCGCGGTGGAGGTGATCGAGGCCGTCGTCGATGAGATTGGCGCCGAAAGAGTCGGAATGCGGCTGTCACCCTTCGCTGACTTCGTGGAGTGCTGGGACTCGGACCCGGAGGCTCTGGGCCTGTACATGGTTCAGGCACTGAACAGATACAACGTGCTCTACTGCCACATGGTGGAGCCTAGGATGGCCATCGTCGACGGCCGGCGCCAAATTCCCCACCGGCTGCTTCCCATGAGGAAAGCCTTCCGTGGGACTTTCATCGCCGCCGGCGGATACGACCGCGAGGAGGGGAACAAAGTTGTCGCAGAAGGCTACACTGACCCGGTCGCCTTTGGCCGCCTGTTCCTGGCGAACCCTGACCTGCCTAAGAGATTTGAAGTCGATGCACCAATGAACAAGCATATCTGGGCCACGGTATACGCACGCGATCCAGTGGTTGGGTATACAGACTATCCATTCCTTGAAGCCTCTGCCTGAAAGTTGTCTGATGATCATATATAATTATTATCAAATTAAAGAATAAATTACATGAGGAGGAGGAGGAGCAGCAGGGCTTTTGGAGTTGGAGGGTATCTTTACATTGAAAATATAAGCATTTGCTTGCCTTTCTATAAGGCCCTAAGCCAAGTGGTGCTACTGCTGATGCCAGACTACATGTTTATAATTTGTATGATCTGAGTCACTGTTTTAGGTTAAAAGGTATTCTTGATGCACTTCACCTTAAAACAATATTTCCTCTTGAATCCTAGGAAGATGAGAGTGCAAAATTTTTACTTCTCGTCTGACAAGTTCGGAATAGAAAATCAATTTTATCAAAATCGGACCGGATCGATCGGTTCAACCGCTAACCGGCCGATAATCTGATTCGGTTGATCTGGGCCAGTTGAACCGATTCAAACTGGTTCAATTCAAGTTTTGAAAAATAAAATTAAAAAATGATAAAAATAGAAAAGTTAAAATAAGAAAAAAGGAAAGGAATATAAGAAAAGTAGAAAAATGAGAGAATATGATATGTATAAAATTAAATAGGAATTGAAATAAAAAAGGTAAGTATTCAAAATTGATTAATATTAAAATGAAAAATTATTAAAGGGCATAGATAAAGGAAATAAAAAGGAAAGTGTTAAAGAAAAAAAGAAATAAGAATAATTTAGGATAAAATTTATTAATATAGCATCTATCATCAATAAATAATAGAAACTAAATTAATAAGAATCTATTTATATTTATATGTTAATCATTATTATTTATCATTATTAAAACTTTTAATAAATAAAATTATGTTATATTAGTTTTTAATATTTTTAATAGGTTATTAGTACAATATTCATATATTATATCATATAACTTAGATTATATCTTTATAATTTTTATAAATAATATTATTTTAATAAAATTTGGTTCAATCTGATTGAACCTGGTTGGACTGGTCCAACCGCGACCTGATAAGGAGTTCGGTCTGATTTTGAAAACATTGTGTAAAACAAAAAACTTTAACACTATCTCTTGTTTGTTAATAACCTTCTAAAAAATGTATTTTTTCTATAAGAGGTAAGGAAAAAAGATTATAGCTTTCTGATGCCATAGCTTTATATATATACATATATGGCATGTTATTCTCTAACACCTTCGAAATTTGTCTCCGAATAAGTGTGGCGAGCTTATATTAATATTATTAATTATCAATAGTCATGTGAGTACTTTTATTTCCAAATGAATCTTATGTTTATCTCTCGTTCATTCTATCTAATTATAGCTGAATAATATTCACTTAATATTTCTTTTTCTTTCTTTCTTTCTTTCTTTCTCCAATTTATTAACTTATCAATTGACTTTTTTTTCTTTTAACATACAACAAAACCACAACTAATTTACTACTAGATAATGAGATTAATTCTCTTTAAAAATATGGCTCATAACATCTCTAGAATATTATAATAACTTCAATATGAATACTTTATATCCTTTTTTCACAATTACGAGAGAAATCAAACAAAGTAAAATACCCTTATTAATACAATGAAGATAAAAAAATTAGATACTTGTCCAAATGCACGTATCTTGTATTTCCAAGATTCTAGTGCGAATCTTAAATCCTTAATCAATTTCATAAAATGGAGACCGTTCGTGCGCCACACTTCTATTGCACTACTCCAAGTGACAAATTACCTAACTTGACTCTTGATCCTTTCATGTCATTATTTAGGTCATACAGACTTGCATAGAACAAATTTCCAATTTTCTTCACACTTTATATATTTGTTTTAAATCATGATCATGTGTCTTGTTTTTAGAATATTCCAAATGGTCTCCATGTCTATCATGCATGCACATTATAATTGGTATGATTAATTAGTCATTAAATGATGATTACCTTGAATCATATCCATGACTTGATGAGTTTCTTCAACTTGCATGACAGGAACTTGTTCCAACATTCTTGAAGAATTGACTTCTTGCTTCTCCGGGCAATTTTTTATATAGTGGCCAGCCTTGCCACATTTCAAGCAAGTCCCGGTCTTGAAACGATATTCATCGGGGTGACGTCTTTCACAATGAGGGCAAGTTCCATTGGCTCGTTCCATCTTCTTTGGCGAATGGTAAGGTGATTTTCTTGAGCCCTTCCTTTTTCCATGTTTGGTCATCTTCTTTGACGTGTTGCTATTAGCGTCCACAATTCCATCTTTGAGCTTTTGTTCTAGTTTTACAACTAGTTCAATAATTTCGCTCATTGTCTTAGGGGCTTCACACATCATCTTAGCCTTCAATTCAGACTTAACTTCTCACAAAGTGATTCACTCTCATCTTTTCCATCTTCACCAGGGTGCAATACTTTTTGAGTTGAAAGTACTTAATCGCTTAGTCGTCCACCGGCATATCACCTTGTTGGAGGTTAAGGAACTACTCTTGCTTTTGCACACTCATACTTTGTGGAAAGTATTGATTCTTGAAGTCCATAATGAATTTCCACTGATAGATCTCTTCTGTTGACATATTTAGTCATAAGGATAGAATCCCACCATTGCTTTGCTTTTCCCATCAAACTATGAGCGGCACATAGGAGGATGGATGGTTCTTGGCACAAGCCTTCATCACATTCCATAACTTGGGTCGTGCCTTCGTTCGTCGGGCAACTCACATCCATCTATCATCATACAATAACTATACATCAATGTCTAGCATTACCTAATTAAAATAAAACACGTACCTTTAGGCTCACTGGCACCTCATGACGATTGCACATGGATTTTTACATTTAGACATAACACTTAGACATTTTGACCAACGTATGGCTTACACGTCCTAAGACTCCTAAGACTTAAGACATATGAGTCAAGTCTATAATTTACATCTACTATAGCATAACATATAAGAGTTTAACCATGGCTCTTGACTTCTAGGACTTACAACACTCGAGCCAAAACTATGACTTATATATACTAAAACCCTATGCATACGAGCAAAAATTATGGCTCTGATACCAATTGTAACATTCTCAAAAAATCTACAATATAGTTGTTGAACCCTAGGCGCCATTACTTTTGCCTGATTCTTCATAACCTAATTTCATGAACATCAGAGTGAAAACATAATAATAAATAACAATAACATAAAAAATTAATAACATAAAATAGCAGAAGACTTCTAAATATATAATCCTAAGATAACATATTAGTCCATAGGCCACATAGGCTCTAATTTAAGACCCAACATAGGGTTCATAATACATAGACGATTTCATATAAAAATACACGACTCAAAGGCCCATAAATCATACATACTTGACTCTCAAAGGAGTTCATCGTTGTAACAAAAGTAACATAAGATAACTTGGGTCGTAACCCGACCGTCACATGTGCAATCTCGTTGTCATGAGATCTCCACCGTCAAACTTATACCTCGTTCATATTTGCACGGATCCATGAGGTGCAAGGAATTTCTTCCGTTAGAGTATGAGGCATATGCATGTTATGATCCTATAACATGATCCCTAACATTATCATACATGAATATTTCTATCACAATAATCCTGAACATATGAAGTGTTTTGCATAAAGAACATTAAAATCTATTAATCACATTTATATAAACAAATGAGAGGCATCGAACTAAACATGGATAACAATAGACATCATAGTTCTAAACATGGTTAGCGATAGAACAGTAATCTTAATGAAACACGAAGAATCCTAATGCAAACATGGGCATCCCTTAATCATCCATTCCAAGAACAAATGGTTTGTTCTTCATGCCCTAATGCAAACATACAAACATCATTATGAGGAGATTTGAAGTTCTGGATCCCCTCAACATACATTTAGGATTTACGATAAATCCTTAATCTATTTCCCTTTTCCTTCTTCTTTTCTTCTTCCTTATTTTCACCGTGATGGCTCTCTTTCCCCTTCTTCACCTTCTGCTGCACGTGAGAGTGGGAGGGAGAGAGGAGAGATTGTGATGGCTATAATGTCTCCAAAATTTAGTCTTAATATAATTGTTGAATTCTAGGCGGCGTTACTTTCATAACATAATTACACAAGACATTGCAGCGGAAAATATAATCATAATCAAATCCAATAACATAAAACACAACGAAAGACTTCATAAGATAATAAAATCTCAAGATAACAATACTAGTCCATGTGCCATATGGGCTCTAGCATAGACCCAACAAATGGTTCATAATATATAACGAGTTCAAATAAAAGTACATGACTCTAAAAGGCTTATAGGTCATACATACTCGGCTCTTAAAAGAGTTCATCATCAAGATAACTTGAGCCGTAGCTTGACCGACCCATGTGCAACGTCGATGTCATGTCACTGAGATTAATTCTCGTCCATACCTGCGTAGATCTATGTGGTGCAGGAGATTTCTCCCGTTAGAGTATGTTGAGGCCCATGCAAGCTATGATTCTATAACATACTTTCTACATGACATGGCATATACATTGCATCATAATGAAATATATATCATATGCATACTATGAGCTACATATGCACTCTACATGACATGTAAACAATAATATCATAGCAAGATAAGATAAATATATAGCATCATTAACATTATACATCATGACTTATCATTATGCTAAAGCATATTTTAAGCTCATCTTGCTTAACTTTACATCTTCTTTCATATCTTGATGTGACAATTGGACATTCATTTGCATCATCATAAGTGCCTACTTCATATTCATCTTTAACTTTATGTCACAAGTCATTCATCTTTTCATCTTTACTTAAATCATTTTTTATCTTATCAATCGGGAAGACCATGTTGAATTAGTGAAAATTGGCTAGCAAGGCCTAGATCCTCATAGGTCCAATTGAGACGTCACCACTTAGGGTGGAGCTCGTCTCGACTTACGAAAATGCCACCACTTGGGGGTGGAACTCGTTTACCACCCAAAAAATGTCACCACTTGGGGGCATAATGTATTTTTCCTCATCGATTACAACAAGACACCTTCACGTCAATCCGTCTTTTAATTACATTCAACAATACATACAAACATTCAATATATATTATATATTTTACTTCTATTTAAAATCATACATACTTCAAATCATTCTAAGTGTGGACAAACAGTCATCACATAGGTGTCTAGGACTAGTCACGACCGTGCCATAATAGGTCATAGTCGTGCCCACATATGGGCACAAGCGTGTCATTGTTCGGCACAGCCGAACACTTAGACAGTTTCCAATGGTAGCACATAGTCATGGTTGTGCTCCCATACATCACGGTCATGCCCGAAGCATGTGCGTTCACGCGTTGGCCATTTGCCAGCATGGCTAAAATTTTCTTGTCCGTACTTGCACGCCTGTGATAGAACAATTATTTTCGTCCGTTCTAAAAAATCGTCTAAGGCATGGGACATTCGGGCGTCACGATCGTGCAACCGTAAGGTCACGACTATGACAGAGCACCCATTCTCACCCACTCGACGTTGTCACTAAGGCACGAGATGCGTGTCACGGTTGTGCCTTAATTTGTCATTGTCATGCCCGATCTCTGGACAGAATCTCCCTTATTTTTGCCAATTTTTTCCTATTTTACAACCATATATGAACAATACAAGAATAAACATTATTCATCTTCACATGAACATTTCACTACTCAATAGTGAACTCAATGTTACAATAATGACACATTTCAAGATATCCAAATCAGAGAGATTAGTAAAGGATTTGCATGTGAATATCTAATCCACTAATCACAATCAAATATTGACAAATGATGACTTCATCTTGAGCATGATATAATTAATAAGAAACATCCTACTTCTAATCATGATTAGCAATAAAATAGTAACCTAATAAAATAAGAAACATCATATGCACATTTCGTAACTTTCATTCTCAGAACAAAGTGTTTGTTCTTCATGTCATAATCCACACATTCAATCATGATTAGAGAGTCATAATCCACACATTCAATCATGATTAGAGAGAATGTTAGGAAAATTTGAATCCTCTCAAATATACTTTGATTAGTAAGTCCTAAATCTTAATTTCTTCCTCACTTTGGTTGAAGTTGCTGTCCACCATTTCTAATGGGGCAGCTACAGTGAAATAGTGTGAGAGGGAGAGTGAGCACGTGGATTGTGAACTAAGAGAAAAGAGCTTACTGTAGGTCAATGGAAAGGAAGTTCTCTCACTTTGGTGGTTTACTGTAGCTTGGAGAGGGTTTGAGGTGCTGTCGGCAGAGGGTAAATGAAAGAGAGAGTGAGTTGATTACTGGAGAACTTTTGTGCTTTTTGGAGTGAACTGCCGACATATTAGGTGAGGTGAGAAAGAGAGCATTGCTTTTTAGGTTATAGTGACTTAAGGTGTTGAGCTTTTGGGCTGGGTGCGGCGGTGGCTGGGCTCTTTTTTTTTTTAATTTCTTAGAATATTACAATGGCTCTATTTCCCCTTCTTCACCTATATTTATACTTTAAGCTCAGGGGTTTATTAGGTTAATGAGTTTCATATTGAGTCTTGATTGATTTTTAGTTTTTTTTATTAGTTTCCTTTTATTTCCTTTTATTATTTTTTTAGAATATTATTGGGACTATTTATATGGGACCTTGTCATTTTATTTTATTTTATTCTTTGTAGATAGAAAAATTGATCTTTAGTCATTCCCAAGCTGCTATATGATATTTTGATTGATGTGTTTTGGCTTCGAAATATTGGTTCTAGTGAATCATGTTATCTAGTTAATGTTAGCGACGTTTAAATATGCCATGTTTAAATATTAGTTTTGCTTAGCTATTCTTTTTTTTACCTTTAAATATGACACATTTCTTTTGTTAGCCACTGTAATGTCTTCCGAACTTTCATGGATTTTGGATTGCCTAGACCGATTCAAACGAACAAGCACTTCTTTTGGACCTTTTTAGAAAAAAAAAGAGGAGAATTATTTTTTTACTATAAGAAAAAGGGAAAAGTGGTCGTCTTCATTTCGAATTTGGCACGAGATTAAAAGAGAGACGGTAGTCTCATTCACCAACGGGTGAAAAGCAGTTAAGCATTAGCTTGTTTACTTTACAGCAAATAATCAATGGAGAACCAAATACTCTGGTTGAATACGAGTTGCCTGCAAAGATGAGGAAGAGCATAAGGTATTATGATTTATATCCGAGAAAACACAGGTAATTAAAAGAAAACACTATTTAATTCATATAACTTTTCATTTAGTTGTATCTAATTAATACTAGTTTTTTGTTTTATAATTTACAGGGTGATGACTGCGACCCATGAACAAATCCGACCGACCAAATTTGATCGGGTCGGATCAAATTACCGACCACCCAATTTTTTTTAATTTTTTTCTTACTATTTTATATTTATTTAATTTTAAAAATTATTTAATATTTATTTTAAATAATATAATTTTCCAACTATTTAATATTATTTATTCACTTAAATATTTTATTTCAGTTTTTAAAAATTTTTAAGTCAAATATAAGCCTTAATGTTAACATAAATAAAAAAAATGAGGTCAATCAGGTTAGGCCGGCTCAACTCGGGTTGGATTTTTCCAAACCTGACCACCCAATTTTCTTTTTTTTTCTTACTATTTTATATTTATTTAATATAAATATATGCTTTTATCTCTGAGAAAACACCATTTAATTTATATTACTTTACATTTATTTGTAAATATCCAATTAATACTAGTATTTTGTTTTATAATTTAAAGGGTCATGATTGTGAGCAATGGAAATACCCGACCCGACCAAATTTGTTCCGATCGGGTCAGGTCAAGGGTTTTTGGGGTTTCAAATCCTACCCAACCCAACTCAATTTGGGTCGGATCCGAACACTCAAATTTTTTTAATTTTTTTATTATTCTATATTTATTTAATATAAAAAAATATTATTTAATATTTATTTTAAAGCTTAAATAATTATTCTAACTATTTAAAATTATTTATGCACTTAAAATATTTTATTTCAAAAAAAATTAAATATAAGCCTTAAGTTTAAATAAAAAGAAAAAAAATCAGTAATCAAGTCAGTTCGGGTCAACTCGATTGGATTTTTCTAGCCCGTAACACCTGACCCGACCTAAATCGGTTCAGGTCATTGGGTTCACAGGTCGATCCGACCCGGCGGACACTCCTAGTTTACTTCACTACAAATAATCAAAAGAGAACCAAATACTCAATGATCGAATATAATTTGCTTGGTAAAGACGACGAGGAAGAGCATAAAGTCTTATGCTTTATATCAGAGAAAACACTATTTAATTTATATAACTTTTCATTTATTTGTAAACATCTAATTAATACTAGTTTTTTGTTTTATAATTTACAAGATGAGGACACTAACCCGCGTACAAATCCGACCCGACTCGATCCAATTTAGTCGGGTCGAGTCAAGTGGTCAAGGGATTATGGGGTGTCAAATCCGACCCAACCGGGCCTGTTTCAGGTTGGGTGATCGGATTATTCGGCCACCCAATTTTTTTAAGTTTTTCCTTACAATTTTATATTTATTTAATAAAAAATATTATTTAATATTTGTTTTAAAGTTTAAATATTTTTCTAACTATTTAATATTATTTTTGCACTTAAATTATTTTATTTTAGTTTTAAAAAAAATTTAAATTAAATATGTCTTAAGTTTAAATAAAAAATGAAACAAACAAAAAATTGGGTCAATGAAGTCAATTCGGGTCAACTCGGGTCGGATTTTTTCAACATGTACCCTACTTGAAATCAGGTGAGGTCCAACTCGACCCAAGCTGGTTCAAGTCATTAGGTTCATGTGTCGACCCGTCTAGGTGAACACCCTTAGTTTACTCCATAGCAAATAATCAAAAGAGAACTAAATACTCAATTATTGAATATGATTTGCCTGGTAAAGATGAGAAGGAAGAGCATAAAATGTTATACTTTATATCCGAGAAAACACTGGTAATAAAAAGAAAACACTATTTAATTTATATAACTTTTCATTTATTTTTAAATATCTAATTAATAATAGTTTTTTGTTTCATAATTTACAGGATGAGGATAGTGCCCCGTGAACAAACCCGACCTGGGTCGGGTCGAGTCAAAGGATTATGGGGTGTCAAATCCGACCCAACCCAACTTGATTATATGGGATCTTGTTATTTCATGTCATTTTATTCTTTGTAGCTAGGAAAATTGATATTTAGCCATTCCCAAGTTGCTATCTGGTATGTTAGTTATTTGTTTTTCTAATTTATTTGATTGATGTGTTTTGACTTTGAAATATTAGTTCTAGTTGAATTGCCATGATACTTGGTTAATGTTAGCGACGTTTAAATATGCCACGTTTAAATATTAATTTTGCTTTGCTATTCCTTTTTTTACCTTTAAATACGCCACATTTCTTTTGTTAGCCACCGCAATGTCTTTCGAACTTTCACGGATTTTGGATTTCCTAGACCGAAGTTCAAATGAACAAGCAATTCCTAATGCTTATCACGTCAAGGAGATAACGTGTATGGAAAAGCACCCTAAACCCTTTTAGGAAAAAAAGTGGAGAATTATTTTTTTACCATAAGAAAAAGGGAAAAGCAGTTTTCTCCATTTGGAATTTGGCACGAGATTAAAAAAGAGGGTAGTGTCATTCACCAAGGGGCGAGAAGTAGTTAAGCGTCAACTTGTTTACTTCACAACAAATAATCAAAAGAGAATCAAATACTCAATAAATGAATATAAGTTGCCTATAAAGACCAGGAAGAGCATAAGGTATTATGATTTATATCCGAGAAAACACTAGTAATTAAAAGAAAATTCTATTTAATTTATAGAACTTTTCATTTATTTATAAATATCTAATTAATACTAGTTTTTTGTTTCATAATTTACAGAGTGATGACGGGTCGGGTCAGGAGATTTTGGCGTGTCAAATTCGACCCAACCTGACATGATATTTTTTAAAATTTTTTCCATACTATTTTATATTTATTTAATATAAAAATATTATTTAATATTTATTTTAAAGCTTAAATAATTTTCCTAACTATTTAATATTATTTCTGCACTTAATAATATTTTATTTCAGTTTTTTAAAAAATTTTAAACTAAATATAAGCTTAAGTTTATAAAAAAATAAAAAATAAAAAAATCAGGTCAATCAGATCGGATCAGATCAACTCGGGTTGGAAAAAGGGTTGAGTTCGGGTCAGCTCGGGTCCGACCCGACCCAAATCGGGTTACTCGGAAAGAGGGAGAGTGAGGGTAGAGGTCATGTTTAGGGCATATAAAAGTATTTATAGATTAATGAATTTCATAATGTGTCTTAATTGATTTTTGGCTTTTTTTATTATTTTCCTTTTTCATTTCTTTTATTATTGTTTTTAGAATATTACACTTGGTGGGATTATTTATATGGGACCTTGTCACTTCATTTTATTTTATTCTTTGTAGCTACGAAAATTGATCTTTATCTATTCTCAAGTTGCTATTTGGTATATTAGTTCTTTGTTTTTCTAATTCATTTGATTGATGTGTTTTTCCTTCCAAATATTAGTTCTAGTTGAATTGTCATGCTACTTAGTTAATGTTAGCGACGTTTAAATATTAGTTTTGCTTTGCTATTCCTTTTTTGTACCTTTAAATATGTTACATTTGTTTTGTTAGCCATTGCAATGTCTTCCGAACTTTTGTGAATTTTGGATTGCCTAAATCGATATTTAAATGAATAAGGAGTTTCTTATGCTTGTAACATCAAGGAGGTTACCCTTTTAGGAAAAAAAGAGGAGAATTATTTTTTTACCATAAGAAAAAAGGAAAAGCGGTCTTCTCCATTTGAAATTTGGCACGAGATTAAAAAAGAAGGTAGTCTCATTCACTAAGGGGCGAGAAGTAATTAAGAGTCAACTTGTTTATTTCATAGAAAATAATCAAAAGAGAATCAAATACTCAATAATTGAATATAAGTTGCCTATAAAGATGAGGAAGAGCATAAGGCATTATGATTTATATCCGAGAAGTCACTAGTAATTAAAAGAAAGTTCTGTTTAATTTATATAATTTTTTATTTATTTGTAAATATCTAATTAATACTCATTTTTTATTTCATAATTTATAGGGTGATGATGGGTTGGGTCAAAAGATTTTAGAGTGTCAAATCCGACCCAACCCCAATTTTTAAAATTTTGTTACTATTTTATATTTATTTTAAGGTTTAAATAAAATTTTTAACTATTTAATGTTATTTTTGCATTAAAAAATATTTTATTTCAGTTTTCTAAAATTTTTAAGTCAAATATAAGTCTTAAGATTACATAAAAAAACAAAAAAAAAAATCGGGTCAATCATGTCGGTTGGGGTCAACTCAGGTTAGAAAAAGGATTGAGTTCGGGTCGGCTCAGGTCCGGCCGGACCCAAATCGGGTTAGAGGTGATGTTTAGGGCCTATAAAAGTATTTATAGTTTAAGGTTAGGGTTTATTGAGTTTCATAATGGGTCTTAATTGATTTTTGGTTTTTTTAGTAGTTTCCTTTTTCATTTCTTTTGTTATTATTTTTAGAATATTACAATTGGTGCTATTATTTATATGGGACCTTGTCATTTCATTTCATTTTATTTTTTGTAGTAAGGAAAATTGATCTTTAACCATTCCCAAGTTGTTATCTAGTGTGTTAATTCTTTGTTTTTCTAATTCACTTTATTGATATGTTTTGGCTTCGAAATATTAGTTCTATTTGAATTGCCATGCTAGCTAGTTAATGTTAGCGATCTTTAAATATGTCACGTTTAAATATTAGTTTTGCTTAACTATTCCCTTTTTTACCTTTAAATATGCCATGTTTCTTTTGTTTGCCACAGTAATGTCTTCCGAACTTTCTGATTTTGCATTGCCTAGATTGATATTCAAATGAACAAGCAATTCCTAATGCTTTTCACGTTAAGGAGCTATGTATGGAAAAGTACCCTATACCCTTTTAGGAAAAAAGAGGAGGATTATTTTTTTACCATAAGAAAAAGGGAAAAGTGGTCTTCTCCATTTGGAATTTGGCATGATATTAAAAAAGAAGGTAGTCTCATTCACTAAGGGGCGAGAAGGATTTAAGCGTCAACTTGTTTATTTCACAACAAATAATCAAAAGAGAACCAAATACTCAATAATTAAATATAAGTTGCCTATAAAGACAAGGAAGAGCATAAGGTATTATGATTTATATCCGAGAAGACACTGTTAATTAAAAGAAAATTTTGTTTAATTTATATAACTTTTCATTTATTTGTAAATATCTAATTAATATTAGTTTTTTGTTTCATAATTTACAGGATGATGATGGGTCGAGTCAAGAGATTTTGGGGTGTCAAATTCGATCCAATGTGACCTAGTTTGTAACCCGACCACCTAAATTTTTTTAATTTTTTTCTTGTTATTTTATATTTATATTTAATATAAAAAATATTAATTAATATTTATTTTAAAGATTAAATAATTTTTCTAACTATTTAATATTATTTGTTCACTTAAAAATATTTTATTTCAATTTTTTTAAAAAAAATTAATTTAAATCAAATATAAGCCTTAAGTTTAAATAAGGTAAAAACAAAAAAATCGAGTCAATCAGGTTGATTAGGGTCAACTTGGGTTTGAAAAGGGGTTCAATTGGAGTTGGCTTGGGTCCGACCTGACCACCGAGATGATCGGGTTCACGATTCGATCCGGCCCTATGAACACTCCTAATTTAATTCGTAACATATAATCAAAAGAGAACCAATACTCAATGATTAAATATGAGTTGCCTGGTAAAGACGAGTATTATGATTTATATTTGAGAAAACATTGGTAACAAAAGCTTGTCATTTATTTGTGAATATCTAATTAATACTAATTTTTTATTTTATAATTTATAAGGTGATGACTATGACCCATGATTTTGATGTGTCAAATTCGACCCAACTCGACCCAATTATTTTTAATTTTTTTACCCTTTTATATTTTATTAATATAAATATATTATTTAATATTTATTACCAAGCATAAAATATTTTTTCTAACTATTTAATATTATTTTTGCACTTAAATATTTTATTTAAGTTTTTTTAAAAATTTTATAAATAAAATATGAGCCTTAAGTTTAAATAAAAAATAAAAAATAAAAAAATCAGATCAATCGGGTTGGGTTGGGGCAACTCGGGTTGGATAAATCCAACCCGTACCCAACCCGACCATGGGTTAGGTCGAGTTTGGGTCGGGTCAAGGAATTTTGGGATGTCAAATTCGACCCAAATCGACCCGATCCTACCCTGTTCGGGTCCAATCTGATCACCCAATTTTTTTTATTTTTTTCTTACTATTTTATATTTGTTTAATATAAAAATATTATCTAATATTTATTTTAAAGCTTAAATATTTTTTCTAACTATTTAATATTACTTCTGCACTTAAATTATTTTATTTCAGTTTTTAAAATTTTTAAATCAAATATAAATCTTAAATTTAAATAAAAAAGAAATAAACAAAAAAATCGGATCAATCAAGTGGTTCGGGTCAACTTAGGTTGGATTTTTCCAACGCGTACCCGACTCGAGTCTAATCCGACTTGACTCAAATTGATTCGGGCCATTGGGTTCATGGGTCGACCCGACCTGGTGAACACCCTTAGTTTAATTCACATCAAATAATGAAAAGAGAACCAAATACTCTATGATTCAATATGATTTGCCTGGTAAAGATGAGGAGGAAGAGCATAAAGCGCTTTGCTTTATATACGAGAAAACACGGATAATAAAAAGAAAACACTATTTAATTTATATAATTTCTCATTTATTTGTAAATATATAATTAATGTCAATTTTTTGTTTCATAATTTACAAGGTGATGACAGCGGCTCGTGACCCAATCCGTCCAAATTTGGTCGGGTCATGGGATTATGGGGTGTCAAATTTGACCCAACCCGACCTGGTTCGGATCGGATTGTCGAGTTACTTGGCCACCCAATTTTTTAAAATTTTTTCTTACTATTTTATATTTATTTAATATAAAAATATTACTTAATATTTATTTTAGATATTAAATATTTTTCTAACTATTTAATATTATTTTTGCACTTAAAAACATTTTATTTCAATTTTTTAAAATTTTAAATTAAATATAAGCCCTTAAGTTTAAATAAAAAAAGAAAATAATAAAATATCGGGTCAATCGGGTCGGTTCTGGTCAACTCGGTTTCTAAAAAAGGTTGAGTTCGGGTCGGCTTGGGTCCGACCCGTTCGTTGATTAGACCGGACCCAAATCTATTCGGGCCGGATTATCAGGTTCATGGGTCGGTTCGACCCAGTGAACACCCCTAGTTTACTTCATAACAAATAATCAAAAGAGAACCAAATACTCACCGATTGAATATGATTTATTTGATAAGGACGAGGAATAAGAGAATAAAGTGTTATGCTTTATATTCGTCAAAACACTCGTAATAAAAAGGAAACAATATTTAATTAGATAATTTTACATTTATTTGTAAATATATAATTAATACTAGATTTTTTTTCATAATTTACAGGGTGATAATAACGACTCGTGAACAAACCCGACCCGACTCGACCAAATTTGGTCAAGTCGGGTCGAGTCAAGGGATTTTTTGGTGTCAAATCCTACCCAACCCGATCTGATTCGGGTCGGTTCCGACCACCCAAAATTGTTTTTAAAAATTTCTTACTATTATATATTTATTTAATATAAAATATATTATTTATTATTTATTTCAAAATTTATAGTGTGATGACAGCGACCCGTGAACAAACCCTACCCGATTCGACTAAATTTAGGTCAGATCATCGGGTTCACGGGTCGACCCAACTCGGTGAACACTCCTAATTTATTTCACAACAAATAATCAAAAGAGAATCAATACTCAATGATTGAATATGAGGTGCCCGGTAAAGACAAGGATAAAGTGTTATGATTTATATTCGAGAAAATATTGGTAACAAAAGTTTGTCATTTATTTGTAAATATCTATTTAATACTAGTTTTTTGTTTTATAATTTATAGGGTGATGACTATGACTCATGAACCCGACTCGACTAATGAAGACCCCTAGTTTACTTCATTGCAAATAATCAAAAGAGAACCAAATACTTAATGTTTGAATTTGAGTTTTCCGATAAAGACGAGGAGAAAAAGAACATAATGTGTATGTAATTAATACTAATTTCTTGTTTTATAATTACAGGGTGATGACTGTGACTCGTGGACAAACCCGATCCTACCAAATTTGATCGGGTCGGATGAGATGGTCGGGTGTGATGGTTTTTTTCTTATTGTTTTATATTTATTTTTTTCTTAGTTGTTTCTATGTGATATTATTAGACACTCAGTTTTCATTATGTTATTGTGGTCTTAGTAGTACTAGTGATTAACTGATTATTCAACTTCAACTTTCGTACTTACGCCTTGCTTGCTATATTATTAGTATATATATTTGTTTTAGTTTCACCTCATTTTTAAGATATGGTATAATTTATTTTTTTTAATGTATTTTGCCATCTCGGATCACATTTTTAAAAGGGTTAAGATTAAAGTTTGCATAAAAAGAAAAAAAACTCTGTCAAGTCAGCGGACAACTTTATTTATTCATAAACATCAAGGGCCTGTTTGGCAATTGGATCAGGCGTGTGGTTCCGCCTGGTTCCAGTTGGTTTCGTCAAACGATAAGACGTTTGGCGGAACTCCAAACGGAACAGCGTTCCAAAAAAAAGGGGTCACGTGACCCCTTTTTGCTTAACTTGGTTGGTGGAACCAAGCACTGTGGTGCCGCAACTTTTTTTTTCTTGAGTTGACGTGTTGCATTTTTTTATAACTTTGTTTATTTTTTTTTCTTTCTTTATTTTCTCTCTCACACATATTTATGTTTTAAAATAATTTATTTATTAAATATAAATTATTTATTATAAGATATTAATAAAATATTTTTTTTACTTGTTATTTCATTAAAATTTTTTAATATTTTACAATATATATTTTATTAAAAATTTGATTTTTTGATATTTAAATAATAATTTTTGACAAAAATTTTTTGAACAAAAATTTTAATTTTTAATTTAGTTTTTATTTATTAACGATATTTTATTTTATATTTATAATATCAATTATTATTTCAAAATCCAACAAAAAATTAACCCATCACATCAACTTTTTCCTATCACATCAACTACCTTATTCTTCATCATCAAATTTCACTTCATCCAAATACAACTAGAACTACAGAAATTTGATGGAACGTCTGGTTCTGTTGCTAAACGGCCCTCACAATCTTTTCCACTTTGCATTTAATTCCCGTTAAACTAACAGTACAGAAACATCAATTCTATGCTTCCTGCCATGTAACAAAAGTTCTCAGCCATGTTTACATACACAAAAAAGTCAGATTAAATGGTTGCATTGAATAAGCAACAAACATGAAACACTTGTCGACTCTAATTCCTAAAAAATGAATTGCCGCAAATTAAACGAACAGAAACCAAATACAACAAGGGAGTTAATCCATTAATGGCAACGCAAATCCTGCATCTGCTTAGACAATTCCTCCTCCTCATCACCACCACCTTCTACATTGGAAGAGGCACCAGAAGGAGAAGAAGAAGATGACACAGTCGTGATCGTGGACGATGGAGAAGAGGACTGGTGATCGTCGCTGTCGTTGTCGTCGGCTGCGGCCACAAAAAGATGCTTGAGGAGCATCTCCGTGGTCCACCTCTTCTTCGGATCGGCCACGAAGCACTTGAACAAAAAATCCTTGGCCGTGTTTGACATCGTCGCCGGCATGGCTGGCAGAAACTGGCCCTGGGCGCGGAGAGCGAAGAACACTTCATCCGTCATTCCCCCGACTTGATCATCGCCCTCTGGCGCGTCAGCATCTTGTACACGGTGCAGCCCAATTAATTATAAGGTACTCTTCATATAAAGTGATACTCATATCATATTTCTCCTATGCTTCTCCCCCTTTTGTTTCATAAACAAGAATAATTTATATATGAAGCATATAAGAAAGCATATGTAACTCCTCCTTAATCAATTTTTCAAAAAAAAATTATTCTTCCTCCTTTTGTCATATAATAGACATGTCGAAGCTATGAAGGCCGATTGAGATAGTCCGATCGATCGATCGGAGATACCGGTCGATCGATCAATGCATAAACAACTCAAATTCATGTCGAGACTACACCGATCGACAGACCGGTCGATGCACCGTCCGACCGATCAATTCGACGGAAGGAAATCAAAACTGCAAGACTGTACCGATCGAGACACCGGTTGATAGTTCGGTCGATCGGACAACTGCGGTCAGCCAGCAAATAAAGCGCAATGGTCATATAGACCATTCGACCGGTCCATAAATGCGGTCGAACGGTCCATTAATGAAATGAACAATAATGACTATATTTCAAAGAGAAAAATGTGAAATTAATTCTGAACGAATTTTTCACATGCCAGAACCTATAAAAGGAGTGTCAAAGCCAGAAGCAAAGGCACCTACCCAAGCATTGAAGCAATACTTCAAGAAATAAAAAAGATCTTTTTCCTTGAAGTTATCATTTTAGTTGTGCTCTTCTTTCTCTCTTTCACTCTTGTGAGTCTCGCATTGTAAAGAGAGAGAAATATTTTGTTCAGAAAAATAGAGAGAGCTCCTATGTAAAAGTGGTTCAAATCTTACCTCTTGAGCGAAAGAAAATATTAGCTTCCTAGGAGGAGAGGTTGCCTTACCTCTCGAAGCGGAGAAAAGGTGGTTGTGTAAAGGGCTTTCTTCCTTACCCCATTTGAAACAAAGGAAGTGCTAATGAAATCTCCGACGATCTCGAGGTCGAGAAGTCGGAGCGGGGACGTAGACCATGGTGTGGCCGAACCTCGTCAACAACCACCCGTGTTTATTGTGTTTGATTTCTCTCACTTTCTCTCCCTATAATATTATGTTTATAACCTGAATTGCTTTATTTGCAAAGTTTTAAGAATCGGCTTTAAGCTTCTGCGGCGATCTTTTTAAAATCGATATTTTCGGATAAAAACCAATTCACCCTCCTCTTGGTGCCCTTTGAAATCCTACAATTGGTATCAGAGCGGGTTGCTCTTGTTTTAATTTTTTGAATCATCTTATTTTAATATCTAATCATTTTTAGATCTAGTCTTTTTAAGATTTAATTATCTCATCTTAAGATTTAACCATCTCAAGAGCTATGGCATCAAGTGGATTTGTTTTTGCCGAAGGACAATCAATTAGTCGTCCTCCTCTTTTAAATGCATCAAATTTTGCATATTGGAAAATCCGAATTCAAGCCTACATATGTTCTATTGTTATAAACATGTGTGATATTGTTGAAAAAGGCTATTATTTATTTGAAAAATTACCTTTCGAACATGACGAAAGACGAAGAAAATTTCGAAATTGAATTGGAAAGTAAAAATCATTTTTTTATTGTGCTTTGGATTCAACGGATTTTAATCGGATTTCTAATTGTGAAAGTGTAATCGAAATTTGGAAGAAACTTATTACCACTTATGAAGGAACGAGTAAAGTCAAAGAATCTAGATTAAATATTTTTGAATCATCAATACGATTCCTTCAAGATGCATGAAAATGAATCTATAAATAATACAGTTGCTCGATTTAATGATATTGTGAATGGCTTAACCTCTTTGGACGAGTCGAGAACTAACCCCCAAAAAGTGAAAAAGATTTTCAGGTCTCTCTCCTCTCAATCGCATACAAAAAGGACGGTGATTGAAGAAAAAGATCTGAACAAATTGAATTTTGATGATCTTATTAGTTCACTTCTAACCTATGAGATCAGAAGAAGAATCCAATGCTCTCTAAAAAAAGACATTGGCTTTGAAAGCAAGCGAAAGTGAAAATGACTCGAGTGAAGAAGAAGTAGACGAAAAGAGACTCGCCTGATATACAAAAAAGCTTGACAAATATCTCAAGTTGGTGAAATCTAAAGAAAAGAGTGAGAAACCGAAAAAAGGATTATGTAAACATCGCTCAAGTCTCATAAAGAAAGACAAAAATGAGATATCTCACAAAGGGAAGAAGAAAAAGCATGAAGAGATAAGTGAAGATGAATCAAATGACTCAACAAGTTCTTCTAGTGAGAATGCATACTTGTGTCTAATGGTACACAACGATGAGGTAATTTCTAATCCTTCAATTTCAAATAATAACTCAGCGAGCTTTTCCGAAGAAAATATTTTTTTAGATGTGAATGAAGAACTTTCCTCTCTCATAAAAAGATATTTTTTAATTAAAGAGGAAAATGAAAAATTACTACTTGAGATTGAAAAACTGAAAAAACGAAATAGATTCTCTGAAAATTACACATGCTTGTGAAATAGTAAAACTAGTATGTTCTTTAGAAAAGGTAAAGCAAGAAAATACTTTTTTGAAAAGTACAAGAAATAATGAAAAGACTATATCTCATATAACGAAAAACTATTTTAGGAATCATTTTGGAAATAAAAACTTTTATTGAAAATCTAATCATTCAAATAATAGAAAATCGCCTATTACTTGTTTTACATGCGGACTTTATGGCCATTATGCTTATCAATGCAAAGTTAGAAAACAATATCAAAATGACATGATTTAAGTTCCGAAAGGAGCATCATCTAACAAAATTGGACCCAAAGAAGTTTGGATACCAAATATTACTTGATTGCTTTTCTGGTGTGCCTCACTTGTAAAGCAAAGGACGAATGGAAATGTGAAGGCACAAAAGTTATGGTAAAAATATCATAGGGAATACTTTTGCATTTTTTAAGTACTAAGCCTATTCTTTTGACTTCACTCAAAATTTTCAAAATGACTATTTCTCTGAAAGAAAAGAAATGAACAAAAGAAAATTGATCATAGAGATAGAGGGAGCATGTTCAACTCTATTTTTGACATATCATGGATATCATTGTTGTTTCAAAGTTTTATGTCATATTTTGATTCTTAATATATTTTTGTTTTAGCTTTCATAAATTGATTTTCATTATAAAGTAGCCATAAATTTAGGAGGAGTTATCTTTCAAAACTTGCAATACTCTACATGTCTATTATATGACAAAAGGAAGAAGAATACATTTTTTTTTTTTGAAAAATTGATTAAGGAGGAGTTACATATGGTTTCTTATATGCTTCATATATAAATTATTCTTTTTTATGAAACAAAAAGAGGAGAAGCATATGAGAAATATGATATGAATATCACTTTATATGAAGAGTACCTTATAATTAATATTCATGTGAATATCTACCATTGTAAGGAAAGTTATGTGTTAGGGAGAATAAAATTATTTTTACAAAAATTTTATAACTTTTTTGCAACTTACATATTTTTCATATTTCTCGATTTATCTTCATAAAAAAGGGGGAAATTGTTGGATCTAAGTTTCGATGACATATAAAATTATATTTTGACGATACAAACCTCGAATGATTAAAGATAAAATACTAAAAAAATTTAAAGAAAAATAGATAACTTTATGCACTACACTTTAATTAAATAATTAGTTTTGGATGAATATTGTCAAATTTGTAGAGAATTCTGTTAGCTTTCCATAGACTGCAAAATCATCTAATTTGGATAACTATGCAAAAAGTTATGATCAAAATAGTGCATGGTGATCAACCTGTCGGTCGAAGCTATGAAGGCCGATTGAGATAGTCCTGTCGACCGATCGGAGATACCGGTCGATCGATCAATACATAAACTACTCAAATCTATGTCAAGACTACACCGATCGACAGACCGGTCGATGCACCGTCCGACCGATCAATTCGACGGGAGGAAATTAAAACTGCGAGACTGTATCGATCGAGACACCGGTCGATAGTTCGATCGATCGGACAGCTGCGGTCAGCCAGCAAATAAAGCGCAATGGTCGTATAGACGATTCGACCAGTCTATAAATGTAGTCGATCGGTCCATTAATGAAGTGAACAATAACGGCTATATTTCAAAGAGAAAAATGTAAAATTAATTCTGAATGAATTTTTCACATACTAGAGCTTATAAAAGGAGTGCTAAAGCCAAAAGCAAAGGAACATATTCAAGCATTGAAGCAATACTTCAAGAAATAAAAAGAAGATCTTTTTGCTTGAAGTTATTATTTTAGTTGTGCTCTTTTTTCTATCTTCCACTCTTATGAGTCTAGCATTGTAAAAGGAGTGCTAAAGCCAAAAGCAAAGGAACCTATCCAAGCATTGAAGCAATACTTCAAGAAATAAAAAGAAGATCTTTTTGCTTGAAGTTATTATTTTAGTTGTGCTCTTTTTCTATCTTCCACTCTTATGAGTCTAGCATTGTAAAGAGAGATAAACATTTTGTTCAGAAAAATAGAGAGAGCTCCTATGTAAAAGAGGATCAAATCTTACCTCTTGAGCGAGAGAAAAGATTAGCTTCCTAGGAGGAGAGGTTGCCTTGCCTTTTGAAGTAGAAAAAATGTGATTGTGTAAAAGACTTTCTTCCTTGCCTCATTTGGAACAAAGGAAGTGCTAGTGGAATATCCGATAATCTCGAGGTCGAGAAGTCGGAGCGGGGACGTAGGCCAAGGTGTGGCCGAACCTTGTCAACAACCACCCGTGTTCATTGTGCTTGATTTATCTCACTCTCTCTTCTTCTAATATTATGTTTATGATCTGAATTGTTTTATTTGCAAAGGTTTTGAGAATCGATTTTAAGCTTTCACGACGATCTTTGTAAAATCGATATTTTCGGATAAAAACCAATTCACCCCCTTCCCCCCTCTTGGTGCTCTTTGGGATCCTACAATTGGTATTAGAACGGGTTGCTATTGGTTTAATTTTTTGAATCATCTTGTTTTAATATCTAATCATTTTTGGATCTAGTCCTTTTAAGATTCAATTATCTTATTTTAAAATTTAATCATCTCAAGAGCTATGACATCAAGTGGATTTGTTTTTGCCGAAAGACAATCAATTAGTCATCCTCCTCTTTTAAATGCATCAAATTTTGCATATTGGAAAATTTGGATTCAAGCGTACATATGTTCTATTGATATAAACATGTGGGATATTGTTGAAAAAGGCTATTATTTATATAAAAAATTACCTTCCGAACATGACGAAAGACAGAAAATTTTTTCGAAATTGAATTGGAAGGCAAAGAATATTTTTTATTGTGCTTTAGATTCAACGGATTTTAATTGGATTTCTAGTTCCACTTATGAAGGAATGGGTAAATTCAAAGAATCTATATTAAATATTTTTTAATCATCAATACGATTCCTTCAAGATGCATGAAAATGAATCTATAAATGATATGGTTGCTCGATTTAATGATATTGTGAATGGCTTAACCTCTTTGGGCGAGTCAAGAACTAACTCCCAAAAAGTGAAAAAGATTCTCGTGTCTCTCTCCTCTCAATGGCATACAAAAAGGACGGTGATCGAAGAAAAAGATCTGAACAAATTGGGTTTTGATGATCTTATTGGTTAACTTCTAACCTATGAGATGATGATCCAAGAAGAAGAAGAATCCAATGCTCTCAAAAAGAAGACATTGACTTTGAAAGCAAGCGAAAGTGAAAATGACTCGAGTGAAGAAGAAGTAGACGAAAAGAGACTCGCCCGTTATACAAGAAAGTTTGACAAATATCTCAAGTTGGTGAAATCTAAAGAAAAGAGTGAGAAGTCGAAAAGAGGATTATGTAAACATCACTCAAGTCTCATAATGAAAGATAAAAAGGAGATATCTCACAAAGAGAAGAAGAAAAAGCATGAAGAGACAAGTGAAAATGAATCAAATGACTCATCAAGTTCTTCTAGTGAGAATGCATACTTGTGCCTAATCGTGTGTGTGTGGAGGGGGGGGAGTGGGGTGAGCCCCGTAGAGATGTTCTGTCAATGTCACATCTACGCCATGTTAGTTTCGCGACCGGAAGACTGTCTATCCCAGGTAAAGAGGGTATCGAGTGAAATGAGTTAAAAGATGGAGGGCATCGTTATTATAAAGTGAAGTTGGAGGATATCACTGAGCAAACGTTAAAGTTGGAGGGCATTTGATGTAATTTTTCCTAAAACTTCGTATAAGATGGAAGACATTTTCTTTAAGGCATCAAAAGTTTGAGGGCATTGTGTTTAAAACATCTATAGTTGGAGGGCATTCTACTTTATTCTCAAAAAGATGGAGGGCCATAGTTGTTTCATAATCAAAGTTATAGGGTAGTCCTATTTTATATTTGAAAGTTGGAGGGTAATCCTATTTTTCTTCTTGAACATTTGCGTTCTGCTTGTTTTTCTTTCGATACAATTGACCTACTCCACAAATCGCATTCAATAATATATGTTGTAAACGTATACAATGGACGCACAAGGTCATTTCAAAACAAATGTCACTAACAATAAGATTTTGACGAGATAGTATCACAAACAATAAGATTTCTCATTGAAAAGAAGATACAACTAATACAATCTCCAAATAGACTATTGATACAATTTCAAAATACAACTTAATACAATCTGATCGTCTACATAATACTCATAACATACAAAAGAAGGACGACTAAATAAAATACAATTATGTTTTTAAATATTCGATAATATTTCGTCTTCACTGCTTCAACTTTGGTTACCAATCTTCGAATATGACCTTTTTGATCTTCTATCTGAAACTCCAATAGTCGATTCCTTTCCTTCTCTTCCTCGAGCGCATGGTCTAGCTTCTTGATCTTCCACAAAAGGCCGTTCATCATCGTCCCACTTCTTGTATCAACGGGTGGATCCAGCCAATCGAAGTAGTCGCAATTTTGAATCCTCTGAAAGTGCATCAAATGAAACTGCGAGTAATAGAACACAAACAAAAACCAAATGAAAAGAGGAAAAAGATTTTGGGAACTCACACCAAAATTTTGACAGCCATAAAGCATTAGGACAGGGCTACTTTCCGCCCACGACGTCCTAATGATTGCTTCTTCTCTGCAGTCGCACTTCCTTATGGCCTTCCACGACACCATTCTTCGATGCGAGAAATATTAGAGCTTTGGAACCCTAGCGAGCCACCAGCGTAAAAACACTTCTGGAATCGATACTAGGGGTCGCCAGCCAACAGGAAATGACTTCAGGAAAAGATGACGGCGCGATCAGCGAAGAAGCGGCCCCCGATCCGGTCGCTTCAACCGCCGACCACCTGCAAGGAAATCAAAATGGCGAACGCGAAGGATAGTTGAATCACACAAATTAGTAACTCAAATCGCGTGGAGGAGTGACAAGGCTGTGGTGCCACGTCGGAATATGCCACATCGGACGGCTAGTTACATTGAGGAGAGAGGAGATGACCACGTGGACGTCACGTCGACGGAAAATCGGAAGATCGTCTGTCCCAGATAAAGAGGGCATCGGGTGAAATAAGTTAAAAGATGGATGACATCGCTGTTACAAAGTGAAGTTGGAGGACATCGCTGAGCAAACCTTAAAGTTGGAGGATATTTGATGTATTTTTTTTCAAATACTCTTTATTTTCATCTCTTTTTACCTGACATTCAGCTTACAACTTTGTTTCACATCCCCTAAATTTTGGGCCATCATTGGTCTTGTCCAGAATTATAGTGTTAAATCACTACGATTGTCATTTGTAATTGGCTCGCCATAGTAAAAGTCTGACTAAGATAGTGAAAAAAAGTGCATTTTATAATTCTTTGTTTCCTTGTGTCTCAATAGTTTCTATAGCATAATGATTAGATATGGCAAACGCTATCCTTTGACTTTAGAGATTTGGTGTCCTGCACATACATATGTTATTTATGTAATGGTATTTCAATATGAATTTATCAAAAAATGATAATATCATGATTAATATGGAGTCCCATTATATAAATATATTGATATTAAATTTATTTTGCTAAAGAATATTTTAAAATTTTAATCTTTTAAAAATATCATGTTATACTTAGAGAAAATTTTAAAAAATGAAAAATTTGGAACAATATTTGTAGGATTGATAATCTAGCTAGATTTTACCATCCTACCAATCGTACAAAAATGATCCCAAACATAAAATTGAGATCATAGATATCAAATATGATCATAAGGTCGTACAATCTTTCCGATTAAGATCGAGATCTTGATAATATTTTTTGTTTACTTCAAATGTCTTCCTATTGTTTTTTCTAATGTTGTTCATATCGCTCCTCTGTATGTATATATTAACCAATTGTATTCACTTACCACTAGAAACCAGCGTGTTTAATCATCTAGGTATATAAGTAATTGAATTTTGGAACTTTTCTTTTACCTTCTGAGTTTTGTTGGAAAAACTTTACTAGAAGTTTTACTATTTTCCCTTCAATGTTTTAGAAAAGCAATAATGTTGAAGTACTTTCCAACACTACTCAATGACCGAATAGATTCATATGAGCAGATATTTTTACCCTAATGAGATGCATATGGATATGAAACCACAATATCTAATGTAGATTTCTCTGCGAGACCTGCAGATGCTAAGATTTGACTGAAAACCCCATCAGAACGAGTGCTAGAATATATATCCTAACGGGTTTAAATTCTGTTGCACCACATGTAGGAAACTTTGGCTTTGGTTGGCATCTCTCACATATCTAAAGGTGATTTGCATTGTTATTCTTTGTAGTTTGTGATGCTTTAATCCGAAGCATTTTCTCAACCAGGGAGTAATAAAAGACACCACGTAATCTATGTCTTCTCATATTCCTACCTTTCAATTTTCAAGTTATTCTCCTTTAATAACCACTCATCTCAGGGAATACAACTGGAATATGTCAGATTGATAATAATTGCAGCTCTGATGTACGAGTTGTATGATATGACACTGGTGGTCATGCGGATTGCTGGAACTTGAATCAACTAGGGATGTTTTATTTTGTGAGTGGATGATCTTTTTATACAGAACAAGTTAGGAGTGTTGATTTCTACCTATTCAATTGTGATCTCCACAAATATAAGAGGACTTGGGTGTTTAGAATCTTGTGAACTCTAGTTCATGGCAGTCGGGCTCATAATACTCTCTCTTCCTTTTAATATGTGTTTGTTTGCATATGTATGTGGGTTGACATACTTTTACAGTTTCAGAGATACATATGATGGCATCCAAGGGATTTTGCACTGATGATACTTCTCCGAGAGAAAGGGGTGGAGAAGCATTTGCTGCATTGTGTTGATCTGGATACTGCTATCTTTTCTTGGAAGCATCTCTGTCATGATCATCAACTCTCAAAAATTGCCGAGCACTACATGTTGGAAGATATCTTTCATGGAAATGTTGTTCTTCGTAAACTGTATAAAATATTGTCGGGCACTATATATTGCTTCTCTTGATTTTGTGCTTTCTTGTGCCCTTCAAATTTCATTTGGAGGGGGAAATATGAGATGGATGCAGACCATGAATTTAGTCAAATCTATTCTATACAGATATTTCGAAGTATCAGTTGCCCTGGATAACGTTTAGAGGCGACCAAGAACTGCTGTGTAAAACTCGGCCCGGCCCATCGGATTGGTGTCCAATCATCAAAATGGTCTATGGATCATTTAAAATTCGCTCTTGAAGTTAATCTGCTTTTGATCCGATCAAAATTCTAGTTCAATAGGTCGGATCAAGATAAAAAAATATTTAAAACAAAAAAAATTAAGTATATATATGTTTAAAATTTATGGTTCCACTTTTTCCCATTTTTCATCACATCATCAATATTTCTTTGATTTATAATTACGATTTTTTTCATTTTTTATGTAATAATTATTTAAATGATACTTATTATGGTATATTATTTGACTTATTAAACTATTTTGTTTTACTTTGTTATATTTGTATTTATTTGTTATGAATCTTACAAGATAATAATAATAATAATACGAGAGAAATTTATCTAATATATTTTATTCCTTGTTATTAACTTATATTGATCGATCCGATCGTTCGGTCTGACCCGATCATTAATCTGTATCGATGGTTAGGTAAGGTTTTATGGCATTACTACTAGAGTTTCAACTCTTATATATATATGGATAAAATGAGTGTGTGAAGCGTGTGCCAAGCGGCTTTATGCATTTTTTTATTTTTTTACCAATATAACAATAAATAGTTTTATAAGATAATAAGCTATAAAAATGGTTATATATATTAACAAAGATAATAATGTGCAAAATTTGTAAAAAAGTTAAAAGATGAATATAATTGTTGTTGATGATTTGAATTGTCCTTTTGTTACCAATGATCCTCTAAACTATTAATGAATACAGATATAAAAAATAAAGAAAAAAATATATAGAGAGAGAGAGAATATTAGTGTGCTACCACACATTTGTGATAGTACTATACGCCCACCCATCGATCTGAGATGGATGAATCAGATGTGTGCATGTCGGTTCAACTCAGTTCACGAGCATCGGTTTGCAAGTTCATCTGATGTCTATTGAACTCAATTTGTCACTCAAGGTCCTTCATCGACCTTCTTCGATGCTCATCGGCATCACCACGTCTACTCCAGCGAACCGTCGGCATCCCCTCGTCGATCATCCCTCTCTCACTGTCTCTGGCGTCTATGATTTGCAAGCGGCGGGATCGACGAAGGGTGATGATCTTGCATAGAGGGCAGATGGCAGCAACGATTGGCGATCTTGCGTAGATCTGCGCCTCGCGTCTCTGGACTCCTCTCCAGCAATAGCAGATCGAGTCTCCAGTCTCCCTCTAGCAACGACAGATCCAGATTCACTCACGCCGTGTAGATCCGGATTCGCTCGCCATTGAATCGTCGCACATGTATGCTTGAACGGTCGACACCGAAAGCCAACACCTAAAATCATGCACGTCAACGCTGTTCGACCCCTCCAAACCATGCACAAGAAGCCATGCATGCCGATGTCGTGCAAACCATCCCCTACACACCGAACCACTCAATCCCTCCAACCCCTATGCACTGAACCGCTCAAACCCCTCCCCCGAACTAAAGCGCACACATCGGAGTGCTCCATCTCATATCGTACAGCTCTGGATGTGTGGGCGCACAATACTACAACAAAGGTACGATGACACACTAATATTTTTGTATATATATATGTGTGTGTATTTTTTTTTCTTTTTTCTTTGTTTGTTATAATAAACATTGTTTTTTTAATACGATTTTGTATTTTAGTTAACCATTCCATGCACAAAGCAACTAATCCTAGAGGATACAAGCTAGTGATCACATAGGTGGAAAATTTGCTAACTATGCCCTGAATGCGGCATCCAAAAGTGGTCCTTGCTCAGCACTGAAATGTTATAATAAATGCAAAGGCAAAGTGCAATAAATAAGTAGTTAGGGGTGACGATGAAGTGGGGTAATTCCATCTTAGGGTGAATTAGTGGCAACTAGCAAGCAAGAGGAAGTGGTCCTCGGAAGAAGTGATGAGGCATGTCCACTAAAGAATGTGTCGGACAAATTATCATTTCCCTCCCTTCCTCTCTCAAACAGTGAGAGAGAAAGAGAGAAATTGCAAGAGTGAAATAAAGATGAAGAAAACAGAGCGGGAAAAAAAAGAACATTGAAACTTATCAGAGACCTTAATTAGGTCGGTATTGGATTTATAAAAACAGCTACAGAAATCTTATGGATCATTGAAAATATTTATTTTCCGATTGTGACGTGATTCCGCATTTGCATCATGAACCAAAGAGGAAATCCAACAAACATGGAAAGAATTTAACTCCTAGCCTTGTTGAGAATTGTTGACAGTGGGACTGACCTGTCCAGCTGCAGGATATCTGTGGTCCTCCTATGACCAAGGATGGGACTCCCACACTTCTGCTGCTTTTACTTTCAATTTGTAGTTGAGCATTGGCTCGGGGATACTTATTTGAGTTGATTCTTTTAATACCTCCTCAACTATAATTTTTTTCTACATATAACTCTAAACTATTAATTTACAAATTTTAATCCCCAAACTTCTTTAAGTTTGACACTTAAATCCTTTAACTAATTTTAATCTACATTTTGTTAAGTTTTTTTAATAACTATGAAATCACATTTTTTCCCTTACTTTGTAATATAAAAATAATGTTAGAAGAAGTGAATATTGACTCAAATTGCATAGAAACATTATTATCAATTAACTTTTTTGCCTGTATTGATTATTTTATATCATAAAATTATTTTTATTGCAATATGAAATTAAGGGTAAAATGATATTTCATAATTAAATTTAATGTAAATTTAATTGAAAGACCTAAGTATCAAATTTAGAAAAGTTTGAGAACTAAAATTTGTAAATTTATAGTTTAGATTAGATGCGGAAAAAAGTTATAATTCAAGGATGTTAGTCAGAAATAGTATGTTAAATTATTTTATAAGTTTTCCAGTCAGGAATAGTCTATTTCATCACTTTTTTTAAAAAAAAATCTCTAAAAACTATTCTTTACAATATTTTTTTTTCAATTCAAGATGAGAAGTTTGCCTTTTTTATATAAATACTTTGTTTGAAGCAATAAATCAGAAAAAAAACTAAATCATTCCTTTTTATGATCACCACAGTATGTTTAAAAAAAAGTTAACCACAGTATGTTTCTTTTTTTTCTCTCATTTAAGATCACGGTCTTATGAACATTGATGATAATTAAATGAGATTCCAAGAAATTAAACTCAGCCAACCAAGTTTGATAGGATAACTTTCGAGATAGTATTACACGAGTTAGAGAATCATAGGATCAACCTGAGAAACCTAAGATCTTTTAATATGGAAAATTATATATATTCATAAATGTATTATGTGTATATATATATGGATATATTTATATAAATGCACCTACAGAGCAGTCATTCTATGGAAGGATACGGAATAGATCATGATCATTGATGTTAGATCATACGGTCGCCCATTCGATCCACCTTCAGCCAGCTCAAGTAACACGAGGGAAGAAAGCTCTTCCCCATTGTCCGGATTCCACTCTTCCTCGATGAGAGGCGCTTCCCTATCATTTGGCGTTTCCACTCTTCCCCTCGTGAGCGCCTCCATGAAGAAGCTCTTCCCCGTCGTTCGTCGTCCATCGATCTTCACTACAAGAAAAAGCAGAATTTTCGACTTGGTCATTTTCGACGGGTCAAAATTCATCTAAAGTACCGAAAGATTTTTCGAATGATCCAAATATCCGTTGTAATCATGGTCGAAGCGATTTTCGACGGTTGCGATCATCTTAATTTATGATGGTTTACAAATCGTCGAAACTTTCGATGATTAGAAGCGTCAAAAGATTAGACGGATGAATATCCGTCGAAAGTTTCAATGCTCGTAACCGTCGAAGTGAATGAGGGCGATTAGTTTTCCATGTCATGTTTCGACGACTTTGACCGTTGAAAGTTTCGACGGTTATTTACCCGTCAAAACTTTCAGCGGTTTCAACCGTGGAAATTGATAGATAATATAATTTAAATATGTAACGGTAATATTAATTATTAATATATTTATTTTTTATATACCGACTGTTGTTGTCGTCAAAAGTTGCGAGGGTTTATAAAACTGTCAAAACTTTCAGCGGTTAGAACCGTCGAAATTTGAATTGAAATTATATATAATTTATATTTGTTTCGACATAAGATATATTACATTATACATCCAACGGTAATAGTTGAATTGGTATATAATTTTTTATGTTTCGACGGTTAGAACCGTCGAAAGTTTTGATGGTTTTGTGAACCGTCAAAACTTTCGGCGATTTGGGCCGTCAAAATTTGAATTAATATTTTATATTATTTACTTATGTTTCGACGGTTCCGACCATCGAAAATGGACAAACCCTCCTCTATAAGTAGTTGACCCTTCTATTTCGGTTTCGGTCTCCTTCCCTCCGACGTTGCTGCTGTTTCGCTCCGCCGACGACGTCTGATCTGGCTCCCCGCTGCAACCGATCACCAATGTTCGTCGTCGCCTAATCCGCCGGCCGTCTTTGAACCCTCCGCGCTTCGCCGCCGCCTGTGCAACCCGCTGCCGCTGCAATAACGTCAATCCGCCATTGCAACCGATCGGCTCTTGCGCCGGCCTGCCGCTGCAACCTGCACAGGTACGTTCCGCTCGATCCTCCGCCCGCTCCCCTCCGCCCTAGCTTGCCCATGCCACCGTTCGACGGCTCAACCCGCCAACTTGACCATCGAAGATTTCGACGGTTGTCACGTAACCGTCGAAAATAATTTGTGACACATAGTTTTTGCGTGGATGCTATCCGTCGAAAAGGGTCATTTTTGACGGTTTTAGACTAATTACATATGATCGTAACTGTCAGAATTTGGTTTTTTTCTTGTAGTGTTTGCTCGTCCCCATCATTCATGGCTCGCTAGACAACTTCTTCGTCGGACAGAGAACAATCGCATTTGCAATATGCTCTTCCCCCAAAATCTCCCCTTCCAAATCGACATCCGTTCCTCGCGCTCCGTTGTTCGCCTGCCACCATTTGCAGTTCGCCGGACAGAGAACAATCAAAATCGCAATATGCTCTTCCTCCAAAATCGACATCAGTTCTTCCTCGCTCTTCGTTGTTTCACTTGCCATCATTCGCGGTTCGCCGGATAGAGCTTCTTCGCAAATTGGCATTCACTATTCACTTGCTCTCCATTATTTTTTGTCATTTGCGATTCACTGGAGACACGTTCGCCGCCGAACATATCTTCTTTGCTGCTCAAGTTGGAACAGTGGAGCGGGGGAAGGTGGGTGCGCTCTGTCTTTGCGACGTCATTCGTCATTCGCTGAATGTGTTCTTTGCCGGACTTTCATGTTTCACTGTCATTCGCCAGACAGAGCGAAGCTTCCGATCGTGAGGGGCATGGGGGAAGAGCGGTAGGGGGAAGGTAGGAGCCAGGCAAGGCCAATCGCAATAGAGGGGAAGAGCTAGGAAGAGGCCGATCATGAAGTCGATTGCCACTATTGGATCGTGGCCGTTAGAGTAAAGATCGACAATCATGATTTCCTCCGCATCCCTCTAGACAATGGCTACTCTAGAGGTGCATTTATCTTATATATATATATATACATATATATATATATATATATATGACCATCAATATTAATATTTATTCACAATTTTTTATATGCAGTTAAAAATAAGTATATATATATATATATATATATATATATATATATATGACCATCAATATTAATATTTATTCACAATTTTTTATATGCAGTTAAAAATAACAACTATAGAATATTGAACCTTAGAGGAGAACAGTAATACTTAAAATAAAATGCGGTGTTAGTTTACTTACAAAACCAGTACTGGAATTCAAGTTTAATGGGAAAACATCATAAAGCGAAAATATTATGATTTAAATTTGACATGAGTGAAAATAATATATAGAAGATAAAAAAATTAAATAGTCAAACCAAAATTACTTGTCTTTTATATTTATTTTTATTCTAATAAAAATATACTATTATCTGATTTAAATTTGACACGTGTTTAAGATCCTCTTACAATCCTCAATTTAATCTTATCATGAGAGCCCTTATCATCACTATTCTTTTTCAAAGTTGGAAAAAATCTTCTTGTCAATCCCTTGGTCACTCCCGGTCTTCAAACCCATAAAATGAATTCATCAGGGTACACAGATGTCACAGACAATAACCCTTCAATTCATGCCATGCTGTCGTTCAAACTTCAAACTCTCTCTCTCTCTCTCTCTCTCTCTCTCTCTCTCTCTCTCTCTCTCTCTCTCTCTCTCTCTCTCTCTCTCTCTCTCTCTCTCTCTCTCTCTCTCTCTCTCTCTCTCTCTCTCTCTCTCTCTCTCTCTCTCTCTCTCTCTGACATGACAGTGGGATTGCTGGAAGTAGTAAATGAGTAGTAACCCCAAGAGCGATCTGCAGCAGGCACTGCCGTGAATTGGCTCCCCATCTCTGCGGAATTATGTACTTCCCAATTCCTTCTCCCGGTCTCACCAATTCAGCTGCCAAGCCCCCATCAACAGAGAACATACGTACGTAACTTACGTGCTGCTTACACTGCACGTAGTGTGGACGTTTAGCTTTTACCAGTCGCCCAATACTCTCCTCCCCTCCTTTTCTCACTGAGGAACACCAGACTGCATGCAGCGACACCCCACGCACCTGCACGCTCTCCTCCATCGGTCATGCATAGTTTCTCTCAACAACTTAAATTATAGCACCTTTTAAGGTTTCACATCTGAAAAACTACGCATAGTTCAAGTTTTGAGTGAGTTCAAATTTTGTCAAATAGAGTTATGCGTCTCTTGATTCTTTTAGTATCTTTACTTGTATTAGGTCCTTATATCTTTTTTGTAATTTTTTTTTTGAGATGGATGCATTAAAGTACCAAATAGAATAGACAAATGGTGTCCTTTCTTTTGCTTATTGGAAGCTTTGGATCCTGCAGGGCGTAGGATAAGATAAGAAGTGGAGGGAGGGACATAATATAGAGGGTGGAAAGTTGCCCTCATTAAAAAGGAGAACACCATTATACCACAACAAGTAGTGGGCATGCAGCTAGTGGCAAGCTGCTTCCTTTTTGGCTCGCTTCATTCCTTCTTTGGAATCCTTATAGTAGGAGTTTAACTCCAGTTGCAGGGAAGGCATAGGCTCAGATTGCTATCTCTTCTTTGAGAGGTAGGAAGGGAGAGCCAAAAACACACCTCAATTTGGAAGAAGTTGTTCTGGAGTGAGAGATATAATGTAGGTCATCATCATCACTATTATTTTCTTGCCTTCATTGTTATTCTTTTGCCTTTGTTGGTTTTCCGGATCAATATGGTGTTGCTTTGATCGATTTGATGTTAATTAGCAAACTCCTTGCTGCTTTGTTGGAGGTTTCATCCTTTTGCTTCTTCTTAAATTTGTCAAGTACTATTCTGCAACTGTTCTAGTTCTTTATATAGATGGTGTGATCTTGTGCTTCTTTGAGCTTCCCCTTTGAGTAGTAATTTCTTTATTTTTGCTTCGTCTAGTTTAATTTTTCTTTTCCTGGCTTTTTTTTCAAAGTACAGCTCAAGGGAGTAATGATCAAAGAAAAAAAAATGATGCCATATACTTGATTAAAATACTGAGGCAAAGAATTTCTTTGAGCCATGAAAATTGAGGTCACAATTTACGGCAATACGATGCTCAAAATGGAAAGCAATTCTCCGGTAAAGAGGCAAACATAAGATTATAGTGAAGAATAGATCTTTCAGAGACAAGTTCAAGCGGAAGTTCTTTTTATTCTCAGTATCTATTTTGTCCTTCTCCCTTGCAGATTTATCTGTTGACAGAAACGCCTGTATGATTACTCACTTACTCTCCAATGAAATGCTTTCTCTCCCTCTCTTTGTGTTCGAATTGATAAAGACGCGATCGATGTTTTGGGACCCAAGCCATAAGAATTAGTTGGCGATCACTCAATTCGTGTTTTTGTTTTCTTCTTCAATAAGATGTTCATCTAAGTTCTAGCCATGAATATATCAGTCTCTTTTAGCCAAAGCAAGGTTTCGTTAGTTTTCTCATTCTTTTACAAGAAGTAATACATATAGATATGAATGACCTGTGCACCTTTCTTTTTCTTACATCTCTTACAGCAAGGTTTCCATTAGAACACGTATATGGTTTCTTGATTGGCTTCTGTTCGACTCATTGTTGAACAATACTGTGAATAATCTGATCTATATTATTGCTGAACAAATCTCTCTTACATAGTTGTTAAGGGTGCAATTTAATCTAAATCTGATCTATGGATGATTTTGAAAGTAGTTTACCCAAATCAGATTCTAAAATTTGTTCTTGAAAAGTTTCTTTCATGTTTTATCTATGTTCTTATGTTATTTTATTTCTTTTCCGTGTACATATACATTAGAATCACTTAAAGTTTGAATACATATGAAACTTGAAAGGGAATTTAATTATCATAAAGATGCTAATAAAAACATCTCAGATGCTTATCTTTAGATCTATGGATGAGAGATCATAATTACACTATGAAAATTTTCTTCTCTTATTGATGCTACCAACCCAAGCAGTAGTTTTATGTTTCTCAGCTCAGTTCCAGTCAGCTTGAAAGATTAACAAGATGGGCAGGGGTAAAATTGAGATCAAGAGGATCGAGAACACTACGAATCGCCAAGTAACGTTTGTAAGAGGAGGAATGGATTGTTGAAGAAAGCCTATGAATTATCAGTTCTCTGTGATGCTGAGGTCGCGCTTATTGTGTTCTCCGCCCGCGGTCGAGTTTATGAATACTCAAACCACAAGTAGGTTCAATTTGTGAAATTTCTTTGTTTTAAATGGATGATGGCATAACCAGTGTTTTGTGATATCAAAACAAAGTATGATAAAGATTTCTGGTAATTAAGTACTCTTTTCATTGTCTAGATTTCATGTGGCTGTTTTCTCCAATTTATCATTAATTATATGGTGAAAATTAAGTTATGCAAATGGAGGAGGATCCATCTTTGCCAGTTTATTCTAAATTAATATCCATCCTCGTTTTCAACTATCTTATAATTTCTGATTCTGGTACAAGAGAAAGGGACAGGTGCTGGCTACTAGATACAGTTGCAACTCCATTTCCTTAACATTCTTAAGCACTTATGAAGGTAAAGAAATAAAAAAGAGATGTAGAAGGGGAGAATGTCTATACGTTGATAGCATGTTCTAACTTAGGAATTAATGAAATGAATATATATGGTCCTATATATTTTTTCCTCAACTTCTGAAACATATACATGGAGCTATTATTATTTGCTTGTTCTTGTTCAACAGGAATTCTTACAAAGTTTGCGATACATGGAAGTACAGATTGGTGGAATGTTGATGCATGGTTATGCTATTCTTTTTTTACTTTGGGCACTATTTTGGTCTCTGGAGTAAATTTTGGACTATTGTGTTGACTCCATTTTCTGCGGTTTACTTAGAAATTGAGCAGATTACAACATATGCATTAAATGTCATTATGCTTTCACTATTTATGTACGATAGTGCAATCTTTTAGCAGTCAGAACTCCCTGTTAGCACATGCCCCTAGTGAGGAGCTATTTTAAGGTGATACAATCCTGGTTTTCTTCTTCTTCTTCTTCTTCTTCTTCTTCTTCTTCTTCTTCTATCTATCTATCCATCTTAACACATATATGTTTCAGTTTGTTCATTCCTTTACTTCACATCAGTATTCAGAGGCTTTGTTTTCATGCAATGCATATAGCCCACTATTGAGCAAACCTTACCAGCTAGGATCCTAAACAACCAAAATCTCCCAAACATGCAAGGAAATTGAAGGTGTATCCATTTGACCTCTTTACCTCGTCTCCATTTAGTGCTTGTGTTGTGTTCCATCTGATCACTTGCAAGTCCCTACATGGGACATCCCTGCGGCGTTGCAAATCCACCATTATCCTCATTCTGAAAAGAAAAAGCAAATCATCGTTTTCTCAGACTTAACACATCAAGTTCTGAAACTTCCAAAAAACTTGCGCAAAATATTCACTGCACAAAGGCCCTTCTACCTTTTTATCTTTGTCTTTCTTCATGTCTTCTCTCTCTCTCTCTCTCTCTCTCTCTCTCTCTCTCCTCTCTCTCTCTCTCTCTCTCTCTCTCTCTCTCTCTCTTCTCTCTCTCTCTCTCTCTCTCTCTCTCTCTCTCTCTCTCTCCTCTCCTCTCTCTCTCTCCAAAATTCTCTCTCTCTCTCTATCTATCTCTCCCCATGGGTCATTGTTAGGGTTTGGACCTTCTCCTTGCACTCAAAATGGAAGCTGCGTCCATTCTGTACTTGGTTTCTTTTCCAGTACAAGATTCCCCTCTCTCTGTCACGCACATATTATGACTCTTGCTCTTTCGATTCTCTCTCCATCGTCATCGTTCTTGATTACCACTTTCCACCACTTTCCATTAATTTATCATCGGGCCCTGCTCTGCTCCTCCGTTTATCATGTCACGTCCACAGTACGTTGCTTGGCATGTCATCCAGCATTGGTATACTATTTCCCACGAGGTTCCCTTTGACCAAACCAGTTGTCATTTTGTCAGTGATCACCTCTTTCATTATGAATGGATGGGTTAACGATATCAAATTTAGACTAAAACTATCAGAATGAAAAAATTATCGTCTAGCTTAGTGGAGAATTATAACAAGGAACAAAAAATTTAGATAGTGATATATATGCACTGTACTCCCTGAAAGTGGAGATGCATGAGGAGGAGGAATTTAGACAGATCGAGGATGCTAAAAAGAGGGATTTGTAAGACTTCTAAATTTAAGTTATATATATATATATATATATATATATACACACATCTTGAACTACGTAGTTTAAAGGAAATATTGAAAATCTACAGATTTAAGCTGTGATATTTGTTCAAAATTACGCTTGTTTTCAATAATTTAGTTAGCGAAATTTGTAATTAACAACTAGGTAATTACTCCATAATTTTGATGAGCTCTTCCTTTAAACAAGTTATCTTGTTGCCACTCTCAGAAATGAAATGAATATTCCAGGCTTCACTGTGTTTCACGAGACTTGAAGGATGCAAGCATTTGATCATCAGAACGAGAATAATGCAGTCCCATTTTGTTTCACTACTTTCTTATTTTACTTTTTCGCTGCTAGATCTCTACAGGCATAAATTGCTTTCAATATTATGTTTATACATCCGTGACTAATGACTGGAAATAATTATGACACTTTTCTGTATTAAGTATTGGTTGTAGCCTGTGAAGAACGAGCCAATGAGGAATATATGATTAAATGACTTTCTTCTCAAGTAAAATTCACATTTTCATTGAGGGTTTCTGCTATTTGTTACATAGTTCACTTATATTTCCCTACTGTCTTCTACTGAAATATTTGCTTTTTTTTCAGCATAAAATCCACAATTGAGAGATACAAGAAGGCTTCTTCTGACACTTCAAACTCAGGTGTCTACATAGATGTCAATTCTAAAGTAGCATTATACATTCATGTCATCCTCGTTCTCTATTAATAAAAACTTAAATACGTAGAAAAATGGAACCCGTATATATCGACCCATTGTGTATAATAATATATGTAATAACGAAGGAAATGAACAGTATTAATTAAGATCATTTGCATTTCAACTCTGTCTTATAATATTGATATCTATAGCTTGTGGTGAGTAGTAGCTTCCAAGTTAAAATTAGTATTTGCGTGTAACTTCTGAACAATATCTGTCTATTGCATTTAATAATCCACATGACATCATTTGTTTCAATTCTTTCATGAGAGACCTTTTAAAGTAATTAACCAATATAATGATAAGGCCGTTGTCTTACATATTTGCAGCAATACTATGAGCAAGAAGCTGCGAAACTGCGCCACCAGATCCAGATATTACAGAATGCAAACATGTAAGGCATCATTTACCCTATCATTCTTACTAGTTAGTTTAAAAACAGTCTAAAATAGTAAAATGCATATATGGTGCATTTTCATGTAGTCGCATGCAGCACACGCTACACACACACCAGACTTCTAAGCATTTTGGTCATTCATTGGCATATAACTGTCCAATGCTCAAATTAAAGAATATTGTAGTGGTATATATGCAGAGATTTCATAAAGTTTCAATTGATAGATGATAGAACATTTTATTAAGAAACGCTTGGAATATGAATAGGCACACGTATTTCAAGTTAACAATTATATGTTCCTTACAGGCACCTAATGGGTCACTCTTTAAGTTCACTATCAGTGAAGGAGCTTAAGCAAATAGAAAGCAGACTTGACAGAGGTATCTCAAGGATAAGATCAAAGAAGGTAGCATTTCACACAGAATGATGTACTCTATATATGACTACTCATGCACTTGGAAATATTATAAATGAAAATGATATTTTTTCAAGATGCTAGTACCAGTACATGTTCATGGCTGTAGTTTCTGTTACAAGCACACAAAAAGTGATGCCAAAAAAATACTATTTTCTGCGACATGTGAGAAAATTTATCACATGTTGATGAAGATGCAAAACATGCACATAGTCCAACATGCATGTCGTTGATCAAGATGCAAACTATGGACACAGTCCAACATGCATGTCCTTGATCACCTAACAAACTCATACCAAATTATTATAAGGTTAACGTGCAGCTACTCAAAATGATTCCTCACCAGGATTCCTTTCTTGCAGCATGAACTGATCTTCGCAGAAACCGAGTACATGAAGAAAAGGGTACAACAACCAAGTCTACTATTTTCCTGCCTGTATTTTTTTTGTAAAGACTTAATTTTCCCTGTATACCTGTAGGAATCAGAGCTCCAAAATGAAAACATGTACCTCAGAGACAAGGTACCAAAGGAATTTTGAGTATTTACTTCATTTATTTTGGGCGCATAACCTAAAATTACATCAAATGCCAGAAATCTTCTTCAGTCTCACATATTTCCTCAGAATCTTTGATTCTATACAAACAGAAAATGAGTACCCGCACCAGCTTTCATGCTATTTAATCTCTGTCTTGTGACTGTTCAATACATCCAGATTTCAGAGACTGAACGAGAGCAGCAGCTAAATATTATGCAGTTGGGAGCCAACTTTGACAATCTTCCAATTTTCGAGTCCAGAAATTATTACCACCAGGCAAACATGTTAGATACAGCAGCACAATATCACCAGGACCAAACAGCTCTTCATCTTGGATACGAGGCAAAGATTGATCCAGCAGCATGAATTTACTCTGAAGAAATGACTTCAAGTTCAAATTTGTCAAAATTTCAGTCATTTTGCTTACTTTGTCTTGAGCCTTCCGACATGTGACTCCAATGACTGAGTAGTTTTGCAAAGACCTCTCTCTCTCCATTTCCACAACAGACTGATTTGCTAGATTATAATATTTGGATATGATAGTTAGATAACAACACAACAAGAAACCTTATACGATCAAGTTTGGAAGTGGCTGAGAACCAATATGAACACAACAGCCATAAAAAACTGAAATAATGGTATCAACCTGTGGAATGCCTCAACTTCACCAGCAATCATTCAACAACAATATTCATCCTTAAATGGTGAAATTGACTTCGATCTGTTAAATGACTTAGCCACAAGTTCTATTGCTTCATTGCAATCACCACAGAAGGTTCTTTGCCATTCAAATTGGCTCTTTGTTGCATTACCTACTCATGAACCCGAATGCATATAGGAATTCTCTTTTTTTATCATTTTCCTTCTTGGCTTTTGTACTCGGTTGATACATAACCTTCTCAATCCCTTATCGATCTCAACAAGAAAAGCATGAATGTGTCCAAACTGTTGGTGTGAGGTACCCCCAACGACAAACTCTTGAGTCACATCGTTAACCTCTATGGAAGAACAACCAGGTACTTGGTGAACACCATTGACGGGGTACTTTACAGTATCCGTCGATCATGGCGTTCCATAACACGATATTTATCCTTGACCCTGGTCAAAAATTTCCGGCGCAAGCGACCGAGCTCCGGTCTTCCATCCGTTCAAACATCCTCCAAGCGTCGTCCGGCCGTTCATGTCAGCTCAACGCGGAGACCATCGCATTGTGCGCGATGACGTATCTCACGGGCATTTCGTCGAAGAGTTTCTACGTTGGAAGCAAGCACCTGCTCGTGGAGCAGAAGTCGAGCAGGCCGGTCTGCAGGAATCGATCGCAGCCCAAACCGTGATCCAGGATTCGAGAATGGCGCGCTCCGCCGATTCGGAAGGTGCCCGAAAGAGCGACGAGTGCTTGGGCAACAGGGCCAACGTGTCCGATGTCGTTGGGACGCCTTCGTGGATCATGGCGCAGTAGAAGACCGAGAACCGAGCGCCGAGGTCGGACTCCACAGAGGGGGCAACGAGGCGGTTCTGCAGAGAGGGATCAGCGGTCATGCCGTCGCCGGAGAGGTGGCGGAGTAGCGCCGAGAAGGCGAAGGGGGGAGGAGGAGCGGAGACCGGGGGCTGGCCGCTTGGATTTGTCGTTGATTCGTGGTTGGCGCTATTTTTTTCTTTTTTCAATTCGCTGGGATAAATTTGTCTAAATACTCTTCAACTTTTACATTTGTCAGGGTTGCCCACAAATTTTAATCTGTAACAATATTATCCTCGTTCTTTTTATTTATAACTTATTTCGCTAATTATCTTTTTACTTATAATCGACACGTAATAATTTTTCTCTCCTCTACACAAGCATAAGTCTGACACAATATTATTAAATAAAAATAATATTAAAAAATAAAAAAAAGTTGATCGCCCCCTTGGACACCCAACTAGCTCCAAAAGGGGGGTCCCCTATGTAATCTGCGACAATCCTTCTTCCTATGCTCACCGGCACAAGCACAAGGGAGGGGAGGGGCAGGTTCCCCCCTCCCCCGGACCTCCGACAAGGGCTCCCCACACTCGACAGGGAGCGGCGCCCTCCCTTTGCGACCTCCGACACGAGGTCGTAGAGAGGGGGTCGTCGTCCCCCCTCTTTCCTCGCGTCGGCGTAGGAAAAGAAAGCGGGCGACGACCCCACCCCACTCACCTTGGCGCGAGGCTGCAGAGAGAAGGATGTCGCTCCATCTTTCCCTACGTCGACGTCGGTACAAGAAAAAATGTGTGGCGACAGTCCCTCCTTTGCAAAGGACGTAGAGAGTGGCCATCACCCACCTCTTTCCCTGTGCCGATGCCGACGCAGAGAAAGAATCGGCGGCGACAGGCCCTGCAACAGGCCTCCTACAACCTTCAGCACGAGGTTGCGCCGAAGAGAGTCGTCGCCCCCTACTTTCCCCGCGCCGACACAAGGAAAGATCGGGGGGTAACAGCCCCCTCTAGGACCTTCGGCGCAAGGTCGCGGAGAGGGGGTCGTCGCCCCCTCTTTCCTCGTCGACGACGTGCAGAGGGGGTTGGCCCCCCTTTTCGGCTATTGACGTGCGAGAAGGGGGTTGATCCCCCCTCCCTCCTCCTCCTCCCACGATGCACATAGGGTGGCCGCCCCTATTTTTAGTTCTTATTTTATAAATGTTATTTTATTTTTTAATATTGTCGCGTTAATAAATTGCATGCGTGGAGGAGAGAGAAGATTGTCTCATGGACGGCAAGTGGATGGCACGACTAGAAAACGGTTGATCGTAGGTCCAAAAGAGCATCTGGTGAAATAAGTTAAAGATGGACACTCTTGTTACAAAATAAAATTAGAGGATAACGCTAGGAAAGTGCTCAAAGTTGAAGGGCATTTGGCGTAATTTGCTCAAATTAAGTGTGATGTGTGATTAGTAAATTGTAAAAAATATTGAATTAAGGAGTGAAAGTTTTTATTTATTAAAAAATTATTTTTACACTTTATTGTATAAAAATTATTTATAATATTTAATGAGAAATAAATACTAATTTTTTTGCCACTTAATTTATTTTTTCTTTTTTTATCTTTTGTTTTGTCTATGTTTTCTATTTTTTTATATTCTTTATTTTCTACCTTCTTTATTCATCCATTTTAAAAAGTAAAAAAAATGAGAGAAAATATTTATAAAAGAATATTTATAAATATAAAATATTTTATTAATATAATATTCATACGATAAGGGAAAAAGATAATTTAACAAGAGAGAAGAGAAATGATTTAATTTGGTAATAAAAGAAATTATTTAATTTGGTAAGATGAGAGGGATTCGTTTGATTTAAAATTATTTATTCTTTCTCGTTTCATCAAATTGGTGGAATGAAAAATATAATGTTTCAAGACTTAACTATTCCATCCACCCTTCTTAATTAAAATAAAAAATGTATTAACTAATCTAATTTCTATATTCCATTATATCCTTTCAAATTTCTCAATCCAAATAAATCTTAAATATTCGACGTGGTTGGATAAGAATTAAAGTTCACTATTATCATACTTTCTGTATCGCCTTGAATCACATGCTTAACTATAGCAGGTGAAACTTCAAGCAAGTAAGTTTAGAGCTCGAGACTTTCTTAAATAAAGACAAAAGGCTTATGACTCATCCCAATCGACCAATTATTTGGCACCATTTTTTTCAACTCAATTATTTTTTTGATATTTTAAAAAAAATAATTTACTTTCTTCTTACACTGAAAAGAAGCTTGAAAAGAGGATGGAGTCTAAAAATAGAATTGTCAAACGAAAAAAAAATTAATCACAAACAGCAACAATTTAATTAAAAGTCAATACTAAAATATTTGTGAAAAGAAACCTTCCTTTTCGTTATTATCGCTTGAATCGAAACGGCATTAAAGAATACTTGGGATTATATCGTGAAAATTTGTAATTATAATGCCAAATTTTCAAGGAAGTGTTACTATAATTAATTACTTCTTTTTGGAATGACTTTTTAGTACCTGTAGTTGAACAATTTATAAATTTTTATCAGATTGAATAATATTGTACCGACAGAAAAATGGATGAAAAATACTACTATTATTACGAATTTAACGATGATGTCCGAATTCATATGCATATAATAAATTACTATTATCATATGATTCTTCCACATCTCTCATTAATTTGCTAGAAAATAATATTACAATATAATAAATTATAAAAGATAACACTCACTAGAACCCAATTGCTTCTTATTTGAAATGCAAATTTATCAACGGTTATGCTTCGTAATAACACATTATATAATATGAAAATTAAAGAAGGTAATTATCAGATAACTATTAATAAATATAAAACAAGGTTTATATAGCATTATTAGATAGCACAAACATGGTGCATCAATAATCTTAACACAAAAGTTTACAACTCGTTGAAGCATCAAACCTCTCACTGCTCATACAAGAGAAAAGAAAAACCACTTCGCTGCAAACAAACTTGCAACTATTTCGATTACAACAAGCGACTAATTTCCAATGAAAACAATATATATAATTATACATAGTGTACACTTTTGCATCAAAAATCAAGGTTTTGAATGCATAGTATATAACAATATTATAATCATATCATAATACTATGAAGATATATAGATATATATATATATATTATATATTAACATATTCGTGATAGATATGTTTTGGCTTTTTTAATATATTTCTTACTTTTTATTTCCCATATCCCCACAAATCCATCTCACCACCGCGTTGGTTGGTGATTTGGTTCATGGGTTGCACCGCCCTGGCCGCGGCGCCGGCGTCGGCGAACCTCCCGTCCATGCCGCCGAGCATGGTCCACTCGTTGGCGCTCTGGCCGCGCCCTTCAGCTACGTGCTGCATTCCTTCGCAGGCGCCTCCGACCTCCAACTCCAACCCTCCCTGGTCGTAGGGCTTCACCATGGCCGCCGAGTCGTTGGGGAGCCCCAAGTAGTCGTAGCCGGACGGCCGGTGGTTCGTGAGGAGGTCCTGCACCTGGACGTGCGCGTAGGAGTTGGCCGGCATCTGAGAGTAGTACACGTTGGGGTTATGGTGGCTGTGGTGATGGTGATGGTGGTGGTTCAGGTTAGGATGCAAGTACTGAGATGCCAGAGCACGAGATTGGTCGTGGCCGGCGCCGGCGTTCATGTGGTTCTCGATCCCTTGGCTCCCGCTTCCTTCGCCGCCGGCACCGCCACCGACCTTGAAGAAGCACTTCTTTTTGAACACCCTGCAGACAACCCATCCATCCTCCTGCACGCATATGATCGACCTTAAAGCTCCTGCATATACATATATAAAACTATAACTTATAAGGGGGTGATCAGGGAGCAAAATTAAGCTTACGCCGCCGCCGGCAGCTTGCAGCAGCTGGGGGTCGTCGGAGTCCTCGAGGCGGTACTCGTGCATGATCCAGTCCGTCTTCTGGCCGTGAGGCGCGCGGCCGCGGTAGAAGACGAGGGTTTTCCTCATGCCGATCTTTCTGTAGCTGGTGCGGATGCACTTGTCGCGGCCGGTGGCCTTCCAGAAGCCGGCGTTGGTGGCGCGGTTGGTCCGCGACCCCGTCGGGTACTTGCGGTCCTTGTGGCTGAAGAAGTACCACTCGTTCTGAGGCGTGGACCCGATCTTACACCTCTCTGCAACACGCAGTCAGAAAATATGTCCTCAAAAAGAATACAAACCCACTTTATATATCAATCAGCATGCATGCATGAAATTTCAAGAGACAGTACATAGTACCAGAAGCACATCGACATTACATCTTAATTACCAATATGCAGTAATCTAAACATAGAAGAATCACTTGTGATGTGATGATAATCTATTTATTATAGATATAAATGAATTACTATAATTTGGATGCCATAGAACATGCATGAGATCTGGGTGTTTGATATCTTTTCAGTAACCTATATGTACTCCAGTTTTCTATTTAGCGATCAGTCTCCTTAAAAGATAGAATATTATGTTCTGTTCAATTTTTAACAAGTACATGTATGAATTAGTACCATGGATCAAAATTATCATGCATGATTCTTATCGATGTTGTGAAATATTAATTGCATGATCATTTATATTATGTATGTAACATTAGTTCCAGATCATAGATATATAGTATTGTAGCAAAAATTGTGTTTAATATAAATAATTTTTGCCAAGAAATTGATCCAAGATACATACATAGATTTATGTAGCTATGCATAAAAGATTATTATTTAATTCCTTAGTTTTTTTTGAAAAAACAAATTAAGCAAGAACCTATGTAGTTTGGGAAAATAATGTAACACGGTTAGAAAAAACTTAAAAAGACCTGAATTTAATTTAATTGGCTTATAAACCTTCATGATCAGGACATCATTTATTTACAAAAGAAAAAAGGAAAAAAATTAAGCTAATGATTACCTTGCAAATCCCATGGTTCGGTCTTGTTCAGATCCACCTCCCTGACCACTTCCAGGTCGAACTTCTCGAAGGCGATCTTCTTCTTGAGGTAGTAGAGGAGGAGCTCTTCGTCCGTGGGGTGGAACCGGAACCCGGGAGGAACTCCGGCGCCGGACGACGACGACGATGCCATTTAACAGTTAAATATATATACGAACGACGTCGTCGGCCATGCGCAGGGCTGCAGGTATTGGGCCTGAGTCACTGGTGATGCCCCTTGGACAAAGTTTTCGACGTAGGGCGCCGTAGGCAACTTTATATACGTCATGTGGGTGCTAAAACGTTGACGCCGACAGCTACGCCGGCGGACTGGGCTAAAGGTGGTAACGTAGAAGCCAAGCCAAGCGCATGAGGAGGGGAGGAGAGAGACCTTAGGGTCGCTTTACTTGTGTATAATTAATGTCTTGTTATTTTCCTAATCCGTAAACGATCCCGAGGGATCAGAATAAAGGAGCATTATGGGAATGATTGTTTGATCTTAAAGCAACTGTAGTTAAGAGCTCGTATTCTTCATTCTTTGGAGAGAGAGAGAGGCATGCACTAATGGAGCTTAATTATATGCATGCATGCATGTGATGCGGCTTTGGAATCGAGAACACAACTTGTACATGAATCTATCAGTAGTGAGCTGAACTGAGCGCATCTATCTATGCCAGCCATAAAATACAGGTATACCCTGACAGATTTAAATCCTGTAATTATATATATGTATGTACACATCTCAACGTATATGTATATATATACATATACGTTGAGATGTGTACATACATGTATATATATAGTCTCATACAGTGTCATCATTGCTGAATATATATATTAATCAATTTACTACTAACTAAGAATTGGATGGAACGTTGTAAAATTTTGAGTTCAAATTTTTGTAAATATATAATATTTTTGTTGGGAGCCTCACACTGAACCACACGAGATGACTTAGTAGGAGACTCGGACAATGTGTTATTTCACGCCACTCGAATTAGACGGTCAAATATCACTTTCCAAACATGGTCTGGTTAAACAATATATATACACATCAATTTATCAACTCACGTTAATGTTATATGTGTATAGTAAGCTGCGGAGATTAAAGCAAGGTTTATACATTTTGGAAAATCAAACCTTCAAATATAAACGATATTATTTTTCTCATTTGATTGTGCACTGCTCCGAGGTCATCGAAGATTTTTCTCAGTAAATACTCCTTTACTGAAAAAGAAACAAAGCTAGTAGCCATAGGCAGGTACTTATCTTTGTATTTTTTTTGTTTTGACAAGAGTAGAATCTAATCGGTTAGAGAGACGTATATGCAGGAGCTCAAGATTCATGATCAACAATTGCCATTTAACTTTTTTTGAGGAGATTAGTGGCAAATACTTAGTCAACACGATACCATGAATTAGTCGTCATGTCATGCTATGGGAGAGGGAGAGGGAGAAAGAGAGAGCTCATCTTGGCCAATAGTTTCGGCATTATATTAATTTCCTAATTTAAAGAGTGATCAGTGTGCATGCATATGAGATGATCTCTCATAATTATTTTATCAATGAACTTGGATGATGACGTCTTCCGGATTAAATTATATTCAAGAACTAGCTAGTAATTCATTCAACATTAATTAGAAAACGAAACTGCACTTATGTGATTGATGGTGATTGGGCTAATTGATAGATATATTGAGCAGGAAGCGGCATATATGGCTTAGGGGAAGCATAGAATTGCATGTGAGAGGTAGACTTACTTGTAGGGTGGAACTCAAGTGGCGGTGCACGACGTAGTTGATTCAAGAGCACTCTTCTGATGCGTCCGTGGCGTATGTTTCCTTGATAGCTGAGCTGCATAGCCAGATTAATTATAAGCGTGGACCTAATTAAGGATAACTAATTAAGAATTAAGAAGCATATATATGTATTATATAATCCTTTCTTTCGTTTTACGTGCATGGACTTCGAGTAAAAACCACACGCAAAATGATTGCACGGTGAATGTTTAGGTTAACAGCAACATATCAGTCATTATAGTACCACTGTTTTTGTAGTTTCTACGCAATTTAATTGTCATTCCCCTCCAAGTTTATATACATATTAATTATGTGAATGTAAAAGGAAGCCATACGGCATCTAGCTTGCCCCGTATGTATATATATATTTTCACGCATGGATGACCAGCTAGCCACGAATTAATTCACATTTCCAATCCTGAGAAACATATATTTAACATTAATTCTTCAGCCAATTAATTCACATTTCCAATCCTTAGAAACATATATTTAACATTAATTCTTCAGCCATGATCACAGAAGAATTGATGAAGTATCAATAGTGGTCAATAAATAACACTTTCTAGTAGCAACACTTCCATTCATTAAACTTGAGGGAACTATCACATAATAATAATAATAATAATAATAATAATAATAATAATAATAATAATAATAATAATAATAATAATAATAATAATAATAATAATAATAATAATAATAATAATAATAATAATACCCTGAAATTTTGAACATGAATTCAAGACATGAAACCATTATAAGTTGTTGATATAATGTATCCAGATTCACTGGACATAGCATATATTCTCATTCGTTGTACACGCGCTATGGATACATAATATATACTCTACTGTTTTGAACAACCATCCTTTGATTGTTCCATTACTCTATATTTAACTTATCTGCTCAGGATTGACTTTAAGAAAAAATTATCATTCTGATTTACAACTGTGGCACCACAGAAGCATATTATCATCATTAATAACCGTGTAATTTTTTTGTTGTAATTAAATGCAGGAAGGGTTGTTTACTAGTTGGGGTTTCGTGTGAAGACAGTTTAAAACCGGCCAGCACTTTTTGCAGAAACGTTCCTAGACAAATAACATGCGTGGCATTCTTGAGAGAAATGAGCTGAACAAAAAGTGCCCCCCCTTCGTGGCCATTGCTTAGATTGTAAGCACAATAGCCTGGACTTTCAATGCAAACGCGTTGGAGCAATCTAAAAATATAATTTCCAAGCACAAAGTCAATCATCTTAAGGTCAAAGAGAATAGAAAATGTCATATTTTCTTCTTCACCAAAAGATTATGTTAATCCCCTAGCACATATGCACAACCCCTGGAACAAGGCTAGAAATGATCTTTTCAAGGTCAATTGGCAGCAAACTTTTCCCTGATCCGTTTTAGGCACAGCTGAATGCAGTTCAGTAACACTGAAGGCAAAATTAATTGCAAGTCAAGAACCTCAAGTAACAGAGAAGCGTGCATGAAAGTAGTGTACACAGGAGTAACCAGCAAAAGAGAAACATATACAGACAAATTAATTGTTCCATGATAGCATAGTATATGAGACTTGCCAAACGGTGATTCTGAGGGAGGTACACATAATAGTATTTATGACACACTGGACAAGCTGCAGCCAAGGAAGGAGGAGGCTTCAATATCACAATTGTGTCTGCCAGAAATTTGCAATTTGATCCATTTAAAGACTCCAACTTGATCAGGTCATAAGACTACTGCTCACAGAAAATGCAGTTGGCGGGAAGATTCATAGGTCAAGCCCTTTATGCCCACTTATGTTCCCAGAGAATCGCCTTTTAACTAAGTTTTAATTGTTGAGCTCGAACCTATTGAAAGAAGCAACTGCTAAACTCTCCTTCTTAACAAAGAAAATAAAAGACAATACTATGAAACAAATGATTTAAAAATTTCTCCCTTTGGAACCTGTTATTCAGTATAACAGACATAACTTGATAATAGATTTTAATGAAAGGATGAATGTCACAAGTAGCTTGGATATTTGATGATCTTATCTATAAATGCTCCATCATTCTTGGTATGAAGCATTATATGTTATCTAAATAACTTGGCAATTTTTAGCATGTAGGCGAAATTGTCGTTTCAAATCATCTGTTTCAAGCGACTAATTATCTTTATCTTTAGTTCGTTTGTTGTCTTGGTGCCCGCAGAAATCGATGGACTGCTATTTTGAACCTTGAGAAAACTAAAAAATGCATCACATCAAGCATTGCTGAATCAGAAATCATGTGGAAAAAAACTAGTTCAATCAGTACAACTAACAGTAAACTGAGATTTAAGCACTTGACTGTATCCTATTTCATGTCTCTCCTTTAGCAAAAAACATCATTGATTGCTACCAGCTGCTCTCATTGAAATAGTAGTATCCACGTAGCATAGTTCTATTAGTCCAAAAAAACTGATTTTCATTTTTATCTTAGAAAATTTTGTTTTATTTTAAAAAAATTTGTTGTGGTCCAAGTTTTATTTATTTTGTAAAATTTGTATAAAAGTTCAATAAACTTTAAATATTTTTTTCTCAAAATAGAACTTTGTTTCTTTTATCATGTGGATTCATGATGTTTTCGATGGATTCTCAAGAAATTTGTTAGGTTTCCAAATGATTTTTAGTGGATTCCAGGGCGATTATTTTTTTTATCGCATTGTTGGTGGATTCTAAAGTATTAAATTAAATTTAAAATACTTAAATTGCTAAATGTATTAAATTCTTAATAAATACCAATACATCATGTAAAAATAAATGTACTAAATTGCTAAAATTTTCTAAATAATTATTTAAATTAAAATCAATAATGCTTTAGTTCAGATCAATTTCATTTGTACTTATACTAAAATTATTAATATGAGAAAATTGTATTAAAGCTAATAAAATTTGATAAATTATTTCTAAAATATTTTCAAATAGCATGAAAGGGAGATTCGAACTCAGTCTATCTATGTTGGTCACATAACACTCCATCCCACTAAATATTAAAAGAAATTTCATTGAGTCTGTTATTAGATCAATTTGACTAAATTCAGCAAAACAGAACTGATTTTCTTTTTAAAAAATAATACTATTTAAATTAATTTTGAAAATACATAGATAATTAATTATAAGGTTATTTCCTCTTATCACCCTTAAACTATCGTGATTTACCACATCTAACCCTAAACTACGAACTTCATTTTTTGGATACTTAAACTATCACGATTTTTCAGTTTGATCCTTCCGTTCAATTCTGTCGACTTCTCCGTTATATTTTATTGTGAAAAATTTATTGTACTCGCTACAAGAAAAACGCGGATTACCGACGGTCCGAACCGTCGGTAATCAGCCCGAAAACTGTCGATAACGCAATTACCGATGGTTTTTCAGTCGGAATCGATCCGTCGGAAAAACGCTCATCGCAAACGGATTTGCGACGGTTGAAAAAAATTCGTCGAAAATATCGACGGTTCTGGCCGTCGGAACAGTACCCGGCGGTTCGACCCGTCGAAATTTTCCGACGGTTGCAACCGCCGGAAAAGTCCCCGGCGGTTCGAATCGTCGATATTTCCGACGGTTACAACCACCGGAAAAGGCCGGCGGTTCGAGCCGTCGATATTTCCGACGGTTGGGACCGCCGGAAAAGGCTTCCGGTGGTCCGAGCCGTCGATAATTCCGACGGTTGCAACCGCCGGAAAAGACCGGCGGTCCGAGCCGTCGAAATTTCCGACGGTTGCAACCGCCAGAAAAGGCCGGCGGTCCGAACCGTCGCAACTTTCCGACGGTCCCAACTGTCGAAACTTTAGACGGTTGTCGCAACCGTCGATTTTTGATGGTCGCAACCGTCGCAAATAATTTTTTAAATATAAAAAAAATTAGCGGCCGGATCTGGCCGCCTGGCGTTCAGATCCGCCGTCAGGAGGCCGGATCCGGCGCTAGGCGGCCGGATCCGGCCCGCCTGGCGGCCTGATCCGGCGCCAGGAGGCCGGATCCGGCCCGCTTGGCGGCCGATCCGGCGCCAGGCGGCCGGATCCGGCGCTAGGAGGCCGGATCCGGCCCGCCTGGCGGCCGGAACCGGCCCACCTGGCGGTCGATCCGGCAGCCTGGCGGCCGTATCCGGCCGACAGCAGAGAGAGATGCCGGCGCGGAGCGAGAGAGAGAGACGTCGGCGCGGGAGAGGGTCGCCGGTGCGGAAGAGGGTCGCCGGCGTCCGGCGTGGGAGGGTCGTCGACGTCCGTCCCGGTGCTTGCGGCCGGGAGAGGGAGAGAGGAGAGGAGGGAGAGAGAGAGGAGTGGAGGGAGGAGGGAGAGAAAAGCGGGAGGAGGGAAAATATATAAAGGAAAAAAGTGGAAAGAAAGCGGGAAAAGGGAAAAAAAAGCGGGATAATGAAATTTTAATTACCGACGGTTTCGGCCGTCGAAAACATAAATAATAAAAAAATTTATTTTATTTAGTTATATATAATATTTATTTTTTATTTTACCGACGGTTTGAATCGTCGGTTATTGCGACGGTTTGATTATCCGTCGGAAATTACGGCGAATTTACCGACGGTTACGACCTTCGAAAATTACGGCGGATTTTGCGACGGATGGATATCCGTCGAAAATATCGACGTTCCTAACCGTCGAAAAATTAAATAATAATATAATAAATTATATAGTTAATTTTTTTATTTCCGACGGTCACAACCGTCGGAAAATTCGTCGAAAAAATTTAATAATAATATTAATAATATATAATTTAATTTTTTATTTCCGACGGTCCTAACCGTCGAAAAAGTCGTCGGAAATTGCGACAGATGGATATCCGTCGAAAATATCGACGTTCCTAATCGTCGAAAAATTAAATAATAATATAAGTAATTATATAATTAATTTTTTAATTTCCGACGGTCGCGACCTTCAGAAAATCTGTCGAAAAAATTTAATAATAATATTAAAAATATATAATTTAATTTTTTTATTTCCGACGGTCGTAACCGTCGGAAAAGTCGTCGGAAATTACGACGGATGGATATCCGTCGAAAATATCGATGTTCCTAATCGTCGACAAATTAAATAATAATATAAATTATTTTCGACGGTCATAACCGTCGAAAAATCCGTCGGAAACGGAACCATCGAAAAATCTGTCGCAAATAGCGACGGATTTAGAACCGTCGAAAATTATCCGTCGGAAAATCGCGATTTTCTTGTAGTGACTCCTACGTTAGTCTACTTTTACATAAAATAATATATAATAATGAATATAAAAATAATTAAAAAAAATAAGAAAGAGAGGACGAAGGAGGGCGACAACAACCTTCCCCCCTCTTTCCCGGCGCCAAGAAAGAGAGGGGGGAGGGGGGCGACGACCCCCCTTCCCCCTTTCTCTTTCCCTGCGCTGGGAAAGAGAGAGAGAGGGGGGGGGGGGGGCCTCCACCTGCGTCATCGTCGATGCCCCCCCCCCCCAACACATGCACTTGTTTTTTTTCTTTTTCTTAATTATTTTTATATTCATTATTATATTTTTTTATGTAAAAGTAGACCAACGCAATAGTATAATGGACTTCTCATACATGCGAAAAATAAAAAATAACGAAGAAAAAATCACAATAATTTAGATACCCAAAAAATGAAATTTATAATTTAAAATTAGATGTGATAAATCGTAATAATTTAAAGGTGGTCAGAGAAAATAACCTTTAAGAATGAATTATTAATAAAAAATTGTTTATGTATCTCAATTGTCATTTTATCTCCTCCAATATTTTTATTTTTTTCACTTTCCCTTTCACACTCCTACTTTTTGTTCTGTTTCCTAGTAATTTTGTGATATCCATCTTTTGTTATTTCTAATTATTTTCATTTCTGATCAAATAAACAACGGATAATATTAGTTGAAGCAAACCAAACCAACATCATGAGGCAAGTAGCAAGCCAAACCAACATCATGAGGCAAGTAGCAATGTTTCCTGCTCCTGCTCTTTTGAGCTTGTGGTAAGGCTCCCATGCTTAACAGTGTAGTTAAAAAAGTTCATTCAACAAGCAGCAACTCTCGCATTCATCAATGAAATGAGTGATTGGTATAAAATACATGTGATATGTGAAATCTAATACATGGCAGCAAGTTATTCATCCCACAACATTTTCAAAGGACTTTTTTCTTAAGAAATTCAAAGAAGGGAGTTGTAAGTAGCTTGCTCCCTTTTCAAATAATCCAGTAGTTTATCTCCCAGCACACTAAAGTACAAACATGGCATCCATTTCAGAAATTTGCTCCTTCACTTGATAAAAGTTAGCAACTTAGTTCTGAATAGTCCTGATACAAGAGTTAAAAAAGAAAAAATCTGGAGGGCAAGTTTCCTCTCACAAAAAAAGTTATTTCCTTCTAAGTCAACTAAAAATCAACTAAACCTCCCTATAAACATGATATAACCGAACCATATAGAAAAGGTACAAAATCTGATGCCAATCATGTATAAATACTGTCACCTGTTGAAGGTCATCACAAAACTACCAAAACAACTTTGTAACTTGTTCACAATTTTTAATTCCTATTAGGACCAAATGCAGCATGCATTATCATAGTTTTGCGCATATCCATTGGGCAACCAAGTATTGCCTTTAACTTTTTTGGATTCTCAACAAGGAAGAAAAATGCATCTATCAAGCATTTAGGGTCAATTTGCAAGTCTTTGAGAAGCTTATAAACATCGCTTTCTGGAATTGGCAGTGATGGGAAAGCACTACTAAGAGCACGATCTAACAAAATATTTCCTCGTTGTAAAGCCTCAGTCATTCCTTGAATTGCATTGGTAATAGCAAAAATGAGAGGATCCTCCTTAGATGTCTTGAATCTTTTACCTTTTGAAGTACTTTCGGTTGGATCATGAGAATGCATATCTTGCCCATTTTCATTATCCACATCAGCAGTGAAGACATTGTCAAAATTCTGGTGAACGAACTCATTTTGATGGACAATGTTATTAATACCATGGTTCGGATCCATAAGTTCATTTTGGATTTCAGATAAGCGGCGTTGTTTCATTTCTTTTTCTTCTTCTAGAGCTATATCCTTCCCATATACGAGCATCATCTTCTCATAATTTTCAATCGGCTTATTTATCCAATCTTTCACATCTGGATTGGCCTGCAAATAGAATGATATCCAAAAATATTCACGTCACAATAAACTAAATGGAATGATTGAAAACAAATACAAATAAAGAGTTATACTTAACCTTGATTAATCTTTTCCATACTTCAGGTTCAGCAGTCAACAATTTAGTAGTTGGATTCCATGTGACTCCACTCAATTCTGACTTTATTAGATTGTAACATTTTAAAAATTTTATTTTCAAAGTCTTCCATCGATTTTGAATGTGGCACTTGCTTAAATTTTTATTTAATTTTTTATTAACCTCAACAAGTATGCTTTTGTAAGATTGAGATGTAAATGTTCCATTTACTTTGTTGCCCAGCTCATATTCATGCACAAATGCATCAACCAACACAGTGTCCATAAATGGATTCCAAGATTCTCGACTTTCCCTCCTTGATTTTTTGTGCTCACTCCTTGCTCTTTTCGACATGATCAATCTACACAATTAAAAACAATGCACAATTCACTTTCATGCATTAACACCAAGGCAACCAATAACATGAGCATATATTGAGTCCAGGACAACACCAAAAGATAAAACAAGAATTTCATGATATTTATAATTTATCATAGATAAATGAAACTATTATAGATTCCAATAATATTCATTACTCTCGAAAAAAATATTAACATAATTAATAGCATAAATATCAATAAATACTCTACTAAACACTGATGATGTGATTTTTCATATTCAACACTGAAGACATTGTTTGTTGTAGTTGGGTTTTCGTTAGAGCGCAGGAATAGTCATGTAATTAGAAGCTGATGTACTTGGATAAAATTGGAACATGTAATTTGGATCTGATGTTCTCGGATAAAATTTGGTGCATAGGAATGGTCGCACTGATGAATATTTAAAAAAAAGGTTGTAATATTCAACTTAAAATGGGGTTATAAATTATTGTTATCAAGAATATGATAACAAATTGGTTGAGTCCCTTCTAGTTCACTGACGAAATATCAATTGACAATCTTACAAGACCTTCTTAACTGAAATTAGACTTGAATATTTCTAGCATCATGCATTAATTACGAAATTATCACATTCTAAGAGAACCAAATCGGAACCAAGTCTAGAACTATAGAGATTGTCCTTCCACATGTTTCTTTTTATCTTTTTGCCAAGAGAATCAATTAAAATCCATTTTTGAGAGGAAACAACAACTTGAACTTACTGAAACCAATCTAAAGTTGAAAGTAATATAGAATTTCACCTGCTTTAGAGAGGTCAGGAGGCCTCAAACAGCAGGGTGTGGGGATCAATACATGTTGCTCTTCTGGTAGACAGTAGTACAAACAATGTAAGAAAACATGGACTATGGTGCACGCACAATAAATTCTGTTGTTGACTGTATAATGGTAGCAGAACAAATGGACTTAAGATGAATTATAAACTGTTGAGATTATAACTTCTTTTTACACTTTGAGACAATGCTCGGATTACAGTTGGCATGTTAATCTCATAAAAGTCCATTAGAACTTCTGTTAATTTCAACTCTACATTTCCAAATTGAAATATACAAGATGATGAAGGATGAGACGACAAAAAGAAACAAGAAACTTCTGTATAAGGTACAATATGCATTCATAAATGAATGACATCTGTCAAGGACAAAGCACCTAAATTCTGCAGGTTATTCAATCGCAAAAGCAATTAGTCAAACTATACTTGGTTGTTTGTGAGCAAGGGGGCATAGAAAATGATGCAGAACATACACATGTAAAACATTGTTAGGCCAAGTTCCAAAGTGCATTACATCTATTATTCAGAAAACAAATTAACCACAAGAAATGCATTACAAAACCATGGTTTGGTCTAATAAAGCAACTGACAAGAAGAAAAATTAAAACATGAAACCAGCAAATTTATTCTTGAATTCATCAAATTTTCGACGAGCTCAATCCAATTGTGGAGAAAAGAAAAGAAATATAAAGGTAATGTCTCAACTTGGGAATGCAGGAAATCACGACCGTTAGCAAGATCACAGACTCGAGTGGCAAGACCCTGTAGGAATTTATTATTCTTATTCATCCATTTCCGAGAACATGCAAGAAAAGATTGACCAGACAAAAGCTATGGAGCGATACATTACGATGAGATGGTTCACTAACAAGCGAAGGAATGATCAAGACTAGTCATTGACAAGATGTCGACTTGTTCGCAACATGAACGTCCTCCGCGATGGACCTGGAAAAATAATATTACAATGCGGATGAGCGATCAAGAACTCTGGAAGAAAAAATTATTACAGGCGACACGATTTAATAAAACAGTAGACAGAAAAAGAAAGAAAAAAGATTGAAGCACGAATTCTCGGTAAGAACTTACTTGAATTCGGAATCCCCAATGAGAATAGAGATTGGGACGAAGAGGGAACCAGTGGGAGGGAGCCAGCGGCGGTGAGGGGGGATCGGCGGGGCGTAGGAGAGGCAGTGAAAGCGGCAAGGGATTCGACGGGATTTGGAGGAAGAGGGGGCGACGCTCTGTCCTTCCCCGGCGAGAGAGGAGAGGAGGGTTAAAGGCGCAGAGGACAAGACAAATAGGGTAAAGGGCCCAACAATTATTATTATTATTATTATTATTATTATTATTATTATTATTATTATTATTATTATTATTATTATTATTATTATTATTATTATTATTATTATTATTATTATTATTATTATTATTATTATTACTATTATTATTACTACTACTACGGATCGTTAATATTTAGTTTTAAATATTACAACTTTACGATCTGGTTATCCTTTTTCGATCTTAATTATATAAGATTTTAGTATGCTCTTATCTGATTCCGATTCTATACGATCTCTATAATTATTTACATATTAATTATATATATATATATATTATAATAAATGGATGAAGTTTATTTTTTTAATATGTTTTGTTGTAATTTAGCTTAAGATTCAATAAAAAAATAACTTAGTAAATTATAATTTAATATTTAATTACGAAAAATTATTAAAATAATATTTATTATTTTTAAAACACATTTTTTATTAATAGATAGAATTTTTATTTTATATAAGATCTCCATTATTATTATTATTATTATTATTATTATTATTATTATTATTATTATTATTATTATTATTATTATTATTATTATTATTATTATTATTAGCCTCCTCGTCGTCCTCAAATGGAAACTTCAAACCGCCTTTCTCAGCTTAACTCGTCCAAAGGATTTGTTATCCCACCCTATCAGAATATTCAATAGTTTGTCATCGAAAAAAAAGAATATTCAATAGTTTCTTTTCTTTGTGAAATATTATGAATTTATCTTTTCTTCATTTTTTTCCCTGGCAAATAATTGAAGAATATCTCAATGAAGAAAAGAAAAGAAATTATTATGCCGAACAGATATAGAAAGAAAATTGCACTTGAATAAATTGTCCTTCTTTAACATAGTAATGATTTTCCATGTTACGAGCCTAGTACATAAAAAAATATATATTAAAATAGAGGTGTATAGATCTTTCGCAGTGAATATCAAATTTCAATTTCTTGATTTACGGAACACAATTGCCTTTCTTCCTTCCTTAATTAGCTGGCAATTGGGTTTTCTATCCAAATTCCAATGTGCATGTTGATAATTATTTCCATATTTGAAAAAAAAAATTTTTTTTTTTGTTATCCTTCATCATCACTCCCTATCCATTCTCACTCCACTCGTTCCCATCCTTCGTATATGAATTGCATCCTCAGCAACAGTCATTGCACAGAAGCATTTTGTGCCTCGTCAAAGTATTATTTACGGTCATCGCAAAAAGCATCTGAATCGTAAAAAAAAATTGTTGGGAATCTTAAAGGGTGTGTGGAGTGATTTTCAATATGTGATTTATTACACTTTAGTAGCGTCATTCGTATTGAGTGCACCACTTTGTTGATTATTAAAAAAATTATTCTTGATAAAAAAAAAATTATAACTGGGGATCAATTTTTTTATTACACACGAAAGACTTTTCTTGTAGTGCATATTGATAACCACCAAATATTCAAGGGTACCCAAACTCGATATTATGAAGAAGAGAATAATGGATAGGCAAGGAGACTACTCCTTTTTATTATTGTTAACAATATTAATACAAGGAGTTTCACGAGTGTGTGTCACGTATTTTTCGTGTACTACATCATACATGAGTTAAGCGATTATATGTATCATTTTTTTAAAATTTTTCTAGATACCTTTTTTCTGCTAATAGAAGGAACAAGATATGAGAAACAACAGGAGAGTTAAACAAGGCATTCAAACAATGACTGACCATAATGAAAATTTAGAGGGGGGCAACATATAATAATAAAATAACATGAAAGATAAAATTAGAGTCAATTTTTTATAACAATACGAAGAAAGGGTAAAAATTTATAAAATATATGTGACATATTACAAATTAAAATGTAGCACGTGGCTCTTTCAAATCACGAAAATAATTTATAAGAGAGTCCATAATAAATTTCTCAACAATTTTTTTTTCAATATGAACTAATAAACAGTCTGACAAAAAATCATCTTCTAACATGTTTCAAAGCTTATTCTTAATTATTTTCATCGTTGATCACTATGTAATTGTTGTAGAAACTGGAAGGGTAAAAATAAGTGTTATCACTTTGTATATAAAGAGGATAAATGACACACCTTCTTGTTTTCACTAACTATGAACATAAATTTGAGATACTTGACAGTTTCTCAAAGTCGGAATGAAATTTAATATGATTAAAATGTTCAAGTTGCATTCTTAAATGCATCATCTCTTACTCAGCAAAAGCCAAAGGGTATAACCAATGTAGTCAAAAATGCGCTTTGACTTATAGAATCGTATGATTCTACAAGTCCACCTCGGTGAAATGTGCTCAATTCCACTCGGAATCGCATTTTGTCGGGATGTGATAGAAAAACACGTCTGGACGTAAAAATGATGGAATCGCATCCCCTCTTTTTCTCGTCCCGCTCATTCGCCCACGTGAGACGCCATGTGACTGCCTTTTTTCTTCCAAATTGCAGATGCCCTAATCTCTTTTCATTGCTCCAACTTTTGCCACTGTGATGCACTGTAACACCACTGCTCCACCATAACGCCTTTTCTCCAACTCTCGCCGTTCATCCACTACTGTCGGCATTCACTTCTTCTGGCGCCCCTGCTCGTGCCGCTACTCCCTCGCTCCCTACTCATGCTGCTCCAACTCCGGCGTACGCTTTCTTTCGTTGCTGGTAGCCTGGTCCCTTCACTCCCTCTCTCTCTTTGTCTCTCTCTTTTTGCATGTGGCTGCTCACTATGCCATCTCTCTCCTTTCTGTGTGTGACCTCACTTTGCCTAAGGATGCCCTGCTCGTGTTCAACCTTGTAGCCACCGCTCACATCGTTCTCTGCTGACCTCCTACAGTCATCTGCCTCTACTGGTACGCCCTCCTTCTCGTTCTCTTTCTCTACAAGTTTATGATTGTGACCATCCTGCCTCCTTCATCTTTCTCTATTTGATTGTGAATCCTCTTTTTTTGTATGTGCCAAGAGTTGAATCCCTTGGTTCCTCTATTTGTTTGTGAACAGAGAAAGTGAGGAACCTCCTTCAGTTCCTCTTTCTTTGTATGTGCGAAAAGTGTTGAACCTCCCTCAGTCCCTCCCTTGTGTTTGCGATTAGATGAACCAAGGGGGTGAGGGGGTCAGAATGCTTGATTAAGTCTTTTTGTTAGGGGCTGCCTCCATCTGTTTTTTAATGAACGGAACCTCCTTCAGTTTTTTTTATAGTTTGTCACTTAATAATTTGCAAGCATAATAATTTTGCTGGTGCTGGCGCTGGCTCCGAAGTTGGAAGTGGAGCATCCGCAAGTGCAACCACAGCTGCAAGTACAAACACAAAAGTGCCAAGAAAAAAATGCAGAGGGAATAGGAGTGATCCAGGATGAAATCATGGGTTTATAATTGATGGGGATAACAAAAAAAATCAAATGCAAATACTGTTCTAAAGTGATTTCAGGAGGCATTTATTGCTTAAAACATCATTTAGCTTGGACCAAAAAAATGTTGGGGGTTGTCCACAAGTTCCTGAAAATATTAAAAAAGAAATGTTTGACCTCCTGTACGGATGCAAGAACAACAAGCATGATCATATGAAGCAAAAGAAAGTGTTAATGTAATGCCTCCAAATCGACCCACGTCATGTGGCAAAGACCAACTTGAAGACGCTACGAACACTATAGCATTGACCATCTTATTGACCAAGTCTTAGTAAAAAAGGAAGACACATCAGCAGAAAGAATAATAAAATAAAGAAAGATAATATAAGTTACGAAAGTTCTGGATGAGTATATCATCTCTAAATGAATATCGTAAGGTTTACATCAAAAGCTCATAAATGCGGAAGAAATAAATAAACAATTAGGCTCTATAGTTCATGTCCTTTCTAGTCGCCTGAGTATTATCGCAGCACACCAACCAAACACCAACATTTACCTGGGCCTGTGGAAATCAAACACAGGAAGGAGATTCTCTCGTAAGCTTTACAGCCTAGTGGGGAATCAGTAATAATGTACAATGCATAACTTCAATAGAATAAATCAGCAATAAAATAATGTACTTATCTTGAATAGAAGGTGGAGCATGAGATCATCATAAATCATGATATGAAAGATAAATAGACATCGATAATCAGTAGAATCATGTGATACTTGATAAACTCGGAATCAAGGACATGCTTGATAATCATGACAGAAGTACCGATAATAACTTGACTTGGAATTCAGGCTTGCTTATCCATACTTGAAATATATTTGCTTTACTTATTCATATTTCTTAATCTTGAAACATGCTTGCTTTACTTATACACGCTTCTTAATCTTAAATCATGCTTAAAAATCAGGTGACTTTAGGTGCCTTTAAATTCTTGGGGTATGCCAAGCAAACGATACAGTCTTGTGCGGATCAATGGATGATCAAATCATGACCAAGAGAGCGACCCTTATTTTGAGGCACTTGGCACAACCCATTATTCATCTTCCATATTAACTTATTAAGCATTTTAGAGACTTGCTATTCTTTATTCTTCATAAAATGGAAGCAATTAGATCAATAGGAGAGAAAATCAGAGGAGGGATTCATGTCTTAATCTGATATGGATCTCACTGAGGACTTGGCATTAAGATCAATCAAAATCATGATTAATCATAAGGCAAATCGATAATACTCAAATCAAAATCAAGGGAAATGTATAAATGAAATTAGGGGTTATTCTGTAGCTTGGCACGACCGTGACAGCAGAATGGCACAGGCAAGCTGACGGGGTGGCATGGGCATGTTGGATGTAGAGGGGATGGTATTGGCGTGCCATAAGGCGGTCGACCGGTTCAAAGAGTTGGTCGACTAGTTCTATACTTAGTTGGTCAACTGAGAATTTGGTTATGGCACGGGCGTGCTTGATCATGATGGCAGTCGATCGATTCAAAGGGTCGGTCGATCGATTTTGTACTTAATGGCTCAACGACAACTCAGTATTGGCACGAGTGTGCTAGAGGGGTGGCACGACCGTGATGGCGAGGGTTCCAGGCGACTTGAAGTAATGTTTCAACTGATTTTTAACATGAAAATCATAAAGCAACATCATAGATTTATCCTTACATCCTAGCAATCAACAAAACAATTCAAATAGAACAACAATCAATTTCCTACAAGAAACAAATCCCTAACACTATGCAAAAATAGGAACAAAATGGAGACTTCCGTGTCTTCTTCTATCACGGACGTGCTCCACAAATATCATTTTAATATAATCTTACTTTTAATTATCATTTTAAGTAAGTTTAAATGCTTATATAGTCATGGTTGCATGTAGCAACTAACCCTTGGATTAAAGCATAATCAAAATTAAATTATCAATAAGCGTTATAAAGAAATTATATAAGATTATTAGGAATAAATTCTAATATTTATAAATATTATAATAAATATGTTTAACAATGTTTAACTATGTTTATTATAGGTTTAATATTAATTTTTAATAAAATAATATGATTAGACCTTTATTTCAATCAATAGGGTTTCAAGCAGCTCAAGCAGGTAGTCACCAGCTGCTAAGTAATAAATTTTTCAAACCGCCATACGACGTGTTAAAAATTTGGAAAAAATATATAAATCACTTATTTGTATGCTCCACAAGCAGAAAAATTTACAAGATGAAATCCTTAGCCAAACGTCCTCAAAAAATTCGGCAAGTTTGCTGAGTTAAGGTCAATTTGCGGATTTGAAATCAACCCTCATCTTCATACGATTATATCTTCCTGGTTAGTTCTTCATAAATCCTGAAATTTTATATGCTTTATCCTATCGACGTTAGCTTTCCGTGACCACAAGACTAATATAAAAAGGACTTCTGTAGAGAAAGTTATGAAAGAGAACCGTAGGTCGCTCATTCTGTCCCGAGTCAGAGACAGGTCCGTCTTGTAAATTAGGGTATGATTAGAATAAATAGAATTAGGGTTTCAAATTTATTCATGTTAAACTATCTTCAAAAGGGTTATGTGAGAAGTGGAATCATCCAATGTTGATGTGTAGAGGCGGAGAAATGAATTTTTCATTTCATAGTGTCTTCTGTCAGATTCCAGGACATTGACAGATTGCGACTCGAATTAACTATTTTCTTTATAAGTCTATATAGCAAGTTAAATTCTCTAATTTCTAAGACAAAATACTAATGAAGTCTAGTTTTCAGAAAAATTATGCTCTAGTTAAATGGACAAGTACGAAGAAATATATAAATCAATATTTCAGTGACACACAGTCTGCCAGAGCACACACCCTATGTCAGATTGCTTGGGATGTCCTAACTTACTCATTGGAATTTGATAATGATATTTGGGGATTGAAAATCTTAGTATGTCTAGTTTCTAATTAATCCAGAATTATAAGATTTGCCCATGTGGTTAAGAAGTTATGAATTATTGATTGACAAACACTCAATCTGAAACTCTGAAACAGCACCTAGTTAAGCTTTGGAGAATTAAAAAGTTCGAAGTGTGGAATAGCTTATGAATATAAATGTCTGAAATTAGAAATTGGTATTAAAGGAGGTTATATGCATTTTAGGATGCATAAGTATTCATACGTTATGAGCATGCATTGCATATTACCTTACTAGTGATTGGGAAGTAAGAAGACATTATTATTTGTAGGAAAATCTCAAGTTGCAAGTGAAAGGGAGGAAATCTAATAACCTCCTTGAAGTGATAAAGTACAAGGTGAGTGGGTAAATTTACAACATAGCAAAATGTTATATTTTAGTTCTTTTATTTATGATATTATCCCAAGTATATTATTGTTATTGGAACATATCTTGAGTTATGAGAGATATTTATGATATGTTTCAAGAATATCATATGAGGTGGAGTAATCTTTTTCACAAAAATATTTTCAGGGAACAATGCTTGTGAAGTTAAAATAAGTTTTATTTGATAATGATATGAGATTATGACATGTGTATTTTGATATTGTTAAACTCTATGTGTTCATTAGCCATGCTGTTTGAAAAATGTCTTTGGGACCGCATTCGATATACATGAAGCCTTTGAGGCGTATATCGGGTGTCTTTGCCCTTTGGGGGCTGCTCTGCGTGCACGTATTGACCCATGATTGTTCTGCGTATTTGAGAATCATGATTGGGGTGACACACAATCATGATTGAAACACGTATTGACCCATGATTTGCTCTACGTATTTGATACTCTTGATTATGAAGATCTGCTTAACTGTATGACACATGATCATAGAGGGATACATATTGGCCCATAATGAGTATGTGCAATGACACATGCGTGAAGTTTGACTATGAATATGGTGATATCTTGAATAATTTGTATTTATGTAAAAGTTCATATGATTTGGAAAGTTATGTGATAGTAGTTATGCTTTAAACGTTTTCTCATATGGAAGAAATATGATTATTTAAATGTTATATGCACTCATATTGTTACCTATGTTGTACATTTATTCCACTCACTGAGCAAACGATTGTTGCTCACATTACCCTTGTTGATTTTTTTTTCAAATGATTATAAGTTCTCGAGTTGAGTTGACTCGAATCTTGGTTTGATGCATATAGAAGAGGTCGAACCGTCGGAGCATTGCTATTTTTCTTTCACTTTTATTTTTCCCTTCACTTTTGTTTTTGAAACATGCATGTAATAGATAATTCTAGATGTTGTAGTTAAGGTTGTGAGAAACTTTTGTAAGGTTGTATAAAACTTGATCTTGTGGGGTGTTATATGTGAGATAGGTTGTGAAACAATGATGATAATATGTGAATGTCAAGTCTTATAACTTTTATCTCAACTTTGATGGGTACATATATGCATCTATTGTATGTATTGAAAAATAACACAAGATAAGTAAGGAAGGAGGTTTTGCTAATTTTATTTATAGAATTGTTAAACATAATTAAGGAAGATAACAATTGAGATTAAAACTTAGTCATGGAGTGGGTGTGACATCTTCGTATTTTGCTTTCTTTACATGATCCGACAATGGCAAAGAGGACTTGAATCTATTCATGCAAGGTGATTTCAGTTTCACCCACCTGTATTCGTGTTTGTCCCTATGGATTCACTCTTATCAGGCACCCGGTGTTCCTCCTCGTCCCTCTGATTGTGCGCCTCCCCTCATGCCGGTCCTTCTACAAGTGCGGTCCACAATACCAATAGCATGAGAAAATAGTCAACTACAGAGAGTATATGAAGAAAAGAAAATGTTTGGCTCAATAGAGGGAAATGATGTTGAGAGTCAAAGTACTGTAAAATTTTTACAAAAAGAAGTTTTCAAGCTATCGTTAACTCCATGTTTAAGAAGGGAGCAAGGGAAGAAGCATGTGAAGATATTGCTAGTTTCTTCTATTATAATGCAATACCCTTCAATGTTGCAAAAAGTGATGAGTTTCAAGATATGTGCACATCCATTGCAAATCATGGGGCTGGTTTCAAACTACCTTCATATCATGAGATTCAGGTCAAATATTTGAAGAAACATGTGGAACGTATTAAGGAAATTGTTGAAGCACACAAAATTGAATGGAAGAAAGTTGATTGCACAATTATGATCGATGGATGGACAAATCAAATGAGAAGAACAATTATAAACTTTTCGGTGAATAGCCCAAAGGGAGCAATATTTTTTAAATTCATTGATGCGTCTCATATTTGTAAAACAACAGATAAAAATTTTAAGATGATTGATGATGTTGTAGAAGAAGCTGGCGAAGAAAAAATTTTAAGATAATGCGACAACCTACAAGCTAGCTGGGGAAATGTTAATGGAGAAGAGAAAAAAGCTTTATTAGACACCATGTGCAGCTCATTGCATTGATTTAATGCTGGAGGATTTTGCAAAAAAAAAAATTGAAATTCATAAAGAAACCATTACAAAGGGGAAAAAATTACAACTTATATCTATTCAATGACAACGCTTGTTGTAATGTTGCAACACTTTACCCAAGGTAAAGATTTGATTCGTCCGGCTGCCACTCAATTTTCCACATCATATCTTACTTTAGATTGCCTACAAGACAAAAAGGGTGCATTAATGAAGATGTTTACATCGAATGAATGGAAATCTACTCGGTATCAAAAAACAAAAGAAGGAAGACAAATTGAAGATGTTGCATTGGATGGTAGATTTTGAAAGAATGTTGCATTTTGCTTGAAAGTTGCTTATCCATTAATTAAGGTGCTTCACCTAGTTGATTCTACTAAAAAACTAACAATGAGTTTTATATATGAGAAAATGATATCGTGTCAAAGAGAACATCCAAGCTTATAATGGAGTAAAGAAATGGTAAACTTAACTAACTAAATATCAAACCAATTTACTTTGTAGTTTATTCGATGTTAGAATGCATACTATGTTTATGTGTTTCAGTTTTGAAACTACGAGCTTGTATGGAATATCATTGATGCAAGATAGGACAACCAACTTCATAGGCCCTTGCATGCTGCCGCATATGATTTGAATCCTATATTCTAATATGATCCTACCTTTAGCACCGACCTTGAAGTTAAACGAGGATTGTATGATTGTTTACAAAGGATGGTGTGCGACACCCAAATGCAAGTAAAGATTGATGTTCAACTTGACTATTTTAAGCATGCAAAAAAATTTTTGGAAGTGCAATAGCAAAAAATGCAATTCATGCTAAAAGTCCAGTTGATTGGTGGGATTCATATGGCTATGAATATCTTGATGCTCAAAACTTTGCCATAAAGGTTCTTAGCTTGACATGTAGTTCTTCAAGATGCGAGCACAATTGGAGTGCTTTTGAAAGAGTAAAATCTTTAAATCATATTACCTAATTAGTTTATTCATAGACAAATTATTGATTGTTTACTTATCCTATGTATATAGGATCACACGAAGAAAATAAATTGTTTAAAGAAAAATATCATGAATGAAGTTGTTTTTGTGATGACTAACTCAAAATTGGATAGGAAAAGACAAGATAGAAAGACACCAAATGCAATGTGGATGACATCTCCTCTGATGATGAATGGATTGTGGCTGAAGGGTTAGAGGAAGAGAATGTAGATAGTGATGAAAATGCAATCCAAGTTGATGAAGATAAACAAAGTGGTGGAAATGTTGGTAGCCCACTTATAGAAGATTTGACTCTTCCAAAGGATGAAGATGATGCAATAGATAGAGATGAAAATGAAGATAACTTGGAAGATGAAGATGAGGGCCATAAGGCTATTTATGATGGAGCTAATTTAAATGACATACTCTAGTTGCATTAGTATTGTAGTTGTAGGCTTTGTAGCCTCTAGGCATGTGGTCATTTGACAATTTGTTATTTTGTATGAACTTGGTTGATGGTTTGATTATTTAAAGTAGAAAACTCTATTTCATTTTTGAAAAATACCATATATTATTTGGGTCTATGCTAATTAATATATAAATATTTTTCTGGTAGAATCGGCCATGTTGTGTGATGTGTATATGATTTCATGTTTTCTCGACTTCTTCGTGTCGTATCCGTTTTACGTGTTTGACAACATTAGGTATAACTTTTATACCAATTGATAAATGCCATCAATTTTGAATGATGAGTGCATATTTATTTAGATCCAATACGGAACTAAGAACAAGTAGCTCCACGATTTGATCATTAAACTTGTTATTCAATTCCTGTAGTTAAGAGTCAATCACTGCATTGAAAATGTCAATTTTGCAATGATGCTCCATTGTAATGTTATTTTGTTGATGATGAGCCCTCCCTCTTCTTGAAATATAAGGTGTATCTAAATCTAGCATATGAATATTAACTTATTTGTAAAACTTTTTCACCATATTTAATAAATTATTTCACCTGTCATCTCTTAAATTTTGAATGAGTGCCTTTCATTGATGAAACAAAATCCATCTCATTCAAAATATCTTGAGACTGATTTTGCAAACTAACATAGTGAATTCAAAATCTTCAAAACCTTTTTCATGGGATGTAAATTAAAGACAAACTCAAAACATTATTGCCTCATATTCTGCACATTGAGATGAAGTAGTTCTTTCATCAATAATGTTCATCAAAATTTCACATGTTGCATTAAACATTTCAATCACTGATTTCAAGTGTGAACTCCAACGAGTGTCTCCAGGTCCTTGTAAAATACATGTTTGACTAAGTCATTTTTCACTTTCAAGCCCATCTATAGAAAGTAAATAGATAATATTTGTAGCGTGAGCAACTTTCAATTAATTATTACGCTTACATGAGGCACCAATTATATTGATAATAGAACTTAACTTAGCCAATAGTTATGAATGATGATTACATCTTTTGAAGTTGTAACTAACACTAATTGTAAACGATGTGTCATGCAATAAACGATCGTAACTTTACTTGGACAAATTAAAAATAAATCATTCTTTCACATATTCATTTTTATCAACAAACCTTAGTACGATAGAGATTTGTTCTCTTTTAGATTCATCTCGAACTTCATTAACTATATATAATGCAAAATTTTGCATCGCCAATTACTTCCCGAATGATATTTTTTGCTTTCATTTAAAGAACTTGCATAATTTCTTTTTGATTTTTTTATGAAGTGTACGAGGCATTTTGTTGAGCCTTGTCTAAATCTTTCCCTACTTCAATATTATAAGATTCTATCAAAGTAAGTAAAACACGAAAATTTCCTTTTTAGCATTCCGATGAGTAGAAGTGGTATCTTCATCAATATGTGCCAATAATACACAATTCTTTCCATCTCTTACTTTTATCCAACTCCAAAATCCATCCACATAATGGGTTTTCTCCACAAGAACTATTTTGTTTGTGAAATAAATAAGAACTATTTTTTTGTGAAATAAATAACATGGAAGACAAAATATTTCATCTTTAGTGGAGAATACTCTAATCATTATGGAAATGTTTTAAACCAATGGGCTTGGAATGTCCTTTTATGTTTCTCTCCTAATTTTAGATATTGGTTTCGGATGCATATGGGTCCAAATTAATATAAGTTCTTCGAATTTCATTTCACATCCCATATTTATTTTCGTAAAACCATATCATGTTCTAATAAATTGATGTCAAAATTTTTATTTATTTCAATCCTTCTACACTTAGTAGAATTACTTTCATGAGTCACATGATCAGAATTTGTCAATCTATTTGATTGCTCTTTTGAATTTGATATCTCGATATTTCCTTTTTTGAAAAAACGCAACAATTGTGATGTTTTTCATCTATAAAAAACAACACATACATTAAGAATAATATTATATAAAACTATTTAGGCTAATGATTTTTGTATAAGCTGAGAGTTTTTCAAGGCGGAGAGTTATGTAAAATATTTTTTATATGATGAGATGTTATATCTATTTTGTTATTTATTTATGATTAGAATAAACACTTTGAGTCATAGTGGGCTCAATTTGTTATTTATTTATGTAATTTTCAATGAATTGTTTCGTAAAAAATGTGAAGAATTTTTTTCGATGAAAAGGAATTTGCATGGCTGTTGTGTTTTAGAATTTTTGACGTTGTTTTGTAAATTGCGAAGGACATCTAATCAATCATAAATTAATAGATATATTAAAAAATTAATTTTCATAATTTATTTAAATATTAAATTTATTTATTCTTTACAAAAGAATTAATAGATTATATTTTATTTTATAAAAAAATTAAAATTAGGATAGTAACATATTATAAATGCAAATTTTGTTAATTAAACGTTTATAGAGAAGAAGGGAGAGAGAGACATTGGCAGAGGAAGAGAGGGAGAGAAGAGGGAGGAGAGACAAATGGGTCGTTTGGTGGATGGAACCAAGTGGAACTAGCACCTAGTTCCACATAATTCTGTCAAATGTCTCCTCACGTGACCTTAGTTCCAGACTGTGGGTTCCACCAAAATGGTGGAACCGTAGTGGTTGCCTTTTTTTTGTTTTCACTTTTTTTTTGGATTTGATGTTTTGCTTTTTTTCAAACATTTTTTTCTTTTAAAATTTTTGTTTTTAACCTTTCTTATTATAGCTTAATTTATTTATGATATATAAAATATAAGTAATAAAGGATTAATATAATATTATTTATTATTCCATTATAATTTTTAATATTTCATTCAATATAAATTATTAAAAAAATTATATTTAAATAATATATTTTTAACAGACTTTTTGTCATACTTTTTTTAATATATGTTATGTATTTAATTTTTGACAATTTTATAACTTATATTTATAATACATATTTTTAATTCAATCATCCACTAAAATTAATCTATCACATGTTTTTTTCCTATTATACTAACTACTTTATTCTTCATTATCAAGTTCCACTCTATTCAATGTTGTTAGGACTGGACCGGACAACGACCCGAAGAGGTGTAATATTATATTTAATATGATATATTAAATTAAGCTATTATATTTTGAATATATACGTATGTCAAAATGTAATTATACAAAAAAAAATAACAATAATAAATCATAAATTTTAAATTTAAGATTTGATGCTAAAATTATTACACACTTAATAAATGAAAATCCTATTGAATCTCATTATTATATATAAATTTTCTGTTCTTTAAATTTTTTATAAATATTTTTCCAAAATATTATGAAAAGATTATATATTCTATAAATAAATATATACGTATAATTAGAGATTTATTAAATTTGAACTTATTAAATATTGAATTAAAGAAATTTTATGTGTGTGTGTGTGTATATATATATATATATATAATACTATACTATATTAAGTATGTTATAGTTTTAATTATTATATATTATGCATATATCAAAGAAGTTTGCACCATTCATCTCCAACTAATTTTTTTAATATAATAAATAATATATAGAATATAATAAATATATAATTAACTTATATTATAATATGCATTTATGATATTAAAATTTTGAATGAAATAATAATCCATAAGTTAAAGTTCAAAGCTTAGTAAATTCTAGACTAAATGAATGAAAAAAGAGCAAGTAATGTGTATAAACATAGTCCCACATTGATAATACTAGCAATACAAGGGTAAGTGGACAATTATAAATAAAGGAGAACACTATTAGATCATTGTGATTCTTTATGTAGAAAGTCCATTTATGGATATTTTTCAAATTTATAATAATAAACTTTATAAAATTATTTCTTAACAAAAGAAATAATAAAAAAATTGATTGGCCTAAAATTGCGGTTCAACCCGGTTTTGATTGGTTTTGGCTGATTTTGATCGGTTCTTGACCGGTTCAACCTGGTTCAACTAGGGGTCTGGTTCTAATAACACTGACTCCATCCAAATATATTCCGAACTAATCTGTTAATTCAACTATCACTTGGAACTCGGAGGAATTCCAAGTTCAATTACTAAATGGCCCAAAAGAGTGAGGACGAGAGAGAGGAGCCGAGAAGGGAAGAGAAAGAAAGAGAGGAGAAAAAAACATAGGTGAGAGAGAGAGAGGAAGATGAGAGAGGATGGAGGAGGAGAAGGAAGAAAAGGGTGGATAGTTTTATTTTTTAATATGATGTGGAGGAGAGAGAAAATACTAACGTGGTGCCATATAAACATCCACATCGTTAATTAACTAATCCCGATGACTGTGTTTGAAAAGTTTCTAAATTTTGATGACCATGATACTACAAAGTGAAGTTGGACGATCATATTGGGAATACCTTAATTGCAAATGTGCCCTAGTGGTATTTGTCATTGTTTTATGAAAAATTGAGTGAAGAAAAAAGAAATTGACAAGGGTCTTGAAATCCCCTCATATCAACGACCACGATGACATGTTGATATTTTTTTGGGGGGTAAAACAAGACATGTTGATACTTTGAGTTCATTATAAGCTGCTTCAAACCTACTGATATCTGTTGCTTCATTAACCTTCCTAGTGGCACTCTAATTATGGGGAGCACTTTAGTTTAGTAGAAGATTCTTCCTTCGAGGGTATTTTCAGAAGAAAAACTTTTTCTTGTTCCATATGAATCTCACTCAGTTTTGGAAGGAAAAAATGTTTGTCAGGGACCATCCCCCCTGCGTGCGGCCATCCGATGTGCTTCCGACGGCCACGCACAGACACATTGCCCCGTCCTATGCGAGGCCATCCGATGCACATCGGACGGCCGCGCGTAGGGGAGGACGATCCCCCTACTTAAGTAGGGGGGTCAAACATTTTTTCCTTCCACAACTGGGTGAGATTCAAAGCAGGGGGAGGTCCCCCTACATAATTATGCTATGATTGTATGCAGCGGGGTCCCCATGTGTGGCGTGTGTTGTGCAGCAGCGCTCCGTGTGCGGGGTCGACGGCGGGGTGGTCGAGTTCGGTGGCGATGAGGCGACGCTCGGCTTGAGGCGGCATTTAGTGTGCTTGCGATGTGAGGGGGTGGCAGCGTGAGGCATGTTGCAGGGTCACGGCATGTGGCGATGCTCGGCGTGCAGGGTCGCGGGAGGTTGACAGTTGTACCGCTTCGGGAAGCACCTATCTCAGAGTTGTCACAAGAAGATAAAACTATCTTCTTTGGGATTCACCTATGACCATAAATAGGCATCAATGATTAGAACATGATATAACACAGCGGAAGACTAATAACTTAAACAATTATTCAAAAGATTATAGGACTTAACTTATATTTAACCGTGGACATGTGCAAGCATCATTCGTCATGAGCATCGTTCGTGATCATTTCATTTATTAGCATTTTCAATCATGTCCACCTACAGGATAAGTGCAGGGGAAATCCATTCTATGAGCTTACGCCTAGTATGTAAGTCATGACATTTCGGATGACATATGTCATCCATAAATGTAATCAATTGCACTTATTAACAATACATGTGGATGCAATAAACATTATCTATGTGCAACAATAACAATAAAGTGATACGATCTTGCAATTTCAATAACAATTCAATATGTTGCTAAATGCATCATTACTCTAGCATGACATAAAACAATAAAAATGGCAGCAATAAACATGCTTTAATGACAATCCAATCCAATCCAATCGAATAACTAGGTATTTTTTTTAACTTAGATTCATTTCAATTTTTCAATCTTTTGGCTCACCAATATTAAGCATGAACAATACAATCAATATGGCATCGTGCCCAATATGACCCAAGATCCAATAGTGCTCATGCTTAATTAAGACTATTATCTTATTTATTATCACTTGATGAGTGGAAGTTTGCATCAAGACTTCCATAATTTGGTCCCCATATAGCCCACTCTTATTTCTCATTAAGAGTTAGCTCTAATTTTCAATTCAATAAATTAACAATCAATACGCGAGCCTTACAATAGGTCGGATGACTGAATCTTGCTTTAGTCTCAATAATGTGGCTAGCTTGACCATAGGGAATCTGTTCGTTCCTCAAACAATAGGTGCCACGAATGATCAATCAATCAATACGGAGGCATTTACCTCTCTCATCAAGTAATTCCTTTGACGATGTTCATTCAATCAATCAATTAATACATCAATATATTATTCATTTTCTATTTACATCTTAGCATGCATTTTGGAAGTATCTAAGTTATCAATCAAATCAATTAAAATGATAAATAATCTATCAATACACTAGAGGGGTTGACCGACCATATCCATCGGTCGATCAGTCTTGTGACAAACTTTGACTGACACGAACACGACATTGACACCAGTCGATCGATTTTATATACAAAATTGACTGACGCAATCACGACATGTGCACTGGTCGATTGGTCATCATCTGTGGTCGACCGGTCCATACCGACAATATGATTCGATCGGTCATCATCAGTGGTCGACCGATCCATACTGGCAATATGATCCTATGTGCTTTTCACTATGTTTTTTATTTTCAAAAAAACATACAATGTGCCACTCATTACAAAATCATGATAAACTCTCAATTAGGATCAAAACATGATTCAATTCCTAGCATGCAAAGATTCTAGGCTTCAATGAAACACAATATCAATTTTACAACAATAAGAAAGCATGCATTTATACATCTTGAATATTTTAAGGTAACACAATAATGATCCTCTCTTTGAGAACTCAATTATTATGTATAACAATATCTATCAATCATATGATTAACACTATCCAAAGCATAAGATCATAAACTTTGGACAAATTCTACATACCGGTGGTTTTTAATTTATAACTTGACTTACATAAATGATATTCTATTAATTCCAATTTTATTTGAAATTAGACATTTATATACCATATGACATGTTCTCAAAATATCCTACAATAGCATCAATCTTGTTCCATTTTAACAGTTTGACAGCCGAGTGAAGAAAGAACCATATCTTTCTCTACACTGATCCAAATAGGGTGAATCTAAGTTCATTTCAAAGCTAACTTCATCATATATGTCAATATTAAAAAATAGTAAATAAAATGAACATTTAGAATTTTATATATGATTAATAAGATGACTTAAATATATTTCGAAGCAGTTTGACAGTGGTTCAATCTTTAAACCATATCTCCACTTATACATCCCAAATTGAAATAATTCCTATTCTTATGAAAACTATAGATAAGTGTCCATATATCATTTATGATTTTTAAATTAAGATAACCGATCCTATGTGCTTATACAAGTGGACGCATCAATTTGAAATCTCAGATCAGCATGATAGGGAGCTACTTATTGAGTCATAACTTTGTCTATACAATTTGGATTGACATGATTCTTGTCCCTATAGAAACTAGACTTCAACATATTTCTACCCATATATTATATGTTATTTTTAAACATGTGTAACCTGTTAAAAAATGTATGCAAACAGAGACTATAAAATCTGGACAAATTCTTATTTTCATTTCTATTATTAAAACTTATGATCATTATCATAAGTTCATTACCCCTTAAATGCAAAATAATAATATGGTCATCAATCCATCATCTGATCAAATAAGAATCAAGATGAGAGGGATTGGTATTCCCTTACATACCTTTTTTCTTAACTTTGAGCCCCTTTTTCAAGGTTGTCATCTTCTTCTTTCTTCCCTAGAACTCCTTCTTCTCTCCCAGCTAGGTCCAGCAATCCACTCTTCTTGTTCCAAAACCCCATATCGTTGCTGCTGATTTGCTGCAAGAAAAATGAAGATCTTCACCTTAATCCCGGATTGGAACACTTAGGGTTCTTGAGCTAGGCAAAATTGAGGAAAATGGGGAAAATAAGGTAGAATTCTATTGTGTGTGTAGGGGGAGGGGGTTATATATGAAGTGGGCTGAGAGGTGAGTGGATTTGGAGGTCCAATAGTGTGTTGCCATGTGTCCCACTCACTCTCTTTTTCATTTTCACTTTTTCTTTTCTTTTTGGCTGTTTTCACTAGGTGTTACAATAGCACCACGGAGGAGGAGATAGGAGGTCGGCGACGCTTGGCAGGCTTGAGGCGGAGTGCTCAAGGTCAGGACTGCAGGGATCTACTCGGTTGGATCGGGCCCTCTCACGCGTAGATCTGGTCAACAGTCCGCGAAGGGTGAGATCCGGTGCTTGAGATCACTGCTGTGCAGGGGCAGCAATCCACCGTGCCGCGTGAGGAGAGAACAGCCATCTCCACAGCCGTCTGCTGCGCGCGGAGAGACAGAGCAGAGGAGAGGAGAGCGGGGGAGAGGCATCCGCCGTGCGAGGAGAGAGAGAGCAAGGGAAAGAAAAAACACTACGCACATATGCTACTTTTATATCCCCACTCGAGTCGAACCGTCGATTTTTTCCTTTCGAACCACCCGCGAACCGTCCCCCTCTGTTATTAAAACTGCATCTATAAAAATGGTCATCCAATGCACATCGGACGACAGCGCACAGGAGGGGGCAACGTGTCTGTGCGCGACCGTCCGATGCACATCGGACGGCCGCGCGTATGTCACGGGGTCATTCTCGGACACTAGACCACGTGCGGCGACTAGGCGGATAGGCACCTAGCCAAGCCTGTTTTGAGTTTGCAGCGGAAGTTTTATGGTCGAGACGACTTTGCCGAGAGTCGCTCTTATAGGCATTCAATCACGGACATGACTAGAGTGTTGGACTACTCGTCACGAAACCGTGGCATTAGCGCGTTGCGGCACTAACGTTGGCGCTTGGGCGCTTAAAGTCCGAAGGGGCGACGAAGGGACCACGGGACGCCACGAAGGAACACCGATGTGGGTTGCCACCCCACGCTCAAGGCCATGACACTAGAATTAAAGGAAAGCTTGCTTGTATTAAATATGATGAAACATAACATACAATTGGGCCTCGGAAGGCACTAGTGAACTCCTCCCAGTGTACCGTAGGTATAGGAGTCTTGTTACATATTGAAGATGCAAAAGACGTACCCTACGGGAACGTCACCTACTTGGCCATTCATAAAGACGGCCTTACAAGATAAATGCCCTAAGGGGGGATAACTTGGTACTCCGCAATATTACGCAGTGCGGGGCGGCTGCATGTGTTCCATGTTTTCGGCGCTGAGCGGCCGAGGGCTATAAGTTGAGCGGCACTAGTGCCGCGAGGCTTCACGCTTCGTGTCACGGGAAACTCCCCGTGACATTCTCCCCCACCAAAGTCGGCGACGCCCCCGACGCCGTTGTCCGGGCTTCCTCGGGGCCTTCGTCTTGAGTCTTGACTTCGCTTGTCTCATTCAATTCTGCCTTCTTTGCCTTGACTTCAACTTCACCAGCATCACGCAACGCCAGGAATGCCCGCTCCTTGGGGTCTCGCTGAGGACTCCTCCCTCAGGCCTGCTTCGCTCGCTGATCCTTCGTCCAATCCGGGGTCATCACTTGTGCAGCGCCAGTGGAGTCCGCCATGTGCGGTCTGACTTCATCAAGCAACTATCCGTCCATCAAGTCTCTGTTGGCTTCACTTCTCTTTGACTTGCGCAGCGACAACTTGTGTGGTTTGGCTTCTTTGGGGGTGAAACAACTCTTGTATGCCTTCAGGAATAGCTCGGAGAAGAGTTGTCTCAGGGTCGTGTAGAACACGATGAAGAGTCTCGCCATTCGACCTGCATGACTTGACTCGATGCCTTCATGTTGCGAATGGCCGCAGCATAAGGTCTTCCTTCCGTCGAATGCGAAGTGCGGGACCATCTCACCCTCGATGATCATTCTTGAATTTCGACGGCTTGAAACAGCACAAGCTCTCCGATGTCGATGCTTGTAGCTTGTCTGCTTCGAGTGCCTGGGGTCGCTATGATGAGCGACGAGAGTCTTCCCACGGATACTTTGGGACGCTTCAGGTCTCTTTGTGGGCTTGACTCAATGTCTCTATGTTGCAAATGATTGCAACGTAGAGTCTTCCATACCTCTGCCGAACTAAAAGCGCAGGACCACCTCCTCCTTGGTGACCACATGATGTTTCGACAGTCTTGAGGCGGGACAAGGTTACAATCCATGCCTTGTCCATCCAAGTCGCCATAGTGGGCGACGAGAGTCTCCCCACGTTTCCTCGTGGTTCAACTCGCTGTTCCCAAGTTGCAGATGGCTACAACGTTGAGTCCTTCGTCCGCCGAGCCTTGAGAACATCTCCACCTTCCCCTTGGTGGACAATAGATATCTCGACGGTTTGAGGTGGAGCAAGGTTCTTTGGTATAACATTCTGCACCTTGTCCACTCCCAATCGCTATAGTGAGCGACGATGAGGGTCTCCCCACATGTGCCTGTGGTTCGATCCGCTTCTCCTGCTTCGATGGGCGATCTATATCTTCGGCATAAGTAGCTTCCTCCTTGCGCCTTGAGCTTCTCTCCCCCACCATTGCCCTTGCCCAAGGGCTTTGGTGGTATGGCACTTGTCCTGATTGACTTGGCAGCGTCGACTAGTGAGCGGAGGTTGGACGATCCGGTCGTTCCAACTCCTTCCTAGTCCACAGCTTCTAACCCCTCTGCTTGAAGAGCACCAACACTGGGTCTTCATCCTCCTGGGAACACTGTAGGCGGAGCTCGGTGATTCCTTTCACTTCCTCCTTCAACATGCCCATCTGGCCGATGCTGAACAATGCGATCTTGACCTCCAGTCCCAACTTGTCAGGGCACTGCATAATTGATGAACTGCCAATTCTTCCGTCCCATGTCTGGGATGCATGTTTGCCATATTCTACATTGTCGCGATGGCAACGCCATCTTGAGTTTGCCACATCTTGCAGGGTTCTTGGGATATGTCTTCTTCCGATCCTGGGACCTCCTTTGAAGCTTTGACAATCCCTTTAGGGTATGAACGGGGCGAGATCGTTGTGCTCGTTCACGAAGAGGATGCACCTTGAATGCTCGTCCGTCCGCACCTTGGACAAAGTAGTGTCACTGTGCTTGTCATCTTCGATCATACACCTTTGACATACTCGTCCACCGGGCGGCTTGACCCTTGCGAAAGAGTAGCCGTTCCGGGCCTTCACTGATCCAGGCGGATGTTTGTGAAGACGCTCCGCTTAGATAAGCGGACTGCGGTTGGTGAACTCGTGGCATGAGCTCCCAACATTACCTCCATCTCCATTCGAAGGGGCGACATCGCCAATGTGTCCTTCGAAACTTTCGCATTGCGATCTTTGGAGGCCGCTTCGATTACTCGAGGCGATGTCCGAGAGGAAAGGGCACTCCTTCCTTCGGTTGGCGGCAGAACGCTTGACAGCAGCATGCCAAGGTTCGCCGATGCTCGACGCTCAGACCATTTGCCAAATTGGTCGCTGAGTTGAGGCGTCGATTTGCGTTGGCATGTATCAAGTTCGTCCCACTCCTTGATGGATGACATTGCGCCGCTTGCGGGGCGACACTTGACGAGGCAGGCAAGGCTGACAGCTCGTCCACGAGTGTTTGCAAGTAATCAACGCTTTGCTCCATTCCTGAAAGTCATCGTGGCGTGGCAGGCGAGGCTGCGGCACGACAAGATGCTTGTGATTGATGTTCCTTGGCCGAAGGGATGATATTCTTTGGCCGAAAAGGGACTATGAACCTTGATATTTGTCTTTAAGTCAACTTCTCCCGTGAAGCGGTTGTGCACTTCATGTTGCATGACTGGGCATGCGATGCGACGTCACGAAATACCGAGCAGCGCCAGGTCGTCCTGATAGTGCATGACCGACAGTCCCTGAATGTGACACGGGTCCTCCGAGTTACACGACGCTCGTGTAAGCGATCTCATGATATGAGCAGCGCAAGACCATCATGCAGAGCATATGGCCACTCTTTGACGCAGCGCGACACTTCAGGATTCCCGACTGTATACCTGGGGTGGTTGATCTGCTCGAGTGAGCGACGCATGACCGTCCCGGTTAGGCGGGGCGATCAATCCGCCATCATGATGCATGACGGACGTTCCTTGACACGACACGGGTGTATGAGGAACATGCTGCGGGGCACGACTGGGCGTGCGGCGAGGAGGCTTGCCATGCCTTCCTCGTTGGCGTCCATGATCAAAGACCATGGTACCAGTGCGCCTGGGCGTGATGGAGTATTTGAGCGGAAGCACATTTCCTACGCCAGGGCACGTTGCGACGACACAAGCGAGTCATCGTCGCTGGGTAATCCGAGCAGGAAGAACTGCTCTAATACCACTTGTCACGGGGTCATTCTCGGACACTAGACCACGTGCGGCGACTAGGCGGATAGGCACCTAGCCAAGCCTGTTTTGAGTTTGCAGCGGAAGTTTTATGGTCGAGACGACTTTGCCGAGAGTCGCTCTTATAGGCATTCAATCACGGACATGACTAGAGTGTTGGACTACTCGTCACGAAACCGTGGCATTAGCGCGTTGCGGCACTAACGTTGGCGCTTGGGCGCTTAAAGTCCGAAGGGGCGACAAAGGGACCACGGGACGCCACGAAGGAACACCGATGTGGGTTGCCACCCCACGCTCAAGGCCATGACACTAGAATTAAAGGAAAGCTTGCTTGTATTAAATATGATGAAACATAACATACAATTGGGCCTCGGAAGGCACTAGTGAACTCCTCCCAGTGTACCGTAGGTATAGGAGTCTTGTTACATATTGAAGATGCAAAAGACGTACCCTACGGGAACGTCATCTACTTGGCCATTCATAAAGACGGCCTTACAAGATAAATGCCCTAAGGACGGATAACTTGGTACTCCGCAATATTACGCAGTGCGGGGCGGCTGCATGTGTTCCATGTTTTCGGCGCTGAGCGGCCGAGGGCTATAAGTTGAGCGGCACTGGTGCCGCGAGGCTTCACGCTTCGTGTCACGGGAAACTCCCCGTGACACGTAAGGGGGATGGTCCCCCCCCTACTTAAGCAGGGGAACGATCCCCCCTGCTTAAGTAGAGGGGACAAACATTTTTCGGTTTTGGAAATGAACTGAATTATAGTTTGTGTTCTCTACTTACTACTTTAGTCCCATTTTTTTCCGTTGGCTTGCCCTTTCCTAATGATATTTCCAATTAACCGTCTACCAATCTTTTTTCATGAACTTTTTAATCGCTTCAATAGAGATTTATTTTATTGCGAAAGAAAAACCAGATTACAGTGTTTATTCCTTTGCAGGATATCCACCAATAAATAATAGTTATGCTTAGACTTCATCACCATCATCAGTACCCATGGGAGATTAATCTCTGTATTCTATATTTAATCCTGACTATTTGGGCAGGTGATCGACAATTTCTAAAAAAATTCAGATATCCGTGGAATTTTCAGCATTTCTTTTCTTTTATTATTAGTGGCAGACCGTTCAAAATTCGGATTCGGAAAAAAATCTTTCCCTGAAATGAAACCCAAGAGTGATCAGTAACCAATTTCGTTTCCTTGGAGTATTGAGTTTATGTTCATACATGAAAAGTTTATTATGTTTCATCTGCATTTGTAGATTTACAATTGCGGTGTCGGCTGGCGGAGCTTACATTATTTCAGAAAAGACAGCTATGTTGGTCCTTACGCCCTTAGCATCTCTTGCATGGACTCGAATTATCATCCAAATATCTATAGATATCCATCCACAACAAGTGGTCTTCAATCCTTCATTGTTTTCAATAGCAGAAACGAAAACATGCTTCCTCTGAATTAGTCACAGGGATCACTGGGTGGTCTTCAATCCTTCATCGTTTTCAATAGCAGAAATGAAAACATGTTCCCTCTGAATTAGTCACAGGGATCACTGGATTTACTGGTGAAGCTAACAATTCTCAGTTATATTGAAAAGTTTTCATTGAAGACCAAAAGCACTCAGTGGAATTATACAAAGCGTTGAATCATCTCATCGATTTACATTGCATTGGAATCAATGGCATGGAGGGAAAGTGAGGTTTGGCAGTTTACAGGGTAGGAGCTCTCTCAGCAGCCCCGGAGATCACGGTGAGCAAGTTGTTTCCGAAGGGATCGCTCAGGTGCCGTGACAGGTTCTCCACCGGCCCTTCCCCTGTGACATAGGCCTGCAGGAAGAAGCCGAGCATCGCGAACATGGCCAGCCGACCATTCTTGATTTCCTTCACCTTGAGCAGTGCAGCCTGATCTGGGCCATTTGCCAGTCCAAGGGGATCGAATGGACCTCCAGGGTGGAGCTTGTCATCCAAATCCTAAAGAGGAAAAGCAAAAAGAATAACATGAGATCATTAATGATCAGATTTCTCATGTACAAACTAATATCAATGTTTTCAAACACGATTTTATCAGTGCGTGGTTATGATAAATTGGTCACACGAAGAGGAGTTTATAGTTACCAGTCCATTGATAATCCTGTAGTATTCAGCACCACCAACAAGCACAACCTCAGCAATGACAGCAAGAACAAGATTGATGGGAATGTTCTTTCCAAAGTAGTTCAAGGTGTTTCCATCGAGGAGAAGGGCACCAGTCTGCAAAATGTTGTGAACAAGGTCAGACTATAAGCATAATGTAGAGATATTAGTCAATGTATATTGTAAAGATCACTCAGACATTAAGAGACAATTCATTTCAGATCACTACTACATTGTTACAGAAAAGCTGCCTCTTTTGTTTAATCGCGTATGTCCGACTATAATTTATCAAGGGACAGTTGCCATCAGAATGTATACCTTGAACCAGACAGCCTCAGGGCCACAGTTGGCACCAAATTTGTTGAAGGCCTCTGGGATGATGAAACCGGCTGCTCCAAGCATAGCCCACCTTGCATGAACGAGTTCATAAGCTTGATACCTGCACGGTGAGATAAAAACGAATGCATTCATTCGATCATCCACTCAAAGTCACTGAACAAGGAAGAACTGAAGAAGTTTATGCGGCTTCCATACTTGGCAAAGTCTTCAGGTTTCTTGCTCAGACCAAAAGGGTCGTAGCCATAGCTGCAGGCGGAAAGATGCATGGAGTTAGAAAAATACAGGAGCAGAATTCCACCAGAACTACCTAATAGTAGCTTGCCAACTTACTCTCCGGGCACTTCTCCGTTGAGGTATTCCGGCACCTCCGATCGGTCGAGGAGGCCTTCCGGCAAGAAGATCCTCCTGTCAGGACCTGAAACCCATAAACAAAACGCATTGCAATTTGCATGCACGGAGTCAGCAACTCAATGTCGAATGTGCTTAGGATCGTAACTTGGCGCGGGGAGCTGGGATCGATTGAGACCTACCGTACCACTTGGCGAGCTCATCGTTTGCCGCGGCAACGACGGGGGCCTTCGACTTGGCAGGTGCAGCCTTCTTGGAGAACAGCACGACGATCTTGGAAGAGCCGGCGGCGGCGGCGGCGGTGGGGGCCGAGCGGGCGGGGGCCGGGGCGTTCAAGCGAGTCCCGAGCATTTCGGACACGCCGAGGGATGCCGGAGAGGCCGTTGCTGCGATGGAGGCCATGATCGTCGTCGGGTCCCGGCCGAGAAGAAGTCTCTTTGTCGTTGCTGTATGTAGTGGATGAAGTGTGACCGAGGGAGGGGGCGGGCGAGATGGCACTTTAAATGGTGGCTCTCGTTAGATTTGGTGGGGCCACTAGGGAGGACTGTGATTGGTCGGGACACCAGATAATGGAATCTAATTAGGAAGCACGGCGGCCCGGCCCGACCCGGAAAATCGGAAAAATAACCCGACCCGGATTAGATCCGGGTCGGGACCGGGTCTCTGGAATGGAAAACCCGTCGGTATCGGATCGGGACCGGGTCTACAATGTAGATACCCGATCCGGACCCAACCCGATATCATTTACTATATAAACCTTCTCTCTCTTTTACTCGATCCGCTCTCTCTCTCTTTTTCTTTCTCTCTCCCACCTCTCTCTCTCCCTCTCCCTCTCTCTCCCCCTCTCTCTCGCCCTCTTCCTCTCTCTCACGACGGCGGCGGCGGCGGCGATGGCGGCGACCCTCGACTCCGGCCGTCCTCTCCTCCCCTCTCCTCTCTCTCTACTTCGACCGCCTGACGGCCGGATCAGGCGGCCGGATTTGGTCGCCTGGCGGCCGGATCGGACGCCTGGCGGTCGGATCGGACGCCTGGCGGCCGGATCGGTCGCCTGGCGGCCGGACCTGTCGCCTGGCGGCCGGACCTGCGACCGGATCCGGTCGCCTGGCGGCCAGACCTGCGACTTGCGGTCAGATCCCCGGTCGCTGCGGCCGAATCGATCGCCTACGGCCGGATCGGTCGCCTGGCGGCCAGATCGGTCGCCTGGCGGCCAGATCGGCCGCGCGGTTGGATCTGGCGACGCGGATCGGCCACTGGCGGCCAGATTCGACCGCCGGATCTGCCAGGCAACCGGATCTGGCCGCGTCAGTGCCCGATCCGGCCGCTCATCGACCGCGGCCAGATCCGGCTGTCAGGCGCCGGATCTAACAGCCAATGATCGGATCGGCCGCCAATGATCGGATCTAATCGGCCGCCACCTGCCAGTATTTCAGATTTTTGGACTCAAACCCGGTTCGATTTTTGATCTATCGGGTCTGACCCGGTCCCGGACTCGGCCGGGTCCGGGTCAAGTACTGGGTCCGGCAAAAGTCGGGCCAGGACCGAGTCCGCTAGACCCAGACCCGATTCCGGGTTTGCTCTGCCCTAAATCTAATGGTGGGATTTGGTTGGCCTCTTGCTGATGACGCAGCACATGATGTTGTCCTAGATGGAGCAACGGTGGCCTCTGCCTCCCTTGTCTTGGAAACTTGTCGGATAGATGCAGCGGGACGCACAGTTCGGGGAGCACGAAGATTGCATAATGGTCACAGCCGGGGATTCTTACAATCTTATGTTACCAATCACATTGAACTTATGTGAAACTTTTTTAAAGTTACATAAATGAAATGGGTGCCTCTATTCCTATTTCAAAAAATATTATTATCACTTTAATTTATTAGATAGGAATAAAAATATTCTAACACTAATAAAAAAAAGTGGCAGTAGTATTTTTAAAGTGACAATAAAGCCACCCAAATGAAATAGGTGCTCTTATCTAATTTGTTCATTTTCCAACTTTGTAGAGCGGCTTTCGTTCACCACAATCCCATCAACCAATGAGTCAATTTCATTCGTGAAGCATCAACAACAAGAACATGGAAGAAATGTCAACTTGTCAAGTAATGAAGCTTCAGTGATGCTGCTGATCATAGAGCACAAAAACTGCCCAAATTAAGAAACTAGAAATGTCCAAATAAGATCACATAATTTTACTTTGTAATATTATGATTATTAAACTTCAAAAATATTTTAATGACGGTCATTGTGATTGACAATCGTCCATTTACTAGTGAGAATAGCGTGTGTCTACACGACATTACGTCAGTATTTATTTTTCAATTTTTTATAAAATAAAAATATCATATCAATATTTTTCTTTCTCATCCTCTCAAATTTAATTTTATATTTATATGGCCATTTGATTTTTTAAAATTGTTAGACACTATCATTCAACTTTTTAAAAATTCGGTATGGTCATCATTAAAATTTAAAATAATAAAAAGAGACACAATGAAATAAATAAATAATATAAAATATCTATTTATCAACGAGAGTCGATAGCTTCCATGAACAATGGCCCCTTAACTTTACAAGAATTTCAGTTCAATCCATCTTTACGTAGCACCTTTATGATGATACTGTAAATTTTTTTATTTTTATTTTATTATGTATTCTTATTTTTAAAATTTTTAATAATTACTGTGATTGAACTTATTAAAAGTTGAATGATAGTGTCCGATACAAAGTTAAGTTTGAGTCTAAGATGTGACATTTTTTATTTTTAAAATTTTACATGGAGAGAAAAAGATAAGTGCGCCAAGATTAAGTCAACAATCCATCAATAGATAGACGATAGCCGATCCCAATGAACTATGGGGCTATTTGGATATTGGAATTATGGTTCTTTTGAGTTTGAGGTGAATAGTTAAATTGACAGATTAGTTAGAGGGTGTGTTTGGATGGAGTAGAGCGTAATAAAGGTTGTTGATGTAATAAAAAAAAATAAATGTGATAGATTAATTTTAGTGAGTGTTTGAATAAAAATAGATATTATAAATATAAAATAATTACTAATTATAAAAATAAATGTATAACTTAAAATTTTATTAAAAAATATAAGTTAAATATGATAAATAAATTTTTAATGAATTATATTTAATAAAATATTAATTTTTAATAAAAAAATTAAGTAGCAAAAATGTTATACTAATTTTTTATAATAAATATTTTATATATGATAAATAAATTATTTTATATAAGAAAGGTAAAAAAGAAAAAAATAATAAAATAAAAACTTTGTAAAATCGAAAAAAGGTCACACCCAAAAAAAAAAGGAAATAAAGGTAGGAACACCGCCTGATATCACCAAAATGAAGGTGGAACCCAGGTCACGTAGCATTAGTTTCATCTCATTTAATGCAATATGCTTCAATCTCGATCTCAGAAACCAAACTGCATGAGGACATTTGGGGAACTAAGTGAACTAAGGGCTTGTTCCACCTAGTTCCAGTTACAAAGTGAATTTGAACTATTATATATTGAAATACTATTGACAATAGTATGATACTAAAAATAAAATAAATTCTTTTGTAAAACATAATAACCCAAAATCAAATAAATGAGCTTCCTTCTTGTTGATGATTACTTAGTAAGCAAAAAGAACAAAGTAGAAAACTTAAATGTGAATTTAACATGTTAAAATTATCTAATATATACATATGAGAAAGAGAAAGAGAGAGAGGAATATTAAGGTGCATACACACTTAGGTGCATACAAGTGTATACAATTTATCACATTCGTCGGATTCAGTATTGACGGTTAGGATGAATGCGCTTGAATCGGAGAAGAGCCTGAGCCTACAGCGGTACATTTTTGGGCGATGGATAGGCATCGAAAGATTCGACAAGGCTCCGACATGAGCGTCCTTGCTGTCACGCCGACGAGTGCAAAAGGGGGGTGTGGCCCCCTCCTTTTTGTTGCCGCGCCGACAAGTGCAAGAGGGGGGGCATCAGCCTCCCTCCATGACTACGTCGGCGAGGTCACAGAGGAGGGCCAATGTCCCACTCCTTTTTGTTATCACGTCGACGAGCGCGAAAGGGGGGCATCGGGTCGATGCTTCCATTTTGTTGCCGCGCCGATGAGCGCAAAAGGAGGGCATAGGCCCCCCTTTTTGCCGCCCCCCTCCCCTCCCCCCCATTTTTGCTGCCCCTTTTGCCGCCCCCCTCCCCTCCCCCCCCCCCCCCCCCCCCCCCCCCCCCTTTTGGGGTCACGCCGATGAGCGCGAAAGGGGGGGGGGGGGGGGGGGGGGGGGCGTCGGCCCCCCTCTGCGAACTCGCTGGTGAGGTCGCAAAGGGGGCCCGACGACCCCCCTCTTTTCGCCGTCGTGCCTGAGAGCCCGAAAGAGCGGCCCACCTTTTGCTGCATGCCGACGAGCGAGGAAGGGGGGCCGACGCCTCCGCTGCGTCGACGACCGGTTGGTTGACCAAAGCGTGACGAGTTTGAACGAAGTGAACTGCGTGTGAGGCATTTGAGGAGCCAGTTCAAGCGCATCTCATCTTAGGCGTTGGAGGCAGATTGAAGGGACAATATAGCACCTGTATGCACCTGTGTATGTGCACCCTTATATTCCTCATATATATATATATATATATATATATATATATATATATATATATTAAAAGAAAAAAGTCTTAAGACAAAATTATGTTAAAATTATGTCTTAATTGCATTAAATTTTTATGATATATAAATAATTTTTTGAATTTGGTGAGATAATTATTGTTAGGCAAAATATTTTGCATAATTTCTAAATAATTTTAAAGTTTAGATATGATAATGTATAATACTGAAATAAATAACAAAAATGTTAAAATTTGACTATAAATTCAAGACTAATGGTATCATTTAACTTAATCCCACATTTGAGTTTACAAAATCAAAAGAGAAGGGTGTCACTATAAAAATATTAAAAATTTATAATTTTGGTAGGTGTGTTACCGTGATGTCCATTTTTTATCACTAAGGTTTAGAATTTTGATAAAAAATTGTGTTTGATGCTAAAATAAAAATATTGAATAAATTTTGATACTTATTTGTATAAAACTCAAACATAATATTCATACCTCATATCTATATCATATCATAAGAAAAAAATGACTTTATATGTTAATTATTAAGCCAAATATATATCTAATTATATTTAAAATTTTATATTAGATATAAGGAAAGGTAAAACAATGGCACTTTCAAAATAATTAATTCTTAAAATAAATGTGCATATGATAAATAATTTGTTGTATATATTATTAAAATGAACAACCAAAAAAATTGATTGTAAAATAATTTTAAATTGAAGGAGAGTAATTTATATTATTTAATTTGTTCCACATATGTTCCATAATAATAATAATAATAATAATAATAATAATAATAATAATAATAATAATAATAATAATAATAATAATAATAATAATAAAATGCACTTCCAGAGCACATTATTCTTAGCATCCCTCCGGAGCGCATCTGATTCGTCCATTGGGAATCAACGATTGATGCACAAAATCTCCTCTTCTCTAGAAGGATGTCGCATCTATTGCTCTCGGAGGGGAGTGCTCGTCTGGTGGCTGAGTGCTCGTCTGGTGGCTGTTCCTGCCCGGCGAAAAGGGTGCTCGGGCTAGGGGATGCTTTATTTGATGAATGACGAAGGACTCTCCGAAGAAGGAATAGGTTCGGCTATGATGGAGGAGGATTGCTTGCGACGTCAAGCTCTTTTCGGCGAACTGTGAATGAGATTTTGAGTGGGGGGGGGGGGGGGAGGGGGGTTGGGGAGGGGTGGGTGGTAGATGTCAATTCACTCTGGGCTGTCCAATGAAGAAAATCCGCTCGTCCAGAGCTGTCTGAACTAGGAGTTCGGGGTGCTCCTCCGTGATGGCTGGCAAGTTCGACTACAGTCATTGATCTCTGGAGTGACTACAGTCATTGATCTCTGGAGTGACTACAGTCTGAACCAGTAGTAGTAGTAGTAGTCATCTACTATATCCTATATAATATTTTTGCTAAAAGTATAATATCTATTTATATATAAAATAAAAATAGTAGTAGTAGTTCCTCATCATTATCATCATCTACTATAACCTATATAATATTTTTGCTAAAAGTATAATATATATTTATATATAAAATAAATAGACCTATGTTACATGGCATGCCCATAATATTGATAACATTTTTTAAGTAATGAAGGCTTATGAATGTGCAGAATAATTTTATTAAACATATAATATCTTATAACATACAAGAAGAATAAGATATTTGGCCAGTGTCAAATATTCATGTGCCATATAAAATGTTATAACCAATTAAAATGTTAATTTATACATACTAATCAAATGGTGGATTAGTAACTAAAAAATATTGAATAAATAATCATAAGAGATAACTACAATATATCATTGACATATAATTTTAAAATCATAATACATATGGTTATATAGGAACCTTTTTTTATCATAACTCAGCCATATCTATATTGTAGTTTAATTATTTAATAACAAAGTGATCGATCAAATGAAAATTTCCCAACATGAACATTTTAGCAATAATAAATATATGATATGTTTAAAACATTAAAATTAAAATATGTTTAAATAATAATTGAAATAATATATATATATATAGTTGTCATATGTTTTCATCTCATAAAGGGGTAAATTCACTAATTACCCTCCAATTAAACGTTTTTCCGTTGCTACCATCCAACTTCATTTTGTAACTAGACTGTCCTTCTCTTTTAACTTCTTTCACTAAATGCTCTTTCGACTTGGAATAGTCAATTTTTTATTGTTTCTTTGACTATCACATTATTTTAAAATCAAAATTATATAAAATATTAAAAATAAAAAAATAAAAAAGGGATGCACGTGTCATATGATCATTTTTCGTTCGATCGACTCATGCGACGTCTAGACATGCCTAACGTCTAGACAAGATATTTTGAGCATTTTGCAAAATTTTTCTTATGTCACTTTCTCAATGTCACGACTTTTTTGGGACGCTTGGTCCCGAGGGGATGCTTCGATGGAGGTGTTTGCGAACAAATGGGCGTCTAGATGAAACGCTCGATCGCTTGGGATGCTTTGTAGGTTATCAACCCATGCTCGAGGCACGATGCTAAATTATGAGAAGCTTTGAAATCTTTGTTGAGTAAATAGAATGATTACAAAGGGATTTAGGGGAGAACTAGCGGGTCTCTCCTACTATACCTTAGGCATGCGAGTCAGCTTTGTGACGTGTGATGTGAAAGACAAGCTAGGGGGTGCATTTTTCTGAAGTGCATATTACAAAATTGTCATCATCACACTTGAAAATAAAACTAAGTTACAAAAGTGGGCTAAACAAGGAAAAGTACAAGGAAATAATATAATTCGACGCTTCTAGGAAAGCTCTCGGGACATTCTCCCCCACTCAAGTCAATGACGTTTTTGGAGCTGCAGCTTCAAATTCTTCAATTTTTTCCTTGAATTGCCACAAAGCTTTGACTGTCTCCAAACTTGCGTCGGCGTCCAATCTTCTGCTCCATCTAGCAAGATACTCCTTTTTTCTTATTCTTCACGCGGATGGCGAGACTTCTTCAACTTGATTAGTGAACTGCTGATGGATGGCCGGCGGGGTGCAGTTTAAAACCCCATGCCTAGGATCTTCAAGGTCTTCGATGTAGGACTTGAGCAGATTGACATGGAAAATAGGGTGTTGTTGCATCTATGGCGGGAGCTCAAGCTTGTAGGCCACCTTATTTATCTTCTTCAGGATCATGAACAGGCTCTCGTAGCGCCTAACAAGGCCTTTGTGCAGATTCTTTCCACTTAGTCGAAGGCGTTGGACCAACTTCAAAAGGATCAAATCCCCAGCTTCAAAGTTGACGTACGTGTCAGGGTGTTTGCCCACTTCTCCATGCACTTCGATGCCTTGTGTAAACATGCCCGAGCCATATTAATCTGCTCATGTCATTCCCTCGCCATGCGATGAGCGATGTGGACTTTACTACTATAAGAGTGGTGATGACTTGTAAAGTGAGAGATTGCTACTCTATCACTATCTCGAAGGGACTGCGATTGGTTGACTCGCTTCGTTGTAGGTTGTAGGAGAATTGTGCAATGTCGAGTAGCTTCGCCTAGTTCTTCTATTGTCACTCACATAATGACGCAAGTAGATTTCTAATATATAATTCATCCTCTCAGTTTAGCCGTCGGTTTGATGATGAAGAGAGGTGGAGAAGTACATGTTGTAGACCATCAGCTTGAACAATTCCTTCCAAAAGTTACCAGTGAATCGCACATCTTGATCACTGATGATGCTTTGAGGAAGGCCCCAATACTTCGCGACATGCTTTATGAATAACTTCGCAGCTTCAATGCCAGGGCAAATTACGGAGCCGACGGCAAAGATGGCATACTTGAAGAAGCGATCAACGACCACCATGATGGTACCCGCCCCTTCATACTTTGGGCAGGTCCATGATGAAATCTATGGAAACATCTTTCCATGGTCGTTCTGGAATAGGAAGATGTTTCAAATGTCCGACGAGCACTTGATTGATATTCTTGTCCTACTGACAAACAAGATATGTCTTCACAAAAGCTTCAACATTATCCTCCATCTTTGACCAGAAGTAGTTGTCCTCGATGAGTGCCAAAGTGTAGCGGATGCTCGGATGTCTCGCCCACTATGAGTCATGGCACTCCTGCAAGATTGCACGTCGTAAGTTGTCGAATAGTGGAACGTAGATGCGATATTCCTTGGTGAAGATTAGCCCATCATCCACCCAAATTCGACGTGTCTTTTTCTCCTTTGCTTGCTCGAGCAAATTCTTTGTTGTGGGATCCGACTCCAATCCCTTCATGATCCTCTCGATCATGTCGGCCTGAGAGGAGTTCATGGCTGCCAATTCCGCACATCGATTGAGAGCGTCGGTAATGACATTTTTTCATCGATCTTGTACTCCATGACATAGTCAAAATCTGCCATAAAATCTTGCCACATTGCCTACTTTGGTGGGAGTTTTTTTTTGTGTCTTGAAGTAGCTTGTCGTGACATTATCCATCTTAATGTGAAATCACGATCCAAGTAGGTAGTGCCGCAATGTCCTAAGACAATGAATCACTACGGTCATCTCCTTCTACTGAACAGCGTAGCATTACTCCGTGTCATTGAGTTTGCGACTGTCAAATGTCACGAGATGCCCTTCCTACATAATAACTCCGATAGTATAATCAGCTCATAAGGCTTGGTGTGGCCTGGCAGGATGAACACCGATTCCTCCGTCATGGCCCTCTTGAGGGCGTCGAACGCTTCTTGGCATGTAGGCATTCACTCCCACTTCACATTCTTCCGAAGGAGATTCGTCAAAAAAGTCATCACATGTGAATACCCCTCGACGAATCATCTATAGTAGTTCGTCAGGTCAAGGAATGAACGCATATCGGGAACCCGCTTGGGCGGCGCTCATTCCATGATAGCCCGAATCTTCACACCATCCATCTTCAGCTTGCCACTTTCGATGATGGCATGTCCCAAGAAATGCACTTTCGATTGAGTGAAGGCGCACTTCTCCTGCTTGACGTATAGCTGACTCTGCCACAATATCTCGAACACTTATCGAATGTGCTCGATGTGCTCCTCCAAAGTGTGGCGGTAGATCATGATGTCGTCGAGGTAGACAACTACGAACCTACTAAAGGTTGCAATACCTTGTTCATGAGGGTGCAGACGATTGCCGGGGTGTTGGTGACGCTGAAAGGTATCACGAGAAACTCGAATGAGCCATATCTTGTGACGCACACCATCTTCTGCACATCTTCTTCGGAGATCCGGACTTGCCAATAGCCCGAATGAAGATTCAACTTGGTAAACCAACTTGCACCGCCAAGTTGGTCAAATAAGTCTGCCACAAGGGGGAGGGTACTTGTTCTTCATCGTAAGCTTGTTGAGCACCCTATATCGATACACATCCGGAGAGATCCATCATGCTTCGTTTGAAAGATAATTGGGGCGCCATATGGGGACTTCGAGAGTCGAACATATCATGTATCCAATAGTTCGATGAATTGCTTACGGAGTTTTGTGAGTTCCAAAGGGGTTAGTCGATAGGAGACTCCATGTAGGAGCTTTCATCTAGGAACCAAGTCGATGACATGATCCACTTTACACTTCGGAGACAACCGCTTTGAGAGTTCGGGGGGCATGACGTCCACAAAGTTCTCAATGGTCTCAAGAATTTTCGGAGGTATTGGAGTGGAGGGCCCCAAACCTTCTAAGATGACAATCGCTAAGAAGGTGTGCTCCTATTTTCGCATCATTTGCATAACAGAGAGGATCTTCTACTTCAAATCTCCGTCTTATCTTACGGGAATGTTGTAAGGTCCTTGGGGTCGAAGATGACCATCGAATTTGTGAGTAGGATGTCACATGCAATAATGTGTCATATAAAAGATATTCCCACCACCACTTCTAATTCATCCACTGATGCCACCGTCACGTCGAAGCTTTTCGACTACTTACGGATGCGAACCTTCACTCCAGGAAAAATTTTTATGGTCGAGATAGACTTCGCGTTCATCATCTTAAACATGGCATAAGTATTCTTTAGTGGCAGCTTCAGCTTCTTGGCCGACACTTCTGATACGAATAACTTCGATGCTCCCGTGTCAATGAGCACATTTAAGACTTGCCCGTTCAACTTGATGTCCGCATAAAGTTGAGCAACCGATGAAGAACCCTTCGAGGCATTGATGGCACTAAGGATGTGCATTGAACTAAGACACGCTCCTCATTCTCCTTCTCGTCGGGACGATACATAACATTCATCATCGCCGTTTGCAGGCAATCGCTTGTCCAATGCGGACCCTTGCAATTGTAGTAAGGTTTTGGAGGTTTTTCATCCCTCCTGAATATGTCATTATTAGGCCTGATGTCTTGTTGGCCCTTCCTTTTGTCTTGATAGTGTGGCTTGCCTACTTGCGAATTTGGCTTTTCTTCCCCACCATTGTCCTTGCCCAGGGTCTTTGGTGGTGGAATGCTCGTTTTGGCTTACTCCACGAGTAATTCAGCAGTGGCAACTAGCGAGCGGAGGTTGGGACAATTTCGTCGCTTTAACTCTATCTTAGCTAAAATCTTCAAACCCTTGACGAAAACCGTTAGTAATGTGTCTTCGTCCACCTAAGAGTTCTGTAGGCGGAGCTCGGTGAACTCTTTCGTGTACTCCTTCAACGTGCTCTTCTGAATGTTGAACAACACAATCTTGACCTCCAATCCCAACTTGGCAGAGCAAAAAGTAATTGGTAATTTGCCTTTTGAACTTGTCTCATTTCTCAATGGGATCGACGTTGCCACGTTCCACGTCGTTGTAGTAACACCGCCACCATAAACTCGCCGCATCTTACAAGTAGAAAGATGCGATCTTCACACTCTTCACTTCTGAAGTCGCGCCCAAGACCTCCATGTACCGTCATATGTTACACGAAGGTGATTGATCACCTTTGCCGACCTCTCACCTAGGTAGAGCCTCGGCTTTGGGACCAAGATAAAAATGTTTAAGGAAAATATTTAAAATATAAAGATAAGGGATCAAGATAGAGTAAATGATAATTACAAAATGTAATAATTTTTTAAAAAATAATTTCAAATAAATTTAGTTTATTATGATATATTTACTTATATAAGTTTCCAAGAGAGAAATATTAGATAGACTAAAAAATTATATTTAAAGTTATATTTTTAATAATAATTAAATACCTTAAAATAATATTTTTATTTTATAATTAAAATATTTATTTTATTTGTATTTTCAGACCATAGCAAAACTATTTACAAAATTATATTTTGCTGCAATTCGAATAAGAAATTATTTAATTTATATATCTAATCATTATTAATGTATGATCATATAGATAATGATAAATATTGTTAAAATTTATGGGGTCAATTGACCCCATAGAACACCATGTAGGCCCGCCCGTCATGTACAGTAATTAATCTTCTTATGGGTATCATATTTCGAATTTGATGCCCTTTTATTTTAACTAAAGAAATAAAAGAAAAGGAAAATGAAAAAATAGAAAATTGAAATGGATCTCAATAGAAAATTTGTTCCACTGTACACAAGAAACAGAGCAAGCTGCAGCTATTCGTAGGCCCAACGAAAGCCCACTACAAGCAGTCGACACCTCCCTTCTTTTTTTCTTCATTTTTCCATTCCTTTGGTATACTAAGATTTGGACTAAAATTGATTTTTATGCTATTCGAATAAATCTGTAAGGAAAAATTCTAGAAACTGAAAAACTAAAATATCAATCTGACAGGTAGGGCTGAGCAAGTTTTGCCCGAGTCTAAATTTTTTAGATTCGGTATCGGTACCGGTCCGACCAAATCACGATTTAATCAAATCGGGAATAAATATTAAAAAATAAAATATATAACAAATTTATACAATTAATAAAATCAAATCACAATTTGATTAAATAAATATCAAATTAGCTTAAAATTACATCAATTTATCATATAAAAAGTCAACAACATTTATTTTAAAACATTTTAAAATGAAAAAACGTCCATCAAATTAATAAATAATTAAAATTATTATCATAATAATTATTTTTTTTATTATAACCGAGTCGGGTCACGGGTCGAGTTTTTATATATTGGAGCCAGTCCTAACTCGCGATCCACCGGATTTTTTATTTTTTGGATCCGGTCCCGACCCGATTTAGAATCGGACTGGGAATATTTTCCGGATAACCGGGTTGGTGCGGGCCTGTTCTTTAAATTAAAAAAATAGGCGATTTTAAAACATAAAAAACCATCCGAAAAGTCTGTTGAAAACCTACGTAATTAAAATTATATAAAACAGACTTTATCATTATTGTATTTTAAATACTTATATATAAAAAGTACTCAATATATATATATATATATATATATATCATAAATAGTAGTGTACAATGGTTGACGTCAATTTATAAATAAAACAACAGTTAATAATGTCACTTTTATGTAAAAAGGATGTTCACTTGATCGAGTCAATTGACGATTTGATCCGACCCGGCTTATTTAGGGTCCCCTCGGCTGCGTTTGGTACGGGAATATTGAGAAAACTTTAGTTCTCGAGAGCTAATTGATGTGATAAAAAAGTTTAAATTGGTGTTTGGATGAAAAAGTGTAATGATGAGATTTAAAAAGTTGATTTGATAGATAAGTTTTAGTAGGTGTTTGGATAAAAAGTAAGAACTAAGAATATAATTTATTATTTTTTTATTATTTATTTTATTAAGTATTAATAGATGTTTGAATAATTATTATATTATTAAATTATTATTATTATTTATTTGATTAAATATTTTAAATATTATTAATATTATAATTTTAAATATTATAGTAAATCTAAATATCCAAATATAATATAATTTTTTATTAAAATAATTGAACATTTTTATTATAAAATATTTTAGAATTATTACAACGTAAACTTTTAATTAATTATATTTAAACATTTATTTAATAAGATGACTAATTGTATTAATAAATAACTAAATTATATATACTTATATTACATAATAATTAAAAAATGAATGAAAGAAAAAAAAATTCAAAAGTTGCGACTAACAAGAAGTAAAGAAGAAAAAAAAAGGCAGAACTTTTGGTCAAAATATTTTATAAAATGTTCTGGCGCTAAAAATTCTCCACCAAAGCAGCCCTCGGTACTTAATAGAGATTTCAACTATAATATTTATTAGATTTTCATTTGTCCGTTTAGAATATTAGAGTGGGAATCGGAGAAGAGGAAAATAGACCAAGGTTTTGTTATTTGTCTGTTTCCATGCAATCATCGTTCATCATAAAACAAAATAGAGACTGCAACACCAAAGCGTTAAAATCAGATATCAATGTCGACATCCCAGAACATTTAAGTATCAAACTAATTAAGAAAATAAATGCTTGAAATCTAGGAAGAAAGAAATGAAAGATGGTGGTGCTGTGGGTGCCCAGATGCCATGCACAGATCAAACTTCATGACCGCTCCCATGCTCCAGGTCTGGCTCTGAATGCTACTCATGGTTGCCTCCGCTGCTGGATCCCTCTCCCTTCTCGAATATCGACCAGTTGTACCTTTGGAGCGCCTCCGTTGGACCTTGCGGCATCTGCAGACACTGCAGGTCAACAGCTGCCGGCGGATACTGCGAGGCCTTCCCGCCTGACGTCCACCAATAGCTGCTCCAGAGTCCAGCCTCGGTTGCTACATCGATTGGTGCCATGTTCGCAGGCGATTCTCTGATCCAGTTCTGCGGCTCCTCCTCCTCCTCCATCGGCGCCTTACCGTGCGCTAGCATGGAAAAGTTATCGCACTGGCTCTCCGCTGGTGCGCAGTCGCGCGATTGCGCCCACCAATTGTTCTGCATGTTCAGAGAATGCTCCATCGCTGGATCCTGCGCCGGCGTCTTTTCCAGTAGCATGTTCTGAGTCCGCGGATCTTCCATCAGTGTCCTGTCCCCCGCTTGCACAATCTCGCCCGTCAGCAGACTCTGCATCTGCAACTCCGCCAACGCTGCATCCATCCACCAGTTTCCACCTCCCTGTGTTTTCTCACCCGCCGGCGCCGGCGTCGGCGGAAGCGTGGCCGTGGTCAAGGCGACGCCGGGGCCGGGCGCCGCCGGTGTAGCGGCGTCCTGCAAAGCCATCGCGCGCCACCCCTGCGCGAACCGCACGCGCTCGATCCTGTCGCTGACGGTCTTGAACTTCAAGTTCAGCACCTGCATGAGGCTATCCAGGTCGGCCGTGCTGACGTCCTCCAGGCTCCTCCCGGCGATGCACTGGTGCATGAGGATCATGGACTCGAGCTCCGCGTTCTCGCACTCCACCCGCCGCAGCTGCTCGACGGCCTTGTCGACCCGCTCGCGCATGAAGCTCTCCCGGTCGATCATCTTCTTGCTCTTGTCCTCCACCGGCATGTTCTTGAGGGACGTCAGGATTTCGGTGGCCCCCGGTAAGGGCGGCCACACGTCCGCATGCTCCTGACCCTCCCCGAAGACGACGACGCAGACTCTGATGTCGCACAGGGTGGCCAGCTCTCTGGCCTTCTTCATGAGGCTTTCCTTTCTCTTCTTGAACGTGGAGTTCCGCACAGAGTAGCGGGCGATCCGGGCGAGCTTCATCTTCTTCCTGGCCATGTCTTCTTCCTCCACCTCCTCCTCCTCCACGTCCTGTTCTTCTACAAGTTCTGCATATATAAAGAGGAGGAGGCATCATTATGATAAAAACACAAGGTTTCCTTATGTTGAAGGCCAAGTTAATTAATTAAGATTTTTTTTCTTTTAAATTTTAAGTCCTCTTTTGGTATGTTTCCGAGTAACATCTGCGCAGAGAGACTTTTTATTCAAATACAAATCAGTTTTGATTTTAATTATTGCAAAAGATATTTGAAATCTTTATTTCCTTTTTTTTTAATACAAAACATAAATAAAAAAGGAAAGCTTTTGACAGAAATTAACATAATAATCCACCTTTGTTTACGGAATACTTTTTAAAAATTTACTTCCTTATTTTAGAGTTGGACTCCTACTCAATTTAGAGTCCTCTGTCTGAGAAGAGGAGTCCCTATTAGAAAAGTTGCAACAAACCTCGTCTTTTAAACTCCTAACACTCTCTATAACCCCCATCTCCTTTAATGGAAGCCATTATTTTTCCCCGCATCTGTTGGAGAACCCAGTGGTGCGGCGCATGAGGTCACTGCTGGTAGTCAGGAACAAGGCTACGGGGATATGCTGGATCACAAGGGGGAGACGAGAAGGAGGCCGTTCCAGAAGATTCACTTACACTGTGTGAAGTAAACGAGAGGAAGAAAAAAAAAAAGGGAAGAAAAAATTTACATTTTAATTTGGGATTGAAATAAAATAGCACAATTAAAGAGAAAGGAAGGAAAAAAAATAAAAATTCTCTTTCATTTTCTTTCTTTAAAATTTTATTCAAACAAAAAAAAAATTTTCTCTCCCCTTCCCTCTCTTTACTCTCCTTTCACTTCAATCCAAACACAATGTAAAAAGAACATGAAAAGGAGATGAATTATTGAATCAACTTTGGATGGGATTGTTAACAATAGTTTTGCATGATCTTAGTGTTGAAATAGTATGTGCTTATTATTTTTCATGATTCTCCTTATATCTTCTAAGAAGTGAAACCACATAAAAATCAAGCAATCATCACCACGATTTCTCTAGAATCCTAGAACTTGAACCGGATGTATAGTTAGGGGTGTTCACGGAATCTGTCTATCGTCAAGTTCAATTTTGTCTCATTTGTCATTATCAAGCATGGTTAGAGGGTCTCTCCATCATAAGTTCAAGTAATTCAATAAAATTGTCCTGACTCACGTTCTGATAATGACAAGGTAAAATGAATTCTAACTATGAAACTTGTTAGATGTTTTAATTTAAAAAAAAATCGAGCGAAAGATGTAAGAGAACTTTTTAAATGAAAAATCCACTCGGAGTACCATCGTCAATTCGTCATCTTAAACTCCAAATGCTGCCTAAATTCTCGTATTGACTAATTAAAATTATCTATTTTATCCATTTCCCTTTTTTTTCTATTACCATGGAAGATCTTAAGAACTTAATACAAACAAACGCATAGTGTTTATTGATGAGAATCAATCTTAAAAATCTACTAATCTAGAAAACCCAGATTACCAACATGCATTGCATACTATATTACAAAGTAGTATTAGGAATCATGGAAAGATTGTCAAAATATATGCAATTTTCATTAATATTCATGCCATCCAAGCATCAGAATACGAAGCCTAAAGAATATATTTGTGGGTTTCTCATGTACATTGATGGGAAAATTCGAGAACAAGGAGAGAAGATCGTAGAGAGATTGCAGAAAAATAGAGGAGACACACGAAATTTACCCAAGTTCACCCTTGAGATGAGGGCTACGTCCTGCAAGGAGGTTCCACTATATGTTTAGGTTTACAGCCGTCACACTAAATTACATCAGAAATTAGGCTATTAATAACCTCTCCAAACCGGGTTTAAAACCCAAACAAACAGAGAAAAACCTAATCCGAACCACACGGGCCGGCTAAACAAAAGTCCAAAACCCGTCTACCGCCGTCGGGGGGCGGGGCCCCCCGAACCCCCCCTTTCATTCGTACGCCAGCAATACTGTTAATTGGGTAATACTCAGATTCCCCTAAGCTCACGTGGGCGAACCCGGTGTGAGAAACAAGGGGCCCTGAAGTATTCACCAACTCTAACATTCTCCCACTTGGTGGATACTTCACACCAATGAGAGCCTTGTCAGCAGCATTCTTCTTCAATCTGACAGCAGTAGAGCACCATTCAAATTTTACACATGTAACTGCTTTAGTCAGAAAATCAGAACTATTCTCTGTTGTATCAACCTTTTCAAGCTGAACCTCTTTCTTTTCCACCTTTTCCCGAATAAAGTGGTATTGGATGTCAATATGCTTTGTGCGTGAGTGAAATGCAGGATTCTTAGCTAACTGAATAGCACATTGATTATCACATCTCACCTCTATAGCACCTTGCTCAAATCCGAGCTCCAAGCACAATCGCCGTAGCCATATGGCCTCTTTTGCAGCATGAGTAAGAGCCATATATTCTGCTTCTGTAGAAGAAAGTGCTACCACGCTTTGTCTCTTGCTCATCCAACTTAGTGCAGCCCCAAATAATGTAAAAACATATCCGCTAGTGGACCGTCTACTATCAATGTCTCCACCCCAATCAGCATCTACATGGCCCACAATATCAAGCATCTTTCCTTTTTCCGCACCTTCAAAGCACAAAGCAAAATCTGAAGTTCCACGAAGGTACCTGAAAACTCTCTTGATAGCATTCCAATGTTCCCTGCCTGGGTTAGACATATACCGACTCAAGACTCCCACTGCTTGAGCTATATTTGGACGCGTGCAAACCATGGCGTACATCAAGCTGCCCACTGCACTTGCATATGGCACACGGTCCATCTCTTCGGCTTCTTCATCCGTCTTCGGGCATTGCTCTGCAGAAAGTTTGGTTCCTAGAGACATTGGAGTACCCACTGGCTTGCAGTCCGACATGTTAAATTTCTTCAACACTTCTTTTATGTACTTCTCCTGTCCTAGCCACAACTTTCTCTTCTGACGATCCCTTCTAATCTGCATACCCAAAATAAAATTCGCTGGTCCCAAGTCTTTCATCTCAAACTTCTTGGCCAACAAACCTTTCACTGAATTCACCATCTTCGTACTGTTTCCAATCAGCAACATGTCATCCACATACAGTGTAAGAATGACAAACTGATCTCCAACTCTCTTCACATAAACACAATGATCTGAATCTGAACGTACAAACTTGAGTTCGAGCATGTACGTATCAAACTTCTGGTACCACATTCTTGGCGACTGCTTCAATCTATACAAAGACTTCTTCAATTTGCACACCAACTTCTCTTTACCTTGAACCTCAAAGCCTTCTGGTTGTCTCATATATATCTCTTCCTCCAAGTCCCCATGAAGGAATGCCGTCTTCACATCCATCTGCTCTACCTCAAGATTATATGCTGCTGCCAGAGATAGAACAAATCTGATTGAAGTCATTTTCGCCACGGGAGAAAAAATCTCATCATAGTCGACTCCCTCAACCTGAGAGTACACTTTAGCTACCAGCCTCGCCTTGTACTTCTCTACAGACCCATCCGGTTTCAGCTTTCGCTTGAACACCCATTTGCAACCAATTGCATTTCTATCCTTAGGCAATTTACACAAACTCCATGTTTCATTCTTATCCAGTGACTGCATCTCATCTGCCATAGCAAGCTCCCACTGATTTGCATCATCCATAGACCTTGCATCTTTTACAGAACTAGGTTCTTCTCCGATGATGCTCAAAGCATGAAACGAACTCAGAGCACTAAGAGAGTATCTCAAAGGTGCTCTTCTTTCTCGTGTCGATCTCCTGAGAACTAGTATGGTAGTACCAATATCTGGGTCTTCATCTGAATCTGCATCTTCAACTTCATTAACCGAGTCCTCTTGATCCAGTTCTATAACAGACTCAACTGAAGTATCTTGTGCATCCACCTCTGAAGTTTCAGAATCAGAATCTTCTTCAAGCACTACCACTTTCTTAGGTTCATCACCTTTTTGAACTTCAACTTGGGAACATGATTCACGGAAAACAACATCCCTGCTATAAACAATAGTCCTTGACTTTGGATTCCACAGTTTGTAGCCCTTGATCCCTTCCTTGTATCCGACAAATATGTTTTTTTCAGATTTACTATCAAGCTTACCCCGCTTTTCCTTGGGTATATGAACATATGCGTCACATCCGAACACCCGAACATGAGACAAATTTGGCTTCTTCCCAAACACTGCCTCATAAGGTGTCTGATCCTTCACTGATGAGGTCGGTGAGCGGTTCTTCAGGTAGTTTGCTGTGGCTACAGCTTCTGCCCAGAATTCTTGCCCCAATTCAGCCCAACTCAGCATACATCTGGCATTCTCTATGAGTGACCGATTTAACCTTTCAGCTACTCCATTCTACTCAGGTGTATATGAAGTTATCTTCTGCCTAGCAATACCATTGTCCACGCAGAAATGCTCAAACTTATCTGAACAAAATTCACCTCCATTATCTGTACGAAGGACCTTGATCTTGCAGCTCAATTGATTTTCCACCAAAACTTTAAATTCTCGAAACTTATCGAATACATATGATTTATTCTTGATAAAATAAATCCAACTGTATCTCGAAAAATCATCTATAAAAGAAACATAGTACCTGGACCCTCCAATAGATGGAGTCGGAGTTGGTCCAAAGACATCACTATGAATCAGTTCGAGAATCTTCGTTGCTCTTGAACCTGTGTGTTGAAAACTGACTCGGTTCTGTTTTCCATGGAGGCAATGTTCACAGAACCCGAAGCCCACAGAACAATCCGGAACTCCTTCTACCATCTGACTTGATGCTATAGTGGAGAGTCCTTTTTCACTGATATGGCCTAATCTCCGATGCCACAACATAGATTTGCTGTCTTCATCTTCTTTGGCCTTTTTAGAAATAAATCCGCAGCCCACAGATATTGTCTCTCCGAGCAACTTGTACAACGTGCCATAGCGAACCCCTCGTGCAATTACAATCGACCCTCTGATCATCTTGCACGAATCCTTATCGCAACTGAATATAACACCCGAGTCAGCCATTGTACCAACAGATAATAAACTCCTGCTCATAAGTGGTATATGCATCACATCTGGTAGAGTCTTCATCGTGCCATCATTCATCCTCAACTTCACCCTGCCACGTCCAACAATCTGAACCGCAGTGTCATCTCCGAGCATGACATCCCCACCATTATACTCCTCATATTCACAGAACCAGTGTTTATGAGGCGTCATGTGGTACGAAGCACCAGTGTCGATAAGCCAGACATCTTTATCTGACTGTGCCGTACATGCAGAAGCCACATACATATCTCCTATCTCAGTCTCCTTTTTGTCCGAGGTTGACTCAGCTTCTTTCTTATGAACCGGCTTATTTTTGCAATCTCGCTTCAGATGGCTCCACTCTTGACATCTCCAGCATTGCACCTTCTTATCCTTACTCTTCGAACGCCCACGAGATTTGGATCTCCCTCTCTGATTTTGATTCCTTTCTGGTTGCCTTCCTCTGGCCGCCAGCGCCTCTTTACCAGAACTTGCTGATCCCTTTCTCCGTATTTCCTCTGATAACAAGGCAGCACATACACTTTCATACGAAAGTTCTTTATCCCCGCCACCAATCACAACAATCAGATTGTCCCATGAATCCGGCAGCGAACAGAGCAATGTTATTGCCTTATCATCATCTTGAAACTTAACACCGATTGATACAAGTTGACTGATCACCGTGTTAAAGTTATAAAGATGGGTAGAAAATGAGTCACCCTCCTACATCCGAAGATTGTACAATTTCTTCCTCAGAAATAATTTGTTAACCAACGACTTACTTTGATATAGGGATTCCAACTTCCTCCACAGATCTCTGGCAGTAGGTTCGCCCATCACATTCGTAAGAATTGAATCCGCGAGACACAGCCGAATCAAACCCTTCGCCTTTCTATCAATCCGATACCACTCTTCGATCGTCTTTGGATCTGCCTGACTGGAAGAGGCCTCGTCCGTGACCTTCGCCGCCTCCATGCCTGGTCTCTCCTTCTCGATTGCCGTCCAAAGATCTCGATCACAAAGGAGATCCTCCATCTTCATCTTCCAAAGATCAAACCGTGTTCCATCAAATTTTTCTATCTCGATTCGCGATCCTCCTGACATCTCGAATAAACCTTAATTCCTCGAACAACCTGTGCTCTGATACCAATTGATGAGAAAATTCGAGAACAAGGAGAGAAGATCGCAGAAAGATTGCAGAAAAATAGAGGAGACATACGAAATTTACCCAGGTTCACCCTTGAGATGAGGGCTACGTCCTGCAAGGAGGTTCCACTATATGTTTAGGTTTACAGCCGTCACACTAAATTACATCAGAAATTAGACTATTAATAGCCTCTCCAAACCGGGTTTAAAACCCAAACAAACAGAGAAAAACCTAATCCGAACCACACGGGCCGGCTAAACAAAAGCCCAAAACTCGTCTACCGCCGTCGGGGGGCGGGGCCCCCCGAACCCCCCCTTTCATTCGTACGCCAGCAATACTGTTAATTGGGTAATACTCAGATTCCCCTAAGCTCACGTGGGCGAACCCGGTGTGAGAAACAAGGGGCCCTGAAGTATTCACCAACTCTAACATACATATCTTATTCAACATAAACTTCAAATTTATCTGTACCCCCAATAAAATACAAAAACGATGAAGAATGAAACGTTATATTGCTCATGCAAGCAAATGCAAACCAATCCATCTACTAATAAAAGAAAAAGCACCAGCACACTCATTGCCAACCTAAGAGAATCATAATTCATCTAACTCTGTAAAGCTAATAAAATAGCAGGACAGCTCTAAGCACACATGCTCAGGGCCAACTTTAATTCTGTCTTCATCACCAAGAAGGAAAGCTAGCTTATGATATGATGCAAACAGTTCTCTAACTATAGATAGGTTGATGATGACCATATTATCTTTCTGTGTTCTGTTTTGGTCCATAACAAGCATATTCTGAGTAGATTTACACCCCTATTTGTCTTGTGGGTTTCCAGTTATGAATTTTTTTATTGTTCTGATATTGAAAATTTGGTGATTAACCAATCAATTTAACATTTGAATATATATATATATATATATATATATGAATGTATCCATTTTACATTTTGGTTGCATCCAGCCTGAAATTAAACTCAAAACAGAGAGTCAGCCCACCACAAAGTGCTTCCTCTCTGTGATTGTTTCATTTTCCAAGATTTGAATACGATTTTAATTGTAGCAAGTTATTTACAATCAAGTTATTAATTTATATCAGGCTAGAAAAAAAAAGGTATCTGTATGAACAGACCTATTTTGCTCTGTGTAGAGTTTCTGATTTAGCAGTTTAATTCGTGTTTCCTTAATTTATGTGTAATACAATGCATTTATGCTGTCACTTCTAACAGTATAAAAACTATTTCCTGCACAATCTATCAAGACAGATCACTTCATGCCACACGAAATGTTTAAAAGCAAAAAATGGAAGATGGGGCATTTCATGTTCTTCCTACCTAAACACTGACCGGAATAGACATCACACTGCTGCATCAAAGATTTGTTCCCCTCTTTCACATGGATTTCTTTCTACAGTTAAAGGCACTATTGACTGGTTCTTCGATCCCTTGGTGAAACAGTTGAACATCTCGTTGCACACAGGTCATCATTTGCTGGCTGGAACAATATCCAGCTTCTGTGGCATTTCTAGGAAAGCTTGAAATTAAAGACATGGGTGGATACTTTGGTGGCTAGCCAGAAAAGAGGTCTGATCTTTGCTTCATGGTTGTGGCTCACTGTCAATGTTTATTCCCTTTTGTTTTAATGCACATTAAATTAGGTTTGCTTGCAGCTGTGTTGTTTTCTTTTCTGGGTGGTCACCAGTACTTGGGGGGCACTGTTGTATGCAGGCTACTAATCCCATATTGCTGGAAGAGTAAAATATTGGTGGAGTCTGAGAGCACATCTGTTTGGATTTACATGTTCACAAAAATGTAAGTGACAATTCAACCTGCAGACAGGTTTTAGGATGAATGTCATGATCAGAGGAAAGAAGGCGAACAGTGTAGGTTAACATTTGCAGCTAAATTTAGCATTAACCAGTGTTCACACCACTATTGCATTTGCTTTAAACCATGCTTCAGGTCTGCACTGTGGTTATGTCTCATCTACTATCTTATTCCTGTTAACAGCTGAATCAAAATTTGATGTGGGAAGTTGAGGGAGTTTATAGCAAGCAACTGAAGGGACTATTTGTCTTACGGAAATTTATTCAACATGTTACTGTGTCATATTAGATAAGGAGAAATTTAGGTGTCCTATTTTACTTTCCTGTGACAATCTTTAATTTTTGGCACTTGCTTTGGGTTCAGATGGAAGTTTGCTTCATATCATCTACATTATTCAGAACTCAATCACTAAGTAGTGTCTCTTCTAAATATGAAGAATATTTTCAGATGCTAAAAAAGTTTCAGTTGATGTCAATGATTTTTTCTCTGAATCAATTGAACAGGTTTGGTAAGCCGTGCATGTAGAAGACAAAATTTTCCTAATATACCAAATTTCCAACGCCATGTGGGAGGAACGCACAAAAGCGAGAAGAAAACTTTTACTATTCCTTGGTCTCGGTCAAAATGAGAGCGTTATGAGATGAGAGGTACCAAAAGATTTAAACCTCTTTCCGGTGACAAGATGACTGCCTTTGTTACCCCCACTACTTCCCTTATCCAACAATATAAATGTCATAAGACAGAACATGCATTACTACTGCAAAGACTGCAGTTCTTGCCTTCCAGGCAACCAAATCCACATGCAAAATTGCTGAGCCGAGTCCAATGGCCTTTCCTGTTGCTACAGGGACTAGGGAGCACTTTGGGGTGCAAAGCTGGAAAATTTATGGATCACTCCAAAGATTGTAACACAATAGGACACATAAATTGTTTTCTCCTGGTTATATGTGTCCTCTGTTTGACCTAAAGATACATGCTTTCTTCCTCTTCCAGAGTCTCCAGTAAATTTTCCAGCTTGCTTTTGGGAAGTTGGAACCAACATAAAGGAGAAAGCACCACGAGATGCTTGATCGCAAATACCTCTGGTCTAAGATGACTCTGTGAAAAGCTTCTTTAATCATCCTAAATTAGGATATATAAACAGAATAATATTGTAGTCCAACAAGCTTCTGGTCAGTGTGCACTGTACACTGTAAAGTTTCATTCTTTTTAATCTTATATATTAGTTGTAGTGTGCTTCTGTGATGACAAAAGAATTTTACTGGAAAACATCATTCGTTCCTAATAAAAAGTTCTGGCTAGTTCAGGCAGCACTTGCTAAACTATAGAAGAAGAGATATGTTCTTGCAGAATTCAACATGTAAATGAGCATGCCACTGCTTCCATTTTAACTTGTTCTTTTGGTTAATGACATGACTTTAACATTTGCAAGAATGAAATGTGAATTGATCAAGAGAAAAAAGAGGAGCGTTGGATGGTTGTCTCCTGCATGCTCTAAGCAAAGTAATTGACATAAGTGAAATATCCATTTCATGAAAGGATTGATCGAAGTCTAAGCATGCAGCTGGATACATTCTCAAGAAAAAAAAATCTAAGAAAATGAAGCGAAAAAAAAAAAGATATGCATGATTCAGTGACATATCAACTTAGGAAACTGAGATATATCAAGAGAGAACTCAAACACCGCAACATAAGAAGAAGGCATAGTTATGAAGTTTATGCCATTTCCTACCATGCAACCTAAATGCATGCAGGTCTAAGATCAGCATTTGCTGTGGAAACATGCAGCTATGAAGCTAAAAGGAGTCACTCGAGCTGGACAGGACTCTTTTTGGCCAAGCTGTGCTTGTTGTTGTGCATCCACACCTTGAGGACCCTCCGCTTGACGCCGATCTCCTGGCACAGCTGCTGCACCACGCTCTCCTCCTGCTTCTGAAGCCTCCAGCCGGCCTTCTCAGCAAAGCTCAGCATCTTCTCCTTCTGCTCCGGCGTGAACTTGGTCCTGAACCGCTTCTTTACCATCTGCGGCCTCGCCATGACCCCGCCGACCCCTTCCATCTCGTCGGATTCGGACGTCTGCAGGGCGCCCAGGGGCATGATCATCTGGTGCGGAGACATCCTCGGGATGAGGCTGTTGCCGCCTGCGTGGTGGTGGCCGTAGCCGAACGCGTCGGGCCCCGAGATGAGGAGCCCCTTCGAGCCCGCCACCTTCCTACTGCCCTTGAGCAGGTGGAAGCAGTCGCAGGACTCTCCTTCGGCCTCCTTCCTGTGGAAGTTCCTGTGGCAGTTGCAGGCGGAGCACTTGAGGGCCTCCAGGGTCCCTTCCTCGCCACTGGGCATGAACTCGCCGCAGCCGTCGGTGGCGTTCCCACCAATGGAGGCTGCATGGTTCTTGAGGCACTCCCTGTACCTGACCGCCAACCCTTTCTTGGTACTGCCATAGGGACTGCTGCTGTTATTACTATGGTGGTGATGGTGGTGGAGAGGGTGGTCCTCCGAGATGGCTATGGACAGTGGGTGCGGAGGGCCATCGGCAGCATGGTGCAGTGGAGGCGCGTCGTGGATGATGGAGTGGTTCTGAGTGTGGCCACTCACATAGGTGCTGCTTATTGGGATTGGGATTGGGATATCCCCTTCATGGCCAGAAAGATCCATTTCTCTCAATCTTTGTGCTCTTTTTTTTTTCCTTTCTTTCTGCACTCCTTTTTCTTTCTCTCTCCCCCTCCCTCCCTCCTGAGCACTATAAAGTAAAGTTGAATGACAACAGAGAATTAGAACGAGAGAACCACAAGTGATCAAAACATATAGCTCACAGGTTCTTGGGACACTAAATAATAAAAACAATAATGAAGTCCCCCAGCTTTCCTGCTCTCCTTTGTTTTGGCAGAAAGAACACTGAGAAGCTTGGAAAGATTCTGGAGAACCTTGTCTAGATTTCCACTACTTCCTTTTTACCGCTCTTGCGGAGCCAAACCTGTTGTACAGAAAATCTATAAGGAACGCCGAGAACTATGCTTCGAGATTTCTTGAACTCTGATCTGTTTCTTCAAGCAGAATGCTCTGCGCTGGTGTCACTCAGAAAACTCGGAAAGGACACGGTAGAATTGAAACTAAACGGATACAGTTTCATGAACTGACAGTAATGGAGGTAGAACATAAATGTGAACCTTAAGCTGATCTTATTAAGTAATGGACGCCCATCAGGAAAACAACAACTATCAAACAGTGCCCTCCCCCGAGTAAAATCATACTGATGTTTCAGAATGCCTATTACATCCTCCAAGTACAAATGTGGCCTGAAACAGCTCCATGTGTTGCTTGGAGTTATGCAAACAATGCAGAATACTGAGCAACCTATGACAAAACAAACCTCAATGCCCTCTCTGTCCCTCTCTCCGAAACTGAGGAGAGAGAAAAACGATGCGGAGGTGGTGGGTGCAGTTGCAAGACTAGCTACAAGAAGCTGAAGCAAAAGACAGTGGTGATTATACTAAGAAAGCACGCCAACTTCTTGGTGTCTTCTATTGGATGAGAGGAAGGGGCCAGAAAAAGAAAAGCTTCAAGGATAGAAGGAACCACAGGGGCACAGGGAGGAGATGTTTGAGAGTTTGGTTGTGGTTGTGGTACTAAACATAGAGCTTATAGTAGTAGCGAGGGAGCACCAAGGCAAGAACAAAACAGAAAGAGAAAAGAGAGTTTTCACAGGAAAAAAGAGGAAAACAGAGGAGAGGTTTAAGATGTTGTGACCAAACAAAGATAAAGTGTGGGGTGTTTGCTTTGCTTGCACTATCAGGAATCAAGCTTACGCCATAGGAGAGAGAAAGAGAAAGAATGTGAAAGAGGGTACTGTGGTGTCAGAGAGGGGAGAGCCACAGAGAGAGAGGGAGGGAGGAGGGAGGGACACAGAGATAGTCCTCCCCACATTAAAATTTGAAAAAAAATGACCAGAAAAAAATGAATAAAAGAAAAGAAAACTTATTACGACCAATACGGCCTATTTTTTTTTAAAAAAATTAAACTTTAATTCTAAGATGATGGCCTTTGTGTTTTATTTTTGGTAAGAACGTGTCTTAATTAAGTGATGGAATTATCACTTCATCATCTCCAAATGTGAACTCCATTTTAACAAGCATTTGAGTGTTTTCATGTTTATGGCCAACCTGCTGTTTCTTTTTGCTTTCTACTTCATCTTGTACATAAACAGAGCTCTGTTTGTGCTACGTATATTTAACTAGGATTGGGAGACGTTTGAAGAGACAAAGACACAAAGGATATGGATGGTGGTAGTGTTCATATCTATATGATTAGTTGAGGAGAAAGAGTTTAAATATTCTTTAAAAGTGCTTTCCATTAAGTCTTTAAACTAATCATCCTGCCTTTCGTTAGGTCTTTTTCTGTAATCTTATGTCTTTTTATAATTGGTCAACTAGAAGAAGAGTTGCACAAGGCATAAGTAATGGGACTTGGGTCAACTCACTTCATGTTCAAATAGTCCATGATTAGTTGCATGATTTTGGTGACTTGATGTACAACCATAACAAGAATTGTCCATTAATTGGCTTCCTAGTGCTTGTAATTTATGAAGGCTTGTGCAAACATTTTAAAAGCCTAGAGCTCATTCAAGTTTTTGAGAAAAGTGATAAAGGTAAAATAAAAAGAAGGATCAAATAATGTGCACACTATGTCCCCCCTTAAGATGCATTATTCCTCAGAAAGAAAAAAAATTCCTAGAGTTTGAGGAATGTTCTGCTTTTGCTTTTTAGAAGAAGATGAGATCCTAGAATATGTCTCAACAAGAAAGAGGGCATATGACCTTTTAAATGGAATTTTGTCCCAAAAGATTGTTGTATCATCAAATGTTACCCACATCTAACTCTTCAAAGCAGTGCCTTTACCTTTCTGTTTTGACACCTTCTACATCTACATCACTTTATTCTTCATTATCTACTCCTTTATTCTGCTTTGCTCCAACCTGTTATCTTTTTTCCTATAAGTACTGTTTTCATAAGGCATTTTTTCCATCACCTTCTTGGTATTGTAGTTGGTACCTAGTAGCATAAATACTTGGACATAAATCATGTCAAAGATTAATATTCCCTTTTATTTTTCCTTCAAATTAAACATCTTTCATTGGGCTTCATGGTTTTCTTCTGTTTCCTCACTGTTTTTTTGCTAGGAATTAATAAGCCTAATCAAATTGTGATATATAGCAGAGAAAGTTGATGACTTTTCAGGCTTGAATGTGGGCACAAATGCCAGTATTTAATTGCATCTGTACAGGAGTGTCATTTAAACGGAGAGATGAACATCGCATCCTCAATTTTGCACAAACTCATTCATCTGAGCAGCCTGTCAAAGAGCACTCAGCAGGCTGCCCACAGACCCCTTGGATCAAGCAAATTGCTCCTGATCATTCAATAAATCACAAGTTTTTTTGGCTTTTCATATTGAATGTCATTAATAGGGATGTGCTTTTTCTGTGTGCAGAGAGAGAGAGAGAGAGAAGGGATGAAAGGATTAGGATAGGAAAGCATGTGGTGGTGAATTAATTTGAGGGCCTGCAATAAGGAAGAGGAGCAGTTGCTGCCAGCAAATTAAATGGGAACTATGATGACACACTGATCACACATGTCAATGAATCCCCTCCCCCCTCCTCTCCCTCCTCAATCCAACCTTGATCTATCTCTTATTCAAAGCACACCCAAGTCCCATCCCTGTGACAGACCACCACCCCCACATCTCTTTGCATGGGATTAGGGACCTTATCTGCTTAACCTTGTTCCTCCACACATGCCAACGGAAACAAATAACCATGCAAGCCTCTCGCTCCTCCCTCCAACTTCATTACTTCTTGTCATATCTGTTGGCATACATCTCTGCTTCTTCTGTTCTGAGCTAGCATTAGTCTTGGCCACCGATTTCCTCTATTTTTTTGCTTCACATTTGAACTGGGATTTAAAAAAGTATGGTTTTGGAATAATTTCATTCAATTAGAGCAATCAAAGCACCTGTGCTTGACTCCACTTGGCAATTGGCAGACCTGGAATTTCATTTGAATCACACAAGTGGAACATTTATGGGACAGTGCAATGTTGCCTGAAAATTATACCAGAAACTATGCCACATGATAGTTTTTCTTTTCTTTTCGACATTTCTTTCTCTCATGGAGTGAAGGAAAGGCTCACCTCATGTGAGCTAAATTTGAAGCAAACTTTTGTCCATAGCAATTCAAATCTCTGTATCACGACTGTATGAGAACAAGGAAAAGGCCGTTGCACACTCAGGTGTACCATCTGCTCAATGGTCCACAATCAATTTCTTTTCCTTTTTTCTTTTTTGAAACGAATTTCGTTTCTTTTTTGCCTCTCCAACTTGTTTTCCTAATCATTCAGTGGACCTGAATCAAAGATGATAATTTGAGGATAATCTGCTTCTTTGGCCTCATATGTTTCCTTTTAGTTATCTTCTTTAATATGCACATTTTTTTGCAGGGGAATTTATCATGACCAATATGGTCGTTGGCATTGGATGCTTGACAGCTACATTTGCTACGGGACCAATGAATCTGTATGCTATCCAACGTCTATTTTTCTCTGGGTTTGTCTCCTCATCTTCCTCCTCTATCCTTTCCTCTTTTTTTTTTCTTTTTAGTGCATTTTCCTCCAACTTTCCATGAGATAAAAAAAGATTTTGCTGCCTAAGCAGAGAATAATTATAAATAAACTTATGGTCCAATGCGAGTCGAAGCTTATTAAGAAGCTGAAATTAAAAAAAAAATACTGTTGCATGTAAATTGTCAGTTTAAGGGTAAAATGTTTTGTATTTTTTTAATCCAAGGAAATAATTCCTCACTTGTTTTAGATGCACTAAAGGCATTCATCTTTCCCACTCGCAGCTAAAGCCACAAACCCGAATTTGAAGTATGCCATCTAGGCTTCTGATTTCTGTAAATTTTCAGTCATCAAATGAACAACAGCAAGGCTTGATTCTTTGTGTATAATTCAATATTCAATGACAAATCCTTGAGCGCTGTTCCATGGTGTTTATAACAACAACAACAACAACAAAACCTTATCCCACTAGGTGGGGTCGGCTACATGGATCATAATCCATGTTCATGGTGTTTATAACAGTTAAAAAAAAATATATGTCAGCGCATAAAACATATGAACAGCAGCTACTTCTAAACCAATTCAACAGCACTGCAGAATGCACCAGCAATGACTATGAGCTTATGTTTATTGCCGTAGTGCCACCAACAAGTGTTTGTTTAAGCTACTGCACAAGGCAAGTAAAGGACCGTTGCTTCAAAGAGAGGATACACGTAATGGTGTGTGAGCTTGGATAATGTTTTCTTTTCTTTCTCTTTAAGAAACACTAATCATTCTGTACTCCACAATTTAGAGCTGTTTGAAGGCCAAAGGCAAGAAACATCAAACCATAAAACAAGATTAAACAATGGTAGTTCCGTTCCAGTAGGCTGTATTTAATTGGACATATACATAGCTAATCTAGCTCTACAGGGCATTCTCTTACGTATCCTTAATATGAAACCAACTCCTGAGTAAAGTTTCAGCAAAACACTAGTTAATTAGTATGTGTTTGCTGTCCAGAATTCCATATTGAAGAATTATAGATTACCATCTCAGCAGACAGTTTGTGTCCTTCATTCTTAACTAAGACGCGGAAGCCATTTTGACAGCATAATCCAAATCCAATGTGTCATATCTTCCTTAGGATGCTTCTAAATTACTTGTCAATGCAAGTACCCAGCAGTACCAGTTCGGGACTTTCAGAAATGAGGCACAGTGTTATCTAGCAATAGTGTCATGTGGAGTCTGCAGCAATCAATTTTCTCCTATTGCACACAAAATCTAAAGTTCTTCTGCGCACATATATAAAAAAATGATAACAGAGACTGCCCATAGACCATCATCCTGCATTCTCTTCTGCCAGCGAGGGCCAATCAATTCATCGTTGTCATGGGCACTTTAGTTAGGCATCTAAAGGTGGGTTTTGATCAAAAAACGGAAGAGAAGTGATGGAATGCGGAACATCTATGTTCCCCTGAAACCCAAAAGATATATGCCTTGGATTTCAAGTTTATGTGCATGAACTTTGATCACAAAAGTCACAGCATCTGGGAAATTTAAGTTGTGGTCCTTCGAGTCATTATTCTAACCACGTGGGCTTATCGCAGAAAAGAAAGAAATGCGGATAAAATTTAATCCACTTCGTTCAAGATTTCAGCACATATAATCATTCATTCACTACTTTTTATATTGTGTGGTTTAAGCACTGAATCAGAACTTATCAGAGGTGTCAATTAACATTGCATGCCATGGATCAAATTTTTCAGCCAATTAGCAACAACAGAATTGTGAACCTTCATGGCTGTGCAGGAGGAGCAGGGAGCTTGTAATTGTTATCCTTTTGGAGATCCCATGGGTCATGATTTAACCCACTTCTGACTCATGCGCCTTTCACTCAACTCATATTTTTCCTTGGCCTCTAATCTTCCAAAGCAACTGCAATGCTGTTTCTAGCAACTGTTCTCAAAAGAACTAACAGTCCCTGCCCATTTCGATCTCATTATTTTCAGTGAGCTGTTATGAAATCATTCTCGGCTCAACTTTATACCATATGCAATGCATGTAAATTTTTGTTGAGTGTTTTTTCAGAGTTCCGAAAATAGAAATGCAATGAGTACAGGGACAGATTAACAAGATGGACGTAAATAAACATATAATTGGCCTTAAATGGCAGAGTTAATACTAAATTAACTTACAACTGGGTACTACATCTTTTACAAGTTGTTTCACGTCAATGAGTCTTTTTGCTGAGTTTGCACTGTACGAAATTGACATTGCCACTGTGTTATAACAAATGCAGACAATTTTTCTTTGTATAGGAGTACAGTTATTGCTTCAGAAACCGCAAGCAAATTGATTGGAGGACTCAGCTTTTTGTAATCCCTCCACATGTTTCATTGGTAATTTATATGCAGGTAATTTTTTTTCTTTGTTCCTTATATGCAGGTAATTTACATAGAGGGACATTTTGTTCTTTCCCCACCTTCATTTGGCGACGAATTTGAATGACTCAGTAAAAGTTGTCTAACCAGCAAAATCATCTCAGGCCAGATCATGATGACTTAAGTATTATCATTTATATTCTGATTTTGCAAAAATTGCTAATATATATGTGTAGCAACACAGGTTGATTCTTTTCAATCAATAAGAGAAACAGATACTGTCCCATTTTTAATATGATAATATATTCTTCTTTATTGTATCAAATCACTTCAGATATTTAACTAAACAAAAAAAGTAAAAATATAATGCTCCAATCTACAGGAACAAAAAAAAGGATCTATATCAAAATCCACCTCATTTGACACCCATTCAGCATGTGTGCAATCTCTACTACACTGTCAGAGCTCGGTAGGTTCCCTGAGTGGTCACTTTCCAGTGGTCTTTTTCCACTTTAAACAGCATGCAATTATGTCTTAAAATAAGCAATCTTCTTCTTTCCAAAAAGTTGGCTGCTTCATGAGGCAAAAGGATACCTAAAGAATCGCTTCCCCCTGCTTCTTTTTAGACCTTGAATTATTCTTCGATAACATTCAAACACACTGGCTAGAAGTTATCTGAAATATTTGTTGTTCTCAAAACAAAAACCACATAAAATCACACCAGATGCTGTAATCTTAATTAGCATTAAATGGAACGTGTTCTCAGCTCCATACATTTCCGTTTCCCTGATAGCATTCACAAGTGCTGCAACACAGTAATTAACCTGTGAACACGTTGGCAAAAAGAAGAAAACATTAGTGAAAATATGATAATTTTGTGTTTGATCATCCTTCACTACAATAAGATGTCTGATCAGTTCGAGGGCGACACTATAAGAAGCAACATGGACACTGATTAGAACGGAAAGACAGAGGGGACTAATTAAACAATTGGATGACTACAGTTTTGAAGTGCACTTTCCTTCTTCTTGTTCAGCTAAAAGCCTGAAACTGATATGGTGCAAGTGGAATTCTTGAGGTCAATTTTATGATGTGCATGCTTGAAGATAATGTTGAGTGGATTTCATTATAGCTGGTACTTTAGGTTTTCAGCCTTTCGCACGCCCTACACACCCTAGGTTTCAGGAGCAGGTCATGGCACATATACATTGCACACAGCAATGAACAACAGAAACGAGCCAAGTACAAACATCATGGGGCTTGCAGACTCATTGAGACCCTATGCATAATTATATGCCTCTAGGAAGACACAAAACACCTAGAGGGCACAAGTACAACCCCTCCCTCCTTCTCCTGCCTCTGGCTGCATGGCTCCTGCAGGTGTTGAATAATGCAGAGGACCAATCTATATGTACAGTCCCAACACTCATCCTGAAACTTGAAAGATTGTAATCTATACTATATATATTATAATATATGTACATACGTATTTGTTATAGATGTTTATATTATAATAGTACACGCAACAATTGAGATAAAAAAAAAACTTTAGTGACATTGGAGGAGAGGGAGGGAACCGTGTGAAATGAGGAAATGGCGTGAGAACATTAAATGGCTGAACATTATTTTAACGTGTGATTGGGTCATGATGGAGATGAATGCATGGGAATTAGATGGTGTTACATTGATGCGACATTGAATGCCTGTCAAAGTGTCGTTCTTTTTTTCTTTTTCGTTTTTTGTTGAGGGGAGAGAGAGAGAGAGAGAGAGGTCCACGTCTGCCGGAGTTAGTTATGCAGACTACCATGGAATCAGCGTCTTCCTGTTGGCAGTGTGACCCCCCTGAGTGGGAGAGAACAAAACACAAAGTCCAATTCAAAATCGTGAGCACATGGACCCGATGTTTGTAACATGTCTATTTGGGTTTAACAGGGGTGCTCTCAAGGGAGCACCCTGCTACCAACTTTTTCAGCCCTTGGATTTAGGCTTTACAGTGGATTGAGGGGTGCAGTTCAGTTTGCTGGTTCAGCGTTCGGTTGGTCGCGGGGCTGGTTCAGCGTTCAGTTTGCTGGTTCAGCGTCTATTTGGGTTTAACGGTGTAGATCGTGTTCTTTTGCCCGCGAAGATGCCGATTCGACGTCGTCGGCGAAGACGTTGGCTCTGCTCATGAATATTGTGCTGCTCGCGAAGGCGACGGCGGCGACTTGCAAGGGGATCTCGGGTCGCGCAGGCAGCGGTGAAGGAGCTCGGGCGGTGACATAATGGCAAGGGCGTCGGCGATGGGGTTTGCTCACGAAGATCGTGCTGCTCGTGAAGGCGGTGGCAGCGGCGACTCGCAAGGGGTTCTCCGGTCGCACAGGCGGTGGTGGCGAAGGAGCTCGGGCGGGTGCTCGCTGAAAAGGCTGAACCGTGACCGGAACTGGCAAACATTCTTAAACCGCGCCCCTCCCTTCTATCCACCGTAGAGCCTAAATTCAAATGCTGAAAAAGTTGGAAGCAGTTAAGTTAGGAGCACCCCTATTAAACCCTTTCTATTTTCACTCCCCCGTAGTTTAGAGTATAGACGTAGATTCAGATTAATGGGGAATATGTATAAACATATTATAATTTGAATTAAACTGAACTTAGATGATCTCAAGAAGTCTCAAATTCGAATTTACTAATTAACATTATGTGTTAATTCATTTTTAAAAGTTATGTTGTCCTATATTACCATATTTCTATTACACAAATAATTGAGAACAAACGGTTCTCGTTGACATCCTCCTTAGTTTTGAATTAAACTCAACTTAGATTATCTCAAGACACGTCAAATTCAAATTTTGTGAATGAACACTATGTATTTGTTCATTTAATTTTTGTTTACTTATATTACCATATTCCTAGTATACAAATACTTGAGAACAAACCGAGATTAGATGGAATGGACATAAAGATATAGAATTATAGTTTGCAAAAAAAACATATATAATAATTCAAGGGGTACTTTGAATGTGAAAATGAATCATGCGCGAGACATCATGAACATTGATGGACTGCACTTATACACATCATCGAAAATAAACTCACATGTAAATAAAACACTACATGGCAGCTTGAATGCGAGGAAAAAAGAGCATAAGTGCATCACCAAGTGGAAGAAAGGGTTATACAAGCCTCACTTTAAGGATCCACTAAGAACACTTAGCATACCTCCCCAGCACTCAAACGCATACTGCACAAGAACACTCAATTGACATCAAAGTATTCTTCTTGAGACTTAAACCCAGCTGTTGAGGGTTAGCACACTTGCTGTCCCATTCATAGAAGTGGTTCACCCACGAAGACCAAGCATGTGGTCAAGGGAAGGTATAGCCTCCATGCTATGGTGCACCCGGTTATGACATGACAGTCATGCCATGGAATGGTCTTGGTTACAGGCCATGCCTTTGCATGGCCATGTGGCCATGTTAGGAAAGTCCTCATGCAAGTTTTCAATAATATCTCATTCACAAGTGATAGACTCAATGTATATGTGATCAGTTTCTTTGATATCTCATGAAAATATATGACTTGTGCGACCAATGACTACAACACAATTCAAATATGAGAACCTTTTATTATAATCGATTAAGGAAGCACAATTATTCGGCCATATTAAGAGCATATATTATAACCCGAGGGATCCATGCTTCGATCTATGACACAAGTTCTCTTGCTAGTAAATGATAACTTACACAATCACTCAAGTATGTATTGTGTACTTATGACGTCCTGCATCTATCTTTTAGCACAATATAAACACCTATCCCTAACTCCACGATAATCAATTTTGTATTCAAAAATTGTTTATCCTATACAAAAAGTGGTTGTCTAGAGCCACATGCGATTCTTAACAACTATTTCCTTTGTCCACATATTTGTCAATTCATATAGGCTACTTCCTATTAATGTAGTATTAATCTTAATGATCCTTATGATCATGATAAATGATGATGCACTCATAATAAAGGAATGATCCCTTTTGGTGATGAATGCTTCAATGCAATGATGATTGATTCATATATACGATTGGACATAGATGATCACATCAATATTGCTTATCATGTTACATCGTTGATTTGACAGTAACATTTATTCTATTCATATTATTATGGATTAAATGGAGAATGATCAAATGTTAATGATGATTTAATTAACTCTCACTAATCATTTTATTATTGATCAAAGACGATGAATGTAATACCCCCAAGATGCATGCTCAGAAAATGTAATCAAGAAGTCATCCTAGAGGTGCTATATAATTTTATAACTTAATTTTGACTAGTCAACATATTGATTTACATAAATAGAAAATTTAAATATATAATAATTCTGTCATAGAAAGAATAACTATGTATATAGACCAACTATTAGGTTCATATGTTTATATCCATATGCAATTCAATCGTCAAAAGAGCCATCAATGGCCTCATCATCATCATATACTTATCATGCACAATTCCATACACAAAAATATTAATGAGTATAAAATATACAATATATAAAGTCTAAAAGATGATCAAACATTCGACTCAAATGAATCAATAATTGTCAATTGATCATATATACACAATAATCAATTAAACACTTTTCAATTATATATCGATCAAACAATGATAATCAATGTATCAATCAATATCAATCAGCAACTATCAATGGCCTCATCAATAATATTTTATAATTTTCATACCTAATTATTAACTCAATTCAATGTCAATTATCAATTATCAATTCAACATCAATCAATTTCAATTGTCGTTATCAAATATATGATATCTATGTCAATTATCCATATTGATTATCAACATTATCAATCAATGGCCTAATCAATAATTAGTATTATTTTGATTCAATGCCAATCAATTTAAATTAATTATTATAAGTTATATGATATATATCCACTTATCCATATTGGTAATCAATAAGTATCAATTATCAATCATCAATTAGCAATAATCAATTTATGTCTCAATTAACATGATCAATTTAATCATTATCCATTAACCATAATAATCAATTGACTGAAATTATTAATTGGTTAACAAATTTCAATTATGCACCAACCACAAGTATTAATTAGTTGCAATTATCGATCATCCATAAATGTTGTAATGAATTATCAATTAATAATTTATCCATCAACCATAAAGATTTACAATTAATTGTCCATTAATCGTAAATGTTACAATCAATTATTCATTAGCTATTAAGAGTTATCTATCGATAACAACAATAACAATTTGATATATCTCCTTTATTAAGAGTAAACCATATCACATTCATGCCAATCCGTTATTTGTGGGATGAATAATTACTATGGATCCTCCATATCAAGGAGCAACATTCACTATCTTTGACGTACCGAGTCCCCTCAACTTTGACTCATTTTCATTTTGATTACCTAACTTCATTTTGTAATAAATTATGTCGGTCTCTTAACCTACAATAACAAGTTTACAAGTTTACATGATGTGAACTACAATAAAAATAAAATGTATTTATTGAAATACTATATAATGAATTGTTTAAAATATAAGATAAAAATTTCTAAAAAATAAAGGAGGGGTAACACTCCCTCTCTCAATTTTATAAATTCTATTTTAAATAAATATTTATATAATTAATACTATATTATATTATAATTGATTTAAGCTTATGTGGATGCTACGTAGGATCCACATCAGCATCGCTCTATCTCTCCTCTATTTATAAATAAATAATAACATATTATTTTAACAAATATATTTTATTTTATTTGAGTTTAGCTTGCATTGATGCTATGTGGGATCCACTTCACCATCCTTTTGTCTCCACGCCACCCTCTATTTTTTTTACATTTGTTATTTCTTTAATAAATAATTACATTATTTTAATAAATATATTATATTTGATTTGATTTCAATTTTATGTGGATGCCACGTGGGATCCACATCAGCAACTTAAAGCAAATTGACTTAAAAATTTGTTGTTGTTGATTAAGGGGTCTATTCTATTAATAAATTATAAGTTAGAGAATCAATTATTAGAAAATAAAGTTGGAGAATCAAATCGATTCAAAGTTGAGACACTAATGGTGAAAATTTCTCATTTCCCCATTCAATATATAATAATTTAATTATATATTAACCAAGGCAATTAGTAATAATGGAGACATACAACTTTCATATTCTATTTGTTTTACATATGTCATTTATCATTGTCATCTACTTATCTTTATTTCTTTTCAGTTTAGTGCATAATTACAATTTCATTATAGTTTGGTGCGTAATTATATGCAATTTTTAATATTTGATATGTTAAAATAATATAGTAAATGCCACCTAAACTTAAACTACCAACTTAGATTAGCATAAATTGAACAAAGCTTTGTTAAGCTCTTATATGGTAACCCAGCCCACGAGATGAGAGTCCAAACATTTTGAGCCCAAATAAAATTCACTGAGGTCTTCTTTGGAAAATCAGCTAGGCGAAAATATAGTCAGGCGAAAATATAAAAGGCAGATTTTGTAGCTGTAACTTTTAACCTTTTTTTTTCTTCTTATCTTTTAGCGGTGAGTTACCTCAAGTTAGGGTTAGATCTTCTATCTTTTTTCCTTTTGATCCTTGCTTGAGAAATATATGTAGGCCAAGCTATTGGCTAGACATGCAGACGAGGGCATAGTGGTGGAAGACACCGGTGAGGGCGCGATGCCGGCACCAGAGGATGGCGAAGAAGGTCCGCAGGAGGTGACCTCCGACGAATGCTTGCATGGAGAATCATCTTTTTTAATTATTATTATTTTATTTTTTAATGTTGTCACGTCAGATGACTGTTTGCGTGGAGGAGAGAGAAAATGGCCGCATAGACGCCACGTATACTAGGCAATCGGGAAACGATCGATGGCTAATGAAAAGAGAATTTAGTGAAATAAGTTAAAAGATGAAGAACAATCTTGTTACAAGGTGAAGTTAGAAGATGGCGATGGAAAACTATCAAAGTTGGATGGTATTTGACGTAATTTACCCATCAAAATTGCTATTAAGATTTGCAGAAATCAAGAAGAGCACCAATGTTAAGCTCTTATATGGTAGCCCAACCCACCAGATGAGAGCCCAACCCACTAGACGAGAGTCCAATCGTTCTGAGCCCAAATAAAATTCACCAAGAACTTCGTTGGAGAATCCGTTAGGTGAAAATATAAAAGGCAGATTCTTTGACAGCAACTTTTAACCTTTTTTCTTCTTATATTTTAATCGTGAGTTACCTCAAGTTAGTATTAAATCTTCTATCTTTTTCCATTTGATCCTTGCTTCGAAATATATGTAGGCCAAGCTCTTGACTAGATTTGATCATGGATCATCCACCTTCAAATGCATCACTAAAAGAAAAATTCACATTTTCAATGGACGAATCTGTCAGAAATTCCTAAAAATCTATCAGAAAATAAAATTTTGATGACTTTTTCGATGGAAAGAATCATCTGAAAATCGTTGATTGCAAAGAGTTTCTGATGGGCGACAACAATCAGTTGGAACTTTCGACAAATATTTCCATCGAAAGTTCCAATGAGTAGAGTTCGTCGGAAACTTCATTAAAAAAATAAAAAAGAATGGTCCATGGCTGCATCTAGATCCAACCAGATTTGACTAGTGCAGGCCGGCGCCTGGCCAGATCTTGCCAGCGCGGCCAGATCTGACCGGCGCTATCGAATCTAGCTAGCGCAGGCTGCTGTGGGCAGATCTGGCCAGCTTGTAACCGTAGTCATGAGAGAGGGAGGAGAGGAAAAGAGCAGCCAGAGATAGAGTCACCAGAGCGTGGGAGGTCATTAGAGTCGGGAGAGGGAGAGCCATCGTGGGAATCATGGGGAGTGAGTGAGTGAGTGAGAGAGAGAGGAGAGACCGAGAGATGGAAAGAGAGAGAGAGGGGAGAGGGAGGGATATAGAGTGAGAGTGAAAGATATAGGGAGAAGAAAAATGAGGAGGGAACGAAATTAGAGTTTCAAGACTGCTCTGTCCGGCGGACTTATCGACGGATGGAAAATTCATCGATAATTCTGAAGGATGGGACTGTCGAAAATATTAACAATAAAATATTACACATATGCTTATATTATATTATATAAATTTTATTATAATTTAATTACCGATGACCCGATCTGTCAAAATTATAGATGGATGAAAAATTCGTAAGTAATTCTGATGAACTAGACCACCAAAAATAGTAATAATAAAATATTAAACATATGCTTATATTATATTATATATAATTTTTTATTATTTTAATTACCGATGGTCCGATCCATCGAAATTACCAACGGATGGGAACTCCGTCGGTAATTGAGAAGGACAGGACCGTCGATATTTGGGAAGGAATTTTCTTTCCATCGCAAATACTGTCGAAAATTGTGAAGGGTGTTTGTCCGTCGAAAATTGCGAAGGATGCTTGTTTGTAAAAAAATTTGACATTTTCTTGTAATGCATGAAGCCCTCTCTACAATGCCACAAGCTTTGTTTTCTTCCTTCGAGCATTTCACGGCAAGATGAGTTTGCTAATACCTTGATGAACTCTCTCGCCTCTTGATAGCTCCACAAGGAAGTGACAAAAGTTTGACAGAAGAATAGGCATACAGAACTTTACAGCACATACATGGAAAGAAGGAAAAAGGAAATCGGAGCATCCAACAGCTCCAAGAAAATAAAAAAAAATGTTCAACTGTAAAATGGGTTCTCCAAGACCTTCATTTCTCTTTATATTATCTTGTAATATGTTTAATATTACATGATGTTTGGGATTATGTTACATTTTCATTTATGTTATATGTTATATATCATTATATTTGTTGAGCTGTACGTTTTATCCTGTAATAAAATTCTTCAAATATGTTGGTTCCTTTATTTTTGTTTTTAATCTTATCTTCTCCTGATTTGTCTATTGTTCTCTCTTATAACTGTTCTTGTTGAATTTATAACATATATAAATCATGGAGGTTGCAGAATACCTCTTGCAACGGAAGTAGATCATCAGGGCTTTTCCACGAACACTGGATACGCGCACTTATACTTCGGAATTGAGAATCGAACCTCGGGGGAGCGAAACACTTTGCCACAGTACAGGTACTTCTGGATGAACCTACACAAAAACATACCTTGGACCTTTGGTATTGGTCCCATTTTATAGACGAGGAAGACTTGAGCGAGAAGACATATCACTCGCGTCATTAATGTTGATTGCGCATATCACGTGTCATTAGTGTTGATTGGGCATCACGCAATATGCGTGATTGCACATATCACACGCCATTAATGTTGATTGATATGCATCTTGAGGGAGGGGCAATAGCCACTTGCTGCCATTATTGCTGATTGCGCATCACGCGATATGCGTGATTGCACATATCACACGCCATTAATGTTGATTGATATGCGTCTTGCGTGAGGGGCAACAACCACTTGCTGAGGTGGGCCACACACATAGCCCATCAATGCCCAACATAGGCATTTGCCAACAATCTCTCACTTGCTCGCATTGGGCATTGCACTTTTGTTCCTCCAGAATTAGTAAATGTGTCGTGCGACCTACGAATACAAGCGTACTTCTTTATAGGAGCTAGAAAGATACTTGTTAAGGTTCACAATCGCTCAACTATCTCTAGAGCGCATGTCATGTGGTAGGAATGGATTTCGATGGTACACAGTTTAAAATGTAGGCAATAGTCAATAGTGCATCTCTCCAATATGAAATAGAAAGATTAGTTTGCATCATTATGGATCGAACCATATCAAATAAAGTACGATTTCACTTTGTGCAACACTATTTTGTCGCGGAGTTCTTGGTACTGTTAATTGTCTAACTATACTTTTTTCATCACATAACTTTTTAAATAAGTCAAAGAGATATTCATATCCACGGTCAGTTCGCAAGATTTTAATCTTGCGATCAACTTGATTTTCTGCCATGTTCATGAATCGTACAAAATAATCTAAAGTTTCGGACTTATGAGAAATCAAGTATACAATATCGTAGCGTGAATAATCATCTATAAATATGATGAAGTAAGAAAAATCATGTCTCACGTGAATATTCATCGGACCACATATGTAAGAATGAATTAATTGTAATGGGTACTCGACGTACTTTTCCTTTTCAAATAGTGTTTTTGTTTTCTTGCCAGTTAGGTATTCCTCACAAGTTGGAAGATCAACTTTTGCGTGAGATCCTAAGAGGCCTTGTCTAGCAAGTCTATTCATTCGATCTTGACTAATGTATTCAAATTTGGCATGTCAAATGTTGGCACTTTCATTCACTTCAACAGATGACATAAAATAATAACTATCAGCAACAACAACATATGCTATATTTAAAACATAAAAATTATTATTGAAAAGATCATTGCATAGAAGAAGATTGTCAAGACATATTATCATTTATTTCCTTCGAAAGCTTATTATATAACCAACTTGTCTAATGCTGATACAGAAAGTAAATTTCATCTAAAAACTAGAGCATATAGAACGTCATGAAGATAAAGAATTTGACCATTGTGAAATTCTAACTTGCATGTTCCAATGCCTTTAACTTGACCATTGCGAATTTGACCATTGCGAAATTCTAACTTGCATGTTCCATGAGCATCTGACGTTTGGTGATCATGGTGACTCCATATTTATTGTGGAGTGCCGTCTACATTTCGAATGTTTTCTTATAAATTTCGAATTCGCACAAGAGGAAATTGCTCATCGTGTTTAATAGCGTAATGCGAGCAATACGATTTCTTTTTACACCACGCCTGAAATACTTCCATGTCCCTATGGCGTTGGGCATTATTTTCAGGTGTAGGTTCATTAACAACATGGTTAATGGTCTCCAAGACATCTTATTATTCTAAGAGATATTTAACTTTGCGGTGCCAAATATCATTATTATCGTCATTGAACTTTTCATTTTTGTTCAGATCAACAATTATTATTTTGAAATCAATGGTCTAGTTTGGTAAAAAAAATTGGAAAATAAGTGTTATGCATGTTATAATTTATCCGCAAAAACATAAATAATGAAATAATAATATTCATGAAGTAGTGATATCGAGATATCGTTATACTCACACTCATCTTTCACTATCTCTAAGAAATATTATCATTCATTATTTTAATAATGCGACAAAATTAATCTAAATGTTTGATTTTTTAATTAACACATAATTCAAAAAATTTTACTCTATACATTTTGAATCAACTTACAATTTAAAATCACTGAAATTCATTTCGTGTGGTGCACCAAATTATTTCTAATATGAACAGAACAATCAGGCTCGGTGCAATGGGGGCTCTTTCTCGAGGGGTGCCAATTAAATAATCGTGCATTATTCTTCGTCACAATATCACATTAGAAAAAAATTGTGCCACGACTGTCACACATCAACTCTATTTATGAAGGCTGCGTCAATTAGGGACGGAGCTACAGTGTAGCTAGGGGGGCTTGTCCCCTCCCAACTTTGATTAAACTCTTAGTATTAGTATATAGGTTATATGAAAGTTATGAGTTAAAACATGACTTGGCCCCCCTAAACTTTTGTCAAGAGTGTTTATTAATGAATATAAAAGTTATACCTATAAGCAATTATTTTTCTCTCTTTCGATTATTCCACTGCTCTCTTTACTTTTATTCTTATTTTCTTTTGTGTTTTTTAGTCTATCTTTTTTTTTGTTGTTTATGAAAAATTAATCCTAATACATTTCTATAGCTATTAATAAAGTATTACATTATTGATTATATATTTTAACATATAAATTTTCATGAATATATTTGAATGCAAACATGAAGAATTAATTATTATAATAGTTTAAAGATAAAAAGTTCTTATTAAGCCATCGTGTACATATACATATACATATATATATGTGTGCGTGTGTGTAAGTAGACTATACAGAAAGTATGTGAAGTATGCACTCAATTTGATCACACATTATTTGTTATATAGACCTATTTTGTAAAAGATGTTGAAAATGAATTATTTTTGCTATTTTCTATAAAAAAAATGATGAACCTTTTTTTAACATAATGATGAAATAAATAAAAAAGACAAAAAAAGTTGTCTGTCATCATTTATATCTGGCTCTGTCCTTGACGTCAACCATGCATCAGGACAGTTCCTCGGAACCTTTCTACATATGCATTTTGAGTCACACACCACTCAATAAAAAACTTTGATTATTGTGACATTTGGGATCCTACAAAAGAACTAGTTAGGTTTCATATATTCTTTGATTACTTAAAATTTGTATAATTAGATTAACTAATTATTTTTTATTATAGATGCATGAAATATTTATTTCAGCACATGCTCAAAAAAATAAAATTTCCTTATATATTAATTAATTATTACAAAGGAATAAATTTAATTTATTTAATTTCAAATCAATTTAAAATTCTAGGCAAGTTATCAAGTTGGACAAAAATGGACATACCAATTTTAAATTCAAATTCACAATTTTAACACATAGCAAAATTTTAGGAACACACAGTACTTACCGAACACTATAATATTATATTACTGATCATTTAAATAATAGTAATCTATCTAAGTGATGATTTAAATTACCAGTTACTTAAATTGGTAATGCGTCAAACGCCCCTAAGTAAATAGTAATAAATAATAAATGTTCTTTTTTTGTTATTATACCTAAATAAATTATAAGTTTATGATAATTTATAAATAATAAATAAATATAATATATATGTATATAATATAATATAATATAATATAATATATAAGAATATAATATATATATAATAATATTATTAAAATAATAAGTCATAGGTCTAAAAGTAGCTTCACCTACTTTTATTTCTATGAAAAAAAATAAAAAAATACGATTGTTTTTACAATTAGCAAGAATTTTTATTTCTATGAAAAAAAATAAAAAATACGATTGTTCTTACAATTAGTAAGAATTTTCGATGGGTACCTCGCGTAATGAAAACTTTGCAAATTCCCATTATATAATGTGTTTGACTAAAATTTTAGAACTTGAGCCAATTTCTAACTCAAGTTCTGAAGCCAAACATAATCACATAATCAAAAAGCACTTGCTCATTTTTTTCTCATACAATTTCTTTATATCCTATATTCTATTAACTACTAATTAAATTCAACGTAAGAAACCTATTACGACTGAAATTTAATTCTGAAAATTTCCTTCTTATCCGTCAAACTTTTTTTTCCCGATAACAAAAGACAATCACATATCACAAAAAAAAAGTTAAGTAAACGAGTACACAAGACATTCCAACTTGCGTCACTCATGTTTTAATAATTTTGATAAATATTATTCATAGCAAAAGATTAAAATGTAGAAATATTTCTTCTTTCTAAATATCTTGACAATGGTGAGGAAGCGTCACGAAATATTACACCCAAAATTAAAAGGTTTCAAAATTGGGCTCCGAGTCAAAACACGCATTCCCAATTCTTGGCCTTAAACGCGTAAAATATGTAACATCACGATTTAATTAAAAAGGAGAAAAAAAAAGTGGTGCTCGGATATAAAGAAAGGCCCACGGGTCAGCCCATGGGCAACCCTAATCTGCTCCGCTGCCTCCTCTGTCTCGCTCTCGCGTCCCGCTGCGTTCCCTCGCGCGATCTGCTGCTCCGCCGCCCACATCGCCCAAAGGCCCAAACGCCCGCTCACCACCACCTCCGCCCAATAACCCAAAGTACCTCCCTCGTCCCCCTCCCCGCCGGCCGACGGTGGCGCCACGCGGCGGCGCCGCCGCTGATTCGCCGTCAGATCCCTTCCTCCGTCCGGTCTCTTCGCCGCCAGTCGCCGTCTCCCCGGTAGATCCAGCGTTGGCCGCAGCCGGCGAGCTCTCCGATCTCGATCTGTTCGTTGACCCTGGTCTTTGGTATGGCCCCATTTCCTTCAGCTCAAACTGTTTTCTTCGGGAATTGTTCTTTGCCTCTTGTTGCAATTAGGAAATTTGTGCGAAATTCGTTTAATTTCGATGTTCTTTCATGAAGAATTACCTGGATCTATGGTTTATTTTCTTTGTTCGTTGCATCTCGTTGTGATCTCGGAGTCAAACTTGCATTTCTAAGCTTGGACTTTCGTTTCTTGTGATAATAGTTTGTTACGGCTGTTCATTTGTGATCTCGGAGCATATTGCATGTTTGAATGTTCTTCCTACTCGGGGAACCTAGACTCTTTGGGCTTGGCTTCCCACAGTTTTCAGGTCATAAGTTTACTAGTTATTATTCGGAAATAGGTTTGCTTGAGGTAGACTTCGCTTGATTTCTTTCCTGCGCGCTTACGACTTATGAGGATTATTTTAAGCTGCAAAAACTTGTTGTTTATGATAAGCAGTGAAAACTTGTTAGTTTTCTTTTCTGTTCCTTTTTTGGCGGACTTCATCCTTTATACATCTCCCACCTTGGTTGTTGAGTATGCATTGGTTTTCAGGGCGGGAGAAGAAAAAAACATATTTTACACTATCACTATCCTTTAGTGTACTTTCCAGCTATGTACTCTCATAGCTTTAGGATACCGAATTCACTAGTGGGTAATTAACATAGATATGTTAGTTTTTCATGTTTAGTTCCTTATGTAAATGATTTTTAGAATTCTCTATAAAGAACCTTCATTTTTAATTCTATAGAAGATGGTGGAAATATTAGATTAATGTTCTTAAACTGCCAGATTATATTTTAGCTTTGATGATGGTGATTAGGTTGATTGGTCTTTTTCAGTCTAATATGGATGTTGTGACCGTTTCAAAAGAAACCTGTGATCCTGCCCCCTTCTCTGCAACTGTGTTATTCTGCATATTTGCTTGATAAATCAGGATGACTATGGTTTCAATTAATTCAAATTTCATAGGAAAATAAACTAAGGGAAAGCGGCAAAATGTTGATGTATCTATTGATAGTGTGCCTAGCATGAAGATTTAAGGTGGAAGTAGAATATCAGATAATAAGGACAAGTAAAGGAACTCTTTAAGATTTTCTGCTTGATTTTTTTTTTCGATTTAGTTTCTATGTGGTCTCTGAGGAGCTGTTGTTAATTCATTATACATGATTTTAGGCTGCAGCAGTTTGATAGTTTATCCTATGTAAATTGTCTAGTTGTTTGTATTAGAAAAACTAGAGAATCAAACGTTTGCTATTATGAGAAGAGCACTGGTGCGTTTTGATTTGAAATTTTCATGTTACTTTTTCTTGCGGCTGCAATGGGCATAAGCATGAATAGTTCACTGATGTTTCTTTCTAATGCGAGTAAAGAAATGATGATTAGCTAGCAGTCACCTGATTCCATTTGTATGAAACATAAGAGTACAACCTCTATATACCAGTGGTAGGTGATATGGTCACTGTGCTATTGTGAGTCCTCATTTTTCGGGAACGTTATCTGTTGTGCTAATTAGTGTTATTTGTCTTTCACAATTTCATCAACTTTCAAGATTGGTATGGTACAAGTTCAATGTTATATGCTGTTATGATTTTATTATCTGATATACATTGTTTTACTGGAACTTTCTTTCGATTTGAGATTTGAAGATCCACATGTTAAGACAAACTTATGCATTCCATTTGTTTTATCTGACATATGAAAATGAAATACCTTGTACAGCATAATGGAAGCTACAATGGAACCTGCAATGGAAATTGTGGCAATGGATGCCACCATGGATGCCCCCATAGAGGCTAGTGATCCAGAGCCTGTAACCACAGAAGCGACTCCGCAGACGAGGCGAAGGAGAAAGAAGTCACAGGTCTGGGAGCATTTCACTATTGAAGCTGTAGATGGTGGGTGTACTCGTGCTTGCTGCAAACTGTGCAAACAAACCTTTGCTTACAGCAGTGGTTCAAAGATAGCAGGTACCAGTCACCTCAAGAGGCATATAGCTTTGGGTTCTTGTCCCAAAATTAAAAGTGAACAGAGGAAGCAACTTGCACTTACTGATGGCGATGCTACTGAACCACCAAAAAGGCGCTACCGAACATCAAATTTTACAAATTATGTTGATCAGGAACAAAGCAATGCATGTCTTGCAAAAATGATAATTGTTCATGAATACCCCCTTCACATGGTCGTACACCCTGCTTTCGTCTCTTTTGTTCAAAGTCTCCAGCCCCGATTTAGGATGGTGGATGTTGGCACCATTGAAGCAGAAGTTTTATCTGTATATCAGAAAGAAAAGTTGAACCTTATGCAAGTTTTTGGAAGTATGCCTGGGAGGATAAGCATTATGATAGGTCTGTGGACGACCAGCCAGACCCTTGGGTATATTTGCCTTTCTGGACAATTCATTGACAGTGATTGGAAGTTGCAAAGGCGAACACTCAGTTTCATGATGGTATCTTCTCCTCATTCAGAGAATGCTTTAAGTGAAGCAATAAGTGTTACCCTTTCGGATTGGAACATGAAGGCCAGGTTGTTCACCATCACTTTGGATAACAATTGTTCTTCACATGATATATATAGTGCCAATCTCCGAGATCACCTCTCTAACAAGAATGCTCTCTTGCTTAAAGGTCAGTTATTTGTAGTGCGTTGCTATGCCAATATTTTAAATGTGGTTGCACAGGATGTGATTGCTTCTGTTCATGGTATCATTTACAACATCCGTGAGAGTGTGAAATTTGTAAAGGCTTCGCCAACACGTGAAGAAAAATTCTCAGAGATTGCCTTGCAGCTTGAGATACCTAGCATGAAGGTCCTCACTCTTGATGTCACATCACAGTGGAACACTACTTATCTGATGCTGGTGGCAGCCTTAGAATACAAACAGGCATTTTCTTCCTTGGAAGCATGTGATGACAACTACAATGAGGCACCATCTGCTGATGACTGGAAGAAGATAGAGATTGTTTGCAACTTTTTAAAGCTTCTGTATGACTCTGCAAATGTTGTGATGACAACAGCTGATCTCACTGCCAACATATTCTTCCATGAAGCCTGGAAAATCCAACTGGAGCTGACTACTGCCACAACGAATGAGGATGAGACAGTGAGTAGTATAGCCAAAGAGATGCACGAAAAGTTTGACAAATACTGGAAAGACTGCAGCCTTGTTTTGTCGCTTTCTGTGGTTATGGATCCCCGTTTCAAGATGAAGCTTGTTGAGTTTAGCTTTTCGAAGATTTATGGTTCCGATGCTGGCAGATATGTTAAGCTTGTTGATGATAGTATCCACGAACTTTACCTCGAGTATGTTGCTCAGCCACTTCCGCTGACTCCAGCTTATGTAGATCAAGGAGAGGCCAACCATGTCAACGGCGTTGAGGACCATCAACCTGCAGCACCAGTGACCACTGAGGATGGCCTTCAAGATTTCGAACGATACTTGTCTGAGATGGCAGGGAATCAACCAACAAAGTCAGAGTTGGATCAATATCTGGAGGAGTCTCTCGTTCCCCGGAACATCCAAGAATTTGATATCCTGAGCTGGTGGAAGTTGAATCATCTCAAGTATCCGACGCTCTCCAAGATGGCTCGTGATCTCCTATCCATCCCAGTATCCATGGTTGGCACAGGAAGCTCAATATTCTGCTCAGGAGCTGGAAGCAGGATGCTTGATGAATACCGGAGCTCGTTGCGTCCGGATATAGTACAAGCTCTCTTCTGCGGCCGAGATTGGCTTCAGTATTCACCGGCCACGGTGGAGACCTCTGTCATTGTACCGGTGAAGATGGAGATCTAGGCTTGTTGCTCCTAACGACTTTGGAGCCATGTAACAATACCGACTGTTGCTTTCTTAGCTTCGTGTCTGCCTTGTTATCTATCTTGTTAGTTAGGTTTCCTCATTCGTAGGATAAAGTTAATTCGCCTTTGCATCTGCTCCATTTGTAGCAGGATTGGAACTAAACGTAATAATGATGTGTTCCTTATGTTTATTAGAATAGTAACTATAGCTTTGTTTATATCCTTATTATTATACTTGTCCCCATGCACCAGCAATCTCCCACATCGGGTACGTAAACATGAATTTTGCACTTTCAGTAAAACATTGGCTAAATCTAATCTATATTCTTATATGGGTTTAATATTTATGTTACCTCTTTTAAGAGGTAGCAGAATTAAACCTGCATTCATCATTATTGGATTAACGATGGATGGTAGATCTATTCGAACATTTTTGAACATTTTTTTTCGATCAATTATTCATCATGAAGCTGTATGTGGAGGATCTTGCTGAATTTAAACTACATCTTCAAGCATTTTTTTACCGCCACCTCCTTCAAAACTCCTCATAGTTGGGTCCGATAGTGGGTCGGTTTTTAACTTGTAGACAGTGTATTCTTTAGCGTCACGCGGATTGAGTCGTCGGCACCATTTTTTAGATATCGGAGACCGGCTAAATTTTATTTTAAAAGGATAATAAATATTCGATGATGATAGAAACATCGACACTAGAAAATGTGGAGCATATATAAGATAAAAAAATGAAAATAAATATAATCTTATAGTACATTTTGCCATGTCTCCATTTAACCTGAGCAAGGAAATAGATGATAGATAGGAGAAGTTGCCTTAAACAAAATTATTAACGGCTCCTCGTTTAGACAGACCTAAATTTTAAAGAAAGTGAACAATAAGTTATGTTGTGGAACCTAAACATCAGGTAGATACTAAAAAACTAATGCATTAAAAAAATGTTGACGATTGTGTCACCTTGAAATTATTTTAACAAAGTACAATATTATTTGCTGGCTTATTTTTTATGAATGAACTTTTTTCTTTTAAAAGGATTATTTTTTAATGCTCTTAGTATTTATTATCTTATTGTAAATATTTTATACATGTTTTTTCATAAGCTAAAAATCATAATTAGCTAATTTAATATTTTTATCTTATAATTTTTTACTTGATGTATATATTATAAATTTAATATATTATCATACGTGTACTCTATTTTTTTTAAAAAAGTAATTGAACTCATACCCGTATCTGGTACCATATCCATACCCTTGCAAGATACATCGCTCTCCGGCCTCCCTGTCCAATAGGGGTGTTCACCGGGTCGGGTCGACCCGGTGAACCCGACAATCCGACCCGACCCAGTTGGGTCTTGGTCCCAACCCGAGTCGACCCGACCCGACTCGATGACCCGACTTTTATTATTATTTTTTAATTATTTTTAGTTCTATAGTTGATTTAAAATGGAAAAAAAATATTAAAATAAAATATTTTAATTATGAAAATAATGCTCAAATATTCAAAAAAACATATTTTATATTTTATAATAATAATTAATTGTTTTTTATATTAAAATAAATATAAAAAAGTAAGACAAAAAATTTAAAAAAAAGAAAAAAGGGTGGTCGAGTGACTCGACCACCCGACCCGACCCAACCCGATCCGAACCGGATTGAGTTGGATCGGATTTTCTGCCCCCAAGGGGCTTGACCCGACCCGACCCATTGGTCGGGTCGGGTCGGATTTGTTCATGGGTCGGGTCGAACCCGACCCGTGAACACCCCTACTATCCAACAAGTATGGACCTCTGGTTAAGCTTCAGGGCTTTGGCCCACTAGTCCAAAGGCTCCATACACTGCCGCATACACTGCTCCCCCTCTCCTTAGTGCCTTCAATGGTGAGCTTCTAGTCGAAGGAGAGGTTGATCAGGTCCACCAACATGCCGCGCTGACGGTTTATCCGTGTCTCATCTTGGAACACCATCACGCCCGAGGGGACTTCGCCAATCTGTCGAAACTGCTCCAACACTAAACCGAGAGAAGAGTTTGATGATGGAGTCTGTCATATGCCAAACTCTGCTCCGCTCAAACTTGTGCAGTAAAACTTTCAAATCGTCCTTGCCACATGGTAAGAGTCAATTCGAGAGTGTTACCAATAATATTATGCTTTGATCAAAATTTTTATTTTGATTGGTTCTTTGACTAGTATACAATATAAGCGGAAGACTTAATAGAATATCATGAAAATGATGATAAAAGCGAAAGTCCAATAAAAGTCTCCAATATATAACAATGCTAGCAAAAATAATTCATCACACTAATAATCATGATGAGTAAAGTGAAAGTTTGACATACACATATATCTATGATTAGGCAACATTTAGGAACAATGAAATAAAATAGCCTAAGACACAATCATGTGCACTGGTTCATCACGAACATCATGAACCACTTGAGCTCATCCTTTATTGTTCTCATTACCTATAGGATCAATGCAAAGAAAATAATAATTCATAAACTTCACAGCCTAATAAGTCGATAATAAATCATGGATAGTAATAACACTAGAAGAACATGGGGTCAGTGTGAACATCAATGAAAATCAATAACTAGGAATCAATATCATGCTTTTATCAAAGAATCATAATAATAAGCAATACGATGCTATGACTTGATAACAATACATAAATCATTACTATGCTCTTAAGGGGCATTTTCCTAGAAGTAATATTTCTAAATTACTGGTAATTTAAAGTTAAATTACCTGGGCCCACCACATTACCTTGTTTACTTTATTTTAATTTACAGGTAATCTGGATTGCCTAGCAATGCAGATTGCCTATGAAGTAATAATCCACATTGACTAGGAGGGGGGTGTTCATCCAGATTGCCACTCAAATGACAATCTATTTTTATTTTCTTTCCATTTATGCTCTTTCCAATCTTAGACAAATAAAATATAAAAATAATATAAAAAATCATATAACAATAATAAATAATAATATTATCATTATAATTAAGAATATTAATTTATTTAAAATTTATTTTATTATTGCTATTGACACGAATTGCATATTATTATTTTAAATATTATATACATTACCATTATTTTCATTTATAATTATATTTATTTAATTTATTAATTTTATTTGAGTTTTTAGATGAATTATATAATATTTAGCTTAATATTAGTGATAAAGGGTATTTTAGTAAAAGTTATGTAATGTCATTTAAATTGCTGGAAATATTATTTGTACATAGTAAATAAGGTGAAGCACATTGCTGGTAATTTAATTGGTGACAATCTTTCTAATAGGCAATGTAGATTGCTAGGTGATGTGAGAAGGTAATGCAGTAAGTGCTTCCTTATTGTGATCAATGACATAATCAATGCGATGCACTAAGTAAGATCAGTAGGGAAAATCAATGCTATGCCTTGGATAAGATCAAATCAATGCAACACTTTGAGTGAAATAAATGCTCTGGATCAATGTCATCAATGATGTTTTAGTTACAAGAAATCTGTCGATTAATAACACAAGCGTGGCATCGCTAAAGGGATGCTAAATTGTGGTTAATAGAGTTCGCCACGCATTATCGTCGACATGGCATTGCCACAATGAACGCTTGGATTCGGTAACCATTAGCGTCGCAATGGTGTCAAAAGAGTCACCGACGCTATTAGCCTCACATGTTGACACTTTGCGAAGGGCTCAAGTGCGTAGCTAATTCGGTGTAAAGAGATGCTGCAGCTGTCGATGCTAAATCGATGCCGATTTGATTCTATATGGCAACGCTACTCAGACACTAATAGGACGCTAAAATAATTGCTACCTTGTCATCAAGAGGGTGCTACTTTGATGCCAATGCATCGCTACTATGGCGCTAAACTTCCGATGCCAATGTGACGCTAATGTGACGCTCAATATGATATGTTCATCTAATGAACAAATGCTCGGAGAGGATCAAATACAAAGGATATCGAATACAACGAAGAGGATCAAATACATAGGATAATTTTGCGTTCAATACATCAAAATATTACATAAAATCTCACATTTTCATTACATCAAATGAATTTGCATCAAATGTATTTTCATAACTACAAGGAGATGTCCCATAGTTGATGCCTTAAAATTGATGTAGCAAAATAGAATAGCTAGCAAGTGCACTAGTCGCTCAAGTAATATAGTAATAGGAGTAAGAGTGTCAAATCCACGAGGAATATTATTAATTCAATATCTGAATTTATAAATTAATAAGAGAGAAAAAAACATGGATTTTGAAAATGAGTTTTAAAAGATAAAGAAAATAAGATAAATATAAGATAGTGGTGTTGAAGTTAGGCCTTAGGATGAAAATAGATCAGGATAAATATTTGAACCATAAAAGATAAATTTAATCTTTAAAGATGGATTAGAGTCTCCCTAAAGTAATCTAACATGATTAACTTGTGGTCTCCACAACTGACATCCCTCAATCTAATCATATAGAACTATCTTAATTTAATAAGAATTGAAGTCTCCACGGTTGGTATCCCCAAAATCATATTAAAATTAAGATGCATTAAATTGAATTCTCTAGACTATTAATCACTCCACAAACTGGTATAGATTAATAGACCACACAAACTTGATTCTCCACACATTAGTTATCAAATTTATGTCAATTATTAATTCCAAATAAAATCAATTATAATTAGTATAATAAATTCTGAAATTAAACACTCCACAAACTGGTATAGCCTAATTCAGAAATTTAATTAATTAACATAAAAGCATTAAGCACAATTAATAATTGATCAGAAAAGATTAAAGCAAATAAAATATGGTCCAAACATTTCCCTTCAATTAATAATCTCCTAAAATAATAATCCTAAAAACATGGAGTTCATCCTAGAAATTCTGGAGAGATAATAAAATACAAATCATAAAAATTGAAAGAATTACACCCAAAATAGAGATCTCGAATCTGGCAAATAGTCGGGCAGCCTCTCGGACTTGATCAGGGTCACGATCAACCTCCAGCCGTCGCACCTCTCTCCTCTTGGTCGTAGCCTGCAGAGCTCACGACTCGCTGTGGAAGAAACTTGAACTTCAGAGCACGAATTGAAACGATGGATTCTTCACGTATTTATAGGGTGCGGACGGGTCTTCCTGTTGATCTGATGTACGGCCGAATTTAAATTCAGGGATAAATCTCGGCCAAAAACGATAATTCTTCTAACTATTACACCCAAAAGATAAATCTTTTTATCTTTACCCCCTTCTAATCTCGGCCAAAACAAAATTCTTTTATCTTTACACCCTATGGATCTCGACCGTAATAAAGAATTTAATCTTGTTACGCCCAAAAGATAAAATCATTTAATTGTTATTCCCTTTGAATCTCGGCCAAAAAGTGATCATCTTCTTTGTAATCTCGCACAAAATATAAAATCCTTTTATTTTTACCCCCTTTGAATTTCGGCCAAAACGAAATTCTTTTATCCTAATCTCGACCGTAATGATAAATTCTTCAGAATTTCGGTCAATACGGCACAATCCATCTAAATCTTGATTTTTTCTGCAAAATAATTATCAAAATTTAGTTAATCGATCAACAATTAAAATATTCAGAGAATTAATAATTAAAATTGATAAATCCGGAATTACGATAAAAAGTGACTAAAAATGATGCATGCCATGATCAAATTACAGAAAAATTAATTAAAATAATAATCTAAAATATGTTGTATTTTGCATGCATCACCAGTCGATCGTCCGTTTGTGAGATGTCCGGAGAGGATCAAATTTCGTTGGCTCACCACCCGCTGTGATTGGGCAACAACAATAGTAGTAGGTGGAGAAGGTGCCCGGACGACATCGGGACAGCAGCAATAGGAGGAGGAGGAGGAGGCGTCCCGGCGACGTCAGACACAACAACAGGAGGAGGAGCAAGCGACGTCCAAGTGGCGTCGAAGAAGCAACAAGGAGGAGGCGATGTTCGGGCGACGTTGGGGCAGTAGCAACAGTTGGAGGAGGCGGCGGCGGCCGGATGACATCGGGGGAGCACCAACAGTTGGAGAAGGAGGAGAAGGTGGCGGCATCATCGGGACATGCAACAATAGTAGGAGGAGAGTGGTTAAAATGGGGGAAAAGCGGCGTCTGCACAACATAAGCATGCTACGAACCGTTAGATTAAATGAAAAGATAGTTCAGATTCGCTCTTTGACGAGCACACAGATCGTCACTTAGCGACGTAAATTTGACGACGCGATTGTGTCACTAATGTGGTGCCATGTTAATTCAATTCTGATAGATAATTAATTCAAAAATATGTCAAATAGCGTCGCAGTTTAGCGACTCAACGCTAAGAGAATATAGCATCGACTTGGCCTCGACATATTGAGGCGCTAAACTAGATAAAAAAAATGGGACCATTTTGAATACTCTTTTTCGAGAAAAGTTTTTAATATTTTTTTAAGTGCACGAAGCAAAACAGACCATTTTGAATAATCTTTTTAAATTTGGATGCAAAAATATTTTTAAGAAAATCATAATTTCTTAGAAAAGTTTAAAAACTTTATGTCAACTAAATGGGACCATTCTGAGCACTCCCGAAAGGTTTGATTTTGGAGAACATGCATTTTTAGATTTCTTAGGTGGGACGAAAGTTTCGAGGAAATTTTTATAATTGAGAAAGATTGGTTTATTGAGAATAAGAGGAAATGGAAAATATGTGAAACATAAAATGTTTGCGCCGGCCCACCTTCTCGAGACCTTCGAAACACCTATTTTTTTGTGGCAATCCGAGCGAGGACCGCGGAGGACCGAACATTTATATTCCAAAACTTTACCAATTTTATTGAATTTCTTCCGACCTCCGATCGCGATGATTCTTGTGTGAGTGGACAGCTCTCGATGATCTCTACGAGTTTGTAATTTTCACTTTGACCGATTTTCGTCAAACTCACATCTGCGACCGTCGAATTCTTTTTTTTAAGTTCTTAACTCTGTTGTTCGGCTTCCTAAAATCGCTGAAAAATATGTGTTGCCGTGGTCTATGGGAGGTACAAATTTAGCCATGATCCGATGGTCGAGTCTCCGGCAATCTCCTTTTGAATCCTATGGAAAATGAAGAAACACTATTCCCTTAATTTTGGAATTTGGGAATTGGAGTATAATGTATGCATAATATAATATATTAATTTTTATATGTTATATAATAGAATAATATAGTATAGTATGGTGTATAATATAGTATAATGTATATATAATATAGTTTAGTATAGTATATAGTATTATATAGTATAGTATAGTATAGTATAGTATAGTGTAGTATAGTATAGTATAGTATAGTATAGTATAGTATGGTATAGTATAGTATAGTATTGTCACGATCTCGATTTAAACTGTGATTTAAATTAGTGTTCGTGACTTGTTATGAACAATCAAAGAAAATTGAAAAAAGATCACGGAAACGTGATGTAACAATTTTTTTACATACACAAGAATAAAAATGTCATAAAATAAATTACATAGATTATAAAAATACTTCAAAGCAGACAAATATTCCTTAAGTTTTACATTTCACAAAATGACTTTATTTTTTATACAATTTATTTTGACAAAAATAATAATCTGAACCAATTCTCTCGACATCCTAACAAAAGGACACGAGAGTAACAACTCCCCTCAACACCTGTTAAGATTATGAGCCCTAGTGTCTCTCACCATGATATATCAAGATGTAGCACTTAGCTCCGCATGTCACTTAGCTCCAGCCTATCTCATCCCATTTTTGCAGAACAAAATGATTCATTAGATTTTAGTAGTGGCTCCAACCATCATACATGTGTGCAGGAAGATGCTATGCAGATGCATGATTTATCATATAACAATTGTATCTCAAATATCAGAAGATGAATTATCTCATTACTATTTCAAACGAAAGATGATTGCACATCTCGAAATACATTCATATCATATAATCAATCATTTCGAATATACTTTTCATATGAAGTTCTCCAAAGACATATTCAATACATATCATAATCAGTGTCACACTGAATTTAAAAGAGGTGAACACATAGAATATGAGAAACCAACTAACATATAAGGGCTTACAAAAAGTTTTCCTTTCTTCTTTCAGTACTTTACTCTTCTACTCCTATAACAATAATAATAAGAAACATTACTATGATATGAACACAAGACTACCACATATGAAACATAATTAATTGCAAAGTACATGACCCTTAAGTATTTACTCTTATAACTTAAGCAACCATTTATCATAAGAGTTGGCCTACTATTATGATAGATTGCATATAATAAACAAAATTCATATCTTCTTGCAATGATAATCAAATTTGTTCATTCAAATTTTTATTACTTCCATATTATTAATATCTTAATTTGTAAAAGTTTTAGTTCTTATTTCATTGTAGTTTGTTCTCAGAAAAATCAAGATTCAACCTAACTTCCATGGTGTTTTTGTGCTCTGACAGACTGAGTGACCTTAATTGTACTATTTATATAAATTAAGAAACAACTCATATTTGGATACTTTGAATTTTCTCTAAGCATAAAATTCAATCTAGACTTACTGAGTAGGTTCGGTAAAATATTTATAAATTTCACTACCATATCATTTTCAATTTATTCTAATTGCAAATGAAACCTAACATTTGTATATGTAAGACCCTAAATTATAAAAAAAAATGATATGATATATTGAATTTGATACATAATTTACAAAATTGGGTAACAATTTTGACACATAGAATGATAGCACATTAAATAAGAGAATCTAACTTTCTCTACAGACATCATATTAACTTGATTCTAAATCTAAATGAAATTAGACTCAGAGAGGATCAATCAAAGTAAATTTCATAATTGTTTAAGTACTATAACATATGAAAATGTATAGTTAAAGTTTTGAGAGCAATTTGGACATGTCTAAGGTTACGCTTTCGAGGAACATGGTTTTTACCCATGATTAACTAGAATATGAGAATGAATGAGATAAAAGAGGTTCAGAGGAAGCCTAGTTAGGAAACTATGCAATTGAAAACAAGGGAGGATCAAGTATGAACTTACCACAAACTAAAACCCTAATCCGTATCTCCTTTCTCCAATTTCATCAACAAGTAGTAGATCCTTTATGGTTTCCTTTTGGATGTCGGATAGGCCATGTAGAGGAGTGAGAAGGAATGGTAAAACCTCTGAAGTATAAAGGATAAGATTGAGGGAAACCGACTTAAGGTCGGCCAAGATGGAGCTATACCAAATTACCCCTGTAGTTGAGAATATTTACATGCAATTGTCATTTAAGTAAATGAATTTGTCTATTCCTTTTATTTATTTATTTAAGACATTACGTGTAAATAAGAAACTACCATCCATTCGGATTCGAATAAAATATTTATAAAATTAAATTTCATAGGAATTGAAAATCTGAATTTTTATTCGAAAAACAAAAATCGCGATTTCACATATTTTTTATTATATATCTATGTTTTACCTCACTAAAACACCTCTTAAAAATCATTAAAAATCACTTTTAAAGCTCTTTGATATATAGGAGCAATTATAAGGACTTTAAATATCTTAATTTCAACATTTTCAAAAATCATATTTTCATGCCTTAGACGAATTTTCGCCAATTTCAGCGATCAAATACTTTGAGTTATAACTCATGTCTTAACACATACATCATATTACTTATCAATAACTCATTTAATTACATGTTAATTAAATATGGGATATGACAAGTATAGTATTCTATAATATACTATACAATATATAACATATATTCCCAAAAGAGCACAACTAGCATCTACTTAGTGTCGCAACCGTCGACGCCAATATAACGCAAGGCATTTAGAGTCAACTTAGCATCACCATTCTGATGCCAACTTAGTGTCACAATACAACGCTATCGCACGTTTTTAAATTTTTGTGCGTCATAATAGTGCCAAAATAGCGTCGCGATAGCGCCTCATTTAGCGTCGACATCGTATGATGCTAATGCGATGATAAATTGATGCTATAGAGAGGCAGTTATTGTCTGCATTTGCAAACCCAATGATGACGCTATTATGACCCTATTTGTGACTATTTAGCGTCGCAAAGTATGGTGACGCTAATTCACGTCGCTATTCGACATTTTTTTTTGTAGTATTACAATGAGGTTCCAAGTACTTTATGGGTGGCTAGTGATTGTGCACATCACGATAAGTCATCTTCACTAAAGCAGAGAGTATCCTCTTTCCTCGCACGATGGGGAGAATCATGTGATGGGGACATGAGTGAACCAGTGCCCCAACAATGCCATGAGTTTCCATCAATTCATAACATAAGCACCCAAGATTTTATCTTTGTTAATTAATTATATTTTTGTATTCGCTCATATTGAGACTTCTAATCATACTATAGCAATACTCTCGTTCATCATATCAGTGCAATCAAATGGAAAATAGATCATGGATCAACAATAAAATAAAATTCCATCACATCATTATGTTTCGACAAAACTCGAGCTAAGTTGGGTGTAACCCGGGCTAGGTTAATCAATGGCCGATGCCTCAGCCATTGTTCGGGCCGAATATAAATCGGGCTTGGCCGGGGTAAGCTTTAGGTATTTTGTGTCGAAACTCAAGCCGGGTGCAGTGGAGCCTAGGTCGGGTTCTGTTATCTGCATGTTCGGCGACGGTGGGCGCGAGCCGAGTGGCATGGGACCCGAGTCGGGTTCGACGCCTGTTCTACTCGATGGTACCTACACCTGGCCGAGTTCTCTAAAATTGGGCCGAGTTCATTGATTTCGGCGAACACCTGCGTGATTTTCAACACGATTTCATTGGAATAAACATCTTATGACCAATGTAATTACATGGATCAACTAACAGTAGATAGGAGAAGATGTATGTCACGACCCCATTTTAAACCTTGGCTTAACTTGCAGGTCACGACCTATTACAAAAAATCATGTATAGTTTGCGAAAGTGTGCTATAATTTATTTAGAAGATATAGTAATTACGATATTCAAACCACACCATATGATAGTATATCACTGAAAGCGAATACACACTATATGTTCTTTACTTATACAAAAGTAGCATCACATATTACAAATAGATTTCTCTCTCTTATTCCAATACTACACATCCAAAATATTTCTCCTTAGTTCTCTCGAAGGGATTTAACAAACCTAAGGCCCATGTACTTCTCTTACCAAAAGTGCTTCAAATGCTGATAGAGGATCACCAAGCACGTCCATAGACTGGTCTATTAATTTGAAAAGTATTGCGAATAAAAATGTGAGCAACCAACAATTTAGTAAGTCAAAAATTCATAACCTATATGTTATCACATATTCCATTTGATTAAAACAATATTAAAATTATTTCTTCATATTTGAAAAGTATTTGTTATTTTATTTCAGCATATATTTGTATAACAATAAGTTATAATCAATTCAAACTTTCATCATGTCATAAGATATGAAAAATATCTATACACTTATATGACATCTCAAAAGTACAATCATCATATCATACATAAGAATGGAACCTTGATGCACCAACCATGAATGCATGACTGTATGGATGCATGAATCTTGTATGTTTGTACATGTCATATCGCCATATGGCCACAGACATCCCTTTTGAGATATCTGAGGAAAGCTGATGGATTCTAGAGGTGACCTCTATGAATTCAAATGGTGGGTATGATTCCACAATTTGGTTCACATGACACTTAGATCCAAGTAACCTAAAATTCCTTTTGAGATACCTATCGGCCTTATAAGGTCTTTCAATCAAATAGAGATAAGCTATCGGTTTTACAAAGTTTTTCAATTATGCAAAAGTAGATTGTTGCCCGACAGGGGTAATTCAAATGCATGAAAATCATATGCAAATGCATAACTCAATCGTATCATGTCCTATCCTGTCCTGTCATATCATACCATATTATCTTTTTACATGTTCTATCAAATCACATCATATCATATCATATCACTTTTTGTAACAAATAATTGCACACATAGCAATTACATGACTTTATGAGTCCACGTAGCACCTATTCATATACATATAATTGTGTATCATATCATGTAACATGTAATCACATAAAATCATTAATCAACTTCTAAGTTCACATAGCTTATGCTCTTATAAACACAAAGACTTTGTTCTCATTTTGCATCTAATAAACTGCATAATATACAATACAAAATACACGAGAATTAGTGTATAACTTTCTATTCAATTTCAAGTGATAGAATACTTCATCAATTATAATCGGCATGAAGCTCATAATTCCACTCATTATAAAATGGCCTTTGAAAATTATAGAATTAAATTGTATTCTGATTCACTTTGGAACCTGATAGACTATACAAAGCATAGTATAAAATTCATAACTTTTTAATTAGACATCATAAAACTAGATTGCCAAATATTGAAGATATATCGATTTTATAATTTTTATCTGTTTATATTGATCTAGTAAAATTTCTAAATTTAGAGGTGTTATGTCATAATCCTAAAACAAATAGACTATGTGCTATGCATTAAAAAAATTATAATTCTTAGTACACATGTTATTTAAAGAAAGATGAAATTCCAATTTATTCAGAAAGATTAAGGACTAACATTTCTATTCCTTAAATTATAATATGAAATTCTAAGTGTGAAATTTATGACTGAATTATTGTTTCAGTCTAACTACTTTCTGGAAAAGCTTGGGTGACTCCTAAGTTTTCATTTGTGTAGGAATCTAATCAAGACTTCCACAAGTAGTTACAGATTAATTTCATAATTTTTGGAGGTATAGAAGGTATGAAAACATAATTTAGAAGTTTCAAATTTGAATTTCAGCACTATTTAGGATTGGTTCTTCATCTTAAAAGTTCCTCTTTCATAATCATATGAAATAAAGAATGGGGAAAAGCTATCAAAGATCAGGAATGACTTGTTTTGGTCCAACTTCATATGGATAATTCATAGGAAATGAGCTTTCGACTTACTTGGATGAAACCCTAAGGATGTACCCTTGATTTATTGTTGAAATCCCTCTTTTCCCTTTTGTTTTTACTTCCTTCTCTTGCTGCCCTCTTCAGTTGAATTTAGTTTGTTTAGGGTAGGGGGCCACAGGATAAGAAGATAAGAATTGGTGGCTTATATATCTATAGATGCCGACCTAAGTTGGTTGCGGTTAAAATTCCCAATATGACATTGTAGTTCTTCTTATTTACATTAATTTTCTTATTATCTATAAAATTAAATTCCTAAGGAATCAAAATTCAATTTTTTGTCTGAAGAACAAAATCGATCATTTTTTTTATTTTTTACTTTTTCACTATCATTTAACCTAACCAAGACTTTACCTAAAAATTATTAAAAATCATATTTTAGTACATATTAACATAGGAAAACAATTATCAGGACTTTAGTTTTTTTAGTTCCAATATTTTTTAAAATCATCTTTCATGACAGGCGATTTTTCACTTCCTACACTCCCCTGTTTAAAGTCAAACCTTTCACATAATATAACATTAACACCTTTAATCCTACATACATGAAATAGGGATATTACACATTTTTTAATTTTGGACTCTAAGAACATCCAAAACTATGTTAAAATAGATTCAAAGTTGATCCAACGATCCACCTACCTTTCGAAAACAATCTTGTGGTTTTTCTTTGTTTCTCCGGGTTCATCTTGCTCGTCCTTATCGTTGGCCATCCCAGATGAACGTCTAACCCAGAAGGTCCTCCATCCATGCTCTAGCTCGTCCGCTGACCGCGTTATTTTGGGCTCATCTCTGAGTCCGATAGTGTGTTCCTAGGCTCTCGGACATGGGCAAATGAGGGAGGATGTGAGGGGATGATGGTTAAGGCAAATGTTTGTTTAAGGTGCATGAAAAAGAGGTATGAATAGGGAGTTGTTTGTTGTATCTTTAGATTAGATAAGTTTTTAACTCCCACCAAGAATCTTGTTTTAATTTGATTTGATTTGATTTTTTTTAGTCCTAGCCGGATGTTACATGTGCCCTATGCAAGGGAAAAACAACATGCATAACCTCGATCCGCTTGTTGACCGACGACAAGAGGGAACAAGAGGGTTATCCTAGAAGTAGAACTCCCTCTAGGCTCGGAGCAGCTTCCCATGATTGGTAACCTCGATCCGCTTGTTGACCGACGACAAGGGCCTCCACCAGCCTCTAAGGGAGCTGTCCAAGCAACATGCATGGTCCCCCCTTGCGCCTCAAACTCGGATGAGTCCCCACCTTGATCTTCTCCTTTACAAAGATAGCCAAGGAAGTACTCAGGACGCACGGCGTGGATGGCTTTGGCCGTGCCCCCTAGTCAACGCACTGCATCCATATTGTCTACAACACGTCACTGCAGCACCGCATCCATATCGTCTACAACACGTCGGAGGACCTCGGGCTGTCGGGGTTCAATTCAATTTTTTAGGCTTTTAGCCATTGGCTCATGGACCTACATAAAGCAATGTAGATTAACAAAAAAAAGTGGTAAAGTCCTTTATACTTTTATTTTCCAATCGTGTAAAAAAATTAGGGAAGCCATAAAACATGACTCCTTTGAAATTGAAAGAGTAGTGATTTAATTAGTCGTACAATGAAGAACTCCTTCACGCTTTTAGTTTTAGCTAATGCAAATGCTTCTAATAAAAAAGGAGTCAAGGAGCAAGGGAAACAAATATGAAGATGGGTGATTATGGTTTTTGGATTTGATCCGTCGACTACTAAAATTTAGAGTATTAAATTTTTTTTCAATAATATTTTAAACATTTTTGTGTGTTATTAATTTGGCCTGCATGATGTCACGAAGTCACTATGGCCAACTATTATAGTCGGGTCTTCATTTCATGTCCTCTAAAATCCATCCATCCCTCCTTTCCCTCCATCCCTATCTATTTAATATTAATTAAGTTGCAATCGGGTTGCATTACTATGTAACAATAATATTCAGGGCCATGCAAAAAAAAAAAAAAACTGAAGATGAGGAGCAAAGTTTTAATGACATACAAAATTATATTTTGATGATACAAACCTCAAAAGCTTAAAGTTAAATGATGAAAAAGTTTAAAGAAAAGGTGACAACTTTATTCACTACACTTTGATTACATAATTGACTGTGATTTTATTAGATTCTGAATGGATGATGAACATCAAAGTTGTAGAGAATTCTGTTATCTATCCATAGAATATGAGATTATCTAATTTGAATAACTCTGTAAAATATTATGATCAAAATAGAACAGATCTATCAACCTACCGATCGAAGCAAAGAAGGCCGATCGAGACAATACCGGTCGACCGAATGGTGATGTCGGTCGACCGATCAAAAGTGAGCTTGCCCCGGTTGACATCGAGACAATACTAGTCGACTGACTGATTGATGGTCCGATCGACCGATCAAGCGCAAAAGTTGAAGAAATCGTGCAACAGTCACATAGACCGGTCCATATGTGCGGTCGATCGACCTCTAAGTCAAATGAATAGTAACAGTCAATTTTGAAGGAAACAATTGTGAAATAATTTTTGGATGAATTTTTCACATGCTGAAGCCTATAAAAGGGGTGTCAAAGTTAGAAGCAAAAGCATCCATCCACTCGTTGAAGAAAAATTTCAAGTTATAAAAAGTAGACATTTTCCTTGAAGTTTCATTTTAAAGTTTTATCTTTTTCTCTATTCACTTCTTGTGAGCATAACATTGTAAAATAGAGAAATATTTTGTTTAGAAAAAACTGAGAGAGCTCCTGTGTAAAAGAGATAATTAGCTTCATTGAAAGAGAGGTGTGTCTTACCTCTCGAAGTGGAGAAAAGACGGTGATGTAAAGGGTTTTTTTTCTTTGCCCCATTTGGAACAAAGGAAGAGTTCTAATGGAATCTTTGATGGTCTCGAGGTTGTGAAGTCGTAGTGGGGACATAGATCAAAGTATGACCAAACCTCGTCAACAACCACCACATTCATTGTGATTGCTTTCTCTCTCTATCCCTCTCATATTACGTTTATGACCTGAATTGCATTGATTTAAAGAGTTTAAAGAATCGATTTTTAACTTCCGTGATGTGTTTTGTGAAATCGATAACTTTGATTTTTAACACCAATTCACCCCCCTCTCTTGGTGCCCTTTGGGATCCAACAATTGGTATCAGGGCGGGTGCTCTTATTTTAATTTTTAATCATCTTGTTTTGATATTTAATCATTTTAAAACTTCATTGTCTTGTTCTAAGATTTAATCATCTTTGAGATCGTTGGCATCAAGTGGATTTAGTTTTGCCGAAGGACAATCAATTAGTCGTCCTCCCCTTTTTAACGCATCAAATTTTGCTCATTGGAAAATTGGAATTCATGCCTACATATGTTATATTGATATAAATATGTGGGACATTGTTGAAAAAGGCTATTATTTACATGAAAAATTACTTTCAAATCATGACGAAAGACAATTTTTTTTTCAAAATTGGACTAGAAAGCTAAAAATATTTTTTATTATGCTTTGGATTCAACAAAGTTTAATCGGATTTGTAATTATGAAAGGGTAACTGAGATTTGGGACAAGCTCATTGTTACTTATGAAAGAACGGATAAAGTTAAGGAATCTAAATTAAATATTTTAAATCATTAGTGTAATTCTTTCAAACTACATGTTAATGAATCCATAAATGATATGGCTATACAATTTAATGATATCTTGAATGGCTTAACCTCCTTGGGCGAGCCAAAAACTAACCCCCCAAAAACGTGAAAAAGTTTCACAGGTCTCTATCCTCCAAATGGCATACGAAGAAGACTGTGAGTGAAGAAAAAGATTTGAAAAAAATGGATTTTGATCTTATTGTTTTACTTCTAACCTATGAGATCTTAATCCAAGAATATCAAGAAGAAAAAGTGTCCAAAAAGAAAACATTGACATTGAAAAAAATGAAAAGTAAGAAGACTCAAGTGAAGAGTAAGTTGACGAAAAGAAACTCGCACGCTACACAATAAAACTAGATAAATATTTCAAATTGGTAAAAAAGAAAGAGAAAAATGAGAAGCCAACAAGAATTTCGTACAAACAACATAAAGAAGAGACATCTTAGAAAGGGAAAAAAGAAAAAAATATGAAGAGTCAAGTGAAACAAGCGATTCATCAAGCTCTTCCAATGACGAAGCATACTTATGCTTAATGGCACACGATGATGAGGTAATTTTCAATCGTTCAAATTCAAATTATGACTCATCGAACTCTTCCGAAGAAGATTTTTTTTAGACAAAACTTTCCTTCCTTATAAAAAAATATTGTTCACTTTAAGAGGAAAATGAAAATTTACTACATGAGATTGAGAAATTAAAAGAAAAAAATGATACATATTTTGTGGAGAATGAAAATTTAAAAAATGAAATAGATTTTTCGGAAATTACTCATGCATGCGAAATAGTAAACATGTTCCTTATAAAAAGTAAAAAAACAAAACACTTTTTTAAAAAAAAAATGCACAAAATGATGAAAAGACTATTTCTCATGTAACGAAAAATAATCTTAGGAATAATTTTAAACATAAAACTCTTATTGGAAATCTAATCATTTCTATAATAGAAAATCACATATTAAATATTTTACATGTGAATTTTATAGTCATTATGCATATTAATGCAAAATAAGAAAATCATCACCACACGGTATGATTTGGGTTCCAAAAAGAACATTGTTTAACAAAATAGGACACAGAAAAATTTGGGTACCAAATGTTACATAATTGTTTTTCAAGTATACCTCACATGCAAAGAAATAACAAGAGATGAAGGCACAAAGGTTATGGTAAAAGTATCATTTATTTTTTTATTTCTCCCAAAATTTCAAAACTACTATTTCTTTAAAAGAAAAGAGGAATATATATATATATAATACAAAAAGATTGGTCATAATGATAGGCTGAGTTTAAAATCTTCCAACATGATTTTTTGACATATTACCGATATTATTGTTGTATCAAAATTTTATGAAACATTTTTCTTAATACAATTTTTTTTACTTGTGGTTTTCATAACCTCTAGATCAATTTGATTTTTTTCATTCTAAAATAATCATTAATTTAGGGGGAGCTATTTTTCTGCATAGTTTTTTAACTCTTTATGATGCAATATTTTACATGTTAACAAAAGGGGAGAATAATTTTTTTAAAAAAGGGGAGTTAAATATGGTCTCTTATATGCTTCATATATAAATTATTTTTTTTATGAAACAAAAGGGGGAGAAATATAGGAGAAATATGATATGAATATACATTTATATGAAGAGTACCTTACAATTAGTACTTAGGTGCATATCTATCATTGTAAGAAAAGCTAAGTTTTAGGAGGAATAAAATTGATTTACAAGATTTTACAACTTTATCGCAACTTATATATTTTTCATATTTCTCAATTTATTTTCATAAAAAAGGGGAGATTATTGAAGCAAAGTTTTAATGACATATAAAATTATATACTGATGATATAAACCTCAAAAGATTAAAGTTAAATATTGAAAAAGTTTAAAGAAAAATGGATAGCTTTCTGCACTACACTTTGATTAAACAATTGATTATGATTTTATTAAATTCTGGATGGATGATGAACATCAAAGTTGTAGAGAATCCTATTATCTATCCATAGAGTCCAATATTATCTAATTTGGATATCTGAGAAAATGTTATGCTCAAAATAGTGCAGGTCGGTCAACTTGTCGGTCGAAGCAAAGAAGGCCGGTCAATCGAATCGTGATGTCGGTCGACCGATCAAAAGTGAGTCTGCCCCGGTTGACGCTGAGACAGTACTAGTTGACTGATCGATTGATGGTTCGGTCGATCGAACAAATGCAAAAGTTGAAGAAATCGCGCAACGGTCACATAGACCGGTCCAAATGTGCGGTCGACCGGTTTCTGAGTCAAATGAACAGTAACGATCAATTTTGAAGGAAATATTATGGAATAATTTTTGGGCGAATTTTTCACATGCCGAAGCCTATAAAAGGAGTGTCAAAGCCAAAAGCAAAAGCTTCCATCCACTCGTTGAAGAAAAACTTTAAATTATCAAAAGAAAATCTTTTCCTTGAAGTTTCATTTTAAAGTTTTCTCTTCTCTTCTTATCGGCATAGCATTGTAAAAGAGAGAAATATTTTGTTTAGAAAAAACTGAGAGAGCTTATGTGTAAAAGAGGTTCAAGATCTTACTTCTTGAGCAAGAGAAAAAATTAGCTTCATTAGAGGAAAGGTGTGCCTTACCTCTCGAAGCGGAGAAAAGGCGGTGCTGTAAAGAGTTTTTCTTCCTTGCCGCATTTGGAACAAAGGAAGAGTTCTAGTGGAATCTTCGACGATCTCGAGGTCGAGAAGTCGGAGCGAGAACGTAGGCTAAGGTGTGGCCAAACCTCGTCAACAACCACTGCATTCATTATGATTGCTTTCTGTCTCTCTCTCTCATATTATGTTTATGAACTGAATTGCATTGATTTAAAGAGCTTAAATAATCGATTTTTAACTTCTGTGACGTGTTTTGTGAATTCGATAACTTTGGTCTTTAATACCAATTCACCCCCCTCTTGGTGCCCTTTGGGATCCAACACTTAGAAGCAAAAGCAAACTCCATAGTATAATTTTCATCTTATTTTCTATTTTTACTCTTTTCCTCATCTTACTTCTTTTCCCGATTCAACTAAATCAGTCTTAAAATTTCTTCTCCCTTAAAATTCTATTTCTATTTAATATTTATTATGTATTTTACTTCACTCCTCATAATCTTATATCAAGTTGTTATCCCCGACATGATCCGATGGATTGGATGGGTGTCCGGAAGGAACAAATGAGTTATGGTTCACTCGTAATTCAATGGGTCAAAAGTCGACCCGCAATGGCTAGCCGACCCGCAAGTCAAATGAGCCGATCGGTCTAAGACTGCGCTCTTTGCGGACTAGCCAAGGCATGCGGAGTCGAAGGGGAGGAATGGAAGAGGTGGATAATCGCGACAAGGGGCTGAAGCGAGAAACTGGAGAGATTGGAGTCACGATAGTGGACGCTATCGAGAACGAGTAGAATTGTAGAAGTAATAGGCAACAACTAAGAGGTAGTCCAATGGATCGACGAATTCGTCGCCATCATTATTGGAGGTGCCAAGGGTGAGAGGATGGAGGTGTTGGCTGGGGAGCTTTCATGGAAGAAGTAAATGCGGTGACAGTAAAGCGATAACAAAAGAAGAGGATGCGATGACAATGGAGCTAGCAGTGGCAAGTGATAAGAGGTTTAGGTATAATGCCCCTAAAATCCGACCCAATTTAGAGATCGAACCCTAGGCGGCACTACTTTTGTCTCATTCTTCTTAATCTAATTGCATATAACATTACAACGAAAACATAATCATATAATATAAAATGACAATGACATTATACAACGAAAGACTTCATGAGCGGATAAATCCCAAGATAACATACTAGTCCATGAGCCACGTAGGCTCTAACATAGAGTTCATAATATGTGAATGATTACATATAAAAATACATGACTCAAATGCTCATAGGTCATAAGTACTTGACTCACTAAAGAGTGCATCATCATAACATGAACTACCATAAGATAACTTAGGTCGTAGCCCGACCGTCACATATGCAATCTCATTGTCATGAAGCCCTCGCCGTCGAGCTTATGTCTCGTCCATATCTACATGGATCCATGGAGTGTATAAGATTTCTCCCGTTAAAATATGTTGATATCCATGCATGCTATGATCTTATAACATATTTTGTACATGTCATGATATATGCATTGCATCATAATGAAACATATATCATATGCATACTATGAGTTACATATGCACATTATATGGCATGTGAACAATCATCATGATAAAATAAGATAAACATATAACATCTTTATCATTATGCTAAGGCATATTATGAACTTATCTTGATTAACTTTAACATGATATGACAAGAAGACGTTCTTTTGCATCCTTTTAGATGCTTACTTCATCATCATCTTCATCTTGATATTTCAAGTCATTCATCATTCATCTTTGATTTTTAATTAGATATTTTCTTATCTTGATGATTGAAATGACCATGTTGGTTCGTCGATCTTTTTGTCTCATGGGAAGCCACACCTTATTCTCTCTATCTTGGTCTCCTCGAGAACCACATCTTATTCCTTGTAAGAGGGGTCTTGCTCTCCCCGTACGTTAACGATAACAAGATATCTTCATCAATTTATATTTTACTTTATATTTATCAATATATATAATCATTCAGTACTTTATCTTATTGAAGGTCATACATACTTCAAATCATTTTAAGTGTAGACAATCAACATTGCATAGGCATTAGAGATGGAGCAAACGATCGATCGACTTTTGAACGACCACAGTGTCAGGGATCGAACGATCGAACTTGTTTCGGTTGACCACTATAGGTTGTGCGGACGTCCGAACTGGACGACGTACGTCCTCTAATATCCAAGAAATCAAATCTTTTTATGACCGAAAGGGTTTCAGACGACTGCTGAATTACCTAAATATAAATGAAAATGAAACATCATGATTTTTAAACATGATTATCAATGAAAATATGACATAAACCTAAACTATTATGAACATTTCTTAATCTTCCTTTTCAAGAATAAATTACTTATTTTTTTACAATCAAATCATTAAAAAAGATTAGGAGAATTTTGAATTCCCTCAACATGCATAGGTTTTGAGCAAAACCCCAACTTCTACCTCCTTCCTCTCTTCTCTTTTCTTCCACTCCCACTTAGAACAGCCCTCTCTTTTTCCAACTTTTCCTCTCCTCCTCTGGTGCTACAACTGCCGAGATGTGCGAGCTTGCTGCTAGTCCAATATGGGTGGTTTAGTGTAGCATGAGAGAGGGTTTTGGAGGATCTGCCGAGTGGAATCCTTCCGTGGGGGAGAAGTAGGTGAGCTTGCTTTTAGGTTAATATTATGTGTGTGTTGGATAGGTGAGCTTTCCTTGTGGGCTGAGCGGCAGCAAACTTTCTTTAACCTTTTTTTTTGTCGGATGTTACATTAGGCGAGAAGAAAAAAGTATAATATTATGTTGTGTGTATAATTATCACTAGTGATATAAAGTATATGTTTATTTTATTCATATCATATTTTATTAATTTATTATATTTTAATTTGATCACTCGATTGAACTTTTCCGATCGATCAGATTTGACCCGAAGAGCAATCCGAGTTGATGATTAAATTAGATTTTACCCTATATTTGAATTATTCTATTTTGTATGTCCATCTTCCTCTTCTTTTCTAAAAATTACGCGTTCTTCTGCTTTCATTTTTATTTTTCATTTATATTCCATATGATCTATTTTATTTTATTTTTTTATTTTCCCATTTTTTTCTTTACATTATCGTGTATGATCATTTTTGCATCATGTTAGTGTTATGTGTTGGTGGATAAAATAATGATTTAGTTATCGTTATCTATCATCTCACAGTAAAAAAAAGTAGCCAAATAAATATTTTTCCATCCTTCAAAATTTTTTCTACATGTGAATATTTTTATTTTCTTTCTATTTCTGTCAAATAAAATTGATCTTCATTAAAAAATTATACCTTATAATAAATTTTATTCCAAATACGTTTGCTAAAATTAAGTTGGACAACGCATTTATAGAAATTAGACTATAGCTAATATATCAAATACAATATCTAATATTTTTCTAATTTAACATAGAAGCATAAAACAATTATTTTATGTATTTCTTCAATAAAAAATACATATTTATTTAGTGATAATATTATATACTAAAATTTTTATTTAATATAAAATTAAAATAATTATATAAAAATTACAATATCTCTTCTAATAAAAACACATATAAAAAATATTATAAAAATTTGGAATTGCAGGAAGTGCAATGACTTTCACTAGTTAAATAATAAATTTGAATTTTGGACTAAAACAATTAGTTATCTTAGAAATGTTATTTTATTTTATTTTATACATTTTGTCCCCATCATTTTTTTTGCTGCGTTCATACTTTGTATTCTGCAGGTAATTATACAATAAAACTACCGTGATGTTTGCCTTATAAAAAAAAATATTAGACAAAAGTTACATTGTCACAACACAAAGATCCGACCTTTATTTTTCCAGGCTGAGAAGAAACAGATCACGACGCATTACATTTACTATTATGATGTGTGCTCTTCTCTTCCGGGGGGGATGATGAACGGCGGCACTACATCGCAGCCTTGGAGGTCTTGATGTCCTCCCCTCCCATGCTGCCCTCCTCAACGATGTTGATCAGCTTCGGCCGCCTCTTCTTCTCCTCGGGGAGCTTGGCCACGGTGATCCGCAGCACTCCGTTCTCGAGGTGCGCCTCGACCCTGTCCATGTCGGCGGCGAGCGGGAGTCGGAACTGCCGCCCGAACTTTCCGGAGGTCCTCTCGGCTCGGTGCCACTTCTCGGCTTGCACCTCCTCCTCGCTCTTCCTCTCGCCGGTTATCCTCAGCACCCTGTTCTCCACCTCTATCTTGATGTCTTCCCTCTTGACCCCTGACGAGATAGATGGAGAGGAGAGGAGAGGAGCTCCCGTTAATTAGCTATCTGCTTCGATTAATTAAAAGATAGGGGAGATCGATGATGCAGCGAACATTACCTGGGACGGCGAGGGTGATGAGGTGAGCGTGGGGGGTCTCCTTCCAGTCGGCGCGGGCGAGGGCGAGGGTCTCCGCGACCTTGGGCACGGCGAGGGGCGACTGCTCCAGGATCCTGAAGGGGTCGTCGCCCGGGAACAGCGTGCTGTCCCAGAGGAGGCCGCCACTACCGCTCCCACCAAACCTGGAGTAAGGTATCAGCGCCTCCGCGGCGGGAAGAACAGCTGCAACGACTCCCAATAGGAGAACGGGAAGGAGTAGGACGACGGGCGCCGACGCAGACGATGAGGTTTTCATGATTACGGTGATCAAACGAAGGACCGATATTATATATATATCAGAGAGAGAGAGAGAGAGAGTATATGCAGCGCCTGAAGCGAGCAATAGATCGATCGAGCTTGAGAATGCGTTGAGCTTCTACTGATCAAAATTGGATTCCTATATATATATATATATATATATATATATATATATATATATATATAGAATTGCACTGTATGCATGGGGGAGAGCTTTCGAACGCTCGCTTAGGTTCTGGTGGTTTCGAGATGGAGAGGCGACGATTCATTCTTTCTTCCGAGAGGTTCTTGTGAACATGCTGGAAAGGTGGCGTCGGTCGGTTGAACATGCATGAGCTCAGGTAACTAATAATAATACTGGTTGTTTCTAGAATGGTCTTTTCTTTTCATTAATTGATGAACAAATTACGTGACATGTTATTAAAATGTGTTCGATTGAAATTTTATTTTATTATTTTTTGTGTTGACAAAAAAATGAAGAAAATGCTTGACCTTTTATTTATTAAAAGTTCTTCCATTTTGATTCGGACACTATCTCTTCTCTCTCTTCTTTCTTTCTATATTATTACTTGTTATTTATATGTGCATATTTTATTGTTGACATAACTTTTAATACTTTTATATCAAACGAAATCCTATAGTATCTGATTCATGAAATATTACCACAAATAAGAATAAACGGATCTTTTTTTAGGGATTTCAACAGTCGAATTTAATTTTTTTTTCGAACAGCCGCTTCGATTCACTGTTGTTCTAAATAAATTGATCTGAATTCTATTTTCTTTTTAAATAAACAAAGGCACCACCAGAAAACCGAATCGTTTTTTTTTCTTTTTGGAGGTCATTGCACAATTTGTCGACATGGACGAATTTAAAAAAACATTTAAAGTGCGCAAGAAAATGCACTACAAGAAAAATCGAGTTTTTCGACGGTTATGACCGTCGAAAATTTTGCATAATCCATCTAAAAATAAAGTTTTCGACGGTTTTTTTTAACGGATACGATCTGTCGAAAAAATGCTCGTCGCAAAACCTTTTTCGACGGGCAGAAGAAAACCATCGAAACTTCCGACGGCTACGATCGTCGCTAGTTTAGACGGATGCACCCATCTAAAGAAGATTTAGACGGTGGCGACCGTGAAAATATTCCGGCGTTCACGATAGTCAAAACATTCCGACGATGTCGACCGTCGAAAGTTTTGACGGCTGTGAATATTTTCGATGGCCTAAACTGACTGAGACAACGTATAAAATAAAAAAATTGGCCGCTAACAGTCGATCAATGCCGCTGTCGGCAGAACCCACGAGGCGGCCGATCCAAGCCGCCGACAACAGAACCGCCGCACGCAGCCGAATCAGGCCACCGGTGATAGATCCACTGCCAGGCGACCGTTCTAGGACGCACGCGGCCGGATCAGGCCGCCAGCGACAGATCCGCCGTGAGACAGCTGATCGAGGCTACGCGCAGCCAGATCAGGCCAACAACGACAGATCCGTCGTTAGGCGGCCGATCGAGGCTGCACGCGGCCGGTTCAGGCCGCCAGCGGCACATCCGCCGCCAGCCAGTCGATCCGCCGCTAGCGCGAGTGAGAGAGAGAGAGAGAGGAGAGAAAGATCCGCCGCCAGCCAGCAAAGCCGCTGTCAGTGCCAACCGATCATCGTCGTCCAAGACGGCAGTTGTCGCGTCGATGACGGAGAGAGAGAGAGGAGAGAAAGAAAGAGGTAGAGGGAGTAGAGGAAAAATAATGGAGAGGTGAAGAACATGAATAAATGGGCGGAAAAAGAGAGGGGAGAACAAGAAAAGAAAAAAAGGCGAGGGAATGTGGCGGGATTATTTTTTAATTATTGATGATTTTGATCATCGTAAAGTTTAATAATAAAATAATATTTTTACATTACTGACAGTTTCGATCGTCGAAAGATTATAATATTTAATTATTTTTACGCTTACCGACGGTTCGGACCGTCCAAACTGTCGGTAATTATATTAATAAAATACTAATTATATTATGTATTATGATATATAATATTCTAATATTTAATTATTTTATGATTATCGACTGTCCGAACCGTCGAAACTTCCGATGGTCCAAACTGTCAATAATGATAATAATAAAATACTAATTTATATTATCTATTATGATATATAAAATTTTAATATTTAATTATTTTTACGATTGCCGATTGTTCTAAAAAATAATTAAATATTAAAATCTTATATATCATAATATGAAATAAAATACTAATTATATTGCGTATTATGATATATAAAATTTTAATATTTAATTTTTTTATGATTACCGACGGTCTATAAGATCGTCGAAACTTGTGACAGATACGTCGAAAATACCGACGTTCCAAACCATCAGAAAATAAAATAATAATATAATAAATTTGATAATTTATTTTTTTAGTTTTCGATGGTCTGGGCTATCAGAAGTTTTGACGGATTGCAATCTATCGTAAAATTCGTCGCAAATTGTGAAGGAATTCTTTCCCTCGGAAATTGTCTCTCGAAAAATCTCAATTTTCTTGTAGTGATGCGCATGTAAATTTATAGAACATTCGCAAATATAGACCGATTATTGAATTAAAATTTTGTAGTAAAACTTGATTTGAAAAAGTTAACATAACTTTATATGTAATATCCTGATTTTTCCATTAAGAGTAATTTGGACCTTTTGTCCAAACCATCATTATTTCTCTTTATATAAGGTCTCTTTTCTCTCTCTTGTATCCCTTGAATCCACATCTTAACGGCTAGGACTTGAGAAAGGAAAAAGAGAAGATCAGAGGGAAGAAAGAAAGGAAGAAGGAGAGGAAAAAGAAAGAGAAAGATCTAAGATCAAAGTATGTAAAGGGGATCTAAATCCCTCTGACCCCTCTCAATGATATTTTGTTTGGATTGGAAGATCCAAGAACACACTAATTCTTAGTAGGAATTGTGATCGAGGGATTTCATGTGCCTCTCTAAAATCTAATTTGGTTTTCATGCTTAGAATTTTATAGATCTAATGGTTAGGTTTGTATGTTGCATGATAAAGGGTTACATCTTAATCTGTCTAAATTTATGACTGTATTTGCAACAATTATTCGGATAGATTTTACTTATCCAAAATTTACAAATAATATATGAATGGAAAGTCCTCGAAGTCTAGTTGCTAAAGAAATTTGTTTCATCGGATTTAAAATGTATACAAATAGTTATGATCCAAATATAGAACTACTGTCATGCTGTCTCGGGTAACACCGAGACAAAGTTGTAAAAATTATCACAAATTGGAAATTTTGAATTAGGATTTCAAACTTATTCACAAGGTCTGTGTTAGCTTCTTGTGAAAATTAGAATCATTTGAAAAGAATAAGAATAAATTAAATTATTAATATTTTATTATCTACTGCCAGAATATCATGTAGAGAATAGATTATTCTGTTAGTTGTATGAATTAATAGGAGAAAGTCCTAAATTTTGTTGATGATTGAAAATTGCATATTTAATGTGTTCTATAATGCATAGATGCTAAGATATAATGCTTGAAATATTTATGATATTTTAAATTATTTTTATTGGAGTTTTAATCTCAAAAATTGAGACTTTCGTGTAGAAGATCGGACTTCCAAGACACTGGCACGGCCGTGCCAGGTCTCGGAATGCCCATGACAGAAATGCTGGAAAATGGTTAAGACACACGCCCGTAACAGCATGTCACGACCGTGATGAAGTAGGCACGACCGTGACATTTGTAGGCACGGCCGTGATGGCTTGAATCACAGTCGTGACAGTGATAAAAATATGTTATAATCTTTTAAATGTTATTTTCAAGGTGTTAATAGTATGTATTAATGGTTGATAATTGTATATGAACTTAGATATATGTATATGCATGTTTTCACGTAACTAGGTTAAAACATGAAGATTGCGCGACGTAAATGTTTATTTATTGCAAAGCATAATGAACCTTGTTGTGGATGATGTTACATGTCGACCCTCTATGGCCCTTTATTGAATATTTGCTCGGAATAATCGTTACACATATCGGCAATGATGAGTGCATTTCGATGTCGCTTTCGAGCGAGAGTCCGGAATGATCATTACACACATCGACAACAGTGTGTGCATTCCGATGTCGCCCGAGGGTGAAAGTCCTTTATATACATCGGCAACGGTATGTGCATTCTAATGTCACTTTCAGGTGGGAGATAAGTATTGTCTCCATGGTTTAGCTAGCTTATTGAGAGGGCAACAACATAAATCCAACTATCAGAAGATATAACATTAATAGGAAAGGGCCAATGATCGATGGAATGGAATGATGTCTCACGGAAGTGGAAGTCCAAAAGGATTATAAAGCAACACTGAGGAGAGTTATGAAGGTAATAAAGTGATATACTACGAAAGTGGAAGTCCAAAAGGTTATGAAGCAACCCGGAGGAAAGTTATGGAGGCAATGGTTATGGTAAGTGTACTTCACTTATAGGCCTATATAAAGCAACACTGAGGAGAGTTATGAAGGTAATAAAGTGATATACTACGAAAGTGGAAGTACAAAAGGTTATGAAGCAACCCGGAGGAAAGTTATGGAGGCAATGGTTATGGTAAGTGTACTTCACTTATAGGCCTATGGATTGAATGAATGATTGATATGAATGTCCATACTTTATGTATGATGATATGATTACATGTCTGCCATGTTATTATTATAATGCATGATGACGATAGAATGGTGTTAATGTTTGACATGTTTACATGTCTTCCATGCAATTACTTATGTGCATGATGATAGAATGATGTTAATATTTGACATGTAGATCATATGTTAAGATATGACATGCATATTGTTTATTTCTTTTATATAAAGATGATGCATATCATGTAGTATCTTGTACAGGAAGGTGCGTAATATTTAAATGGATGACAACTCAGCTCATGACGAATAAGATTGCACAATGGTCTAGGATGTTAAGAGTCAATTGTCTTAGAGTCTTTTGATTATGATTTAAAGAGATGTTTTTTATTATGCTTTCCCAATGTTTTAATTACTATTAATGATGATGTTTAGATGTGTTTCAATTCTATAACATTACTTTTGATGTTTTATCGAAGTCTTCCGTTATATTTTTAAAGGAATTATTTTATCCTATTTAATGGATTTGTGCTTCCGTTAAGTTTATAGAAAATCATATTTCATTATAATTATGTGATGGCGAATGGGCTAACACAATCGAATGATCAAATTGTCCTTAGCAATTTGGGGGTGAAATTCGGGATGTTACATTATATGTCTAACGTCATGATAACATTATCAAATGAGATCCCTTCATGAATTGACATATATGATTGTTTTAGATTACATCTTTATATATCTCTTCATACTTTAAATTTTCATTTCTTTGTTTTGATTAATAATTAATATAAGGGGCATTAAGATAAAAAAGTGCTAAAACTAAAACTTTTTGCTTCACTAAATTATAGTTTAAAACAATGATAAATCCTAATTCTGGGCGATCGAATCAATCTTGTTCTTCATTTCAGACAACAATAATTATTTTAGGATGTCCGAAGATTCTTCATTATTATATCTGTTGATGTGCCTTGAATTATGTACTCTGTATCCAAAATTATGAATTATGTGCCTTGAAGCGGAGGGCTTGGGCCGTTAGGATTAGAGTTTTATCGTGATGGACTTTCTTTTGTTCATAGTAGATTTTCTTTTGGCGGTCTTTTTGTCCGTGGATGTTTCTCTTTTATTCACATTGATCAAGATGATTTTTATCACGTTAAATCTCTGTGTTCATCTTCTCTTTCTTTTGTTATTTTGATTGTTCATCGATCCTCGGTGTTCTATTCCCAACAGATTGATATCAAAGTCGAGTTCCTTTTCACGAAGATGACTACAATGAAGTTCAACATCGTGAAGTTCGACGGGAACACAAATATTAGTTTGTGACAAGTTCGGATGCTTGTCATCCTAGTTCAGAATGGGTTAAAGAAGGCGTTGTCGAGTCAAAAGCCTGGTGCCATGGAGACTTTCGCCTGGGAGGCACTCGATGAGAAGGCCATGTTTGCGATTCAATTGTGCCTAACGAACGATGTTCTTCAGGAAGTTCTTATAGAGAAGACGACGGCTAGCCTCTGAACGAAGTTGGAAACTCTGTACCTGACGAAAACCCTAGAAAATTACAAATTACAAAATAAGAATAAAAGGATCAACGAGAGCAATGAGAAGGGAAATAAGAAGTTGCAGATGCTAATGTAGCAGAAAGTGAGAATGAAGATGTTTTGTTGGTAACGACATCAAACAAAACCAGATCATCAAGTGAATGAATCCTCGATTATTGATGCTCATACCATATGTGTCCCAATCGATATTGGTTCTCCACGTACAAATCTGTTGAAGGTGGAGTCGTTCTTATGGGAAACAATGCTGCCTGTAAAATTATTGATATTGGGTCCATCCAGATTAAAATGCATGATGGAATTGTTAGAACATTATATAAAGTCAGACATGTTCTTCTGAAGTCAGACATGTTCTTAGAAGAATCTCATATTAGACTCAAATGGTTGCATGAAAGGCCTCAAAATTGGGAGTTTGTATGTTCTTAAAGGTTCGACTGTGGCAAGTTCAACAATAGTCTCATCTACTTCAGAAGAAGATTTCACAAAATTATGGCACATGTGTTTGGGCCATATGAGTGAGAAGAGCATACAAGTTCTCAGCAATAGAGGTCTTCTTTCTGGTGAAAAAGTTGGGTGTGAGCATTGCATCTTCGGAAAGCAGAAGAGAGTTAGCTTTGGATCAGCCATTTATAAGAGGAAGGGAACTCTTAATTACATCTAGGGCTGTTCACCGGGTCGGGTCGACCCGATGAACCCGATGACCCGACCCAACCCAAACACTTTTGGGTCGGTCGAGTTTGTGTTCGGGTCGAACCCGAACCGAATCGAATTAAACCCAGCCTTGAACAAGTCAGGTACAGGTTGGGGTTTTCCCATCCCGAGAGAACCCGACCCGATCCGTGAACCCGAGCTTGGTCCGGGTCGGCCCAACCTCACACGTGGCATCGGCACTGCTAATCAATTTTTTTAACAAATTTCTAGCCTGAATACATATTACCTCATGCTCTGAAACACGTTAGGGCAAAAAGCAAAAACCAAAAAACTATGATCTGATCTCTGACGAAGTCACGACAGGTGATCTCCAAGCTCCAACGAAGGCGAATCATTAGTTCATCAGCAGAAGGGTGATTAGAAGGTTCATCGGCTATTTGATGATTGATTCCCTAGCATAGTGGCATACCTTGTCGTGATCCTGGCTATTTGGCTACTTGCCTACCTCCATGCCTCGGCGTCCAGCGACTGCGATAAGGAGGAGGACCAGAATGTACTTCGTTTAGTGCTCTCTTTCTCTCTATTGTAGTAATGTTCATCTGCTACTGCTATGCCTTCATTGAGTCTCTCTCTCCCCTCTTTGTCGTTGTCTCATAGTCTCTCTTTGTCTCTAACTTTGAAGTCTGGAAAGCCCTCTTTCCCTCCCTCTCTCTCCCCCTCCGTCCCTCCTTCCCCCCTTTTCTCTCTTCTAAGTTTCTCAGTTTCCCCCTTTTCTCTTCATTGAGTTTCTCACTTCTCCTTTTCCCCTTTTCCTTATTCGCACGAAATATTTATGCACAAATATCTTTTAATCTTCTTTCTTTTTTGTTAATTTCTAATATGTGCCAAATTAAGAACTACAATTTCTTTCATTATTGTAGTTTTCTCCACTTGTCCAAATGCCCACAATTTTGTGTGTTGATAGGTGCTAGATGAGGCCCTGGAAGATATCGATCATTAGTACATTTATGCCTTGAAATCATAGAGCAATTCTTAGTTATTTTTGTATGAGGCATCCATCTCTAGTCGATGAGTGTGCTTGCAATTAATTAGTGGACCTTATGCGAGAGCCTGGGCCCTGGATTATCATTTATTGGCCTTGATGTTAACTGATTGTGAAAGATAAAATAAATAAAAATTTTATGAAGGTGTTCCTGCTTAAAAAGGCACATCATGTCCCCTAATTTAACACCTGTTAGATTAGAAATCTAGAAAGAAATGATGGAATGGAAGTTTAAGTTAGATTTTGCCTTTTTTCCATCCTCGTAGTAAGAAAGGAACTTCTTGAAATAAAGGCTTATACGTGGACACCTTTTGCAGCTAACTCTTTGTTAGTGGTGAATGGTTATTAAACATTTCAATCTACTACCATCTACTATTGACAGTTGCTCCATATATTTTTAAATAATGGCTTATGTAGTTATTTGTTATATATGCCATAGGCACATGGAATAAGGAGAGCAAAGAATGCATTGCAGGTCCATTTCGAGACCATCATATGTAATTTTTTTTTCACAATTGGAATTAGATATTAGATACCCAGCATTTATTTATTTTACAAATTGTCCAACTGAAAGTAAATGGAACTAAGCTTTATAATTCGTATGACTTTTTACATTTTAATGTTACATTTTATTGTTTTTCTATTGTATTTACTCATTTTAATATCTTTCTCTCTTATGTTTGCAGTGGCATTAATTGCAATTAATAAGCTCAATAGTCATTACGATATGACTCCACAAGAAGAGAAGAGTAAGTATTCCTTGCATTTTAGAACTTCTATTTATATTTATTAATGCACAAAACTGCTTCAGTAGAATGCATTTTGGGCATATCATGATTATGCTTCTACCATGTGTGCAGTGGAATTAATAATGGGAAAAGAGATTCAAAACACAAGTGGTACTCAAATTGGAAGTATTCCAACGCGAGCAAGTCTAAGTATAGGCATCCAACAAGAGTCTCCGCAAGTCGCACAAGGACAAGGTCCAAATCCTCAAATTGAAATTCAAAACATAGAAGACATTACTTCATCAAAACAACAAGCTGTTGAAAATGAGGTAAAAAAGAGAAAACCATGTAGGCCTTCTTCCAATGCATGGGTTCATTTTATAAGAGAAAAAGATACAGCCATTTGTAGATATTGTAAGAAGTCTTATGCCTGCAATGCTGCTAATCATGGAACATCAAATTTATTAAAACATCTCATGAATTGTGAAAAAAATCCAGATATGATTATTGATAAAAGGCAAAAAAAAAAAAAACAAATGCTATAGGCAAACAATGTGAAGATGACCCAAACACCTCTATTAGTATGAAACTTGTGGATTTTAATCAGGAAAAGTCTCGATTAGCACTTGCAAAGATGATAATTGTTGATGAACTTCCATTCAAATTTGTCGAGAATCAAGGATTCAAAGAGTTTGTTACTGAATTACAACAAAGATTTCAGATTCCATCTCGTATAACTATTGCTAGAGATTGTATGCAATTATTTGGACTTGAGAAAGAAAAGTTGAAAAATATTTTTTCGAAAAATCGTCAAATGGTTTCCCTAATAACAGATACATGGACTTCAATTCAAAATATGAATTATATGTGTGTCACTGCACATTTTATAGATGACAAGTGAGAATTGCATAAGAAGATACTAACATTTGATCTTGTCGGTGATCACATAGGTGAAACCATTGGAAAAGCTCTAGAAAATTGTGTGAAAAATTGGGAATCCTAAAAATTGGTTGTGCTATAGTGGATAATGCAAAGTCCAATAAACTCGTCATTGCTTATTTGGTTAATAGCATGAGTGACTGGGATGGTACTACTTTTCTTAATGGGAAATTTACACATATGAGATGTGTTGCTCATGTTTTAAATTTAATTGTGCGAGAAGGAATGTCAATAATAGACACATCTATTAAAAGGATGAGAACTTCATGCAAGTATGTTAAATCTTCTCCAATTAGATCGGTCGTATTCAATAGGTGTGTGCAAATGGCAAATATAACTTGTACGAGGAAAGTGCAACTTGATGTATGTACCAGTTGGAATTCCACTTATTTAATGCTAGAAGTTGCTGAAAATTATGAAAAAGCATTCAAAAGGCTTAAGCATGATGATTCTTATCGGACATTTTTTTAGGGATGCAAAAGTTACATATCTGACTAGTGATGATTGGAGTCGAATTCGTATGTTTATTAACTTCTTGAAAGTATTCTATGATGCTAATCTTTCATTTTCAGGATCACTATATGTTACTTCTAATGCATTCTTTCATAGTTTGATTGACATTCAAAAACATTTGAAAAAGTGGGGGAAACCAATGACAGTGTGATGCAATTAATGACAATGAAGATGCAAACAAAGTTTGATGAATATTGGAACAACGATGCAACATTGAATTATCTTTTATTTGTTCCCCTTTTTCTTGATCCACATTATAAATTGGAATATATTGAGTTTTGTTTTACTCGAATGCATGATGAAATCAAAAGTAAAGAAATGGTGTAGAAATTGAAGACACTTATGCATCAATTATTTGAGCAATATAAAATATTGACTCCAGTGGACACCGGTGATTCTAGTTGTTCAAACATCACAACAAAATTAGTATCTCGTGCTTCTAAAGATATTGATTGAAAAGATGAATTTAGATTGAAGGTGAGAAGAAAACAAGGTGAGATAAAAAGGAGTGAGCTGGAGAGATACATGGAGGATGAAGTTGAGGAAAATATTGATGGTTTTGAGATATTGAAATGGTGGAAATCAAATATATCAAAATATTATGTTCTTTCTCACATGGCTAGAGACATATTAGCAATTCCTATATCTACGGTATCATCTGAAAGCACATTTAGCACAGGGGTTCGAGTACTTGATCCATTTCATAGCAGCTTATGTCCTACCATTGTTGAAGCTTTAATTTGCACACAAAATTGGCTGAGAACTCCTTTGAAGCTACTTGATCTCTTGGTTGAGATTGATGAAATCGAGAAGATTGAAGAAGGTAAATAAACTTGGTCATAAAATTTATATTTCCATGCATGATAATATTTTACAATTTGTACTAACTTTCATTATGTATTTATGTTGCTCATTACCACAGAGTTGGCTGGATCAAGTTCTGAAATTAATTTTGTTACCTAGTTGCATTAGGCTAAAGAGATTATTACAATGCTTAGAAGTTGGAAGATTAATTTTTAATGGTAAAGTTTTACAATAATCATATTTCTATTGCATTTTGATAGTTAGGATAATAATTTTTTTTTCTTACTAACTTTTTTTATTTGTGGAGTATTGTAGGATATGAAGTTTTTGCCAAAGGAGAAGAGGCGGAAATGTTTGAACTTGAAGTTTAGTATCTGAAGAAGTAATTATATGGACTTAAATAATTCCCTCGGCAGTGGTATAAAAAGTTTGATTCATTCATATTGAGTATTGATTTTACTAGAAGCAAATATGATAGTTGTGTTTACTTAAATCAAATTGCCGATGGTTCATTCATTTATTTGTTGCTCTATTTTGATGATATGTTAATTGCAACGAAAGACATATTTAAAATTAACATTTTGAAAAATAAGTTAAGTTTTGAATTTGAGATGAAGGATCTTGCAGTAGCAAAGAAGATTTTGAGAATGGAAATTACTAGAGATAGAAGCACAAAAAGACTATTTTTGTCTCAGTAGAAGTATATTAAAAAAGTCTTGGAGGCTACACACTTTAAACTCTCAGCTTCATTTCAATACAATCTGCTGAAGACAAAAGGTATATGTCAAAAGTTCCTTACTGTATATGTATGCAATGGTTTGCACTCGTCCAGATACATTGTTTAGCAGATATATGTTTAATTTAGAAAAGAAGCACTGAGAAATTGTTAAGTAGATATTGAGGTATTTGAGAGGTACTTTTGATGTATGCTTGTAATTTGGTAGAAATTCGACTAAACTGGATGGCTATGTCGATTCATATTTTACAAGAGATCTTGATAGAAGAATAATGTCTCTAATTGGTTATGTTTTTATCATTACTAATTGTGTTGTGAGTTGGAAACTTATTTTGCAGGATACAATAACATTATTCACCATTAAAGCTGAATACATGGCCATCACTGAAGCTGTAAAGGAAGTTATTTGGTTGAGAGGATTAGTTGATGAGCTCGCTATGAAGGAGGAAACTACTGTTATATATTGTGATAGTCATAGTGCAATACATCTTACAAAAGATCAAATGCATCATGAAAGAACAAAGCATGTTAATGTGAGATACCATTTTGTTCATGATATTGTGGAAAAGCAAGATTCAAGTTCAAAATATTAGCATCCATGACAATCCAACAGATATGATGACAAAGAGCTTACCTGTTGCCAAGTTTGACTATTATTCAATCTTATCGGACATTCTGCAAAAATGAAGCTAGGTTCATGCGAGTCATTCGGCAAAAGAAAGTATGTTGAGCATTTATTTTTGGAGAGTTTTGTAAAATTTAAGTAAAGGTGGAGATTTGTTGATGTGCCTTGAATTATGTACCCGGTATTAAAATTATGAAAGAAGAGAAAATTAAGAAAAAAAAATGAGGATTTGTGATGGAAGCGGAGGACTTGGGCCGTTATATATGAGATGGACTCTCTTTTGCTCAGAGTGGATTTTCTTCTGGTGGCCTTATTTGCTCGTGGATGTTTCTATTTTGTTCACATTGATCAAGAGGGTTTTACCATGTTAAATTTCTGTGTTCATTTTCTTTTTCTTTCAATGTTTTGATTGTTCATCAATCCTTGGTGTTCTATTTTCAACAACATCTTTAGTTCTTGTCAGTGGATAGAAAATAAAAAAAGTCAAGGTATTGAATTCTTGCCGTAACAACCCCAATTTTTTAATAAGGGTATTTAAGTCATTTGGAGGAACTCTAAGAAACTCTATACTAAACTTTATAAAAAAACTCCCAAATCCTCTCTCCTCTCTTTTTTTATTTCTCCCACGTGACGGCTGCAACCTAAGAAAAGGAAAAAAGAAGAAAACAAGGAAGAAGAAGTGGGCAAAGAGAAGGAGGACATGGACAAAGGAAAGAGTACTGACATTGAGGAAGAAGAAGATCATAAGTATGTAAAGGAGATCCAACCACTCTCTCCTCTTTCAATGTTTGTATGTTTGGATTGAAAGATCCAAGGAAGCCCTAGTCCTTCGTAGGGATTGTGATTGAGGGTCATATCAGGCATTAGATCTGGAAGGTTTTCACATGTGATTGATACTTTTGAATTTCTATATTAGATTCTTATATTAGGGTTCCATGTTGTGAGATCTAGGATAAATCTTAGATTTAAAAGAATGGATTATTTCATATATTTTTCATGTGTTTTTTATTCCTGTTAATATATAGATCAGACCTAGACCTTTAGGATGTTTGGTATTGCATTTTCCTAAAGTTTCATATTGAAAAATGTTCAAAACACGAGTTCAATACGGCATGGAGGTTGTTAATACAGGTAACAAGGTAAAACTACAAGTTATTAGTATTTTCTGGTGCGAGCTCAATACAACATGAAGGGCAAAAATACAAAATGTATGTTCAGCCGTAATTAGGCTAAAATATGAAGAATGATTTATGTATTGCAAAACATAATGCACCTAAAGTTGAAGAAAAATGTCTCACTCATCAATATTGAGAAGCAAAGTCATACACCTATGTATGTACTTCAAGGAGATCTAAGCCCGCAAAGTAAAGTCCTGCATTTGTGTATGTGTTTCTCAAAGGAACAAAATCTCTCATCTGAAAGTGTGTGTATTTTTTAGAATAAAGTCCTCCACTATTATAGTATACGTATTCTTCGAAATAAAGTCTCTCACTATTGTGATGTGCGTGTTGCCAAAATGTGGCTTATGATGATGTGATATGATTCTTTCAATTATGTTGAGATCAAAGATGTTATAAGATAAAATAAGAATGAAAGTGAAGATAAAGTATCTTATGACAAAGAAAGAATGTTAAGATGATGATGAAGAAGTAAAGATGGAAAATAAACTCCTACACTTATGTATATATTTCAAGGGGACCTAAGTTTGCGAAGTAAAATCATGCATCAGTATGTACTTTCTAAGGAACAATGTCCCTCATCATAAAGTGTGTGTATTCCTAAAGATGACTAGAAATAAAGTCCCCCACTATTATGATGTGTGTGTTCCTAAGTATGACTTATGATATGAAATGAAAGTCAAGATATTATTATGTGATAAAAATGGAAGATGAAGATGACACATGAAGGATCACATTATAAAGAAAGAAAAGAAGATCCAAAAGGTTATAAGGCAACTCTAAGAAATTAAGAAGGAGATGTAAAGTATTAAAGAAATTAAGAAGTAAGTATCAAGGAGTTATGAAGAAACTCTTAGGATGTACATGATTACGAAAATGAAATGAAATGATATATTATGCCATGTATTTGATGAATGTATATTTCTACTGTATGATACATGCAGATAATGGACCTGAAGTTAAGTAGGTATGACATAATGTTATGTTTCATGAATATTATATGAAAAATGAATGGAAGTGTTATGTAATGTCATGTAAGGATCATGATATAGTTCATGGCATGCATGTTTACATGTTATGTTATTATGACGATGAATGATGCATCGCATATAATATTAGGTGATAGGATATCATGGCATGCATGACTATTACATACTTTAATTGGAAAACTTTGCACTCTGGATCTATGCAGATAACTAAGATTAATTGATGGATGACAGCTCAAGTTCATGACGAAGTGTTGCACATGCTTAGGTCAAATAAGTTCTAGTTGAACATTGATGCTATGTACTGAAGTCCTTAGTCATTTAAGATCCCATTATTTATTAGTCGAAAAAGAGTTTATATGGTTCAAATAATGTTTTATTTATTATGACTTTCAGTAAAATGTTAAAATATTTCGCTGTTAAAGGATGTATGGCGAACGGACTAACGACGCGAAATTACACTAAATGAGCAATAACTTTTAGGGTGGATTTTCGGGTTATGACCTAAGTCTAAATAATGTAATGTTAAGAAGTCTAAGTCTATGTGCAACCGTCATAAGTGGCCATCAAAAAGTAAGAGTATGTAATGTTTAAGTTATGTCATATGTATTTATAACTGATCAACTAATAGGTGGTTAATTATTGTTATGTTCAGGGTGGAAGAAGGAGGCTCATCTAGAGGCCATGTCTCAGGCTTCCAGATGGAGCTAAAAGCAAGATCTGTATGGCTCGTTCTATGGAAAGAAATGCAGGCTCGAGGCACTCTTGTCGCTCGAGCTCAATAATTGAAAGATTCCTGAAGTTACTCTGGATCCGTGCATGTAATCAAGATTAACTAATGGATGACAACTCAAGCTCATGATGAAGTATTGTTCATGCTTAGGTCTAATAAGTTATATGCTATGAACTGAAGTCTTTAATCATTTGAAGTCCCATAATTTATTAGTCGAAAAATATTTTATATGATTTGAAAAGTCTTCTATGACGAACGAGCTAACGATGTGAAATTGTCATAAATGATAGGGTGAATTTTGAAATCATTACACTTGCAAAAGCAGGAATTTTTTTTTTTCAACCTCTTTTATTCCCAAGATCATCCTACTCGTTTATCAAACCAGACCTTAGAGTCACACTCAGCTACTTCGTTGGAGTGTGTGTTAGATTCTTCTTACGTTAATCCCCTTACTTATTTATAACAAAACAGAAAAATGCATAACCTTATCCATTATTAAAAGTTCAGTTAGATTCGAGAAGACATGTAAGAATCAAGTTGATACACTTTGATTCCAACATTGCCCTCCCTCCCTCCCTCTCTACATATAATTGTGTTACAAATATGAGTAAACATAGTAAATTTCTAAGAGGCTTAGAGTTTGTTACTTAATTATATGTGCAATGATTAAATATTTATTGTGCAATGATTAATATAATAATCTATGCTATGTATATTTTATTAATGACGGGAATATAATTAGTATATCAAATGCTAATTGCTATGTTGTAGTATCTGATATAAAATAAACTATATATAATCGTCTCTCCAATCGGTCACTTAGATTCACTATATTAGTCCAAATGGTTAATGTGATTCATGCAGCCATACGTGCGTTCGAATTTATTAGAGGCTAATTAGTGGCATAATTGCAAGGTTTATCAAACACATTGATGAAAGCTGCAAGGACTTGATTTATTGATCCATCATGCAAAGATTAACAGCGTGTCAGATCGATACATCACAACACATTCCACGTTATTGCCATGCAAACTTGCACCGGATCAGTGGCGTTTTTTTTTTCCCTTCTTTTTTTCTTTATTCTACAGCTCAACGTTCTTGGCGCCGCCATCAGAACTAGCAGTGGCGCCGTCGCTCTGGTCACCCACAGCTCGGTTCTCCCCTCCTGCGCCGCCGCCGGAGGCTGAGATGCTGACCACCCTCGGCCCCTTGACGCGCTCCGGCGCCAGCTTGTTAAAGGTCACCTTGAGCACCCCGTCCTGGAGCTTGGCCGAGACGCTGTCCATGTCGACGTTTTCGGGCAGCCGGAACTGACGCCAGAACTTGCCGTACGACCTCTCCACCCTGTGCCAGTGCTCGTCCTTCTTCTCCTCCTCCTCCTTCCGCTCCCCGCTCACCCTCAGGATCCTGTTCTCCTCCACCTCTATCTTCAAGTCTTCTATCTTGAGACCTGCGCGAATTCATTGCATGTGTACGTGATCAACCATGATCCGGTTGTTCACCTCTAAGCCGGCCGAGGACTGCCTGCCGATCGATCAGCAAGTGCAACTTACCTGGAACGTCGATCATGATCTCGTGGGAGGTCGGAGTTTCCTTCCAGTCGACCCTCGCAGGCGCCACCAGCGTCACCAGCTGGTCGTCGTCGCGGTCCAGGCCGAAGGGGATGTGCTCCAGGATCCGGAACGGGTCCGGGAACCGCTCCGACAGCGGGCTGCCGAGGTCCCGGCCGATCCACGGCAGGAGAGATCCTGCCGCAGGCCACAGGAGCAAGATGAGGAGGAGCACGCAGAGCATGCGGCCAGCGAGGGCGGATGGACACCTCATCATGGAGCGCGTACGAACGTGGAAGCAAAAGCTCGAACGAGGCGGAGCTCCCTCTCTGCTGATCGTATTCGTAACGCGGTAATTCTCTAAGTTTATATCGGATCGCGACGGGGCTGCTGGCTCCATTTTATAGCGGGCGCTGTTCGAGTTGATTTGTAGCGGACACGTCGCGGGTCGTGGCGTCTCCAGAAGTTTCGAGCTCGTCTGTGGAGCGTGGCGGTGCTTTAGAGAGCGTTCGAGAAATCTCCAGTTTTTAGATGGTTTTGCTTTTTCTTTCTTTTTTTTATGATCAATCTTTTTTATTAATGCTACAAGTTTATTTTTAAATACAATAAATTTCGATTAAATTAATTATTTTAATAATTACGTTTGAGATTATTAATTTTAATATCAAAATACAATTTCAATTAATTAATTATGTTAACTACACTCAATTATTATTTATTATAATTAATTATAGAAACGATTAAAATTTTTATTAGATGGAATAGTCGAAAGAAGTTTATGAGTAAAAAAAAATTGAAATAATTAATGAAGGTAGGTAAATATTTTTATAAATTTCTAGAACGCAACGAGAGAATAGTAGCCGTATGGAGTTATTTATTTAGAAGTGTTCACAGGTCGACTTGGACTCCACCCGTGAACAAATCCATCGGGTCGGGTCGGGTCAAAGCCTCTAGGGGTAGAAAATTCGATCCAATCTGACTCGGTTCGGATCGGATGGTCGGGTCACCCGATCATCATTTTTTCTTTATTTTTTTAATTTTTTATCTTACTTTTTATATGTGTTTTAATATAAAAAATTATTTAATAATTATTATAAAATATAAAGTATCTTTTCTGAATATTTAAGCATTATTTTCATAATTAAAATGTTTTATTTTAATATTTTTTCCATTTTAAATCAAGTATAAGATTAAAATTAGGTAAAAAAATTAAAAAAATAATAAAATAGTCGGGTCATCGGATCGGATCGGATCGACTCGGGTTGGAATTTCTCAACCCATACCCGAACCGAACCACCATCGGGTTGGGTTCGGGTCGGACCCGACCCACGATCTGACCTGATCTGGGTCGGGTCGATCACCCCTATGTTTATTTAAATTTTTTTTATAAATTTTAAAATAAAACGAGTTAAAAAAATGCTCTTATTATATATTGCTCAAGGACTTATTCGAATGTAAAAGATACTAGATCAGAATAAGGTTACCTTTAGCATAATCTTACATAGAGACGATTATGTAAGTATTAAGCATAGATTAGAATACAAAAAAAGGTGTTTAAAATAGTCAACCTAAATCAAGTCGGTGTAAATTCAAGTAGATGTTTATACATATCTTCTTGGATCACTATTTAAAACTAAATTATCATTTAAATTATTTAACTTTAAATTAAGATTCATCATCAAATTTTAATTCAGCAGTTAATCTACATGTGTAAATTTTTTATGAGTACACATGATTTTTTGTCAATCAAGAATCTTAGTTTTGAGAAGAGACAAATGGAGATGTTATTGAAGTGGAGAAATTAGTAACCATTCATTGTATTCCTAAATCCAAATGTATTATTTCCAACATAACAGAAATTAAGCTTTTCAATGGATTTTGTAGTGGCCATGATTTGAGGTATTCTTGTAGGCGTACTTGCCTGGCCGTATTATCAGAATTGCACAGAACTCTTTCATAATGTTTGAGGATCTTGTATGTATAGATCCCAAACTTGGAAATACTTGTTGAGGACCAAAATAAATCAACATAAATGCCAGAAATCTCAATTTGCCAAACCTAGTAGCCACAAAACATGAACAACTAGCGCATCCCACGCAAACATTGGTGTAAATTGTGACACCACCAACAAAAGAGAAAGAGCATTTCAAAACCAAAAAACAGAGAACAAAAGATAATAGAATATGATGGCGTAAGTTATTTAGTCCATCACATGGAATAATAAGCGGCTTCTCTTTGTTTAAACAAAATCTTAAATTTAAATATTTGTGAATGTAAATTTTTTTAATTGTCATATGTTTATGTTGGATTAGTTGACCTCGATGAATTTTCGCAAGTTGAATCATTAGTAATGTTTCCCAACGATCGGAAAAAAAAATTATTTTGCCCATCACATTGATAGAGATATGATTTGTAGTGTCCAAACCTCATAATGTTGTCATGGTGAGGGAAGATCCTGTCATGTTTCTGTTTCCAATTGGGCTCCATGCAAATGTGGTCCCTTGGTTCGACCCCGGCTGGCCGGATTGCGATTGGATCCACACCTCTCTTTCCTAAGTGGCATTATGTTCATCTAATTATGCTGTAGGGCAAACACTTGTTGCTCATATAATTTAATGTGGTGAAACTTAATTAGCAAACGATATGAATAATGTTTGAGGACATCCAATCCTCAAACAGACCAAGGTCAGCTGACTTCTGTTGTTGGAAAGGGGGAGCAAGAACACATCTCTGTGGATGGATAGAGGAGGGTCCATGGGGGTATGGGTTGAGATTTTCACCACTCCCTGCAGTTGCACCATCCAATCCATGCAGGAGACTCATCTGCAATAACATTAAATGGGATGCTGATTGCTGACCGAATAATTATTTGATCTCATCATGCAAATGGAATATGCCTATTTGGATGTTCATTTTATATACATCGTTGGAGTTTAGGTCGTAGAAATTAAAAGAAAATATAAACAAAATAGAAAAGATAAAAGAAGAAGAGCTTCACATATAAGGGTTGTTTGGCATCTTCCAAGAATAAATCTATTTGCCTTCATTTTGTTTCTATAATGAGAACAAATGAAGAATCCATTTGTTTTTTGGTGGAGTTTTTTTTATTTTTGATGTGAGGATCAATATATTTTTTGACTATTTGAATGAAAAGTTGAGAAAAAAAAAATATTCTTGTGATGTTCCTCGACCAACTCAAGGATGAGACCACTCAAGCACTTGCTTGAGGCCTCCCCAATGGAAGGCCCTATAATTATGAATTATGTATTAATGTTAATAGTATTAAATCTATTATCAAGTCTTTATATTTTAAAATCTTTCTTAATTTAAAATCACTAATTTATATTATTTTCATTTTTAATATGATTTATCTTCACTATCTAAATCATAAATAAATAGCTTCTCGCATTTCAAACTCAGTTTATACCATTTTTTTCACATTTGATTTTTTTCTCAAAAATCAATAATAGTTCAATTTTTCATTAATATTATATTCTTGTTCATGGTTAACAACATTTTTATTCTTTTGAATTGAAGAACTACACTTAAAAACACACTTCTTATTCAGTATCTTCATAATTTTTTTTAATATCAATTATAATTTTTATGTCAAAAAAATTTAAAAAAAAACAAATAGACTGTTCTATAACAACTCATGCTATCCATATGGATGAAGGTTTTTTAAAATATATGAAAATATTTATTATCGTTAGAATGATATTTTTAAATTGAAAAATATCATATTTTTGGATTTTCTTGGAACCCTCTATATCATTTTATCAATTTTCTTTTATTCATAATAAGACTGCAATATTATATTTTGTAATTTGGTAACAATCTTATGTACATATTTTAATATCATCATTTACAAGTTGTAATTTTTGTTAATATACGTTTACATAATTGAGTGATAGTATATGACAACTTACATTGATATAAGATAACAATAATATTTATACCATTTTAATTATGTACTATTGCATCAATTTCTTCGACTACTTCTTTTAGTTAAAAATATAATATTTATTGAGTTATTTTCCTAAACCTCTTTTAAATATCACGATTTTCTACATCTAATCACAAACTACGAACTTATTTTTTTGGATTCCTAAACTATCACGATTTTTCACTTTAGTTCTTTTGTCTACTTATGTTATATTTTTTATTACTTTTAATTTTCTCATTTATAAAAATACTAAGTTACCCCTCCCACCATAACACATCGAATAATAAATATAAAAAATAAAAAAAAATCCGGAGGAGGGTAATTTAGTCTTCTTCAAAAATGACAATATTTTTTGTTTATATTTTATTCCTTCCAATAGTTTTTTTTATTTTTTTATTTGTTATTTCATGTTTTTCTAGAAGGAGGGATAATTTTGTCTTTTTATAAATAAAAAATTAAAAGCAACGGAAAATGTAACAGAAGTAGATGGGAGAACTAAAGTGAAAAAGTCACGATAGTTTAGATATTCAAAAAATAAAATTGTAATTTGACATTAAATGTGAAAAATCATGATAGTTTAAGGGAGATTATGAAAATAACCTATATATATTTTTTCTGCCACAAGAAAACTTAACCTTTTATATGAAGGAGATAAGTGATTTTTTTTGTATGAAACAACTCTTTATTTGATTAAAAAATAATTATTATGAATAATCAAATGCAAATATATATATATATATATATATATATATATATATATATATATGGTGGCACAATTAGTTAGGTGGGTCGTTTGTGTCCATTGAGTTGCTGGAAATAGTAGTTCTAAATTTGATTCCTAAAGTTATCACTTGGTTAGAAGAATAATGTTCTAAATTTGATTCGTAAATTCGATTTTGAATTAATCAAATGACAGTATTCTGAATACCCAAAATCTCGAGTGGATATTAAAAAAAAACGCCTTAAGACCTAATAAATCTTTCGGTAAGGGATATAACACTTTCTTGTGATCCAAAAAATACAAGCTAAATGGTTCAAGAAGACAATTTCGTGAGTCACCATGAGAAGGACGGCAATAAATTCCATCTACACCCACTCAGTGTCAGACACAGTTGCCAACCAATTGGAACATCACTTTTATCTACAGCTTTAAGATCTTGTGAAAATTATACATCATACCAGGAAAAAAAGTGACGAGGAAGGTGATGATTGAAATACTTTTTTGGTCCCATCACGAAATCTCCAAAAAAAAATAATAATAAAATAATAATAATGTGTGCCTGTACTTTACTTATAATTAACGAGACTGGTTAATTAACAAATTTATTTGAGAAATTAGGTTCGGATCACTCGCAACTTTGATGAGTGCAATCTTCAAAGAAGAAACATTTGGCTCACCTTCACCTACTATTAAAAATGATTTGGACAACATTTGGTGGTCCTCCAACTTTGAAAAAACTTCGCTGACTGCCTTGCTTTCACAATTTTGCAATATGAATTTTAAAGTGTATCTATATTATAATATATATAATATATATGCACATATTGCAATAATGAAAATAACATAAATTTAGCATATTGAGACAATTGTTGAATTGAAGTTATATAATTAAAAAATGCAAAGTATTTATTGGAATAAGTTAAAAGATGACATTTTTTCACAATTTATCATGTGAATTATTTTTTATGGTAAGAATTCAAATCCAATCCTAGATACAGTGGACGCTCCCTTGTCTGCCTTTCTGAATCATCACATTTTATATCCCAAGATTGGAATAACAATTCTAAGCATTTTTTTTTGGCTCGGAATTGCAAGCAATTACTTCTTTTAAGAATACGTGTAGCATTGGTGCATGTAGTTTTCAGTAGTGTACTCCAATCATCCTCAGCCAGCACAAAAGTCTCACTGGTCACAGCCAAAGAAATCCACCCCCTCTTTCTCCCTCCTCTCTCTCTCTCTCTCTCTCTCTCTCTCCCCCTCCTCACCTTCCCTTGAGTCCTTCCTTCCGCCCACATCGCCTGTAGTTGACCTGCGGGGCTCCTGTGAACTGAGGCCGGTTTGCGAGCTCTTCTTTCCTAGCAGTTCCAGTTGCAGCCTGCAGGTAATATATCCATAAACCTAGATCTTAGGATAGATCATGTAAATATCTTTGCTCAAAACAGTATCTATCTTTCAAGGAAAAATATCTATCAAGAATCTTTCCATACATGGCATCGGATCTAAAATATCCGAAAGACCGATTTTTGTCTCATTCATATCTATGGAGCACACTTTTGATTCCTTCTAGATGGAAAACAAAATATCATCTTTGAAGATATTTGTCGCCTTTTCTTGTCTGCCTTTGTGGTGCGTCTTAGTTGTTGCTGGTGGTGAGCTCACAAGTTGCGGCGGTGGACGCTCCACCTGATTGCTGCTTTCAGGAGGATCTCGGCCACTTTCCGGCGAAACTCCGACTAGCTGCGCTTGTTAAGTGTCGTCGGATTATATCTTGATTCAGCTGGGATGAAGATACAGTGCGACGTGTGCGAGAGGGCGGAGGCGGCGCTGCTGTGCTGCGCCGACGAGGCGGCGCTCTGCCTGGGCTGCGACGAGAAGGTCCACGCCGCCAACAAGCTCGCCGGGAAGCATCAGCGCGTGCCGCTGCTGCCTCGGAGCTCTTCCTCCTCTAAGTCGTCCTCGTCGGAGATTCCAATCTGCGATATCTGCCAGGTAGATAAACTGCAGTTTACTTCCGGTCTTTAGTACTTGATGATCCTTTTACAGTTTTGGATTTAACCTGTTCCATGTGCATTTTTTGCGTGAGGTAATTTAGAGTACTCATGCAAACTAAAAGAAATTAAGTAGAAGATAGAGTTTTCATCCTCTGACATAGCAGAAAAAATAATGGCCTTCTTAAGATTCACAGGCTAACCATGTTAGCAACTGCAAAGTGTAATATATCGTTGATTGACAAATTCGTTTTCGTTTTTTTTTTCTCTAATCTTTCGACAAAAGAAAATTGAGTTCAGAGTTTCTCCTTTCTTCCTCTGGACTGTAATAAGCATGCAATTTTAAATAGAACACTCGGATGACAGATCAATGGGAGAAGACTGATAGTTTAACAGCAACAACACAAGAAAAAAAAATTCATATGCTGAAACTATTCAATTCTTTCACGGATGGGGATGTAAATAATTAATTGGAGTGGATCCAAATGCTGATGCCGACATCTGAAGCTGGCTGCAGGAAAGGGGCAGCTGCCTGCCTTTTCATCCAGTGCCATCCGTGATCAACCTGAAAATTATAGTGCAGCAGGAAACAATTTTCCCACCCTACTGCATCCTGCTTTTGCTCCCTCGCACAATTTCTTCATCAGCGACAAATGCAATGACTATAGGACCAGAGGCCAATGGTCCAGGCCCCTACCCCTCCTTAGTTCGGAGCATGGAGACGGCGATTCCGCACAGATTCAATGTGACTTCTTGTCGATTCGTTGTCTGCCTGTCTATAAACAGCGTATCTTCTTTTCTTTTTTTTTTTTGGCGATATTAATTCAAATTTGCATGAACACTGCATGAAAGTTATAATTATTTATCTTTTGTGTAAGCATATCAAGCAATGCCAAAGTGGCACATGGATATGGAAATGCAACTCTGGTAGTATTAAGTTGATGCCTGATGGTAATGTTACTGTGCCATTGACCATTGTTATTGACACCATGGCTTTGTAGGAGGTTGGAGGGTACTTCTTCTGTTTGGAGGACCGTGCTCTGCTATGCCGGGAATGCGACGTCACCATCCACACGGCGAGCCCTTACGTGACATCTCATCAGCGTTTCCTCATAACTGGAGCGAGAGTTGCGCTTCAGCACCATCTAAACAGCAGTAGCAGCAGCAAGAGCACTATAAGCAGCAGCAACCCTTTGAACTCCTTTGCATCAAGCAACTCGACTGCCTGTAAGAAGCTTTCCAATGCTTCCATGAGCTATGCAGGAGAGGAGATGGAAGGCTTGAAGTCGCAGTGGTCTTGGGGCGAGTTGTTTGACGACATCAAATTGGATGCATATTATGGGGTACCAGAACCAGGTTCATCAAATTGAGATAAAGCGAAAAATGGATGTCTGCGAGTTGAGTTTTTGTGATGGTCGTAAACAAAAAGGAAATAAGAATTAACGAAACATGATTGTTCGATGTATGACCAATTAGTGCGTCAGTTTTAGTTTTCTTTTGCCCCTCCCTCTCCTCAATGAAGGCAAAATTTGGAGGAGGCCCTGGTAGCTGTGTTGATTCCTTTACCCATGTAGTTGTTTGTAGCCAATTGTTTCCTTGTGCTAATGCTAAAGAACAAATTAGAAGCTTTCTTCGTTTGTCATAATTTTTGCAAATAAAGATGTTCATCACATTAATTTTTGGAAGGACACTCACTACACTTCTTAATCTTGGGGCATACAAGATGATGGTACTCCCATCATGTTGTATGTAGTGCCCCGAGGGGCTCGGCCCCGCCACGCGGCGTGACCTCCTCCCCCGGGCTTACGCCACGTTCGATTCTTTACCTCTAGTTTGACTCTTTCTTTAACCATTACGTTGACCAGACGGTCAACACAAAAGGAATGCAAAACGAAAGACTAAAGAGATATAATATGAAATAAAGCGCAAGACTTAACGAATATAATACTAACATAGTGGAATATTCAATGAATATAGCGCAAGACTTAGGCAATAGAATAATATAGCAGAAGACTAAATGACAAGAAGAATACGACAAAGTAAAAGCAAATGTGGAAGCTTAATATATCAAATGTTTCACTAGCCTTCATAAGAGGCAACAATGCATGAGCCACCTACGCCCAAAAAGTGACCAAAATACATCTCAAAAATGTACCTTAGTATGAGTAAACAATCTCATTACTAAGCGCAATGCGGGAAGCAAAAAGGTGTACTCGTCCGCCCAAAAAGATAGTGGCTCATGGATGCAAGACTAGTCTAGATAAAATAACGACTCTGGTCCATAAGGACACGGTAAGACCCATCACTATACACGACTCAACACATATAACGGTAATATACATAACTATTCCTCTCCACGAGGACCATATGCAGTAACATGTCACCCGCCGAGACCTCCGTACACGCAGCACCACCTCCCGGATGACCATTATGCACCTGTGGGTGAGCAAGCTCAACCATTGGCATAACGCTAAGTGCGGGTTCATATAAATCATAAATCAGTTGTATCCAAACATAACATGAAAAGAGTATGTAATCAACATAATAAAAGAATCAAGTCATTATGGATAGAATTCATCAGTCATGACATGGGTAGATATCATAATAACAGTGTCATGTAAGAAGATCATAATCATCAAGGAGAAAACACATTTTCATAGTCATGTGCCATGCTTAACTTTCATACATTCATACTTACGTGCTTTCATGCTTTTCATTTCATTCATCTTTCATTCATTCATAACTTTACATCTTTACATTCATCTATTCATTCATCTTTCATTCATTCATAACTTTACATCTTTACATTCATCTATTCATTCATCTTTCCTTTCATCTTTTGAAGAACTCTTCATCTTTAGGAGAATACCATTGCATAAAAGTGATGATACGACTATCTAGACATCATATACATGTGGGGGATCAGTGCTACGACGAACCCCGTCGGGTTTGGATGACCTCGCCACCGGCGAAAGGAACCATCCATGGGAGAAACTTCCGCCTAGATAGAGCAAATGATAACTCATGAGAGGGCATGTTACGAGGCTAGAACATCATCCATCATCGTACCTGCGCCTGTCTTTCGATTCGTAGATCGATCAAGGCAATGACAGGTCTTCATATTTCGATGGATCTTTGTTTGCTTAGAAAATCTAGTGGATGGGAGTTTATGTAGAAAATCAGGTTTAAGGTGACAAGGTCATGACTTCCAATCCACACGACGGATGCCCAAAGGTCACGGATCATCTATCGAAAATGTTTCGATCGACCGAAGGAGTGCGATCGCCACTTTTCATCGTTCTTATTCATCGTGTCATAATTCATAATCATTCTTCATCATGTTTGTAAGAGTCATCATTACTTTAGAATCACAGTCATTATCATACATCGAAAAGTTTGCGAAAAATTATTATCGTTCTTGGCATAATTAGCATAATCATAAGTTCATTTCGTGGGGAGAGATCGATAATCATATTCAAGTGAAAGGCATGGTTTCACACATAATCAGGGAGAACAATATTCATAGGATTAACATGGAAGTAATCAAAGGGTGTCTCATTAGTTCAAAAGTCAGAAAATCGTAGGTATAAAAATCGGCCAGAGCCCGGGCCGAGTGAAGGAAACTCGGGCCGAATTGGCCTTAATCGAGCTCGGTCTATCGGGGTGAAGACCGAGAGAAAACCCAGGCCGGGTTTGGGTTACACCCGGGCCGAGTTGGGAAGGCGATCGAGTCGGGAGAGGCGCCCGATCTTCTTCTCCACGGCAAACCCAGGCCGAGTCGTGGGTGACCCGGTCCGGGCACGTGCTTCGCCCCAAGCTCAAGCTCGGCGTCCATGGCGGACTCGGGCCATGCTCAGGGTGGACCTGGTGCGGTTGGACAGAGCCCGGGCCGGGTTTTGGGGACTCGGGCCGGGTTCTGTCGAGTCGTAAAATAAATTTCTACGGTTCGTCTTCTCCGGCGATCGTCGGCCAAATACAATTAAGATAACGAAGCTACCAACATTCAAACATGCATTGTGGGGCATCCAAAAGGTAAACTACACAGGAATCGTACTAAGCAAGAAGACTAGAAAATGAAAACTATCGAAAATCAGTTCATAGGTTCATGTTCGTTCATAATCATTTCGGTTGTTCACAATAGTTCATTCATCATGTGCTTGTGTTCATGAGCATTATGCATAAGTTGAAGGATTTTGGTCATGGGTTCGAATCAGGCATGCGGCATTTTTCAAGAGCTCGATTTATGAAATAGATCCCGAATCCACACACCTTTAAGCCTAAGAGGTCACTGTTTGCCCTTGCTATGTGCATCTCGCTACGTCGCCTGCTCGAGGACAATCGCTGGCGTAACTCTCTCGTCCTCCTCTGTTCACGCACATCGGCGAGGGAGGAAAAAGTCAGGTGAGCGAAGGAAATGGAATCGGACGAATGAAAAGGAACAAAGGGGCCTTTCTCACCAAGTTGAAGCCTCTGCTGTTCGCCTGCGCCAGAGATGGCCTCCGACGTCGTCCGCTCGCCGCCTGCTGCCCACGCATCGGAGAAGAAGGGAGAGCAAGTGAGCTTTTGCTTGGAGAGAACGAAATAGCAGAGGGGGAAATAAGGGGGTCGGCCGCCTCTTTTATAGAAGTGGAGGAGGTCGGCCGGTGCTCCTCCCACAGCAATCCGGCGGTCGGATTTGCTCCGCCAGGTGGCCGTCATGGAGAGGGGTAGCATATTTGGCCATTGGGGAGCTCGGCCGTCAGGGGAGAGAGAGAAGCAGGGAGAGAAAGGGACACAACAGAAAAAGACAGGAGAGAAGAATGGAAGGAGAAGAGATCAAGTAGAAAAAGACAAAGAAGGAGAAAAGGGGTTATCCAACTTATGTTTTCATCATTCCTTGTCATCATCGTCCTTTTTTTTTACTGCTTGACTATGTTGTTACATTGTACATGTTGGATGAGAGAAATTAACAAAACATTCTAATATCATCAAAGAAATCATTAATCATCATGTTATATGTAAAATCATATGTAATATATGGGAGCACATAGTAAGGATTGCACAACTTTCTCATTGACACCTTAAGAAATGTTCTTACTTGCATCGGGACAATGGAATCACAAGAACACAAGATTCAATCTTAAAGCCAAGATTGCTAACAAGGAGGAGATCTCGGAATGTGTTGGAAATTTAATCCTTCTTCTTATGTGTGAATTAAATAATATAAGTCAAACACTTGCAGAAAATAATAATAGGCAAAAGGCACAATAAAATTTACGTGAAAAACTCTTCAATGAGAAGGGAAAAAAACACATGACAATAATAGAACAATATCATTAATTCAATAATAGAGTACAATATCTTTCAGATTTTGTCCGAACTTGAATAATAATCCTCTGGAAAAAATAATCCTTCTCTAAAAAATGTTGAAATAAATAGTACGAATAATATCACTTGAGTACTACAATGTTTTATGATTGTAATATTAAGACTGACTTTGTTCTTGATTCTTCACTCTTCAAGAAGAAACTTTCTTTCTTATTTTTCTTGCCCTATCTTCTTCTCTATCTCCTGTCTCCGTTGACCAAAGAAAAAACCTCTTTTTTCTTTTCTTATCAACAATCTGTAGCACTCGAAAGAAAAGAAAAAAAAACCATTTTGTTCTCAAATCTCTCTAGCTGGTGGTCTTCTAGGAGAGAAAAGCTCCCTTTTTTGTTTGGCCGCTGCAATTATCAAGAGAGAGGAAATCCCCTAGTAAATTAATTCTTAATTAACTTAAATACCATTATGTTCTTAATGGACTGGAATCCTTTAAAGCCCAACAATCTCTCCATCAAACCCATGAGAAAGGAGATCCTCCATCAAGAATCATCGCTTGATCTTCATGTCGACTAGTCCAACGCTTCATTCTAGCTTCCTTCTTGGATTTGTCTTTTGCTCCTCCTCTTCAGTTATCACTGAGTACTCAAAACTTGGATATATAGTAGAAGCACGATGCTCTCTTATAGATCTGCAAGATAGAGTTAGACTCTTGCTCTCCCTGCACAAAATCCTCTACATCTGCATCATTTGTATCCACATTTTTTATTTCCAAGTTCACCTTGTACATAATCATTGTTTTTTTCTTTGAGAATTCCTCGTCCCTTTTGTGTGAATTCCTTAGCGGCCAATTAACAAGTTGTGGGGCCCTATCTATTCAATCTCTCGAGTCATGAAGAAAATCCCCTCTCCCTCGAGTTTTGTTCTTTGATTTCATGAAGTCTGACAAAGTTTTCAATTCATGAAATATCACATATTTACTTTTGATGATTTTTTTCTTAGATCTTATAACTCGTATTCAGAATCTACATCTCCATAACCTAAAAATATGCACTCTTGAGACGTTTCATTCAATATGTCTATGTTCCTTTGCCACATGTGTAGAAGCTCTACAACCAAAAATCTTGAAGTGAGAGTAAGACATATTCTTACCAGTCCACACTGTCTAAGGAGTATCTGAATATAAAAGAACTGATGTAGATCTGCTAATCAGGTAGCATGTAGTATTCGCAGTTTCAATCCAAAAAAAATTTGACAAATTAGCCATCCTCAACATACATTTAATCATGTCCATAATGGTTTTATTAATTCTTTCAGCAACACCATTATGTTGTGAAGTTCTGGGTATTGTCTTTTCATGTCTGATGCCATGCTCTGTGCAACAATCTTTGAATTTTTGAAAAATATATTCATCGCTATTGTTTGTGCGAAGACCTTTCAAATGATTGTCTATCTCTTTCTTTACTATGGCATGAAACTTTTGAAAAAATTGAAATACTTGATCTTTTGCCTTTATAAAATAAATTCATAATTTTCGTGAATTATCATCAATAAAAGTAACAAAATATCTATTGCCACCTAAAGAATTTAACGTAATGGGATCATACACATCAAAATGCACCAAATCCAATTAATTTTCCTTCTTCAAACTAGACACAAATGACACCCTGCACTATTTTTCAAATAGACAGTCATCAAAAGTATTCAAAAAATTATCTTTGATAATAGTGATGTGAGAATTCCTGCTAGAATATGCATTCCTTTCTCACTCATGCATCCTAATCTTTTGTGCCACAAATTTAGTGAACCTTCTTCCTCTATTGCATTAACCGATTGTATAATCAACTTAAGTTTTGTAAAAGACTCTTGATAACTTTCCTTAGCAACAACCATGGATCTTTTGATCAATTTTCACTTTCCGTCACACATGTAATTATAGTAGTAGCCTTCCTGATCCAAAAGTCAAGGAGAAATCGAATTGAGACGCAAATCTAGTATGTGTTTGACATCATTCAGTACTAACTCACAACCAACATCTGTTCGAATGCATACATCTCTAATTTCTATAATTTTAGACTCTATCTTATTGCCCTGCTTCATTGTGCAAAAATCTCCAATCTTGTACACGGCGAAACATTCCATTAATGGAGTTGCATCATGCAAAGCATCTGAATCGATGATCCACTCAACTAAAGAGCTTGTGACATTGCATTCTTCATTTCTTTTTGAAAGGAATATGAGATCCTCATTTAATGCCATTTTAGCAATACTTTTATCATTTGCATTCCTTCTTCCAATCTCTACAATTTCTCTTGATATGTCCTTCATTGCCACAATGATAACATGTAAATTTTCCTCTTGATCGTGACCTATTGTTGCCACGATTTTTGACCCTCTACTTCTATGTCCGCCTCTATTTTTGTGACAAGGACTTGTGCATTATATGTTCCCATGCTCTTCCTCGTTTCTTTATCAAACAAATAATCTTTGACCATGGAAAGTGATACCACTGAGCAAAATTACTAGTAGTATCACTAATGTTTTTCATGAATCTGACAAAAAACTTAGGAGCATTAATCTTTGCATCTCATCATCAAGGACTATTTTTATTTTTCCCAATTGATTTACTATTTCCTAAAATTTACTCAAGTGTTTAGCAATAAAATTTTCATCTTTAAACTTCAAGTTCACCAATTTTCTAATCGTGAAAGCTTTATTCTAAGAAGTATTCCTTTCATATATGTCTTGCAACTTCATTTACAAAACTTGTGTCGAGCAACATGATGAAAATTACTGACATCAATGAATTGTCTAATCATCCCAATAATTTTCCTGTGCATCTTTCTCCAATTTTCATCAGTTTTCCTCGCTGGCTTTTTATCTCCTAATTCGACGGGTTCAAATAAGTCCTTGTAGTAAAGAAAGTCCTTTGTCTTGACTTTTGAAACTAAATAATTATTCGATGTCAGTTTGATCATCCAATGAAAATAGTTTTCCTTCATTTAATTCACGCAAAAGAAATACTAATTAACCTCGCTCTGATACCACTTGTTGGAAATTTAATCTCTCTTCTTATGTGTGCATTAAATAATATAAGCCAAGCACGATGCTAAAAAAATAATAGGCAAAAGGGACATCAAATTTGCGTGGAAAATCCTCCAATGAGAAGGGAAAAAACACAGGACAATCACATAGCAATATCACTATCTCAAGAATAGAGTACAATGTCTTTTGAATTTTGTCCAAACCCAAATAATAATCCTCTAGGATAAGTAATCCTTCTCGAAAAAATATTGAAATAATGGTATGAATAATATTACTTGAGTACTATGATTCTATGTGATTATAATATCAAGAAAATCTCAGAGATCCTCTCAATCTAACTCTTTTCTTGTTTCTTTGCTCTACAAGAATAAATCTTCTATCTTCTTTTTCTAACTCTATCTTCTTCTCTATCTCCTTTCTCCATTAACCAAAGAAAAACCTCTTTTTCTTTTTCTATCAACAATACACAACACTCAAAGAAAAGAAAAAAGATCCTTTTCTTTTCTTCTCCACCAAGTCAGCTGGTGGTTTTCTAGGAAAAGCTCTCCGTTTTGTTCAGCCGCTACAACTATCAAGGGAGAGAAAATCTGCTAGTTAATTAGGTCTTAATTAACTTAAATGCCATTATCTTCTTAATGGTTTGGAATCCTTTAAAGCTCAACATAATGAACATAGCGTGTATTGGCAAGCAAATCACAAACAAGAAGTTATGTAGTAAGCATTCAAGTATGCAACATAGTTGACCCGAGGGATGAAGGCTCGCTCCCCTTCTTGTAAAGAATCGACCAAGAGGCACCGGTCGAAGGGAGCCCTTCATGTTCTATGCACCATGGGGTCTCTATCCATGGGGTCATTCTCCATGTTTTCTGTGCTAGGTGGCATCCATGGCCACTAGGTGGCGCCATCCTGGATACCTGTCCAGCTGTCAATTCGAGGAGAGGGGGCTCTCGATCTCATGAGAAGCGAGGTGATGCCTCATTTCCTATAGAACATCGAGCTTGCACAATGCAAGTTACCATTCAACCCACGTGGAGAAAACCTATCTTGAGTAGATGTCAACCAAAAATCTTGCACACCATGGGCCTATACCCGTGTTGCATTTTATCACCATTCCTACATGTGACAAATGAACCTTGCAATGCATGAGCACAAGCACTGTCTCAAGCTTATGGGAGCACAACCATATCAAGAGCTCTTGCCATGACATGTTGGAAATATGATTGCCCAATCAAATATGCAAGTAAAGAACATAATTTACCAAGTTTGAGCTAAAACATCATTTAAGTTAAACCTACAGTTAGATAGTTTGCTCAAAGCATCATTAGAGTTTACTCACGTAGTTAACTCACATCTTGCGTTTAACTCCATGATTATTGTTTTTTATGTTAGGCAAGAAGAATTGATTAATCACATACAAAATTCTCATGCAACTCATAGTAAATCTTTCCTCCGCTCCCATGTTTCTCTATTACAATTTTGTTTTCTTAAGCGTGACTTGACGGGCCATTCACTTTTAATCTTGAAGTATCATGTTAAAGTTGTAACACCAGAATAATCAAAAGTCTAAATATACATATGTGGATTGATAAGCTACAAATATTCACACCATGATGAAGATTAATGATCGATTTATCATATTTCAAGGTTCACTTAGCATACTTGATTGTAACACAAGTACTGCGAGTAGAATCTCACTGAAAGTGCTTAAATGTATCGAATAAACTTAACTTTAGACTCCCACCCTCTAGTCGCAAGTCAAAGTCTCATATCTACTAAATCCATTGCCACATGAAATTACTAAAACTCGTGTTAACTTTATCTAGAACATATATCAAATCAATTTTGGACCATGTATAAGAAAACTTCTTGTCCAAACCATTATTCCCTGCTTGTTGTATCTAAAGAGAAGCATCATAAGGATTTACTGAGTGGGTAAACGCATGTTTGATTGGAATACTATACAAGCATAATGCTAAAACTTGTCACAATGATAATTTATGGAAAAATAAATTTTCATTAAAGAGGTTTAATTATGTTTCTTATATGCATATTTTGAATAAAGGCGAGCATGGTTTACCATTTAACTATCCCCATTACTTAATTGACCTAACTTTTTTTATCCAATTAATTAAATCAAATTATTCAATTTAATTTTAGTTCGGTTAACATATAATAAATTTATCGATCGAATTCATTCAGTTGGTTACAAATAATTAACAAAAATTTTGGTTAGAAACTTATTTAAGCAATAATTATTTTATATTATTATAATTTTTTGTAAAAAACATATAATATGTATACGAGTTTATAACTTTTTTTGTTTAGTTATATTTTGTGTCCTAATTATTTAATTATTTTATGTTATTATCATGTTCAAATTTAATATCTATATTTTATTTTGAACACATATTTAATAAACATATTTTCAAATTTTGTGAATTTAATAATATTCTTTATAACATATTTTTTTCCTTAAATGGTGAATTCTCCGAAATAATGCAAAATTTTTGGCTAGCCAATTTTTTTTTGTCCAAGTAATGGTTAAACATTTTTTGCTAGATCTAGTCAATTAATCGAACCCACTTCAAAAAAAAAAAGTTAATTAATGTATCAAGATGATCTAGAACATTTCTTTAAAAGAAATATATTTATCTACTTCATTTATTCTCCATACACTTTCTCTATAGGTTTCAAAGATGATTGTTCATGTCAGTAAACAAATTCATGCTTCATCAACATGATATACACCTGCATAACAAAACTTATAATAGGAAAAATTAATGAATTATGTAAACAAAAGTTTTATTCATTGAATATTTTTTTTCGTACATCTTTGCATTTATATTCAACAAAATCCTAGGGCATTTAAATTTTTTAGGAATGACTCTTTAAGTAACAATTTAATGAATGGATCAACAATCATCTTGTGCATTGATATTTACTCAGTTGAAATATCTTCTTTGACTTCTTTCTCTCATGCAAATTTTGAGATGTTTTTTCTTTGTAACGATATTTCTTGTTTTCACATAAGCAATAGATGTTTGATTAACACAGTGAAGAGTAAAGTGTTTAAGAAATCTTTTTAGGTGTAAAACATGTTGATAATGCTATGAATTCTGTTTGCATAGTTGATAATATTATACAATCATGTTTCTTATTACTCCAAGTGACAATACATTGTTGAGCAAGAAGTCGAATCCAAAGATGGACTTTCATTGTTCAACATTACCTGCCTACTTCCACTTGTTCCAACCTTCTATTCATTTTGGGCGTGCATCCGGTCGACCGATTACTGACTTGTTTAACGTCTATGTGTTCTGTGTATTTCGGTCTTGCATTCGGTCGACCGACTCTTCGATCAGTCTTATGACTTCAATGTCTTCCAGCTTTTATTTTCTTCGATCGGTTGATCGATCCTTCCACCGTCCTTGTGACTTCAATGGCTTTCAGGTTATGATTTGATCTCTATTTATTTTGGTCGCTTGATCGGTTAACCGGTCCTATGACTGGTTCTATCTCTAGTACTTTTGATATATCACATTATTCTCATCACTGTCTTTGAGTATAAATATTTTGAATTTGCCTAATATCAACTACATATGACATAACATATGGTTGGTCGAGTACATAAATGTTCATTAAGCTACAAATCACACTAATATAAGAGAACTTTGGATATTGATTTGTATTCTTCCAGAGTTTTTGGGCATATATCAGGACATGAATCCTCAACCTACATAATCGGAGTGTTAATGTTATAGCAACTACCCATAAGAAAATGTTTACTAATCTTATTTATGAAAGTAGGGAGTATTTTAAAATGGTCTCATTGAATTTTTACACTTACTATGTAGGCTGCTATATATATATATGTGTGTGTGCGCGTGTGTATTTATATCTTGACAATTTTAGAAGAGGTTGCATTTGAAATTCTTGCATTTTATTCTCTGATTATTCATGTTATTTTAATTTTTACATATTTATTAATATATTTTTATGACGTTTAAAAATAATAATATTAAATAAATAGTACATCCCCTAAAATGAACTTAGATTGAAACTCAAGCTCGGCTGCAAATTCCAATTACTTCTTTCTGGGTTTTAGACTTCCACACTTTAAGTATGAATTTTTGTAGCATGTTATTTCAGCTGGCCCAAATCATTTTATGCCCATATGTTTTGTTTAGAATTTTCCAAGTAAACTTTCATTCCTTTTTTTACTAGTGATAGTCTAATTACTTTTGAATAGTTGCGAGATATTGTTGATTTTTTGTCAATATTTTTCTTAATAATTGTGCCTGAAATTATATTTTCAAATTTTGATAGGCTTAATTATGTGCTTAGTATTATTTTGAAACTAGGGAACTCTCTCGCGCATAGCGCGATTAAAAAATAAATTAGTAAAAAAATATAACATATATAATATTGAGATATATTTTAAGGTTAAAAAATTAGATTAAAATGAATAATAATTACAAATCATTTGTTATCAATTTAAATATGAAAAAATAAGCAATAGCTAAAACAAAGTAATAATTTATTTATTTATTGTATTAACAGTAATTAAGTAATGATGAAAGTTATTTTCATTAAATTATAGAGATGATAATTAAATTAGTAGTAACATACCTAAGAATAAGAAATGATAATTGAAATGTTATAATGTTTTTGGTTAAGTCAAGAGAAATATACAAAAGTGAACTATGAACTCCTTAATTGAAAGAACTGCTTAATTTTTACGGCAATCATCTTGAAGCAATTTCTTTGAACAATATTGATGTGTGGCTGTTCATTTGTTATTTATCTTACTTCTATAGTTTGACATGATCATTTACTCACACAAAAAGTTTATATACTAAATAAACTATGAAGGATCAAACAATAACGACACTGATCATAAAATTGTCATCCATTGCTATTTCCTATTTATTTCATATTACAAAGCCAAATTTCAGGCATATGCGAGAGGCAAATTCAATTCAGAAGTCATTGATATAATTAGGGAGTATGCACAGTTGTTCACCTAAACCATCGCAATTATAGGGTGCATTAACATAATAACAGAGCAAGAAAAAAAGAAATGACCAGTTCATAATGTTAATGATCATTTATGTATATAATCGATTTGGATCATAAAAATGTTGGAATGCATCAAATAAGAGCTGCACTTGAGATAACAAACTCTTACGATTCTTATCGCTGAATGCAAAGGGTCATTTTATGTAAATACACTAACAGGAACATAAGTCTTGCAAACTTCTATCCAAGAAAAAAGAACATTAAAATCTTTTCGAAGAACATGATCAAACGTGCGTGCAACAAAGAACACAACGTACTGCATGCATGCATGCCAAAATCTAACGTTTCAAATACACAAACAACGTAAGTTTTCAAAGATGTGAACTCGTGCCGCACCGGAAGCTGGACAGCCGCGTGGGAGCTTTCACGCCGGCGGCCATGAGGAAAGTACACCGTGATCAGTATAGCTACCACCTTGTAGGCGCTACCACGGGTTGTTGCCCATGATCGCAGGTAGCAGCAGTACTGTCGCCTTCGATTGCGCCGCCGTTGCCGAGGGTTGTTGGACACGATCCGTGTTAAGAGTACCACTGCCTTCGCTAGCGCTGGGAAAGGAACTCTCAAAATCTTGATGCAAGTCTTGGTGATGTTGGAACCAAGCCAAGATCTCTCGTTGCTTCATCCCTCTTCTGTACATCCTCAGGATTCAATAAACGACGTGTATCTTGTGGCCTTCCGGTATGAAGGCGTTGAAAAAGAAGATGATCTCCGGGCCGGGCAGAGGTGGCATGCTTCCGAATGGGGTGATGCATTAAGAATTTAAGAGTAAAAAATAAATAAAAAGGTAGGATGTGAAGCATTCACCGCTATGGAGGTTGTTGTGGAAGTCGATGAACGTCCTCTGCTCGAGGCGTTGTGGAGGTGTACGGACGTAGATGCTGCTTCATGCTACTACCGCAGCGACGCAAGTCAATGTCGCTCTTTTAAAATTATTTCTAGAAAACTAATGTCGTTTGGGATGTCCACGTCAGGAGGCCAAATAAATTGGAAGAAAATAACTTCTGCGCATAAGTATGTTGCTTCATATTCCGTAGAAAAATATATAAAAAAAGATAAGTACAAAAATTGAGAAAAAAAAAAAGATAGGAACCAATGCTCAATGGAGAACATTTTGAAACATTTTTTTGTGACCAGCTTTATATAAATATAAGAGATAAGAAGTTGAAAGATTAAATAAATTTATGAGGAGGTTATAGGTGAGAAGCACAGGGGAAATTAATTGAATTTATAAATTGATGGAAGGAGGTTACACATGGAAAGGTCATGATCATGGTCATGGAGGTTATAAGTGAGAAGAAATAGATAGAATAAATAGGAAATAGAGATATGGGTGATTTTATTAGAGAAGAGATGTGCTAATAAATGTTAACAATAGGTGACAGATGATTAATGATACTAATAGTAGGGAGAATAAATGCACGTGATTAATAAGATAAAAATGTTGTAAATAATGCAGAGAGAAACAATGCATATACACTATAAAAAAATAGCAAAAAAGATAAATAGCAATGGCTTAAGATTAGGACTATGAAAGTGCCATCCAATTTTCAGCTTTATATATATATATATATATATATATTAACATTAAGTAAATTTATGCATTAATTAGACAGGTAGAGTTACACGGAAGAGAAAAAGAAACGGGAGGTGGAAGTTACCAGTGATGGATTGATTAATATAATTAGAGGGGAGTTACATCATAGAGCGATGGATTAAATAATTGAAGATTACACTATGCATAAACTTAAAATGGATAAAAATTTTACAACACTTGAAAAAAGAGATAAAGTCAAATCCTACAATGCCAAGCTTCCCAATGCATTAGCTTTATACATATATAGATTTGTAAGCTTGGGCCAGTCTGAATTTTCTGACGACCTTGTCTTTTGATTTAATCCTGCCATATGTAATATCGACCAATTTTGATTTACTGTGACCTGTAGATATTTGTCCTTGTGAGATTAAACAAAGTAACAGTAATCTATTTTATAGTGACAATAATGTCATCCTTAATTAATTAGTTTGTTAATATTACTAGTGCCAAAATTATGCATGGATATTAAATATATATATTATATAACTGAATTATTATAATCTATAATAATTATCAAAGCTAATTTATTAGTATTTAAATGTGATAAATAGGTTAATCTATTATGAAAAGTTCAAAACTCAATTTAAATCTTCCAAGACTCCAACTTCTACTTGGATTATTTTTTAAAGTAATTAATTATTTTCCAAAATAAAATTATTTTATAATTTATAATTCATTATTTATTTTATAAGGAAATATTATTTCATTTGATTCAAATTTAATTATTTTATTTTATTTTAAAAAAAAAATTATAAATAAAATATTATCTTCTAAAAATGAAATAGTTTAAAATTTTATTATATCTCTACATTACCTTTCAGAGAGAAAACATTATTTAATTTAATCATACTCAAATTTCATTTTTATTTTTTATTTAAGAAACAATACATTATATTTTAAGAAGAATATTCATTTTTTATTATAAAAAAGATAGATTAATCTTAATTTGACTCAAATTGAATTATTTGTTTTAAATTATTTGTTTAATTTTGAAAATAACAAATTATCATTTTAAAAGGAACTTTGTTTACGTATAATCATACTCAAATTGATTAAAAGAAAAGATTACTTTAATTTGACTCAAATTGAGTATTTATTTTAAATTATGAAAAAAGATATATTTTCAAAAGGAATTATATTTATTTATAATCATACTCAAAACGACAAAAAGGAAAGATTCATTTTAATTTGACTCAAATTAAATTATTTATATTAAATTATTTATTGATTCCAAAAATTATTATTTACTTCCATATTATATTTAAAAAAGAAAGATTCATTTTAATTATACACAAATTGATATAAAATAAAGATAAATTTTAATTTGACACATATTGAATTGTTTATTTTAATTATTTTATCTCCAACAGTAATAAATTATCTTTTAAATAGAAATTATTAGTTTTTTTGCATATTATCATTTACAAAGAAAATATCATTCTTTTAGAAATAAAATTATTTGTTTTAACGATATTCAAATTGATAAAATGTAAAGATTAATCTTAATTCGACTCAAATTTATTTATTTATTTTAAATTATTTTTAGTTTATAATAAATTACTCTTTTATAAAAATTATTATTTACATGCATACTATCTTTTTAGAAATAAAACATTATTTATTCTAATCAGATTAAAAATAATTTGTTTCCAATCAAAATATTATTTTCTTAATCATACGAAAAAGAATCTACTTCTAATCTTGCCCATAAATTATTATAAGATAATTTTTATTTTCTCTTCATCATACTCAAATTAATAAAAAGTAAAGCTTAATCTTAATTTGAGTCAAATTTCTTTATTTATTTTAAATTTCAAAAATAATAAATTATCTTTCAAATAGAAATTATATTTACATGCATATTATCATTTAGAAACAAAATATTATTTATTTTAATCATACTAAAATTTATAAAAACAAAAGATTAATCTTAATTTGTCTCAAATTCAATTATTTATGAAAATAATAAATTATCTTTTAAATAGGAATTATTATTTACTTGCATATTATCTTTCAGAAAAAAATGTTATTCCTTTAGAAAGAAAGATACTCAAATTGATAAGAAATAAATATTAATCTTAATTTGAGTCAATTGATTTATTTATTGTAAATTATTGTTTCAATTTAGAATATAATAAATTATATTTTAAATAATAATTATTATTTACTTGCATATTATGTTTTAGAAACAAAATATTATTTCTTCTAATCATTCTACATAAAATTTGTTTCTAATCAAGAAATTATTTATTTTAATTATATGAAAAAGAATGTACTTCTAATCAAAATATGTTCATAAATTTAGTCTTCTTTTCTTTTTGTTACCTTATATTACAAACTATTGTAATATAATTTTTATTTCTTGTAATCATACTCAAATTGATAAAAAGTAAAGATTAATCTTAATTCATCTCAAATTGATTTAATTATTTTAAATCATTTTTTAATTCCTAAAATAATGAATTTTATATTAAATATAAATTATTATTTACTTGTACATTATCTTTGGTAAGAAAATATTAATTATTTTAATCATAATCAAATTGGTAAAAATAAAAGATTAATATTAATTTGACTCAAATTGAATTATTTATTTTAAATTTTTAATTCCGAAAATAATAAATTATCTTTTTCAAATAAATTATTATTTACTTGTACATTATCTTATAAAAAGAAAATATTATATATTGTAATCATATTAAAAAGAACTTGTTTGTAATAAAAATATACTTATAAATTTAATCTTCTTTTATTTTTTTAACATTATATAGCTAGCTATTATAAAATAATTTTTATTTTCTCAAAATCTTAAATTAGATTTGTATATATATTACCTTATGTAAAAATTAGACACGACATCGTGTTATGATGCCAGTTGTCGCATTCTCGTGCTTTTACCCTCTCTTTATATTTACATTAGTGTTAAATCCCATGTGATGCACAAATGATGAATATTACAAAAATTATATAGTATATAGTTGGAATATTATATAATAATTATCAAAACTAATATATCAGCATTTAAATTTGATAAATGGATTAATCTATTTTGAAACCATTAAAACTAAATTTAAATGTACCATAACCCCAACTTCTACTTAAATTATTTTGTTCTTAAATAATTGATTATTGTATTTCCTTATTTATAAATTTTATTTAGTTTTATAAGGAAATATTAATTTTCATTGAACTCAAACTAAATTATTTATGTTAAATTATTTTTTAATTTTGGAAATAAGACAACATCTTCAAAAATGAAATAGTATAATAGTTTATTATACTTGTACATTACCTTTTATAAAGAAAAAAAATTATTTATTCTAGTCTACTCAAATTAAATATTTATTTTTTTATTTTTAAAAATAATAAATTATCATTTAATAATTAAATGTTATCTTTTAATTTAAACAATAAATAACAACTATAAGATAAATAACAATTATCTTTTAAAAAGGAGTAGGACTTGCACATTATTATTTTAAATCATATTATACTTGAAAAAATATTATTTATTTTAATCATACTTAAAATGATAAAAAAGGAAGATTAATATTAATTTAACTCAAATTGAAATATTTTTTCGAAATATTTTTTAAAATTTTAAAAATAATCTGTTATCTTTTAGGAAAAATTTATTATTTGCTTGCATATTATTTATCTTTAATAAAGAAAAAATCATTTATTCTCATCATAATCAAATTGATAAAAAGAAAAGATTAATTTTAATTTCACTCTATTTATTTATTTTAAAATATTTTTTAATTCCTAATATATTAAATTATCTTTTAAAATGGAATTTATTGCCTTATATAACAAACTACTGTGTATTTTTTTTTAATTTTCTGAAAAACTTAAATTAAATTTGCATATTCCTTATATATAAATTTGACACATGTCATCATATTATGATGGCACATGTCATGCTCAATTGTAGAATAATTTTAATAATTTCTTCTTTCCACATAACCTAAAACTAATGTGGGAGCTTATATGATTTTATATCTATATTAATTATGATTGTATATTAATATTAGATATTAGGATGCACACTTATATTATAATTATGATTGTATATTAATGTATAAATAAATTATAGTTATATATATGGAATATTATGGTAGGTACATCACACACATAGATATATGATACATATGTGATCATCTGAGTCACCAAGATGGGAGGACTAAGGAAAAAAATGAATGCACATGTGAATCCAAACGTTTCTTCCACATCCAAGGCTCACCACATCTCTTCGCAAATCCACGATGTTGATCGTGGGGTCCAAATTTTGGAAGTAAGTTGCTCCCAACTTAAGTTTGGAGCCCCTCATTAAATTATATATATATATATATATATATATATATATATATATATATATATAAGGCTAATTGTTTTAAGTAGTTAGTTCTTAATTAGTATTTTAGTTAGTAATTATTCAATTGTTTTTTTTTTGTTGCGAGGAATCCAAGGGAAAATAAATTAGTGCAAATTTACCCAGACCACTTGAGGACCAATTAAAATGTCGCTGACATGGCCCACCTACATGCAAAAGGATAGGATCCTGTTGGTTGGAACAACCGACACTCGCCTACAAATATTCGCGCCCATTAATATGCGAGATTTGCGCCGATCAGCACCATCGAACCATTTCCGATCAGGGAAAATTTTACTTCTAGCATTTTGATAGAGAATGACCTTGTTCCACTTTTTTTTTTTACTTTTATTTTTGTAACGTGACCTTTTTTCTGTTTTACAAATTATTTCATCATTTATTATTTTTCTCTTTTTTATCTTTCTTACACAAAATAATTATTATAAAAAATTAATGTAATATTATTTATTTCTTATCATTTTCTTAAAAAAATAGTAGAAGTCAAGATAAAGAAGGCGGAATCGAACGAGACAAACGAAGTCAAGTAGGTGACGTTACTCGTAGGGCATGTCTTTTGCATCTTCAGTATGTAATAAGACTCTTATACTTATGGTACACTCGGAGGAGTTCACTAGTGCCTTCCGAGACCTAATTGTATGTTATGTTTCATCGTATTTAATACAAGTAAGCTTCTCTTTAATTCTAATGTCATGGCTTTAAGCGTGGGGTGGCAATCCACATCGGTGTCCCTTCGTGGCGTCTCGTGGTTCCTCGGATACTCAAGCGCCTGCATTAGTGCCGCAACGCGCTAATGCCACGGTCCCATAATGAGTAGTTATACTAGTCATGTCCGTGATTGAATGCCTATAAGAGCGACTCTCGACATAGTCGTCTCGACCATAAAACTTTCACTTCAAACTCAAAACAAGCTTAGCTATGTGCCTATCCGCCTAGTCGCCACATGTGGTCTAGTGTCCGAGAATAACCACGTGACAAGTGGTATCAGAGCAGTTCTTCCTGCTCGGATTACCCAGTGACGATGACTCGCTTATGTCGTTATAGCGTGCCCTGACGTAGGAAAAGTGCTTCCGCTCAAAAACTCCATCACGCCCAGATGCATTAGTACTATGGTCTTTGATCATGAACGCCAACAAGGAATGCGTGGCAAGCTTCCTCGCCGTACGCCCAATCGTGCCCCGTAGTAAGTTCCTCATACACCCGTATCGTGTCAAGGAACATTCGTCATGCACTATGATGACGGATTGATCGCCCTGCCTAATCGGGACGGTCATGCGTCGCTCACTCGAGCAGATCAACCACCCCAGGTATACAGTCGGGAATCTTGAAGTGTCGCGCTACGTCAAGAGTGGCCATATGCTCGGCATGATAGTCTTGCACTACCCATACCAAGGGGTCGCTTACACAAATGTCGTGTAACTCGGAGGACCCGTGTCACATTCAGAGACTGTCGGTCACGCACTATCATAATGACCTGGAGCTGCTCGGTATTTTGTGACGTCGCATCGCATGTCCAGTCATGTAACGTGAAGTGCATAATTGCTTCACGAAAGAGTTGACATAAAGGTTCATAGTCCCTTTCGACGAAGGAATATCATCCTTTCGGCTAAGGAGCATCAATCATAGGCATTTTGTCGTGCCGCAGCATCACCTGCCATGCCACGATGACTTTCATGAATGGAGCAAAACGTTGATTACTTGCAAACACTTGGAGACGAGTTGTCAATCTTGTTTGCCTCGTCAAGTGTCGCCCTGCAAGCGGCGTGATGTCATCCATCAAGGGTTGGGACGAACCTGCTACATGTCAATACAAATTGACGCCTCAATTCACCGACCAATTTGGCAAATGATTTGACTATCGAGCATCGGCGAACCTTGGCATACTGCTGTCAAGCGTTCCGCGGCCAATCGAAGGAAGGAGTACCCTTTCCTCTCGGACAACGCCTTGAGTAATCGAAGCGCCTCTAAGGACCGCAATCCGAAAGTTTCGAAGGACACACTGGCGTTGTCGTCCCTTCGAATGGAGATGGAGGTGACGTTGGGAGCTCATGCCACGAGTTCACCAACCACAATCCGCTTACCCAAGCGGAGCGTCTTCACGAGCACCCCCATGGTTCGTTGAAGATCCTAAATGGCTATTCTTTCACAAGAGTCAGCCGCCCGGTGGACAAGTATGTCAAAGGCGCATGATCCTTGCCGACAAACACAATGGCATTACCTCGTCCAAATTGCGGATGAACGAACATTTAAGGTGCATCCTCTTCGCGAACGAGCACAACGATCTCACCCCGTCCATATCCAAAGGTGTTGCCTAAGCCACAGAGAGACCTGAAGCGTCCCGAAGCATCCATGGGAAGACTCTTGTCGCTCATCATAGCGACTCAAAGCACCCGAAGCAAGCAAGTTGCAAATGTCGACATCGAAGAGCTTGTGCTGTTTCAAGCTGTCAAAATTCCAAAACGATCATCGATGGTGAGATGGTCCCGTACTTCGCATTCGACGGAAGGGAGATCTTATGTCGCGGCCACCCACAACATAAGGGCAATGAGTCAAGTCATGCAGGTCGAATGACGAGATTCTTCATTGTGTTCTGCATGACCCTGCAGCAACTCTTTTTCGAGCTATTCATAAAGGTATACAAGAGTTGTTTCATCCCAAGAAGTCAAACCACACAAGTTGACACTGCGCAAGTCGAGAGAAGCTGAAGCCGACAGAGACTTGATGGACGGATAGTTGCTTGATGAAGTCAGACCGCACATGGCGGACTCCACCGGTGTTGCACAAGTGATGACCCCGAATTGGATGAAGAATCAGTAAGCGAAGTAGGTCTGAGGGAGGAGTCCTCAGCGAGACCCCAAGGAGCGAGCATTCCTGGCGCTGCGCGATGCTGGTGAAGTAGAAGTCAAGACAAAGAAAGCGGAATTGAACGAGATAAGTGAAGTCAAGACTGAAGACGAAGGCTCCGAGGAAGCTTGGACAACGGCGTCAGGGCGTCGTCGACTTTGGTGGGGAAAAATATCACGGGACGTTTTCCGTGACACAAAGCGTGAAGCCTCGCAGCCCCAGTGCCGCTCGACTTATAGCCCTCGGCCGCTCAACGCCGAAACCATGGAACACATGCAGCCGCTCCGCACTGCGTGATATTGCGAAGTACCAAATTATCCGCCCTTAGGACATTTATCTTGTAAGGTCAACCTTATGAATGGCCAAGTAGGTGACGTTAACCGTAGAGTACGTCTTTTGCATCTTCAATATGTAATAAGATTCTTATATTTACGATACAATGGGAGGAGTTCATTGGTGCTTTTCGAGGTCCAATTGTATGTTATGTTTCATCATATTTAATATAAATAAGCTTTCCTTTAATTCTAATGTCATGGTTTAGAGCGTGGGGGTGGCAATCCACATCGGTGTCCTTTCATGACGTCTCATGGTTCCTCGGCTGTCCCTTCGGACTTTAAGCGCCTGGTCCCATGATGAGTAGTCCAACACTCTACTCATATCCGTGATTGAATGCCTATAAGAGCGACTCTCGATATAGTCATCTCGACCATAAAACTTCCGCTGTAAACTCAAAACAGGCTTGGCTAGGTGCCTATCCGTCTAGTCGTCACACGTGGTCTAGTGTCCGAGAATGACCCGTGACATTCATCGAGTCGAATCGACCCGTGAACTCGATGATCCGATCCGACCCGAACTCAATCCGGCCATTGGTCGAGTATGAGTTAGAAAAATTCAACCCGAGTTGACCCGACCCGTCCCGATTGATCCGACTTTTATTTTTTTATTTAAACTTAATACTTATATTTGATTTAAAAATTTTTAAAAATTGAAATAAAATATTTTAAGTACAGAAATAATATTAAGTAGTTAGAAAACATATTTTAAAATAATATTAAATAATATTTTTTATATTAAATAAAATATAAAATAGTAAGAAAAAAATTTTTAAAAAAAATTTGGATGGTCGAATAACTCAATGACCTGATATGACTCGACTCCACCCGAATTGAATCACCCGATCCAATCTGACCCGACCTCGGATAGGCTTTGTTCAGACCCCTGGTCACAGCTCCACTCCCTAACCCCCTCCAAGGACGATAATACATTTATTCTGAAATCGGAAGAAGAGACAATGCAATAACACTGTCCTGCCTTTATTCGATTCCTGTCACACCGTTTACTTCAATGGAAGCATGCCGGCGATCAGATTGACGTGTGGTGGTCTGTTCTTTTGGCACGCCATGTACAGTGCGACAGGAGGGTCAGAAAATCCTCCACAGGAAATCTGATCGAAGACAACTTTGTTCGCAGCGTCTGTGTAGTGAACTCCGTCCCATACGACGCTTTTTGAAGGATCTTGATACGAACGTGCTGCACGTTCAGTGCCGTTGATCACGACCGGATGCCCGCATTTGACGGTGAGGTCGTAGTTGTAGGCACCGCCGCCGTAGCCGCAGCAAGTTTTGTGCGTCTCTTCGAATCCTGAAAATTTTTCATCAGGTTATAAGACTTGCTTCAAAAGATTCATAATTCTTCTTCTTCTTCTTTCATTACTTGCCTGTCACACATATTTCAGATATAAATTTCTTTTTTTTCGCTAAGAATCCAAAGTGGTCAACTTTCAGATCTTACCAAACTTCATCGGCTCGCTGAAAATTGAGTACTTGACGGCGTACATATCCACAAGCACAATAGTTGCATCAGGAAGATTCTGTCTGATCGATGTCACTTCTTTAGACAGCATCCTGTTGAACTTCTTTGCTAGTTCGTTGAAGTAGACTGAGCAACCAGCTGCGTCCAGTTCCGCTGATGTGTTCGGTCTCCTCAGCAGAGCGTAGGGCAGACATCCCAGTGGCCCCGTGTTGTGGATCCAGAAGTGCCTTCCCCCCTTGTCATATATGCTCTGCACCATGTCGTGGGTGATGGGAAAATTCGAGAACAAGGAGAGAGAAGATCGCAGAGAGACTATAAAAAAATAAGGGAGACACACGAATTTACTCAGGTTCACCTTTGAGATGAGGGCTACGTCCTGCAAAGAGGTTCCACTATATTGTTTAGGTTTACAGCCGCCACACAGATTACATCTGAAAATAAGCTATAAATAGCCTCTCCAAACGGGTTCAAAACCCGAATAAAACAGAGAAAAAACCTAATTCGAACCACACGGGCAGGCTAAACAAAAGCCCAAAACCCGTCTAGGGGGGACCGCCGTCGGGGGGGCGGGGCCCCCCGAACCCCCCTCCCCCCCCCCCCCCCTTCATTCGTACGCCAGTAATACTGTTAATTGGGTAATACTCAGATTCCCCTAAGCTCACGTGGGCGAACCCGGTGTGAGAAACAAGGGGCCCTGAAGTATTCACCAACTCTAACACTCTTCTACTTGGTGGATACTTCACAACAATGAGAGTCTTGCCAGCAACATTCTTCTTCAATCCGACAGCAGTAGAACACTACTCAAATTTTACACCTGTAACTGCTTTAGTCAAAAAATCAGAACTATTCTCTGTTGTATCAACCTTTTCAAGCTGAACTTCTTTCTTTTCCACCTTTTCCCGAATAAAGTGGTATTGGATGTCAATATGCTTTGTGCGTGAGTGAAATGCGGGATTCTTAGCTAACTGAATAGCACCTTGATTATCACATCTCACCTCTATAGCACCTTGCTCAAATCCGAGCTCCAAGCACAACCGTCGTAGCCATATGGCCTCTTTTGCAGCATGAGTAAGAGCCATATATTCTGCTTCTGTAGAAGAAAGTGCTACCACGTTTTGTCTCTTGCTCATCCAACTTAGTGCAGCCCCAAATAATGTAAAAACATATCCGCTAGTGGATCGTCTACTATCAATGTCTCCACCCCAATCAGCATCTACATGGCCCACAATATCAAGCATCTTTCCTTTCCTTGTACCTTCAAAACACAACGAAAAATTTGAAGTTCCACGAAGGTACTTGAAAACTCTCTTGATAGCATTCCAATGTTCCCTGCCTGGGTTAGACATATATCGACTCAAGACTCCCACTGCTTGGGCTATATCTGGACGCATGCACACCATGGCATACATCAAGCTGCCCACTGCACTTGCATATGGCACACGATCCATCTCTTCAGCTTCTTCATCCGTCTTTGGGCATTGCTCTGCAGAAAGTTTGGTTTCTAGATACATAGGAGTACCCACTGGCTTGCAGTCTGCCATGTTAAATTTCTTCAACACCTCTTTTATGTACTTCTCCTGTCCTAGCCACAACTTTCGCTTCTGACGATCTCTTCTAATCTGCATACTCAAAATAAAATTCGCCGGCCCTAAGTCTTTCATCTCAAACTTCTTGGCCAACAAACCCTTCACTGAATTTACCATCTTCATACTGTTTTCAATCAGTAACATGTCATCCACATACAGTGTAAGAATGACAAATTGATCGCCAACTCTCTTCACGTAAACACAGTGATTTGAATCTGAACGTACAAACTTGAGTTCGAGCATGTACGTATCAAACTTCTGGTACCACATCCTTGGCGACTGCTTCAATCCATACAAAGACTTCTTTAATTTGCACACCAGCTTCTCTTTACCTTGAACTTCAAAGCCTTCTGGTTGCCTCATATATATCTCTTCCTCCAAGTTCCCATGAAGGAATGCCGTCTTCACATCCATCTGCTCTACCTCAAGATTATATGCTGCTGCCAGAGATAGAACAAATCTGATCGAAGTCATTTTCGCCACGGGAGAGAAAATCTCATCATAATCGACTCCCTCAACCTGAGAGTACCCTTTAGCTACCAGTCTTGCCTTGTACTTCTCCACAGTCCCATCCGGTTTCAGCTTTCGCTTGAATACCCATTTGCAACCAATTGCCTTTCTATCCTTAGGCAATTGACACAAGCTCCATGTTTCATTCTTATCCAGTGATTGCATCTCATCTGCCATAGCAAGCTCCCACTGATTTGCATCATCCATAGACCTTGCATCTTTTACAGAACTAGGTTCTTCTCCGATGATGCTCAAAGCATGAAACGAACTCAGAGCACTAAGAGAGTATCTCAAAGGTGCTTTTCTTTCTCGTGTCGATCTCTTGAGAACTGGTATGGTAGTACCAATATCTGGGTCTTCATCTGAATCTGCATCTTCAACTTCATTAACCGAGTTCTCTTGATCCGATTCTGTAACAGACTCAACTGAAGTATCTTGTGCATCCACCTCTGAAGTTTCAGAATCAGAATCTTCTTCAAGCACTATCACTTTCTTAGGTTCATCACATTTTTGAACTTCAACTTGGGAACGTGATTCACGAAAAACAACATCCCTGCTGTAAACAATAGTCCTTGACTTTGGATTCCACAGTTTGTAGCCCTTGATCCCTTCCTTGTATCCGACAAATATGTTCTTTTCAGATTTACTGTCAAGCTTACCCCACTTTTCCTTGGGTATATGAACATATGCGTCACATCCGAACACCTGAACATGAGACAAATTTGGCTTCTTCCCAAACATTGCCTCATAAGGTGTCTGATCCTTCACTGATGAGGTCGGTGAGCGGTTCTTCAGGTAATTTGCTGTGGCTACAGCTTCTGCCCAGAATTCTTGCCCCAATTCAGCCCAACTCAGCATACATCTGGCCTTCTCTATGAGTGACCGATTTAATCTTTCAGCTACTCCATTCTGCTCAGGTGTATATGGAGTTGTCTTCTGCCTAGCAATACCATTGTCCACGCAGAAATGCTCAAACTTATCTGAACAAAATTCACCTCCATTATCTGTACGAAGGACCTTGATCTTGCAGCTCAATTGATTTTCCACCAAAACTTTAAATTCTCGAAACTTATCGAATACATCTGATTTATTCTTGATAAAATAAATCCAACTGTATCTCGAAAAATCATCTATAAAAGAAACATAGTACCTGGACCCTCCAATAGATGGAGTCGGAGTTGGTCCAAAGACATCACTATGAATCAGTTCGAGAATTTTCGTTGCTCTTGAACCTGTGTGTTGAAAACTGACTCGGTTCTGTTTTCCATGGAGGCAATGTTCACAGAATCCGAAGCCCACAGAACAATCCGAAACTCCTTCTACCATCTGACTTGATGCTATAGTGGAGTCCTTTTTCACTGATATGACCTAATCTCCGATGCCACAACATAGATTTGTTGTCTTCATCTTCTTTGGCCTCTTCAGAAATAAATCCGCAGCCCATAGATATTGTCTCTCCGAGCAACTTGTACAACGTGCCATAGCGAACCCCTCGTGCAATTACAATCGACCCTCTGATCATCTTGCACGAATCCTTATCGCAACTGAATATAACACCGAGTCAGTCATTGTACCAACAGATAATAAACTCCTGATCATAAGTGGTATATGCATCACAACTGGTAGAGTCTTCACCGTGCCATCATTCATCCTCAACTTCACCCTGCCACGTCCAACAATCTGAACCGCAGTGTCATCTCCGAGCATGACATCCCAACCATTATACTCCTCATATTCACAGAACCAGTGTTTATGAGGCGTCATGTGGTACGAAGCACCAGTGTCGATAAGCCAGACATCTTTATCTGACTGTGCCGTACATGCAGAAGCCACATACATATCTCCTGCCTCAGCCTCCTTTTTGTCCGAGGTTGACTCAGCTTCTTTCTTATGAACCGGCTTGTTTTTGCAATCTCGTTTCAGATGGCCCCACTCTTGACATCTCCAGCATTGCACCTTCTTATCTTTACTCTTCGAACGCCCACGAGATTTGGATCTCCCTCTCTGATTTTGATTCCTTTCTGGTTGCCTTCCTCTGGCCGCCAGCGCCTCTTTACCAGAACTTGCTGATCCCTTTCTCCATATTTCCTCTGATAATAAGGCAGCACATACACTTTCATACGAAAGTTCTTTATCTCCGCCACCAATCACAACAATCAGATTGTCCCATGAATCCGGCAGCGAACAGAGCAATGTTATTGCTTTATCATCATCTTGAAACTTAACACCGATTGATACAAGTTGACTGATCACCATGTTAAAGTTATAAAGATGAGTAGAAAATGAGTCACCCTCCTGCATCCGAAGATTGTACAATTTCTTCATCAGAAATAACTTGTTAACCAACGACTTACTTTGATATAGAGATTCCAACTTCCTCCACATATCTCTAGCAGTAGGTTCGCCCATCACATTCGTAAGAATTGAATCCGCGAGACACAGCCGAATCAAACCCTTCGCCTTTCTATCAATCCGATCCCACTCTTCGATCGCCTTTGGATCTGCCTGACTGGAGGAGACCTCATCCGCGACCTTCGCCGCCTCCATGTCTGGTCTCTCCTTCTCGATTGCCGTCCAAAAATCTCGATCACAAAGGAGATCCTCCATCTTCATCTTCCAGAGATCAAACCGTGTTCCATCAAATTTTTCTATCTCGATTCGCGATCCTCCTGACATCTCGAATAAACCCTAATTCCTTGAACAACCTGTGCTCTGATACCAATTGATGGGAAAATTCGAGAACAAGGAGAGAGAAGATCGCAGAGAGACAACAAAAAAATAGAGGAGACACACGAATTTACCCAGGTTCACTCTTGAGATGAGGGCTACGTCCTGCAAAGAGGTTCCACTATATTGTTTAGGTTTACAGCCGCCACACAGATTACATCTGAAAATAAGCTATAAATAGCCTCTCCAAACGGGTTCAAAACCCAAACAAAACAGAGAAAAAACCTAATCCGAACTACATGGGCCGGCTAAACAAAAGCCCAAAACCCGTCTAGGGGGGACCGCCGTCAGGGGGCGGGGCCCCCCGAACCCCCCTTTTCATTCGTACGCCAGCAAATACTGTTAATTGGGTAATACTCAGATTCCCCTAAGCTCACGTGGACGAACCCGATGTGAGAAACAATGGGCCCTGAAGTATTCACCAACTCTAAGAGTGGGATGTTACAGTCAGCTAAGAGCACAGACGACGAAGATCCATATTTAACAGTGACAGTATCTGATTTTTTTTTTTTTTTGAGATTTCCACAAACCTTTATGACAATGGAGAACTGTTTGAGAGCATTTGGAATGTACGTGTCTGGAGGCGTGTTCAGTTCGAACATTGCAGTGAGATCATTCTGGCCGATGTCCAACGTGTACAGAGCACGCGAGAAGTACTCGGACTTGGGCATCAACTCCTGAAACACCCCTCCTGCAGTGCAACCATTTGTTGATCTGCGTGAGTTCAGTGGGATCGCATGGACTAGATTAAGGAGAAAGGATCGGTATAATTAGGCCCCTTCCGTGACATGCCTTGCTCATTGTACGCCACTCCGGACTGGAGCATGAACAGAAAGAACTCGGAAAGCTGTATCCGTATGTCGACCGGGCTGTAGCCGCCCTGGAATATGCTCAAAGTCTGCCGCAGGATTGTTGAAGCAGAGGTCGCAAAGTTCGCCCCGTGACTGAAGTTTGTGCCGACCGAGTCGAGGTAAGGGCTGAGGTAAGGGAGTCCCAAGCTTTCAGCTGCATTAGTATCACAGTGCATGATCAGTACTGAATCCACTGATGATAACTCATGCTACGAAAGTTGTGCTCAACATGAAAAGTGTAGATCTTAAACAAGTTTATGCGTAAAATTGAGTACAAGATTAATTAACCTAACCAAGAATAATGAATCGTTAAATCGATGTGTTTATATATGTGGACTCAAAAAGTGGCTTTCCCATTTCGCTCATTATATGTGGAATACATGCAAGGGAATAAATGCCGCTTCAATAATTATTACTTGCATAGACTTAAGAATGATACTAAGAGAGGAGTGCACAATCATGCATTTCATGCTACATACCAATGAAGTCAATGACAAGGCGGCCATCGGAGTTTCTGCCGGTGGGCTTCTTGAAGAAGGTCTCACCGTAAGGCGGATTAAGTGGTAGATTAAGTGTCCCGAATAGAGCAGCCAATCCGCCGGTGTCGGAGTTTGAGTCGCCGAAGTTGAAGATAGCTGGAAATTGGCATGCTGCTGATGCTGAAGGTACTTGTAGAAGGCCACATATAAGCAACTGAACAGGTACAAGAAGAAGGACCTTCATTTCTTGAGGTTAAAGTGCAGTGTGGTAGAGAGAGCATAAAGTAGAGGAAAAAAAAAAAAGCTTCATCTTTGGCTGGATATAAAAGAAGGAAGTGGAGAAGTGCAAAGGCCGCATAGTGGCAATAAATTTGTGAAGGTTAGATCATGATCTATATCACCTACTACTTTGTCGCTTGTATTGGATCCATTACTTTCTTATCTGTCTTGTGCATGGATGATGGGGTCATTGACTTGCAACTTTTGCAAGTGTGGAATTTAATTAATGCAACAACTGTAACATCCAGAAATCACAAGGACCATGCTAAAGTGACTTGAAGGTCTCTTCACTTGTAAATACAGGGACGAACCCAGAAATTTTTCAAAGGGGGCTAATATAATAATAATTAATATTAAATTATTAAATTAAATTTAAAAATAATAAGTTAATAATTTTTAACTTAATTTTAAAAAGGTCAAATAGGGGGGTGGGGTGGCAAGGTTTACACATGGGGTCCGTCCCTGTGCAAATACCCTGTCTTTTTTATTTTAGGGCGGTAGACGATGTACTAAATTAGGCCATCATGTGGCTTAAGCTTAGCCTTCGTGGCACCAATGGAACTATATATATATATATATATATATTGCTCAAGGACAATAATACATGATACACCACAATCTTTAATAATAAACCTCAGTTAATATTGCTCTGCAGGCCGGAAACATAAAGTAATACATTACAACTTACCGATTGCATAAATATGACTAACCTTGTAATATTTCTTGAGATCCGTATACTAATATCATGCTAATAACTCTTGACCTAAGTTGATAATCTTCTTAGGAAATATAGATTTCTCTTAGAACGTGATTAGACTAAATCATAGAAATCCTATACTTACTAAATTATACGATAATCTTTTAGACTTCCGTGTATCTAGATTTGTATTTGTTAGAGTTAGTTAGATGGAACATGATTTTAAGTTTAACTAATTTGTTATTAGTTATAGTAGGAAGAATATAAGATATTATAACTTTCTTGTGTTGGAGTAAAGTTTTAATGTCTTATAAAATTACATTTTGATGATACAAATTTTGAAAGATTAAAGTTATATATTGAAAAAGTTTAAATAAAAATGAATAATTTTATGTACTAAATTTTGATTAAATAATTGACTAAGGTCTTATTAAATTTTGAATGAATGATGTATATCAAAGTTGTTATCTATTTATAGAATTCAATATTATCTTATTTGGATAACTATGCAAAAAGTTATACTTAAAATAGTGCAGGTAGAGCAATGAAGGTCGGTCGAGACAGTCCGATCGACCGATCAGAAATTACCGATCGATCGATCAATGCATGACCTGCCCAGATATTGTCGAGATTATACCGGTCGACTGACCGGTCGATAGTCCGATCCATCGACTAGCTGCGGTCAGTGAGCAAATAAGTGCAACGGTCATATAGACCGATCGACCGGTCCATTAGTACGGAAGATCGGTTCCTGGCTGACATAAACAGTAATGACTAGTTTTGAATGAGAAAATTGTGGAATAAATTCTGGACGAATTTTTCACATATTGAAGCATATAAAAGGAGTGCTAAAACTTAAAGCAAAGACATCCATTCAAACATTGAAGAAAAATTCAAATTATCAAAAGAAGATTCTTTTTTGAAGTTATCATTTTGGTTTCTCTTCTTTCTCTTTTCTCTTCTTGTGAGCATAATATTGTAAAAGAGAGAAACAATTATTCAGAAAAATTGATAGAGCTCCTAATTAATATCTATTCTTTTCTCTTCTTTCTCTTTTCTCTTCTTGTGAGCTTATGGTTAACTATGCATGTGATTTGTTAAGATTGGATTTAAGTCTAGTGGACCAATCAAATGTCGACAAGTGATATATGAATATATGTAACAAAAATTAATATATAAATATGTGAATAAATTACATGGATTATATTATACTAATTAATATCAATTAGCGATGAAATTAATGATTTTTAATGTTAAATTTTAATTAGACAAGAATTTCAACTCTTGACATGCAAGCTGCAAGCAAGCTAGCAGCTTGTCACCTCATGCTTAGGCTATTTTTCCAACCGACCTATTTAGGTGATAAAAATCTGAAAAAAAATTTGTATGATCTTATCCTTCTCTCTAGACAACACAAAAAAATTTCAGACCACGACTCCTTTCATGGATGTTGAAGGAAATTCGAGAAGGAAGATCATTAAAGGTGAAGATTCTAACCCTACACTGATGGTGTTCTTCCTAAGATTTTCTTTCGCATCAATTCGCCCTTAAAAATTATGACATTTAACATGTAGAATAATATCCGAGTCTAGTTTACATGAGATTTGGAATCATGTTAATAGGAGTTATGAAACGAAAGTTATGCCATCAGGATTAAGGTACTATCACTCTGTCCGTCGAAATTGCTACCCGAATTTGTAAATTATGTATTAAATCTAATATGTCGTGGAATTATTTGATAATTTAGGGTGTTATATATATTGATGTTTAAAAAATTGTAATCACTAGAAAATGATATGTGTAACGAAAGTTATAAATATTTTACCGAGCCTTACTCAGTCTGTCAGGTTGGAGCTTAGGGCAGATTATGCTAGTATTGGTTAAATTTATTGTGCTCGGTACAAGTAGATATAAATTCAAATAATTTTATGAGTTGTACCCTAGGATGTCTACTATTTGGTAAAATTAAAAGTACCAGAATAGATAATGTTTATTATTTTATATAAATCATAAAAGTAAGGTTACTCAGCCTGTCAGAACATAAAAATAACATAAAAGTTAGGCTGAATGTTGATTTTCATAAGAGCAAACCGTAATGAAATAGGATATGAAACTTTTACGGATTAATGTATATGCAATATAAAAGTAAAGAAATTTGGAATGATGTCATTTGATTATGTATACCACAAGATATGAATTTTTCTTTACTATGTGTAGAATCTGTCATAATATTAGGTCAATCCTTATGTTTAATAGTTAAAAGAGTAAACGTTTAACGTTCATATACTATTTCAATTAATTGTGTTTCATGTGTGATAGGCTTCTGTTCAGAGTATAGAAGTGATGTGTTTCTTATTATAATTGTATAGGAGTAGAAGAGTAAAGTAGCGAAAAAGGAAAGGAAAAATCTTTTGGTAGCTCTTATAGGTAAGTTGATTTCTCCTACTCTATGTTTTTACCTCTTTGAATTCGGGGTGACATCGATTATTATATGTATTAAATATGCTTTGGATATACTATGAATTGATTTTGAAAAATGCAATGATGAAAAGTATATATGAATGATTGTATGATTGCACATTTGAAAAGCATATGTGATATGACATGAATGGATTAGTACAATCTTATTTCGTTTGAAATGGTATTTCATATGATTCATCTTTTGATATTTGAGATGCAATTGTTATATGTATTAAATTCATATATCGTCAAGTTTATATGAAAATTATGTTTTGAATGATTGATCAATTGATGGTTCATTGGTAAAGCATATGTGAAATGTTATGGAGCCATCTTATGAGATGTAATCCTATTCCGTTTGAATGAGTTTGATTCATCTTCTTATATTCAAAATATGATCGTTATGTGATGAATCATGCATCTGCATATGCCTGCATTGCATGTATGATGGTTGGAGCTAAGTGCTACATCGTTGATCACGATGGGAGCCACCTCTAGAATCCAATGCATCATTTTGTTCCCCAGAAATGGGATGAGATAGATTGGAGCTAAGTGCCATGCGGAGCTAAGTGCCACATCATGAGTAGTCGCGATGGGGTCACCTCTAGAGTCCACCTATCGCTATATGATTTGTTCTCCGAAAAGGATGAGGTAGAATGGAGCTAAGTGCTACATCGTTGATCACGATGGGAGCCACCTCTAGAGTCCACGTACCGACCACTGGCCAGTTGGTGATTCGTGCATTCATATGAGAGTGTTGCATTTGCATACATATGTTTGATATGATTTATATGATATTGACTGCAAGTTGAGTGTGATGTTTCTTATTAGTATGTTATATACGTAATTATCAAATATATGAAAATGCCTATTTTGCTATTATGATTATTGCATGTTTTTTATGTCACTACGGATTGATTAGTTGATAACACATAGACTATGAGTTATCAACTTATTGAGCTATTTTACTCATAATGTTGTTTCTAATATTTTTCAGATCAGTATAGCTTCTTGGATTGAGCGAGCTCATAATCTTAGTAGGGATAATTCTTTTGATGTAAAAGTATTGAGGGGAGTTGATATTCTCGTGTCCTTTTGTTAGGATGTCGAGAGAGTTGGTCGAGTTTATTATTTTTGTCCAAATAAGTTGTAACAAAAATAAATTTATTTTGTAAAATGTATGACTTAAGGAGTATCAGTTTACTCTGAAATGATCACATATTGTGTAATTTATTTAATGATATATATTTTTACTTTTATGTTGTAAAAGGAAGAGTAAATTACTTCACATTTCCGCATTTCTTCATAATTTTATTTGATCGTCCGTAATGAGTCGCGAACTCTAGTTTAACTCGCTGGTTAAATCAGGGTCGTGACAGGATGAGCTCAGAGCAGTTGCACCTCCTGCATATCCTCCGATCCTCCTAAGTATCTGAGCGGCTGTGCCGAGGCCACGCAAGTATCCCCCTCGTGTCGTGCCGGCCACCTCCTCCCAAACAACAGGGTCATCTACGAAATAGAAAAATTATACCATCATATAATATATAAATTATATATTAAGAAACACATAAATTAAAAACATGACTAAACCAACGAAGAAACATTACCTGGTGGCTGAGTACTCGGATCATCTCCATATTTTTCAGTCATTTTCGCATTATACTCATCGTATAAAATTTAAACATTATGTATTTCAAAAATAGTGCAACAACCAAATGACCATATCATGAGACTTACTAGAAGCCTACGAGCAGTGGGCGTGACTAAGTCATTCGTCTTCCAGTTCTTATGCGTGGCCTCATAGACCACACGAAAGACTACGGGACCGCCTTCTTTCTTCTCCTACAATAAAGTTTCAAATTTGATAACATAAGTATAAGTCAAAAGTTTGATAAATTGAATTTATATGTAAATTATCATGCGTCGTCGATGCTCGTCATCGATCCCCCTGTGTGGATGTGGGCCTCGGGCTTCGAAAGACGGTTAACTCTTGCCTTTTTCGACTTTCTTTGCCATCGTTCATCCGTCCTTTTGTGAACATCAAATACTTACACTTTCAAAAAACTATAATTTTCATAAAAATAATGTAAAAGTATACATACTTACCACTTCCTGCAAAGGGACTCCCAAACCGAGCGCCTAATATGTCTTGGGCATCTTTGTATGCCCTGCTCCAAAGTGAGGCCGGCGGACATGACGACCTTGCGAAACTTGTATAATCGATTTCGGAGGCGTTTCGCAGCGATCTCCTCAAAAGCTCTCCGGATCATCCCTAAACTAAGATTCGGATGAAATTAATTTGCCTCTTACAAATAGAACGTTAAAACTTAGTAATTTTAAAATAAAATATAAATCGAATTATATAACCCAAATAGAAGATCGTACCGTAAAGGCTCGAAACATGTCATCTCGCACTTGAATCGGAACATCTTTCCAGGATCCCGCCCCTTCCGGCAAGTGGGAAAGAATGAGAGCACTGACATCCCGCACGGTACTAGCGGGTATGAATAACAAAAACTATAACAAAATTTGTACAACTTATTTAACTTACGGTCGAGCAATATTATTCACAGTGACCACCCCATTATCGTGTAACCCCTCTTCATCACTCGAAGAGGAAACATTATCTGGTACATCTAAGATCCGGATGAAATTAATTTGCCTCCTACAAATAGAACGTTAAAACTTAGTAATTTTAAAATAAATATAAATCGAATTATGTAACCCAAATAGAAGATCGTACCGTAAAGGCTCGAAACATGTCATCTCGCACTTGAATCGAGACATCTTTCCAGGATCCCGCCCCTTCTGGCAAGTGGGAAAGAATGAGAGCATTGACATCCCGCACGATACTAGCGGGTATGAATAACGAAAACTATAATAAAATTTGTACAACTTATTTAACTTACGGTCGAGCAATATTATTCACAGTGACCACCCCATTATCGTGTAACCCATTTTCATCACTCGAAGAGGAAACATTATCTGGTACAGCTGGGGTAGACTGTGAAGGTCCGACATCAGCTACGGGTCCTAATACATAATAAATCATTAGTGTCTTACCAAATTAAAATTGTGATAATTTATAGATGTACAGTAATGTTCTCACCTCGATTGTTGTGTACCGCATGATCAGTAGCAATCTGCTCGTCTGAATGAATTGAGTCAGGTGCTTGTGCTATCGGCGGCATAGCAACTGACATTATTAAAAAATAATTAATATAATTAATTGAGAAATGTCAATAATAATAAATATATCACCTGGCGTAAGATGTCGCTCACCAACGCTAGAATGTGGTGAAGCGTCTGGTACTCTCGGCGGTGGCAGTGGGGTAGCAACTGCCATCACAAGAAAATACATAAAATTTGGCTCCTACATAAAATTAAGTAATATACAAAAAATAACCTGTTGTGGCATGGCGATTGTGGTCGTGCGATCGAGACGTAACGACTATGTTCCCCGTCGACGGTGGAGCAACTGTCACAAAAGCAAAATAATTAAAAAACTCTATCTCCTACTGTCTATTGCCTACAATGTGTCACGTACCTGGAGTGATATGCTGAGCAGACCCACCAATGGATCGCCTACGTGCCCCGTCGGCGGCGGAGGAACTGATATTATTAAAAAGGAATTTAACTATTAAATCAACTATAAATAAGTAGCTTACAATAAAAATATTACCTGGTGGTTGTGATGGCTGACTCATCTAGAGTGAACGCTTAGAAGAGCGAGATGATCCAGATGCTCGACCCTTAGTAACTATGACTGAAAGAAAAGAAAGAAACTTCTCTTATTATCGGTAACCATATATAACTTTTAAAAAAAGTAAAAAGCAGAAAGTGTCATTAGAATAACTACGAGATTCATTCGCTTGTTTCATATTCTGATTCATTTTCATCATCTTCATCATCGTCGCTATAATCTTGGTTCGAGTCATCATATATCACTGAAATTATCGAAGTTCACATCCAAGAGGTCATTTGAATTGAACTCTTCCATTGGCTCAGCGTCATCGACCAATTGAAAATTCTCAACTCCATCGGCCACATCAATCGTCTCATTCACTCTATCTTCTTGATAGTAATCATCCATGGACACATCGTTGTGTACGGATGATGTTTCATTCTCCTCTACCATTGTTTCTGCTAAGAATAGTCTACTTCTCACCTTGCATGACGTCCACCATTCATCCTTGGTTCTTTTCGATGGATACTTAGCATAGTACACTTATTGTGCTTGTTCCGCCAATACGAATAGATCGTATGACTGAAGTCTCGATCGAGGGTTAATATCCACCAATTTAAACTTTTGATCGATCCGAACTCCTTTCTCTGGATCGAACCAACGACATTTTAGCACCACGACTTTGTTAGATTTTCCCAAATAAGATAATTCTAGGATATCTTCTATAACACTGTAGTAATCAAAGTCGTCGTCCCCGTACATGCTTCCTAGAACACATATGCCGCTATTAGTAGTTGAACGTTGTCGGCTATATTCTTCTGTATGGAACCGATATCCATTGACTATGAGCGGGAAGGCGGATGACGCGGCGGTGGAGGCGACTCGTGGCGGAGGGCGGATGAGGCGGCGGTGGAGGCGACCCGCGGTCGAGGGCGGGCGTCGGGGAGGCGGACGACCCAGCGGGGGAGGCGGACGACACGGCGGCGAAGTCGGACGATGCGGCGGCGGTGGACGCCAAGGGCGGCGGTGGAGGCGGACGACGCAGCGGCGGAGGCGACCCGCGGTGGAGGGCGGGCATCGGGGAGGCGGACGACGTGGCGGCGGAGTCGACCCGTGGTGGAGGGCGGGCGTCGGGGAGGCGGACGACGCAGCGGCGAAGGCGACCTGCGGTGGAGGGCGGGCGTCGGGGAGGCGGACGACGCAGCGGCGGAGGCGACCCGTGGTGGAGGCGAATGGCGAATGGCGGTCGAATGCCGGTCGAATGCCAAGGGCGAATAGCGAATGGCGGTCGAATGCCAAGGGCATCGGGGAGGCTGTCGAATGCGGAGGGCGGCGGAGGCGAAGGGCGGCGGCGGTGGAGGGCGGTCGTCGGGCGTCGGACGTCGGACGAAGGCCGGAGGCGGCAGTGGAGGGCGTCGGAGGTCGGGCGTCGGGCGTCGAAGGTCGGGTGCCGGAGGTCGGGCGTCAGGGCGCGTCGGAGGTCGGGCGTCGGGCGATGGTAAATAGTAAAAAGTGAAAACGAAGAAGAGGGGTTGGGGATTTAAGTAATTTTTAGCGTCGCAAAATAATGAGACGCTACGTAGACGCCATGTAGGCGCCGACACTGTCACAATTCGGCTAGCGCGGCGCTATAGAGAAGCTAATGTGTCGCTAAGACAACGTAGCGGCACCATCGCGTCGTCGGGGCGTCTCAATATCGCATGCTATTGAGACGCTCAATAAAAGTTTTTTCAAATTTTTTTAGTATGTATGTAATTTTATTTATCAATGTAACGTCTCATCGCATTATGCTCTGTTCCAATGGTTTTATTTTCTTCCGATAATCTATCATGTATGTTTACAAAATTATAAATATGTATGTATATGTGTATATAACACAATTGTGTGTGTATATTATATATACATATGTAATATATGCGTACGTATATATATGTCTACGTGTGAGAGATTAAGTTACAACAATGTGTTTTGTCTATATGTATTATAAATATATATGCATATGTATATGTCCATACATGTGCGAGTCATATATATATAGATAACATGTATATGTATACGTATTCGAAGTGAATATATATATATGTGTATTTGTTTATATGTGTCAGATTAGGTTATAATAATATATATATGCACTTATTATATATAAGTATCAACATATACCCGTATTTATATGTCTATATGTACCCGATTGAGCGAGGGATAAAAAGTCGGCTTAGGAGGCGCACTATAGACGCCATTGAGTCGCTAGTTTCATTTAGCGACACTGTAGCGCCGAACTAACATCTCAAAAAACATGGCGTCTCGAACATGCGACATTAGAGAGACGTCCATAGTGTCATCATAGCGTCGACACTACTGCGGCGCTCGTTAAACGCTATCTGGACGCTATTGAGTGTCTACTGTGATGCTATGTAATTAATACATATATATATGTTGATATTATGCTATTGATAATATGTTGATAATCGTGTAATTAATACTAATATATTATTTAATGAATTTATTGATTGACATATAGTATATATAATATAGTTTTTAAATATATGCAGTAGCATCTCATTAGCGTCTCCTTTGTTTGAGACGCCATATATAAAGTGTCGCTTTAGAGTCTTCAGACATGAGACGCTAGTGTCACGTCTAAAGTACTTTAGAGTCTTCAGACATGAGACGCTAGTGGTCGACGATAGAACGGCGCTAGGTGCTGCCGTGCATTTGCGGTTCGTGACCCGAAATAATAGCGTCTACGTAGCGTCTCGATTGCGCTAGAGAGTTAACGTCAATCCGCTCAATAGCTAAGAAGACGCATAATTAAGATATTATATATATTATGTGTATAGATACCATAAATAATATAGGTAACAAATTATATATTTAGGAACACTCTTATCATGTAAAAATACATATATATATATATATATTTATAATCATGTAATTAATACATATATATGTTGATATTATGCTATTGATAATATGTTAATAATCGTATAATTAATACTAATATAATATTTAATGAATTTATTGATTGACATATAGTACATATAATATAGTGTGTAAACATATAAGGTAGCGTCTCATTAGCGTCTCCGTCCATTGAGACGCCATATAGCATCTCTTTAGAGTCTTCAGACGTGAGACGCTAGTTTCGCGTCTAACGATGTCGACGCCAGAACGGTGCTAGGTGTTGCCGCGCATTTGTGGTTCGTCGCGTGAAATCATAGCGTCTACGTAGCGTCTCGATTGCGCTACATTTAACGTCAACTCGCTGAGTAGCTGAGAAGACGTGAATGAGACGCTATCGAGAGGCAAGTGGCGTCTGATTCTCGTGACGCTAAGTAGACGCAATGGAGGCGCTAGTGGCGTCTTTATAGCGTCATTGTGTTTGGAGGCGCTAATGGCGTCACTAATCGCCAATTTTCTTGTAGTGTAATGATAATTTGGGGAGATTGATAGTTATCATAACTACCTTATTTGTTAGATATGAAGTTATGGATGTTGAATCTCAAAGGGCACTAAGAAGAGGGGGTGAATTGGTGTTTAAAACAAAAATATCGATTTCACGAAAATTGTCGCGGAAACTAAAAATTGATTCAACAATTTTAAAATCAACACAAATCAAATCAGATCACATGCACCATAATATGAGAAGGAGAGGGAGAGAGAAATCAAACAAAAATGGCACGGTGGTTGTTGATGAGATTCGACCACACCTTGTCCTACGTCCCCGTTCTGACTTCTCGACCTCGAGACCATCGGAGATTCCACTAGAACTCTTCCTTTATTCCAAATGGGGCAAGGAAGAAAAGCCTTTTACACCACCACCTTTTGTTCGCTTCGAGAGGTAAGGCATACCTCTCCTCCAATGAATCTAATCTTTTCTCTCGTTCAAGAGGTAAAATATGAAACATTTTTTACACATGAGCTCTTTTAATTTTTTTTTGAACAAATGTTTCTCTCTTTTACAATGCTATGCTCACAAAATGAGAAGAGAGAAAGAAGAGAAAATTTTAAAATAAATACTTCAAGGAAAATATTTTCCTTTGATAACTTGAAGTTTTTCTTCAATGATTGGATGGATGTTTTTGATTCTGGCTTCTGCACTCCTTTTATAGGTTTCAATGTGTGGAAAATTCGTCTAAAATTTTTTTCACACTTTTCTCATTCAAAACTAGCTGGTACTATTCATTTGACTCGGAGACCGATCGACCGCACTAGACTGGTCGTCCGGTCTATGTGACCATTGCGCAATTTTTTAGCTTCTACGCTTGATCGATCGACCGGACCATCAATCGGTCGACCGGTGTAGTCTCGACGTCGACCGATACATCGACCGGAATAGTCTCGACGTCGACCGGTAAAGTCTCGACGTTGACCGATAGAGTCTCATCATGAATCTAGACAACGCATGCATTGATCGACCGACTGGTTTCTTAGATCGGTCAACTGGTATAGCCTCGACCATCCTTCTTTGCTTCGACCAGTAGGTTGACCGATCTGCACTATTTTGAGCATAACATTTTGCATAGTTATCCAAATTAGATAATCTTTGATTCTATGGATAGATAACATGATTCTCTACAATTTTGATATTTACCATTCATCCAAAATCTAATAAATTCATAGTCAATTATTTAGTGCATAAAGTTATTCATTTTTTACTTAAATTATTTCAGCAATTAACTTTAATATTTCGATATTTGTATCATCAAAATATAATTTTATATCTCATTAAAACTTTGCTCCAGTCTTTACTCGGCACATATCTAATAGTGGTTATACATCATATGTTGTGGGGATCTGAGTAATGCATGTAAAACATGATAGACATCTAAATATAGTGAAACTCTGTGTGACGGTCGTGGACGTACGAGACAATCTTTGAACTACGTAAAATTTGTGTGTCGTTCTCTGTGTATGATTTCTTGTTTATTCTTCCACTACCCATTCATTGATTTCTTACAGATATCAGTATCACGATTTGGTGGTATCGAGAATATTCCACAACAATCGATATCAAAGCTTCGACGAGGAGTTCATGGATAGTGGGAGCGATGGCGACAAGCGACGAGAAGGTGAAGATCAAGAAGTTCAATGGTAGAGACTTCGGCTTCTGGAAGATCCAGATCAAGGACTATCTATATCAGAAGAAATTGCATGAGCCTCTCTCTGAGGAAAAGCTTGAGGCGATGAGCGGCGCAGACTGGGTGCTCCTCGACCGGCAGATTCTTGATGTTATCAGGCTGATGTTAGCACGAAATGTTAACATCGTAAATGAGAAGACCATGATAGGTTTTATGAAAGCATTATCAAACATGTATGAGAAGTAGTCTGCATCAAATAATGTGTATTTGGTGAGAAGTTGTTCAACCTGAAGATGACCGAGGGAGCTTTAGTCACGGATCACATCAACGAATTCAACATTATCATTACATAGTTGAATTCGGTGAGTATCACTTTTGATGATGAAATGAGGGCTTTGATCATGTTGTCCTCTTTACTAAAAAGTTGGGGTGCAACTGTGACAGCGGTCAGCAGTTCTTTCGGTTCAACAAAATTGAAGCTCGATGATATTCTAGATCTGATTCTAAGCGAAGACGTTCGCAAGAGAGAATCGGAAGAAGCTTCAAGCTTGGCGTTGAGTGTAGAGGAAAGGAGAAGAATGCAGCAGCAAGGACAAAATCAAGGAAGATCAAATGCAAGCCGACGAAGTTAATCGAGATCTAGTCAATTTGCATGCTGAAATTGCGGGAAGAAAGATTATCTGAAAAAAAATTACAAAGCACCTAAGAAGAAAATCAATGAAGAGTCGACGAATACTGTTAGAAAAGAAATCTCAGATGCATTGGTTCTGAGTGTTGATAGTCCAGCAAAATCCTGAATCCTAGATTCTAGAGCTTCATTTCATTCCACATCACAAAGGGAGTGTATGAAAGATTACACTATCGATAACTTTGGCAAGGTTTATCTGGAAGACGATAAAGTCGTGGATGTTGTGGGGAAAGGGAACGTGAAGATTGTCATTGATAATGGGACAACTTGGAAGCTGAAAGATGTTCAACATATATCTAGATTGAAGAGAAATCTGATCACGATTGGACAGCTTGACTCAGAGAATTACACTATGGTATTTGTAGGTAACACATGTAAGGTCATCAAAGGAGTCATGATAATCGCACGGGGTAGGAAGTTGAGTACTTTGTACAGGTTGTCGAACATAAGAATTATTGCAGCAGCTGATTCAGATGATATGTCTGAAGTTTGACATTGATGAAAAGGGAACGAAGGACTGAAATCAGTCGATGGTATACTTTGTGAATGTTGTGTGGTGGGGAAGCAGAAGAAAGTCATCTTCAACAAAGCATCGAAGAGTAGCAAGTTAGAGCTTGTCCACATAGATGTGTGGGGGTCATATCTATTTTCATCCCTCGGCGGGTCACTATATTATATGACATTCATCGATGATTATTCGAGGAAGGTATGATTTTATTTTTCAAAAAATAAATCTGATGTATTCTCTACTTTCAACAAATGGAATGTATAGGTAGAGAATGAAACTGACGTCAAGATCAGATGTTTACGATCTGACAATGGCCGTGAGTATGTGAACCATGAGTTCAAGGAATCTACAAGGAACATGGTATCAGGATGGAGATGACAGTTTCGAAGATGCCACGGTAGAACGGAGTTGCTAAACGGATGAATAGGACGCTGAATAAGCGTGCTAGAAGAATGAGGATCCATGCAGGTCTACCAAAGTCATTTTGGGCATATGCATTGAACACAGCGGCATACCTGATCAACCGCGACCCATCTGTACCATTGGAGAACAAACTACTAGAGGAGGTCTGGAGTGGTAAGAAAGTAGATCTTTCTCATTTAAAAATTTTCGGTTGCCTATCATATGTGCATATTGATTATGCATGTAGAGACAAGCTAGATGCTAAGTCTCGGAAGTGTTTCTTTATTGGTTATGATTCTAATGAGTTTGGATATCATTTCTGAGATGATGAAAATAGAAAAATTACTCGGAAAAGAAACATGTTGTTCCATGAAAAGACCATGAATAAAGACAAGTGTGTTAAGAACGTGATAATGCAAAGGAAAAAGGCAAGGCTCAAATGGAACTTGAGAGCATTTCAAATGAAGATGTGGCCAAGTCCGAAAAGACTATTTAGTAGTACCTGAGGTGATACAGGCTAGACCGAGTACTCCACCCCCATCAAAAAATCTACTTGAGAGATAAGATCACCTGTGAGATACTCTCCTTCTCAAAATTTCAATTGCTAACTGATGCTGCTAAACTAGAGTGTTTCAAGAAATTTTTTATGGTTGATTATTCGGTCAAGTGGGAATTAGCAAAACAGGATGAAATGAATTCGTTGTACAAGGATAAAACTTGGGTGCTGATAAAATTTCCTAAAGGTGAAAAGACATTACACAAAAAGTGGTTGTACAAGACTAAGGAAGAGTGAAGTGGCAGTCATAGAAAATCGAGATTCGGTACAACCTCGGGTTCCTTACAGAGTTAGCTACAGGGAGGAGCAATCCAGAGTTCGAACACAAGTAGGTGTAGCTCAATCTCAAGAGAATCAGTCTCTAAGTGAGAAATTATTGGAGTTAGTTAGGTGGAGCATAATTCTAGGCCTAACTAATTTGTTATTAGTTACAATAGGAAGAATCTGAGAGATTGTAACCATAATCTGGGGAGATTGAGTGGTTATCATAACTATTGTTATATATGGAGTTATGGAGAATTAGGATAGATATACGATTATCCTATGATGCTACTCGACACATATCTGGTAGCTATTATATACCATATATTGTGGGAATCTAGGTAATGTATGTAAGACATGATAGACATTTGAATATAGTGAAACTCTGTGTGACGATCGTGGACATAGGAAATAATCTTCGAACCACGTAAAATCTGTGTGTCTTTATCTGTGTGTGATTTCTTGTTATTCTTCCAATACATGTTCACCATTTCTATATTCATTAACTCTTAATCTATATTCATGGTTTGTTGGTATCGAGGATATTCCGCAACAGTATTCATTTCACCTTTTTATCATTTAGTATATATCATTTTGCCCATTATATTATTCTTGTTTCCTCTCTCTCTCTCCCTCCCTCCCTCCCTCCCTCCCTCCCTCCCTCCCTCTCTCTCTCTCTCTCTCTCTCTCTCTCTCTCCTAGTTATGTAAAGACTAAGTTTGTTTAAGGGATTTTTTTTCGTCAATATATCATTATCATATCATAGTTAACAACAAAAAACTTTGACAATTATATATATATATAATAAAAAACATCACAATAGTCATTTAACATCTCAACAATATTTCATAAGATCTCAAATGTCTAAAAATCTCATTGCATAATTTGCATCAATGTTTATTTAGTTAAAAGATTTATTTCACCCTAAGTATGTGAAGCACTTTTGTCATGAGTTTGAACTAACATTCTTATTCTTGTGAGTGCAAATTTTTCAAATTAGATTATGTAAAGAATATGCATGTCATATTCCATAATTGTGATACTACATTATGTGTATTTGTCATCGTCATAGGAACATTAATAACATACATGTCATGAACTATTTCACAATGTTTACATAACATCAGATATGGAATTTGTAACATCAAAATACAAAGTATTTTTTTATCTGGATCACATCATATAACATTCTTTTAACATCATACTTATCATTTCTTTTATAATATACATAGACAACATGAATCGTTTGGCATACTCTTTAACATGAAAACATCATCATGCATAAGCATCATAAATAAAATTATGCATTTCATTTTATCACAAGATCCTCGCCGCCCTCCCCACCTCTCTTCATCGGCACGCTCCAGCGACCCTCCCCCTTTTGTCGGAGCTTGAAGGGACGATGCATCTTTTATTTTTAAATTTTTTTTAATAATGCCACATCAGATTTTTGCTTACATGAGGAAAGAGAGTGTCGCCACGTTAGCGGAGTGAGTGAAAAATTGGGTATTCCTGATCAAAAGGGCATTCCATAAAATAAATAATAAGATGGAGAGCATTCGTGTTACAATGTAAAGTTGGAGGGTAGAGTTGGAAAAATGACTAAAGTTGGAGGGCATTTGACGTAATTTACTCGTCTACGTTCCCATGAGATTTGTGAGAAGTGAATAAGTTATAAATAATTTTCTTATTTTTTAGATAATCAAGAATCACTTCATTTGGACAATCACATAAAAAATTATGCCTGAACAAGTGAAGCCCGAAAAGTTAAATTTAAAGTTGATATTTTTATGTGTTGAACTTGCACTTAATATTTGATTATATTATAATTAGATTTTGGATAAGAGGTAAACATGAAAGTTGTAGGTAATATTGTTAAATTTTCATGTATCCAAAGATAATTTCATTTGGATACTTGTACGAAAAGTTATATGTAAAAGAGTAAAGGTCTAAAAAGTTTAATTTAACATGGATAACTTTATGCACTAAATGTTGGCATAATATTCATCTATGATTCCATTAGATTTTGAATGAAAGATGAATATCAAAGTGATGAAGATGATATCACTCTACGAATCCAAATCCGGTTCCGACTTGTTCAACCCGGGTTCCGTGATGAATATGATATCAGATCAAAGAATCAAAGTGACTCGACTCGAGTTACGTCAGACTCGACCCAAGTTGGACATGGAATGAGTTTGGAAAATCAAAGGACAATCCGACCCCGGTTGTTTCCACCCGGCCCGAGTTTGATGATTGAATTGGTGTGTGTATGAGAATTGGATGAACCGGCCTGAGTTTCACACCACCCGGCTCGGGCTCTGTTAAACGAATTTAAAATAGGTGTAGAAATCAATCGAACCAACCCGAGTTTCATCTCACCTGGCCCGGATTATATAGAAAGATGAGTATGTATGTTTATTAGGTGGATCGGCCCGGATTCCATCTCACCCGGCCCGGATTCCATCTCACCCAGCCCAGGTTCTAAAGTTCGGAAAGGGCATTTTAAGTTATTAAAGTATGTTTGATTATGATGATTGTACTATCGTTTATATCTGATCATATTATTATTATATTGATCCTACGATTACAATATATTGATTGATGCCTTGTGCATTTAAGATTGAAAAGAAAGTTTAATTGAAAATAAAGATAGACGTCATAAGTTAATCAAGATAAAAGATGAAAAGGTACCTTAAATCGGGAGAGCTCTCAAAATAGCCTATATGGTTGAAGCAGCCATTGTGATTAAAGCAGCCCGTGTGGCTGAAGTATTGAACAACCTTTATGGTTGAAGTAGCCCTCGTGGTTGAAGTATTGAATAGCCCTTGTGGTTGAAGTATTGAATAGCCCTTGTGGTTGAAGCAATCCTTTTAGTTGAAGTACTGAGCAGCCTTTATGGTTGAAGCTAAAGTAGAGAACGATTAATTGATAAGATATTAAATCGTAACTTTTATGATTGAAGTTAAAGATAAAAAGATAATTGCAACCTTTATTATTGAAGAATAAGAATAAATGATTGGTTGCTATAGAATGATTGATGTTAATTAAATTGAAATTGCAATCTTTATGGTTGAAGTATAGAAAGATAATTGATTGAAAGGAATAATTGAATTGCAACATTCATGATTGATGTATGATAAAAGATTATTGAATTATAGCTTCTATGGTTGAAGTAAAGTAAAGTAAAGATTGAATGATTATTAAGATAATTGATTGCAACACATATGGTTGACGATATTGATAATGAAATTGTTATTGCCGGCCGTTATGGTTGATGATAAGGGATGATAGGATTATTAATTCCAGCCAATTGATCATTATGGTAGATGGATGATGCATATTGATAATTGAGATTGCATTATAGGATAATATTGATATTGTTTATCATAATGTATATGATTATTGTTATTAATATGGTTCATATTGTTTATTGTTATGGGTGACCCTACGTATTGAGTTTATCTCATCGGATTTTGTTCATGTACTTGAATCCGTACAGATGATCGTGATTGTGATGGTGAGAGGTTGGTGGCTCCTTTGATGGATGATATGCACATTGGATATGGACATTGCTAGGGTCTCCTATTGGATAGTTGTAGACCCATAACCCAACAGGTCATTAGAAATTGTGTAAATAGTTTTCGCATATTGTATTTAAATTTTCCGCTTATGTAAGTCAGTGTGTTGACACGTCAAAGTTAGATATAGAATTGAATAGCGTCGTTGAGATAGCCTTCTGGGCAGGTCAAAGAAAAAAAATCCTCAAGGCGTTACAAAGATATCAGAGCCTAACGAGAGACACTTCTTAGTTGTCTCTAATAGAATAGAGTCCGTATGCGCACGTCATGAACAATCACCGCACCATCAAGAAAGGGCCAAGTAAGTTTTCCGAACCATAATTAACTTATATAGCTATTAAATGCAATATGGAATGTGGAGCCTTTCAAGGATATGAATAGAGTAAGGGATGACATAAATCCTTAGATGATGGAAGTAGAATGGTTCATTGATGGTATAAGGCAACGCCTAAGGAGGTTATTCCGAAAGGAATAACCAAAGTTCTAAGGAGGTTATTCTAAAGTAGAATAATCAAAGCACTAAAGAGGTTATCCCTACATAGTATAAGAATAGAAGAATTGTACATTGAAGGATGTTATCCTTAAGGCATCATTGAGAGAGAAGTGAGGTCTACAAAATAAGTAAAGCATGACATTAAGGGAGACCTCAAAGGATCCTTGATCATAAAGTTAGGAAAGGTTATTGATTCAAATTAGAAAATTGGTCTCTATGTTAGTTGGGAATACTACCTATGAGCATAGTAAAAATGCAAAATGTTATGCCTTGATGATCAGGATATGGAGATAGTCCAAAAGTCTTGTTGCACCCATGGCTTATAAGGCATTACTCACGAATATATTGAATAAGAAAGATTGTTTTCATGCAATAAATGATAAATAGTTATTGGATTAATAAAAGAAAGGACTATTACATGATGAAGTATTGATGACAAGGTTACCGATAGTCCTTCTAGGGAGGTTATCAATTGGATTGACCAAACTCTCCTTCGTAAATTCGATGATGAATTTATTTTTAAAGAGGTTATTATGTAACACCCCAAGACTTCATCAAGTGTGATATAGTAATTTAATTATAATCCTTGATGAATTGAAGATGATCAAAAGGGGAATTTGAGAAGGAATAGGAATATAATTGGAAAAGAAATATGAATAGACGAAAAAAGTACTCCTACTTGGAGAAGGAATTAGAATTAGAGTAGGATTAAAAGTATGATTAGAAAGAAAAAAGGAAAAGATTGATATTAGGGATTTCAATTTGATTTGAGATCCAAAAGATTTATTAATGGACATAGGACTCCCAATAAGATAGGATTGAGAGTTTTATGGCTTAAAAATATTTCAGACATTAAAATAATATTTATTATTATTTTAATTCAAAAATTAGATGATAAAATATTATGAAATTAAATAATTCCAAAAATTAGATGATAAAATCTTATCATATTAAATAATTATGAAAATTAAAGAAAAGAAGGAAATAAAAGAAAAAGGTGAAAATAGAGTTTGATTGAAAGAAGTTATGGAAGAGATAAAAAAAGAATTTGAATAGAGAGATTTTTTATAAGTATGGTTATGGAATAATTAGTAAAATTCGGATTTAATTAAATCTGAATATTTAAGGTAAGATAATTAATGATGGATGGTCATGATTGATAGAGAAATAGCCCAAGGCCTAATAGGAGTCCAAAACCTTAGTTGAGAGCTATAAATAGGGCCTAATTATGGATAGAAAGTATTATTTGCCTCCACAAAATTTCTGCACGAGAGCCTCCTCTTTCTCCTTCGTTTTCTCACCAACTGGGGCACTGAGAGCGCGGGTTTATACCATTTCGAAGCCCCAAAAGAGAGGAACAAGATCCAAGTGATAGACGAAAATTTTTGCACGTCAATAGGGAGAAATCATCGGTCAAAATCACGACGTCCGTGCAGTCACAAATAACAAGAGCATAGTTGGTTTTTCAACCAATTTAAGGTACGTAGGGGGATCCCCATGGCGTCGATTTTTTGAGACATGGATCCTCAGGACCCTTGACCTAAGTATTGACTATTGTAAGGATGAATTGTGAATTGAATTGCATTGATAGTTGCATAGAAAATAGGGCCAAAAGTTGTGCTGAAAAGATGACTTCTTGATGGCGGCAGAACCCGGCCCGGGTTCTGCTCTGCCCAGTCCTGATTCCTTGGAATTCAGGTGACGATCGAATTGATTTGGACAGAGTTCGTAAGAACCTAGCCCGGGTTGCAAGTCACGGCCCGGGTTCTATAACCCGAGCGCGACGCAAAAAAGTTATTAAGAATCCCGACCGGGTTCCATTTTGCTCGGCCCGAGTTCCGGGATGAGATATCAGATCGAAACCAAGTGACTCTACCCGAGTTACGTCAAACCTGACCTAAGTTGGACATGGAATGAGTTTGGAAAATTAGAGGTCGATCCAGCCTGGGTTGTTTCCACCCGGCACGGGTTTGATGATTGAATTGGTGTGTGTATGAGAATTGGATGAACCGGTCTGGGTTTCACACCACCTGGCCCGGGCGCTGTTGAACGAATTTGAAATAGGTGTAGAAATTGATCGAACCGGCTCAAGTTCTGTAGAAAGATGAGTATGTTTGTTTATTGGGGGGGGACCGGCCTGGGTTCCACCCCACACGACCCAGGTTGTGAAGTTCGAAAAGGCTATTTTAAGTATTAAAGTATGTTTGGTTTGTAACGGAATGTTCGTTTGAGTTCACGATCGAGAGGATCGGAAAGGTGTCCCCTTCCAACCATTTTTTCGTTAAACTCTCAAACCACATTCTATGATAGCGAACTCTATGGTTCCACTCAAGCTCTCGAATGATGACTAGAGGAAGCCTCACTTCAATACATCATTCAATAAGCTTACTAAAACGCTCTTCAAACTCCATAGGTCGGTTGACACAGTAAAATCGATAATGACCAATCATTCGTCACCCGCAGAAGAGCGATAATGGTGATTACTTAGTGGGATGGAACAAGCAAATACGAACTAAAGATAAACTATATGATGCTTGGTAACTTCAAATCGATAATAATTATCCAAGGATAATTGATGATTTCAAAATTTCTAATGAGGTATGGTGATTTGATTACTTTAATGTGGGATGTGACAAACAAAAATGAACTAAAAATTAATACTCAAAGATTGAATTGAAGTCGATAATGATCACTTAAGAATGATTGGTGATTCCAAATTTATGGTGGTGAGTGAGGAGTGAGCAATAATTCTGAAATCAATGATAGAAATTCAAGAATTCATAATTTTTTGAAAATTATTACTGATGATTCCAAATTACTAATGAAAACTTACTAGTCATCAAATGATTTGGACCCTACCAGGTAAATATCATTTTTCAACGTTAAACCAATTCAATAGTTGGCTCTCAACACTTTATACCTAGTTTAATGGTGTTATGGTTTGTCTTTCTCTTTGAGATTCTTAAAATATAGACACCACATATTGTCACAACAAGATTATAATTTATTCCCCTTACTGATTGTTCCCACCAATATTTTCATTAGCACATATAATTTTGTTCTTCTTTAGTGTTCTCACCCTAAAAATGACAACTCGTAATCATTTATACATATACCTAACAATGATAATTCATAACCTATATTAAACAAGTATTTACATATCTATAAGATTTTTATGAGTACCATACTAAGATTTTACTTATGTTATCTCGCACATTTCGTAAATTGACTTTTAGACTATTTAGAATAACATAATTATTTCTTCATCTTTTCTTTGTATCTTCCTTTCTTGTACATCTAATTGGAATATATCCCGACCTTATAAATTATAAACTCTAAAGTCTATCCATGTGGAGATCATTCAAATTTTTTACTAACTAAAATCGTTTAGAAAGTGTCAAAATATTGGGTCTTCAAATCCAAATTGTTTGGCTTTTATTTTCTATTTAGAATATCAATGATATAGGACAAACTTACTATTTGACTATCATGGGTATTCTGCTTTGTTTGGGTGGGTTATAGATATCACCCTCAATCTTATGGTTTGAAAGTGTTTATCCCAAAACATAATATCTTACATCACTAAAGTCTTGTGACACGACATTATAGGGTACGAACTTTTCTTCCTTGTCCTGTCTTTCTTGTAAAACAAGATACAAACTATTGATTCTCTCGTTGAAATTAACAATCTGGGCATACTTAATCATGTATAAATGATCTGATTCATATTTTCCTAAATATGTATTAGAAACACATCATACCCATTTGGGGGTCAAGTGATAAACATTGCATTTGGATCACTCAAATATTCCAATTAATTTGATTATGTTGGACATGAATTATATCTCATGGGATTGATGTGACTCAATAAGACTACACAATCAAGCCAGAACTATCAAATTTTGTCATTTAAATTTTTATTCTTTATGAATTTTGCAAGATAGTGAAACTATTTTCAATCTTGGACATTAAATGATACAACCTTACTGATAACTTATTGATCATGCCATGTTCTGAATGTACTCTTTGAAGTATAATTTTTGTTCAATGGTATTACAATATTAAATCAAGCTTAGGAAATATGAGGGCACCTTGTAGTCAATGAAAGAAAAATAACCCTCTCATAAGGTATTCTTTGTAATTACTTGATTTAGATGTCTACAATCAAACTGGGAACTCATCTTTATTCTTGATGAATAAGCTTGAAGTTCATTATAGTCGGCTAAACCCTCATATGAAGACTCGTATACTTATTTTTGTGTCGATTGATAAAGAGTATTAAACATAAGAATAATTCTATGAAGAAGATCAATAAAGAACTCTTCCTATAAGGAGCAGGTCAAGCCACTTCTATAAAATAGATCTACAACTACTTAAACATGGGAACATTCTTTGAAAATAAATATTTTCCTTTCTACCCCAAGTAATTCAAGAACTACGACATCCTTTTCAAAACAACTTATTGGTATACTATAATAGATTGGAGAACATGGTTACTTTCCTATCTCCTATAAAACATAAGTGATGGTTGATTTGGCAATGAGAATGTATCTATATTCCTATGTCAATTTAAAAACACATGTCACACAATTCATCCACACACAAAATCATGTCAAATTCATACAAATACTAGACAATCATACAAATAATCACGTACTTGTCGCATGTTTAACTATGCATTATTTGCATACTATTTGAATACACGATAGTTCTCTCTCCTTTTTTTTCAAATTGCATGCCAAGTTCACATATACAAATCAATATATAGGGTTGCCATGCATAGAATCATAATTGATCAATAGCAAATATCACAACCACATTTCAAAATGTCATACATTAGCCCTTATATAAACTCATACTAAAATCTCGAAACTATCACAACCCAAGCTAAACACTGATAACCCACTATAAGCATAAAAATAACAACCCAACTATAAGCATAACCATGTCATCCTAGACATAGACATGAAAACTTTGACTGAGGGAAGGACCTATTACTCTAATACCATAACTGCCACAACCCCAATTTAAATCGCAATTTAAACCGGAGTTCGTAACTCATTACGGACGATCATACAAAATTACGAAGAAATGTGAAACGTGATGATTTTTTTATAACATAAAAATAAAAGTATCATTAAACAAATTACACAACTTATGATAATCATTTCAGAGCAGACCAATATAACTTAAATTTGATATTATAGATTATTCATCCTTCTTTACAAGGTACAAGATTTCGTATACATAATACACATAATTAATTCTCTCAATATTCTAACAAAAGAATATGAGAGACACAATTCTTCTCGATATCCTAACACCAAGTTTGTTAAGACTATCACCTTCCACGATCCCAAACAGCTATATTAATCTGAAAAATATTAGAAACAACAAAGTGAGCTAAAATAGGTCAGTAAGTTGATAACTCATAAGTTATGTATTACCATCTAATTAATTCGGAGGGACATACAAAGATATGAAATAATTATAATATCGCAATAGGTGTTTTCATATATTTGAAAATAATATATACAATTTCGTAATCAAAATCATCACACTCCAATTGCATCAATATCATTCAAATCATATTAAACAGATGTATGCAAATGTAACACTCTCATATGAATGCATGGATCACCAACTGGTCAGTTTGTATAGTCGATAGATGGTTTCTAGAGGTGGCCCATACGGATTCTAAAAGTGGCTCCCACCCACACGGTGTAGCACTAAGGTTCGTACGACACTTAGCTCCATCTTATCTTATCACATTTCTAGGAAACAGAATGATGGATTGAATTCTAAATGTGGCTCCCATCGTGATCAACGATATAGCACTTAGCTCCAATCACCATGCAAATCAGAAAGCGATAGATGACTTCCAGAGGTGGCCCATACGGATTCTGGAGGTGGCTCCCACCCTCATGGTGTAGCACTTAAGTCCGCACGACACTTAACTCCATCTTATCTCGTTCAATTTCTAGGGGAATAGAATGATGTATTGGATTCTAGAGATGGCTCCCATCGTGATCAGCGATGTAGCACTTAGCTCCAACCATCATATATGCAAATGCAAGCAGATGTCGATGCATGACTCATCACATAACAATTATATCTCGAATATCAGAAGATGAATCATACTCATTCAACCAGAATAGGATTATATCCTATAAACTACCTCCATAACATTTTCACATATGCTTTTCCAATAAACCATCAATTGATCAATCATTCAAAATATAGTTTTCATATAAACTTGTTGATATATGAATTTAATACATATAACAATCAATGTTACACCAAATTCAAAAGAGGTGAATACATAGAGTAGGATAAATCAACTTACCTAACATAAGCAATTCCTCATTTCTTTTTCTTATCATTCATTTAACCCTATAACAATAATATAAATCCATATTACTATTACAACAATGCCAACATGGAGATTTTATATCAATTAGTACACAACTCCTATTATGATAATTTCATTTCTTTCTAAAATTAGACTTCATAGGTTTCCCAAATATAATTTTTAGAATTTATATCTTTTCGTACTGACCACAATAATTTTATCAAGTATTAGTATAATCTGTCCTATGTTTCATTTTGACAGATTGAGTGAGGTTTCGTAAAACATTTATAACTTCCACCACACGCATGATTTTCTGATGATTCCAACTCTAATTGAAAACTAACATCCACCTATTCCTTACCCTAAATTATCAAATAATTCTATGACATGTTGAATTTAATACATAATTTACAAAATCAAATATCAGTTTCGTCGGACAGAACGATAGCACCTTAAAGATGAACATATAACTTTCTATACAGATATCTAATTGACTTGATTCTAAGGCTCAGTGAAATCGGAAATGAAATGGAGTAGACACACTTAATTTCATAATTTATACTACTTTATATAAGTTTAGAAAATCCAATGGTGATAATAGATTGTATTTGAAACCCTAATACACATAGATGTAGCTATTGTAATATTTATATCTTTTATACACAACTGTGTTTTTATTGGTTCCAATTGAGTCAGAACCTTAGTTAGACTAGGTGTAAGGAATAGAAATTTCATATTCTACTTATCAGTATATAATTTATAACATAATTTCTAATCCATCGTACTAATTCTGTCAGGACAGCAAGGCATATGTTAACTAACTAGCTTCTAACTTCTAAAATACATATACTTTCAAAACAATTCTTTCCATTCTGGAAATTAGGCTTGTAAAGAATCATTTTCTAGAGATTTCATAATTTTAGTATTACAGTAGCTTAAAAATAAGCTAAATATTTAATTACTAATCTTAGAACAAGAAATTAATTTGTTTTTTTTCCTAATTGATTTTCATAACTCTCGATCACTAGCATAGTTTCCTTGTTAATTCAATCACTGGCATAGTTTCCTTATTAATCCAATCAATATAACAATTATGATTTTAATTATAATTTTTCGAAGTTCAAAATAATATACAATATTAGTTTTACCCTTTTTCTTTCCATCCTTTCATGATTTTGACAGCATCCACCGGGCTTAACCCCTTCCATTACTTCTTATTTCCTCTTACGAGCGATCACAAAGCAAAAACAAGGAGCTAACTTTCCTTTCATTTTTTTTCTTGCTCTTTTTTTTTCTGTCATCCCTTTGTTTCGGCCAGCATGTACTTCTTTCCTTTCCTACAACCTCCCTTTCCTTCTCCCCTCAACAATCATCTTCTTTCTTTCTTTTTTTCAACCTCGTTTCTTTTTTTTCCAATTCTGGTCGAGCACAATGAAATAGAACCCCTTCTTTTCATCCTTTTGTTTTTCTTTGTGCACGCTCGGCAATACAAGGTAAGTCGGCAAATCTTCATTGCCCTTTTGTGCACCAATCAGATAATTTCTATATCTTTTTTTTATAACTTAGCTCTAAATTTGCATGACTGCCAACTCATGGTAAGGTGGCAACTCACCAATTAATCCAGATTATTGTGAGTTGAGTTGTCCTGCTACAGCTACTTAGTGTTTCTTTTTTTTTAAGTCAGTACATGCTGGTCATGTGAAATGGTCATGTTTATAAATTAGTTTAGATAACTAACTATGCTGTTTTAAGTGACCATGATGGTTAATAATACCCAGCATATAACAGTTAATACAAAATGAAAAACGATATCTGAACACTAGCTACTCAATTAACTAATAAATTAAGATGATCATAACAACCAATTGATTTAAATTTATTAAGTAACACATTTATCTCAGTTTTTGCTAGTATCAATATTTTCTAATGTGAATGGGGAATGTGATCAACAATTTCAATATTCTAATTCTTCACATACCAGTCATGTTATTAGCAGTATTTTTAAAATTGGACCGGACTGGCCGGTTCGACCGGTTCAATCGCAAACCGATCATCGTTCCTCGGTTGATATATAAAACTCATTTTTGCATAAAATCGGATTGAATCGGGTCAACCCGGCCAAAATCCGAGTTGAACCGAAAAAATGGTTCAATCCAATTTTTTTCAAAAATAATAAAATAGTGGTGAATAAATGAGAAAAAAAGAAAAGAAGGAAAGTGTATGATAATAAGGAATCTGGAATAATAGAAAGGAGAGTAATATAAGTGATTTGATTGTAAATAATAAATAGATGTAAATAATAAGGAAAGTAATTTGAATTTGAAATGACATTGAAAAAGATAGTAATAAAGATAAATTTGAAAAAAAGAAAAAGATTATCATAAACATAAATATGACAAAATTTTAATTATTATGAATATTATACAATAAAATATGAAAATGGAAACATAATAATATAGTAAATTTTGTATGATGAATTTATACAAGAAATCAAATAATATGGAAATAAAATATGAATTTGAAAAATAAAATGAGGGCAAGATAATAGTAATGGAAAAAAAAAAGAAAATTATTCATGAAATTATTAAAAAAATTTATTTCATTATTTTTTTAAGTTGTATACTTTTATTTATAATATATTGTTTTAAAGTAAAAAAATATTATTATTTTAATAAAAATTTGGTTCAATCCGGTCGAACCCGGTTGAACCGATCGAGCCATGATCCAGTTGGTCGATCGGTTCGATGACCGATCCCATTTTAAAAACATTGGTTATTAGATACTATTGTGAATATATTGTGTAGCTAATTAATCCATTAAGTCACCTATTTAGTAATTAATTAGGTCCATTGATTCACAATAGCTACTAGCATTAAAATCATATTTATAGTTTTAATATTAATATTAGAATATTTGCAATATTAATCAATAAGTCGAGTAATTCCTATACGATTTAATTACAATCAAGTTATGCTTACATCAAAGAGACTAATTAACTTAATTAATTATATACTTAAGTTAATAAATAAATCGGTAAATATTAGGATATTACAGAAGCAGTCCTTGTGGTTGAAGCAATTTGTGTAATTGAAGTATTGAACAGTTTTTATGATTGAAGCAGCTCTCGTGATTGAAGTATTAAACAGTCCTTGTAGTTGAAGTACTGAGCAGCCTTTGTGGTTTAAGCTAAAGGTGGAATTTTTATTAGAGTTACAAGGTGGGATTTTCATTAAGGTGGGACTTTTATGCAACACAATGTGAAACTTTTATCAAGAAAAGGCAAGGTGAGACTTTCATCAAGATAAGGAGGAACTTTTATCTAACCTAAGTTGGGACTTTCATTAAGACAATTGAGGTTACTATCAATTGTAAGTCAATACACCACTTCACTCGTGTCTTTGAAAAATAAAGGACACTTATTTCTTAATGTTTTATTATTTTTCAATTACTATGTTGTCAACATATAAAGTCGGGATAAAAAAATATCCGCAAACTTGTGAACTTACACGCAAGGATCTTTATCAAACATATTAAAATTGTACAAAATATTTAACTAATAAAATTTGAAATACCTCTATCTGTTTTATATTACGATCTTACTATAATTCATCACCTTTCGATCTTGCTCATAAGACCTTTACAGTTTTTGTAACATTTTTCGCATACCTCACATTTTTGGATATTGTAATCCTTATGTACCTAGTTAAGATCATAATCTTAATAACATTGATCAGTACCACTAGATTCAACGATATATTAATAATGCATGTGAGAGTATAGTGTAATGACACATTTATTGACCTGTCAACCAAGTAGTCTCGAGTTTAGATCCAAACTAAAAATTAATCAATGACATCACCGAAAAAATAATAATCAATAAAAAAAGTACTTCAATCAAATGATCAGTAATTAAAATGTGGGAAATAAGAAAATAGCATGAAAAATATAAAATCTATAAGTGTTTAATGGGCCAGGTTCGGCCGCACTCATATTCAAAGCCCACATAGTCCCGTCAAGTTTTATTAAGCTACGTTGAGTTCAAAAGGGTCAGAACAATGGACACAAACAAGCTCCAGTGGAGCCGTTGGGCCACCTAATTAAGTTTTTATTTTTTCTATTATAATACTTAATATAAATTTTATATTGTTTTAAAATAATAATACTTTTTCCAGCATCTAATATAATTCAGTTGGATAACAAATATTATATTTTAATATAGTTTTAGTTTAAAGTAATGTAGACTCCAAATTGAATTAGATCTGTTTAATTTTAAGTAAAATAAATTAATTGTTGTTAGTCATCGAATTGGGTAGCTTGATTGAGGCTGAAACATCGAAACTCATTATGGATGCATTGATGATTGAGTTTTTGATCAATTTGGTTCTAAATATAATCCAAACTCGCTTGACCACCCAGTTTTTAACGGGGTCACTTTTGACTCATCGGACTAATAAAGTCAGCTCGATCCAGACTCATCCATGGTAGTGTTTGGATAGGTGGACAAAAGTTCTGCTAAGTTCTTAAAATATTTTGGAGTGACGATTTTATTCTTGAAAAGCGTTTGGACGAAGTTTTAGAACTTTCTGGATGAGAATCAAAGAACTCGTGAAAACTTTTTGAATTGACCAAAACTTCAATTTGCGCGAGCCTCCATGGAACTCTCCCTCGTGTTTGGTTCTTGCCTTTTGTTTCTATCCAAACACTATCGCGTTTGGATCGAAACTTCAGTAAATTGTACGTGAGTTCTAGTGGGTCCCACGTGAATTAAAATCTTTATCAACACAAAAAGTTCTCGTGTGTTTCAATAAAAAAATGTCAGAACTTGCAAATGTCGCTCAAAGCCGTGAAACAACTATGGAAACTTGCCCGTCAAATCATTAATATAATTCTTCATCCAAATGCACAACGTGAACTTTGCCATCAAATCAAATAATTCTTAAAACTAATTAGAGCTCTAATTCGGCCATACAAACACAATCATATAGAAAGTTGTCTTTACTTTCCAACTTCAAATTAGCAAATGCACGGTACAACAAAAAAAAAAGGAGAAGAATCACGTGTCGTGCCCTTTCTCTGACGCCTTTATTCGTCCCGTTTACTTCGAACGAATTGAAGGGGTGGTGGCGCCCATCTTGAGGCACGCCGCGCTCAGTGCGACAGGAGGATCAGAGTATTTTCCGCCGGAGATCTGATCGAAGACAACTTTGTTCGCAGCGTCCGTGAAGTGAATCCCGTCCCACACGACCCTTTTTGCAGGGTTCTGACACAAACTTGGAGCACGCTCAGTGCCATTGATCACCACCGGATACCCGCATCTGATACCAAAATCAAAGTTGTAGGCGCCACCACCATATCCACAGCAAGATTTGAGTGGCTCCTCGAACCCTGCCAAAAAAAAAACAATCATCCAAGTTATCAACTTCACGACGTTATCTTTCCTTGCCCGTCTGCCTCTCTGTCTGTAAGACTGTAACACTCATTTCAGATCAAGTAATTCAGATGAACTGAGCAAGCTTAGCAGCTTACCAAACTTCGTAGGCTGGCTGAAAATGGAGTACTTGGCCGAGTACATGTCCACCAGCACGAAGGTTGCATGAGGAAGCTTCTTTCTGATCGATGCCACTTCTTCAGACAGCATTTCGTTGAATTTTTGTGCCAGTTCATTGAAATAGACTGAGCAGCCAGCTGCGTCCAGTCCTGCTGATGTGCTAGGCCTCCTCAGCAGAGCGTAGGGCAGACAGCCCAGTGGCCCCGTGTTGTGGATCCAGAAATGCCTTCCGCCCTTGTCATATATGCTCTGCACAGCAATTCATGTCGTGGATGTTACAGTCCAGCTAAGAAGCACAGACAAGCAAGTTTGATATTTGACACATGTTACAGTGTCTGTTTTGGCTGGTCTCTTCAAACAACCTCTATGATGGCGGAGAACTGTGCGAGGGCATCCGGAATGTATGTGTCCGGAGGCGTGTTCAGCTCGAACAGTGCAGTGACATCATTCTGGCCAATGTCGATCGTGTACAGAGCATGCGATAAGTACTCGGATTTAGGCAGCAACTCCTGGAACACCCCTCCTGCATTGCAAACCATTTGCGATCGGCATTACATAAACAACTAGTTAACTAATATCGAAGGATGAATTGAATATCATCAGGCCTTCCATGACATGGATGGCATGCCTTGTTGATACGCTGCTTTGGACTGGACCATGAATCGGGTGAACTCCGAGAACTGTATCTGCAGGTAGACCGGGCTGTAGCCACCCTGGAATATTCCCAAGTTCTGCCGCACGATGGTCGAAGCGGAGGTCGCGAAGTTCGCACCGTGGCTGAAGTTTGTGCCGACCGAGTCGAGGTAAGGGCTGAGGAAAGGGAGCCCGAAGCTTTCGGCTGCAGGAAGCAAGCATCACAGTGATGAATACTGATGAAGACTCATGTTTTGTTTTGAATTGTGAGCTGTGACAGTGGTGCTCAAACATGACATGAAAGCGATACAGAAACAATGACCCCCGCTTATTTCTAGTTATGCAGCTCTTTGTGGTTGGGGGTTGCTGTGCTCCATTTTTACTTGTTGGCATTGTTAATAGGCATCAGTGAAGTAATTTCAAAAGGTCCCGCTCTCCCAACACAGTGGAAAGTGTACAAAAAGAATATGCTGCTTCAATAATTGGTATTTGCATGGCTAAAAATGAACCTTAGAGAAAGAAGGGTGCACAATCTGCATGCAACATACCAATGAAGTCGATCACAAGGCGGCCATCTGAGTTTCTGCCGGAGGGCTTCTTGAAGAATGTCTCGCCGAAAGGTGGATTAAGTGACCCGAAGAGAGCAGACAATCCACCGGTGTCCGAGTTGGAGTCGCCAAAGTTGAAGATAGCAGGGAAACGGCATGTTGCGGATGCCACAGGTATTTGCAGAAGGCCACATATGAGCAACTGGAGATGGAGAAGAAGAAGGATCCTCATTTCTTGGGACACAAGTGCACTCTAGATAGAGAAGATAGCAAAGATAGAAACCAGAGCAATAATCTAAAAGCTTGTCTTTGTGAATTAAAAGAGAGAGAGAGAGAGAGAGAGAGCATGTGAGTATGGCATAAGTCAGAAATGCGTGAGGACAAGAGCTTGTTTTGTTTCCACTAGGTATATTGGAGCAGATGAGCTGGTGAAACCATATGGACCAATCAAGGTAGATGTGGGAACCATATAACTTTTAACTTTGGCTATATGGTTAAGTCAAAACTCTGATAAGGTTTGAAGCAAACTTTGCATGCATGTTACTGTGCCCAGATTGGCATGGCGATGTCACCAGAGGCGACATTGTATAACGGCTACAGTAGTCAGCACTTTGGATGACACTTATTTTCCCATTTTTATTGAGTTACTGCTTCTCTGTCTGCCTTTCAGAAGGATGATGGGGCCACTGACCACTGCAAATTTGAAGTTCATTTCTGCAACCAATTCTGTACCATGAAGAATAAATTTAACTGTGCGGAATATATATATTATTTTGCTAAATCAACTTTGAGCTAATGGAATTAATGCAGATGTTCCAAGTAAAATGACAGAATAATCTTAACAATGGCACATCAATATTATAGTCTCGGAGAAATGCATTGTTGCCTAACTGATTATCAGAAACTTCGTCAATTTCTCACAGCAAAATCATCCTGCAATGCTATTACAAGTAGTTTTCAGACGGGAACTGGTAAATGCACCTTGATACTGTGGGTATTAGTTATGATATCCAGAGGACCGATTGCATTGAGCTTTAAACCACTTAAAGCGACCCCGATGTTTGATCCTATGATCTCCCCATTCTGGATTCAATCCTCCTTTCTCATGGTTTTGGATTAGTAGTCATAGCACCATTTTGAAGTAGAACTCTCTGCAATGCATGCATGACCATTGGACAGGAACAATAGGTATTCTCGACGCATGGAAGGAAAAAACAGAGGCACAAGAAACCATTGGGGAAACATCAAAACTTAAAAAACATTCCATGTATGCACTTGATTGTCAACAATGTCTAATTCCAAGTAGGATTTGGGATTGCAGGCCATGAAAATTCAGGGACAAGTCATCATCGCAATCATAATGTTTCTCAACATCACCAACATTGGTACTTATTTCCATTCTCCATGTAGAAAAAGTCGGCATTATTCTGTACTGTATATTAGAAGCATGCTCAATTCCATATTCACATGAATTTTCAGCAGGATTGACTCCACAGGGAACAACAGCTTTGTAATGGTACTGCTCATCATCAAACCCACAATATGTTTTTACTTCTTTACGTGGGGAGTCCTGCAATAAAATTGAAGAACTATTTCATTACTAAACAAATTTGTTACTTATATTTTAATGGAATAACCGGAATCGTATGTCGAACTAATCAAATCCAAACTAAGCATGAGAAGTCAGCAAAGTAGTATGTATTTACAATTTACTAATACTAGCAAGGTGGCAGGAGGAAGTTGCATTCCGACTTCTGAGCAAGGTTCTTGTATACCCAGCTAACCAATCAGATTGATCTTACATTAGTAAGTTAGGTCTTTAGCAAGGTTTTTTATGAATCTTTAGTCTGAATGATGAATCTAACTCAACAGGAAATCTAATCGAATTTTAGTTTTATTTTCATCAGCTTCTTAGGAAGGGATAATCTATCTACGCCCCTGCATTTTTGTGTATTTCTCAGTGATAAACTAAAATATTTTTTGGTTGACCTAAAAGTTATATGAATTTGAGAAAAATAATTTTCTCTTGGATCATTTTCTTCTTCCCGAATAAAAAAGTAACTAATGTAATTTTAACTTAACTTTTATTATAAAACCAAATGTAAAAAAAAAACTCCTCAAAAAAAAAATACTACTCCCAGCAAATTATTTTGTTCAATTAGCTACCTCTGGCAAGATCAATGTAAAACTATTTATTTTTACAACCTTTCTGTTCGTGACAAAAGACTAATTATCTTGCATCCCTCTGATTAGTTTAATGCGTCCCTTCTTCAACTATGTAGACTACAGAATGATCCTTAAATTAAACTATCAGATAGCATCGGCACAAAGCTTCAGAGTAAAAAAACAGACATGAAATCTTCAATCTTCCATAGTAGAAAAAGGTGTTAAGAATCTTACCTCTATGAGTTGGCTGCTCATTCAGTAACTCTTTGCACTCATTAATAGTCCATGAGTTGGCTGCTCTTTGCAATCATTCATCCATGCATGCGTGCGAAGAGGAAAAATTGACAGGGCACTCATTCTTGTAGGGCATCTACAACAACAACAAAGCCTTATCCCACTAGGTGGGGTCGGCTACATGGATCATACGACGTCATTCCGCTCTATTAGTAACCAAATATATTCGTTGATCCATGTTCATAAGATTCGACATGATTTTATACTGGCTGTCGGGGCCTAACACAACCCTCCTCCTTTATCCGGGCTTGGGACCGACTATAAAATATAGGTGGAGTTCTTGTAGGGCATCTAAACCTGAATATTTGAGCATGTGAAGAGCTGACCTCTCTCTCTCTCTCTCTCATTTTCTAGGCATCCGTCAAGTTCTTACCCTTTTTATTGCTCTCATAAACTATATAGATCGCAAAAAGCATATTACAGGATGATAACATATTAGTCAAAGGATATTGAACTAGCAAGGGAAACAAAGAACCATCTTTTTTTCTAGCTTACAGACTCAAGGGTTCTCTCCCTCCCTCATTCCGAACAGGCCGCAACAGAGGAATGTTTGTCCATGACTCCATGTCGATTGGAGAATTGAGGGGCATGTGGAAGAGAAAAGCTACTAGTCAACAACTTGTCAGTATGCCAACAGAGGAAGGTTTGGATGCATTGGGCAATCTTATTCTCATGGGATTCCTCCATGCTGCAAAACCTCTCTTTTTCTCTCACTTTTTGCTGTGATATTAATCTGCAAAGAGTTGACCTTGCTGCTTATTAACAAAAGCCTCAAAGTGGAAGCTTTACTAATTACAAACAGGTAGAAGTATTTAATATCATAATGACAAATGCTCTTCAGAATTTATCATAAGGACAGATATTATTCAGGCATGGACAAGAAAGCAGACAGATATGAGTGTATTAGAACTAATGAGTCTATAGTTAGCCTTCCTCTATGTCCTCGTTTTTGTACCAATAAATTTCATGCAGCATCCCACCACGAGTCTCATGAAGGTAATGACCATGCTCTTGGCTCAATCAACCAAAACATTCTGAAGGAGATAGAGGTTGCCTACATGAGGTGCACAGACCAGCATGACACGCTCACTGAGGTGGCATGTGGACGAGATTTTGTTTCTGGTCTCCAACGTCCCTGGCTCCATCATCTTCCTGTCGAGAAGAATCTCTTCAAGGCTTCAGTCTACCAAGGACTTCATGGTGGCCCTGCCAAAGAACAGACAGCTGAATGGATGCTGTATAGATTGTCAAAATGTCAGCTTTTTATTGATCAGGTCTTGATTGACAACAATTCCTCTGTTCAAGCGAAACGCTTCAGTCTGCATTCAACATTACGTTGCGCGAAAGCATCCAAGTTTACAGAAGTTTTTGTGACGGCATGGAAATCATGCTGAATTTATATTCCGAGCTGGAGAGATCCTTAATGAAGTTAACCCTTAACATCCTCAAGAAGGCTTGCATCCAAACACCAATTCTTTATTAATTCTATGAATGTTGCAGGAGAAGCAATGCAGGAAAGATTTTGGAGTACCCAGTTGTCAGAATTATCACCAGCAATCAAGTTTCAGAATTGGAGCAACAACTGCTCACACATGGAGGTTCAGCTGGAAGAGATGAAGGGGATCGAAACGAACTCCAGGAAGCTAAAGTCGTCGGCTTGAATGATCCCACGACCACTCTATTTCCACATATTAGAGACGACAGTAAGCACAGCGTGGCTCAACTTTGAAGAAGATGATCCACTCATCAGTTCTCAATTCTCTGTTAGGGAGTTGCCGGAACGTCCACAGATCTATTCCCAGAGCATTCATAATATTTGAAGAGGATCCCATAATGTTCATTTTACCACTCAAAACTAAAAGCTTTGCATCTTCAAGCCTTTTTGGAGGCAAAACTTCGAAGAAACATTTGATTGTGACCTGGAAGCAGCTTTAGTTGCCCTTTGAAATCTTCACTGCATCTGTACTGCTACTCAAAAGGTTAGATCATAGAGTCACTAATTTTCTTCTCATACTACTGTCTCATTTTTCTGACTTGTTCCGTGTCAATTGATCCCAGAAGAAATCCCACATTTTGCCATCAAGATGAGATTATAATCTCATATGCATAAGCAAGTACTTCAGATAAGAAGAATCTCTAGTATCATTAAGATCGTCACTCAAGTCATGAGCCTGAGGCCACCATCTCACGCTTCTAATTCTGAGGGCAACTTCTGTTTGGTACGTGTGCAATGCAATGAATCATATGGAATTAGTTGATTTCACAATGGTGCCAACTTCAACATGAAGTCCAACTCTATAAGTAGTGAATAAATCTTAATTGAATTATTATTACAGTCAAATCCACATTTCATCTACTAGCAATGCTAATTTACACAGGTTCAGACATTAGAAAGAAATGTCACACGGAAGGTCACCTTAAAACTAAGTAGAAAATAAAACATCAGCAAGAATATGTCGATGACATAACTTGAAATCTAAACTGACACCAAGGAGACTGGAACACACAAATCCATTCGCTGCTGCTCACTAACTGGCTCTCCCTATGATTTCCAAAGGTCCTACAACTAAAGAAACAACCATAAAACTTGCAACTAAGTCCTGGCCCTCTTATTACTGCATGCAGGGCACTTGTACTGTTTAATGTGCTCAGCCCTTGCAGGTGTGATTTTAACACACTTTCCATGGAACCATTTTTCGCAAATGTCACAGCAAATCCAGAATTCATCATTGGCATAGTTGTCTCCACAAGCACCACATAAGGTGTTTCCATGATCTTCCTCATCCTCCTCGTCCTCGCCTTGGCTTTCTTCCTCTTCCTTTGGTAGATGATTCTTTGTGGCCTTTATATGGGAATCTGGTTGTCGCGAAGGCTGGAGATTAAATGAGACTATTAAGACATCAAATCATAAAAGCAAAAAGTTATGGCATCTAACAATTGAAACTTACCTTTGATCCTGACTTATTATTCTTTCCACTGCTGGATTTTTCTTTTGGTTGTTTCTTGGTCATACCTGTGACAACTTCATAAATAGTTGGGAGATTGTTGATCATGGTAAAGAGACGCTTCCTGAAATTAGCATCACATACAACAGAAATTAGAGGGCTATTTACTTGAAGCTTTAATATAAAATCAAACAAAAAACTCAGTACAATATTTTTTTTTTGAGAAGAAAAAGGATGACCACCAGATTTGTGGTTGTCATCCAAATATATATATATACTGTGAAAAGATGTACAAATGTAATGAGCAAGAAGGGGATAAAAAGAGGACCCCAACCTAACCAAAACCCCACTCCCTTATAAGATAGGAGATGTGGTGTACAACACGCTAAGGCTGGCAACTCTCCCCACAAAAAATGATCCGGTTGCGCTGCAGCCAAATAGCCCAAGCACCGGCCACAAAAGTCGCCAATGGCACTCTCCAACACTGCCTCTGACGAATGAGGCCCCGGAGAGTCTGCCACATGTTCTCAAGGTCTGAAGCAGCAATGCTCGTCTGCTGCCGGATACTCCGAGATGTCGCACAGTCGATAAAAAGGTGAGGTATGTCCTCCATTGCCGGCCTGCATAGAACGCACGATGTGTCACCGTTTGGTGCCCATATCGCCCTGTAGCTCCTGGTGAGGAGGCGGCCGCGCCGCAGAAGCCAAGCAAAAATCTTGACCTTCAGCAGAATACGGGTCCGCCAAATAAGTCTACAGTCAGTCATGAAATCCTCTGGCAGAGTGGTAGTGGGGAGGAAGCAGATGTAAAGACTCTGGGTGGAGAAGGACTCCGACAGCCAAACCCAACCGTCCATCCTGGACCGGTCCGGGCGTAGGCCTGTCAAACGCTGCTGAAGTGCAAGAAACTCCGTGAAGCGCTGGTCAAATAGGTGCGATCTGAAACCAGGAGACCAAGCGGCAAATCCCATCCCCCCCTCCTCCGTCCAAATCTCCGCTACTGTGGCCTCGAGAGATGTCGTCAGGGCCCAGAGGCGGGAAAAAGCCTCCGCGAGGGAGCCCCCAAGGGACCAAGTATGCTGCCAAAAGGAGAAGTTCTCCCCCGAGCCAAAGGAAGAAACCATGAGAGGGCGAATCCACGGGGCCGTAGCCGCAACTCCCCGCCAAAAGGATGAAGCTCCACGAGATAGAATGGTCCTCGACTCCCAAGATAGATCCCGTCCATAGTAGGTAAAGAAGACCGTACGCCAAAAACAGTCCTCGGACCCCATAATCCATCTGGACCACCGAGCTAGGAGAGCCCGGTTGGCGCACCGGAGGTCCCGGACCCCCAAGCCTCCCTGTGAAGTCGGTCGGCAAATGCTGGCCCAATCGACAAGGTGAACTCCGCGATGCTCAAGCTCATGGCCTTGCCAAAAAAAAATTGCTCCTGAGCAAGTCCAATCGTCTGAGCACTAGAGCCGGCAGAGGGAGAACTGACATATAGTATGTCGGAAGCGCCAACCTGATCGTAAGAGGATAAAACGTCCTTCGCATGAGAGAAGACGTGAACTCCAACCGTGAAGTCTGTGCTCCATGCACTCAATGACTGGAGTCCACCCCCTGGAGGTGACGTGGCGGTCGCTGAGTGGGAGTCCCAAGTAGGTGATCGGGAGGGAGCTGATCGGGGTGTGGAGCTGAGCCGCACATCGCTCGGCCTCCTCAGTAACCATGCCAAAGGGGATGAATGAGGACTTGGCATGGTTGATCTGAAGGCCGGTCGTCACGCCAAAAAGATCGATGAGAATCGCGAGTCGACGAGCCTCCTACTCCGAGCCCTCAATAAAAAAGACAGTGTCATCCGCATACTGAAGGAGGGACACGAGGCTCCTGGCAAAACCTCTGAAAAGTCCCGCCTCGCAAGAGGCCTGTGTGCACCTGGCGAGTGCGTCCACACCTAGTACGAACAACATGGGGGCTAGGGGACAGCCTTGTCGAACCCCTCTATGTGGCTGGACCCAATCCCCTGCACGTACTCCATTGACCAAAACCGAGAAAGAAGCGAAGGTAATACATCGCTTCATCCAGGCGATCCAGGTCGCAAAAAATCCACAGATATGTAGGGCATGCCATAAGAAGGACCAAGATATTGTATCATAGGCTTTGGAGAAATCGACCTTCCATAATTCAACTCCCACTATTTATATATAACTATGGGCAAAATTGTTTTAGAAAGGAGAAAAAGATGATTGCATAACCTAAGTAGTCATCCATTTGCATTAAATGTAATGCCGAAGTAAGCTGCACAAGACACCGTAAATCAAATATACCAACATCTGCCATTAAATGGTAGATGAATTTGTTAAACTGCTATTTACAGAAACGAGTGATATAATTTAAGATAAATTGAAAAAGTGCATTTACACTTATGTACTCTAAATGTTTAACCAGACCCCAATTTTGAATGTACCCAGTCTAGTTATGAAGCAGAAATGATATAATTTAAGATAAAATGAAAAAGTGCATTTACACTTATGTACTCTAAATGTTAACAAAGCCTTATCCCACTAGGTGGAATCGGCTAATTATTCGTTGATCCATGTTCATAAGATTCGACAGGATTTTACGCTGGCTGTCGGAGCCTAACACAACCCTCCTCCTTTATCCGGACTTGGGACCGGCTATAAAATATAGGCACACCAATACAGTAAATTCAGATGTGAATATGAAAAATTTAGAGTACAGGAACTGATCATGGTAAGGCAATACCATATGAGAAGTACAATCCAAAATCTAATTTTCAGAAAAGAGCTAAAGGGACAGGAATGCATGGATGAAGGTTACAGGTTGCAGAAAGGTGTGAAAATGCCGGTTGACTTACTGACTGGTTTGTGGCCCAGCGTTCATAATAGTGTGTATACCTCTCAAGAGAATTTTTAGCCATTTCTCTCCTCCTTTCAGATTCCTCTCTAAATGTTTAACCAGACCCCAATTTTGAATGTTCAGTCTAGTTATGGAGCAGAAATGATATGAGACCTCACTTTCGGATGTTCCCAGTCTAGTTATGCAGCAGAAATGATGTGACAATCTATTAGAAAATTTGCATAATGGAGACAAGATTTTTCATGCATCTTATAGGGACTCAAAGCATGAAAATTTAAATTACTCTTCAAGCAATATCTATCTCTAGTTTAGGTATCTGAAAAATATTGTTGCCTGACATGATAGTATCAACATTGCAAAAAAAGAAACTTTACAGGGTAAGTGGTCATGTCAATTGAGCTCCATGGCGGCTCTCTGAGTCAGAAAAAGAAAACTGTGCTACATGCTATGAGGATTTATAAAGAAAATAGTTAATTTGGAGATACAACCAAGAGCTTTTACTCATCAAGGAGCAGTGAACAAACAAAATCAAAATCAAAACATCGACATCACTGCAAACCAAAAGCAATATGGTAGCTAGAAACTTCCACTACATGGATCTCATCAGAAGCCATAAACTATATATCTGGTAAACCAGATTAGTCTCAACATTTTACTTAAGTCTCTGAAATAAATTTAACTAAGACCAAAAATAGTTTGCACCAAATGTTGCAACATATTAATTCACTACATCACAATGAAAATTTCATAGAGCAATTTAAGTTATTTGTCCATAAACTTTCACCTGAGTTGTGGATGAAAAAAAAGGCTTGCAAGTGCCCAAATAATTGATAGCTTTCAGGAGTCCAAAAATCAATGCTGCTTAACAGTTTATATGATACAAAGAAATGGTAGTTGACAGTCCAAATCATCAGGCAACTACATTTTGCGAAACCATGCAGATTAAACTACTTTGGTAAGAAAATCAAAGGCATCAATTAAACATTAACACAAACAAAAAAAGTGCAATCCAAGCAAATGAAGGCAAGAAGACTTGGTCTCGTACCAAAAATGATAAATAGCAAGATGGAACTCTGAATATGCTATAAGCAAATGAAAAGGGCTAAGTATCTTGTATACAAGCAATAAGAAAGTCATGGCTAAAAGCATAAAAGGTGTAAACGAGGTACAATACCATCAAAATGAGGACTAAGAACAAGGTGGGAACTACCTTGATTCTTTATCAAAGCTAAAACGTGCTCCAAAGTAGAAGGCAACAGCTAACAGCCATGCATCACTATGAACAGCAACTAGTGACAACCAATCCTTCTCATCCATTCCATCACGTGCAAAATTTATCCCTAGCGCTGGTTCAGGAAGTTCAGGAGGAACTTCTTCAGCTGGCAAATTCACTTCCCATGTCTCATTAGGCAGTCCATACAAGCACAAGTTTTCCTTTTCTGCAGAGGAAAATCACATTATTTAATCATGGCATAAAAAAAACCATTATAGGTACAAGTAAAAATTGATGTGACATAATACATGTAATAATTTTGCGCACTACAAGTTACTCAAGACTTCGTATAAATTATCTGTCAATCCAAGTGAAATCCAATACATATTCAAAGCTCATATGTGCATATCAATCTTTGCTTAATCAGCAATAAAAATCATCAACGCTCTAGAACAATGATAATTTAAACGGAAATTATAAGGTATTAAGAAAAAAAGAGATCGTGCTGACAAGAACAGGACCTATGCAGTCCCATCACATAACAAGACCCTTTTAAGAAAAGTGACAACGACCATTACAAGAAACTGAGGCTAGAACGCACGAAAGAATCTGAAACCACAATACGTTAAACTATTACAACCTAGAAAATCAGGAAACAATATACGCCATCTAACAACAACCCTATTTCACAAAATTACTATCCGAGCATCAGAAATTTAGTCAATACGATCTAAAGAAGTAAAGAAGCTCATAAAAAAAAAATTCTCACAAAAAAGAAGTAAAGAATTAAATCAAAAACATCAAAGGGATAACATAGTTTATTCTTCTTTTATATTGTCCACCTGCACCAAATGGACAACCGAATGAAAATAGTCAACGACCTTCTAAACATCAGAAAAAAAAAACTGACACAGAACACCGAGGCAAAACGTCAACGCATCAAATGAACTGAAACCAAAGAAAAAATACGAAACAGATAACTCACCGGGATCGCATTGCTTGAAGAACTTATCGACATCTGCGACATAAAAGTAAAACGAAACAAAAAGTTAAGAAACATCTTGCCCTAACATACACCGAACGGTGAAATCGACAACAGGAAGCAACTAAATGCTGAAGATTTCGCGTACCGGTGGTGAGAGCTTTGATCATGCCAGCTCTTCGGCCTCTGAAATCCCTGAAGACCTCTTCCGGCGTCCTGGGGTTGTAATTCCCAGCTCCCGTTTCCATCTCGCGACCTCCTGCGCTCTCCAATGGCCGTAGAGGATACGGGAGCTCACGACCGGGACTTGGACAGGGACGAGAAGGGACCGGAAGATTGGTAGGGTTCGGGGTTCTGGGGAGTTGAAATCGCTGAAAGGAGAGCAGGAGAAGAAGAGTTTGGAACCAGAGGAAAGAGAAAGGGGAGGCTTTTAAAGGGTTTTCGCTCCAAATTTGGGATCGATGGGTCAAATAAAATGAGCGGATTAATTTGAGATTGCTTGCGAAGAGGTACGCTCACCGACCGTAACCATGACCCAGTACCGTTACGGATCGAATAAAAGGATTTGTCACACGATTAGTTTGTTTTTGCTAAAACTGCATTTGGTTTATTATTTCAATATTGCGATCATAATAATAGGATTCCTCGCATGTACTTGTGGGAACTATGACTTATCAACTTTCTAAAATTACTCTATCACTTTTTTTATAAGAATACGAGTTTGGAAATACTTTTTACTGTTAGTTATGCAAATGATACAAATTACTTGAGATGATGTGTAGGTTGAGACTGGGATCAAGAAGCCAATGAGAAATCCGCTACCAAGAGCGGACTAAATTAATAGTTGATACATACAAATGGTGGGGGGCGCCCATTTTTTTCATACTTTTATCATACTTTTACGAAATGGAGTCTGCCTTTTTACTGTTATTCATTTAAAAATGTTATAAAATATTTATTTAATAAAATGTTTTAATAAGAAGAATCAGCACTGTAATGTTAAAGTTTTTTAAGAGCAAAGTGAGAAAACAAAATTGATCTTTTATAACTTGATTTGTTTAACTAAAGACTCTCTCTCTTATGTTGACAATTATCGTCTCACAATTTTATCCGCATGTATTATTTTTATGGATTATTTCCTCAAACCACTCCTAAACTATTATCATTTTTCAAATCTAATCCCAAACTACCTCATTTTTTGAATCCTTAAACTATCATAATTTTTTAAATTTAATACTTTCATCCAATTTTATCGACTTCTCGATTATCTTTAATTATTTACATTTGTAAAAAAGTCTATTATATCCTATTGCAAGTGTTAGTCAGTTTTTATTATAATAATATACAATAAAAAAGACTCCCCAGGGAGAAAGAGGGGGAGCAATATTTTTAAAATCGAACCGAACCGGCCGGTGCGACCGGTTCAATCACGAACCGATCGTTGGTCCGGTCCGGATTAATATCAAAATCCATTTTTGAAAAAAAAACGGGATGAACCGGTTCGACCCGGGCAAAATCAGGTTGAATCGGAAAACCGGTTCAAACCGGTTTTTTTCAAATCAATAAAATTTGTTGTTATATGAAAAAAAATTATAAAATAAGGAAGGTATAATAATGATATAAATGTGAAAAAATTAGAAAGTATAAGATATTAGGAAATAGAGTAAATTATGATGTATGAAATATAAAAGGAAATTATATTTCAAATTTGTGGGTAAAAATAAAGGTGAAAGAAAGATTAGAAAGTATAAAAATTAGGAAAGTAATAATCAGGAAGTTAAATTTGAAATTAATGAATAAAAAAGGAAAGAAAATAAATATATAAACAAAAAATATTTACAAAATTCTACAGTAAATATTTTAACAATAAGAAAATTATTTCATTAAATTATTATAATAAATATATGCTTAAATTTTGCATGATTATTATTAGAACATGGGGTGAAAGTTTTTTAATATTAATTAAAATACAAAATATGTATGGTTGACTATATGTAATGTCGAGATATTTTGTCATCCCTTTATTTATTTGTCTGAGTTCTAAGTTCTTTGAATGAAAATAGGTTAAATATAATTAATAAATTTTGAAGTTGATGATTTTAAAAAATATGAATATAATTAATTAGGAAAATGGAAAATGAAAACTTCTTTCTTTTGTTCAGCAAATGTTATTATGAATTATATTTACAAGTAATTTAGGTGTGATCGATTCATGATTATTTACATGTAAAAATATGAAATATAAGTTCTAAGTTCCAACCTTTTTTTTATTCTACGTGTTATTTACATGTAAAATAATTTATTTAATATTTTATATTTTAGGTATAGTATAGTTTTTTTAAAAAAATCTAAATATTATTATTTTAATAAAAATCCGATTCAATTCAGTCAAACTCGATTGAACCGATCTGATGTCCGATCCGATTTTAAAAACATTAGAGGGAGCTCCCCTAAACCCTCTGACGGCGAACCTGCTAGAGGGGAGTCGCCCCGTTAACACGAAGCCATCATTTTTTTATTTTTTTTATTATATATTATTTTAAGAAAAATATAATAACACTTGCAATACAACAATAACAACAAAACATTATCCCACTAGGTGGATCGACTACATGGATCAATAATAATAGTATAATAAACTTTTTACAAATACGAAAAATAAAAAAATAACCAAAAAAATTAACAGAATTAAACGAAAAGAAAAATCATAATAATTTAAGAATTCAAAAGATGAAATTCGTAATTTAAAATTAGATTAAAAAATCATAATAATTTAAGAATGATTTAAAAAAATAATCCTATTTTTAAAGCACGCGCCCGGAGGCGGGGGATGAATGGGCTACTCCGATAACAGTTCCCTTCACATACTTCAAAACCTACAGAGGGACACCCGGACAGAGACACAAGAAGGTACACTCGATTGACTGTAACATGCAGTTAATTGCATAAAATGTTACAAAGAATTAAATCTCCCTCCTTACACTCTAAAGAATCACTTTGCATACTCCAAATAACGCTGACTGTTGAGGAAAGCATAGAAAATCCAAATAGCTACAACTGAATAATTGCTCAAATCTTGGAGAAAATGGAGGTCGCAAAGAATTTAAACCAATTAATAAGATCTGTCCACTTCCAGCAGAGGCGCCAAAAAGATCTGTACCTGAGTGCGCCTTACAAGAACAGAAAAAATGATGAATCATACCCTTCATGTCATGCGAAGAAAAAACTTGTTGCCATCTCTGCATTTCTGTCATCCATGCCTGAGATCGATGTCTTATGATTCATAAGATGGAGGATTTTCCCGTTGTGGTTAAAATGAAGGTTCTAACTCCGTCTATATTTTATAGCCGGTCCCAAGCCCGGATAAAGGAAGAGGGTTGTGTTAGGCCCCGACAGCCAGCATAAAATCCTGTCGAATCTTATGAACATGAATCAACGAATATATTGTGTTAATGCTAGGTCGTTACCCGTAAGTAACGCGTTGTACAGCTCGGGTACAGTGATAATGACGTCGTATGATCCATGTAGCCGACCCCACCTAGTGGGATAAGGCTTTGTTGTTGTTGGTTAAAATGAAGGTTCTAACCCCCTATCCATTTGACCCCTGAAAAATTGAAGTTAATAACTCAGTTCTTCATGCACCTATTGTTATTAGGCGCGGCAAACAAAAACCTCCTGCTATCATATCAATAGCAGAACCAAAAGACACCAACAGCACCTCACATGCTTTAGCACAGAACTTGCTTGCTGAAATCAACAAAAAGTAATATCAAACAAAAAATTCAGTAAAAGAGTCAATTAAGGCAAATGCATGATTTGACATGAAGGAACAAAGAGCCTTGTATTAAAAATGAAAGCAGGTTAAGACACATCAAATAACTGATTAACACCTTAGCTCTTGGCATGGAAAATTGATGCTACAATTCAAGAGCTGGGGCGCTTGAAGTTTCTTGATCAATAGACCAAGTTGATAATTGCATTAATGTATGAGAACAAGTATAATATAATGACAGTCATCCAACTTTACATCGTACCTAACATGACCATCAAGCTTTATTATATAACTCAAAGCTCGTCCTCCAAAGCTGTGGCGAGCAGAGGAGAGAGGAGGGAGCTACTGCACCCCCTCCTTCAAATCGTGTGGGGGGCGGCAGCTCCTTTTTCTTGTTTTTCATTTTTTTATGGTTTTCTCTCATTATCTTTTTAAGTTTATGTGGAGAAGAAATAAAATGCTGACGTGAGTGTTGTCAACAGCTTAACCAGTAAACAGTTGATCAACGATTAAGATGGTCACAGATGTAAGACTGAAAGTTTGATAGCCTGAGTTACAAAATAAAATTTGGTACCGAATTGAGAAAGAGTGTAAAGGTGGATGGATGTTTCAAAAATTACAAATGATCAAACATACATGGTATGTAATTTTCTCGGTACAATTATTTCTTACCCAGGAAAGATTTTCTGCAGAAGACATTGCAACACTACATACATGAAGAGAATGAGTACACTCTAGTACTATAATTTTCTCTAAGATGCAATAAGCTAAATTTCTTCCTGCATGAGATGCATAAAGTCAATTATGCAGGACAGATTAATTTATGGACCATCTTGATGTATTGAGGTATTTTAGGTCCTAATCAATTCAAAAGTTTTATAAATTTTTTATTTTCCTTTTAATATCTGTTTTAGGTTTCCTTTTATCACTTATGTCCTAACCTGCAGCCTTTAATTTAGGGTTTTAATAATTTCTTTACAATTCGAGTTTAGTACTCCCAAAATCCTTGGATAGTTATAATAGAATCAGGCTTTGATGACCGAAAATTATTCACTTCAGTTATTTTCTTAAGCGGATAACCTAACTAGGTTCATGAGTATGTAACTATGTATAATCCAGTAGATCTCCATCAGCCATTTAATTTCTTAGTTGATCGTTCCTATATAGAACTCCTACAGTTGCAACAACATCAAAGTGCTGTGTCTCAGTGATCACAAGATATATTTCTTCATACAACATTTTCTTTACATTATTACATTTCCTAGTCTACCTGGTGTTTATTGCATGTAAGGTCACTCTTGTTTACACAATTATCTGACAAGAAAGGTCTAAAAGACCTGATCTTCCTTGACGTAAAAGTGTTCAATGTTTGTTTAAGCTAACTAAAGAAAATTGTGAGACTGACTTTTTCATTTCCAATAAACATCCTACTACATGAGAATTATACAAAAAGTTATCAGTCTAATAGCAACTAAAGAAAAATCATGCAATACTCAATTCTTCTTTAACATATCCATATCCATTACTGTCTCTCATTATTGTATGGATTTGCTATGCCAAATTTCTTGTTTTTTCTCAATTCTGGATAACTTCTATCCAGGATATATTTTTGTATCTATGACATTCTTTTTTTAGAGAGAGGTATGACAGTTTTTCAAGACAAATTAAGTAGACAACTTTATTATTATAACGGAAAAAGCATCTAGATCATAGAATTCCTGATGCCAACATTGATAACTAGTTCAGCTCACCAGAACCAACCAATTTAATATTTCCAATACAGCTATGTCTTGAGTAACGTGAGTAATGCCATGACAAAAGAACAACCTTCATATGCGCCATAAGATGACTTCGCATAATACCTGCAACAATGAAAGAAAGAGAAAAAATAAGACAACATTAAGACCAGCAATAGAAAGATCTATGTTATAAGAATGGATTTATGAATCTTCAGCTCGAAGGATGCTAAAACACATTTGACAAGAAAGATGCATGTCACACAGGTACAAACTCCCAACTTTCCTGTTGGTGTCAATTCACAACTATATGTCAAGAAAGTAATTTCCACCGCCAAAGAGATAAGAAGTTTACGCACCAAATATTATCATTAAAGCTGTCAATTATGACAACGAAGAAACTTCACGATTATCAAAGTAATAGGATTATTAGTTCAGGAACAAACTAATATGCTTGCATCAAACTCAATAGCAAGATTACATCTAACAGTGTAATCTTACTTTTTCCTGCAGGGACATCTAAGACCACAACACACTTATCTACAATCTGAATGGAAATGGAATAAATAATGTCAAATGGATAAAAAACAAGGAGAAAAGTGGAAACTATGATTTCACAAAAGTAAACAGAGAATTAAAAAATGCACAGGATATAATACTGATTTATGAACAAACCTGAAAATGCAAATGCTGGAAAAATCATAAGTCCTCAATAAATGATAGTATGCATGAACATTAAGATCACTCATAGAACATTCTTTCCTTATAATTTAGAAGGTCTGGTAAAAGTTAATTTACATACACCATGAACTTTAATATGTTAGAAACTATTTGTTTTACCCCTTGAGAGGGTTATTTGCTTCTTCAATAAGAAAATTCTATAAACCATAAAAACTTTCCACTTACAAGATTTGTACCCTTTTTGTCCCTTCGCCAGTCAGTTGTTCAGAAAAGCAGACTAGGATTAGAGATTGACCAATGATGTGAAACAGTGAGAAACATATCGAAATCACCTGAAAATAGTTGTCAGAAAGAACAATTATGAGAAGTATTATAAGGGAGGTTCAAGAAAAAAATTATTATCGAGTTTAATTGCTTTCAGCAATTTCACAGTTAACTTCATCAATATCGGTCACCACATACCATCACGCAAATTTGCTCGTGGACTTTTTAATAGAATGTTTTTTTAAGGTAACTTTTTAATAAAATGTTAAAAGACTAATACAAAATATAGCAGACAGAACTACCATGGTAACCATATACAATGCATTTCCTGATCACATATACAAGCTGATCTAATAACAAAATTTGGACTTTCCAAGAATTACAAATCAGGATCACTGTATCACAATCTTCAGAAATCAATTTAAACATGTTTTAGGAGAAAGAAAATGTATAAACTTTGTCAAGCTGGAAGATTTACTAAACCTGGTCCCCTTAAAAAACAGACCCATCTTTGCAGCAAAAACTTCAGTGAAGGCCTTCTGCAATGCTCCTTTGGCAACTTTATATATAACACCAGATGTAGCCCCTTCTTCTGCGAATCTAATGGCATCACGACAGAGATCATTGCATCTCCAAGTCAATATTTTCTGACAATTATGTTGAGCCACACCATGATTTTCAAAAGTCAATGTATTATTCTTTGCATTCCGGGACCACCTTCTCAAAATATAATTGTCTGAAAGTTTAGGAACCCCAACAACTAAAAAAACTTTTAGCACGTGTCTGCATAAAACACCTGAGAACTCAAACATGAAGCAGCTACAGTTCACACTCTCTTCAGAAATATTATGTGTTACTTCATATGCTTCAGTGGCATTGTCTTCTCTTGTCACTCGATACTTGGTAGCCACACCATCCTCAATCTTTTCCATTAAGTAACCAGCTGACTTTGTGAGTTCCTCCTGGAATAAATCGAATATTGCTTTTGTGTAAATTTCTGATGCTTGTTTCTCCATTGGAGATGATGTTTTCAGGACAGGTCTAGTGTGGAATAAGGCAAAGTCAGCTTGGACTTCCTTCTCATATTGCCCTGCCATGGCTTTATCAAACTGAGTAACTAGGTCACGCAACGTGGTGGTTGTAATGGAGTGTCTCTGAAAGAACTTGTGCATTGTTTCCAATTTCGGTGCTCCAGAGAATTCCCCAAAAAATGAACCTCTAAGAAACAACGGCACCCATTTTTGACGTGTGTGATATAAAGATTGCAACCACATATTATCTGCCAAGTTGTATCTATTAATTAGCGACATCCAACTTAAATCAAAATCTTGAATGTTGCTTGATTCATTCACACACATCTTAAACTCAGACTTGAAGGCTGAATGTGTGGAGTAAACACCAGAAAGTTTATCCTTGCACTTATGAAAGACATCCCTCTTGCAGAACCGATGTCGTGCATCTGGGAGCACTCTGAGTGCAGCCCTTTCCAAAACCTCATCATAGGCCGTAACAAAAGACACAGGCTGATGTCCACTCATCAGAGTGAGCCATGTCTCAAAAAGCCAAACAAATGATGCCTCACTCTCATCTGTCATAAAAGCACAGCCAAAAGTAATAAGCTGCATATGATGGTTCAACCCGGTAAAAGTGGCGAATGGTACAACTCTCTTATTCTTCTTGCAAGTCATGTCAAAGACAACAACATCTCGGAAGTAGCTGTATGACATCCTTGCTCTTGCATCAGCCCAGAATACATTAGAGACACAGTTATTGCGATCAACTTGTATTGCATAAAAGAATGCAGGGTTGTCTGCCTGCATTCGCTTAAAGTGCTCTAAAAGACTTTGAGCCACACCACCGCCAGGCCCCAATCCGTTCTGTTGTTGCTGCTCCAAGGCAGGACTGACAACTACTTCCCAGGGTTTCTTAGTGAGCTTCTTCTGCACAGCAGGTGACAATTTGGGTTCAATCCCAAGCCCATGGCAATGCTCAAGAACACACCTTGATATGGCCCAGCGGCCATTCTCACGGCGGTTGACCTGAAGCATGGCCTTGCAGCCCTCTCTAGAAGAAGCCCGGTTGCGGCGTTTCTTCGTCAGGTCAAAGGGATCCTTTTTTGTGGGCCTGCCCTGCTTCGAGCACACGAACCGCCGCATGATGACTGTATCATCTACCCGAGAGGTGAAAGACTTGCTGTTGCGTATTCGAAAACCAAGACGCTCGGCGTATGCAGAGTAGAAGGCTCTGGCCGCTTCAGGCGAGTCGAACTCCATGCCCAAAGCAGGCTCATTTGCGTCGGCGGACGGCAGCAGCGGCAGTGATGCGGACGCTTCCAGGCCTCCGGAGGCCATTAGTTCACCATCATCACCGGGCACGCCGCCCGAGCCGGACGGCACAGAGAGGAGCACGTCTGCGGCGGAATCGTCGGAGAGATGCTCGACCGTGATCTCCTGGCCGAGATCGCAGTCCTGAGATTGAATCGGGATTAACGGTTCGATTCCCCCGTCGTCAGGATTATCGAACTCCATGGAATGATTCAGGCTCGTAATCCCATCCATCAATCCACCAAAAGAGAAAAAAAAAAAGAAACACCGTTGTTCAACCAAATTGGATCCTGAAACCCTCGAATCCGAAAACAAAAAGAAAAATCCAGAACAAAAAAAGAACGAAATTGGGAAAGAACATGAACTTCTGAGACTTCTTCCTCGGAACTCAGGTCGAATCTGTCGGCGGTCTTCCGGCCGGAGGTACAATTTGAGGGGGACGGGATCGGAACCCTAACTCGCGATCTGCGGGAGCGGAGGTGGCCTGGGCGGCGCGGCGATGGAGCTCGTCCCGTGATCCGCCGCTTAGAGTTTAACTAAACAGATCCCAAACTCAGGTGGGAATTTTGAACCGTCCGATTGAATTCGTATAGTCTGAGATGCGAGTGTGGTGGGATGGCGTGCGTCATTCGTTGGTGAGTTTTGTGGACAAACGGTTGAACGGTCCAGATTTCATGACGCCAATGAGAGGTTCGTTTACTGTCACAGAAGTGCGAGTGTTAAAACTAAAATAATATATATATATATATATTAAATTAATGTACCTACAAAGCGTCGTCCGCTTTGTAGGAATGTTAAGCGCATCTCAATCGTTGATCCACTCATCAATGAATCTGATTAAAAATGATTAAACCTCATGATTTAAAAATATGAATTATCTCAATCGTTGATCGGTTGATATGCGCTCAACATCCCTACAAAGCAGAAGATGCAAAGTACATTAATCTCATATATATATATATATATATATATATATATATATATACACGCGCGCAGGATACAATGTACCTGCTGAGCACCTATTATCAGCATACATGCTAAGCACATTTGAGACGTCCAATATGAAATCGACGGCCGTGGATATAAGTGGATGAGGCATGTGATCGTGGTCGTTCGTTTTTTATCAGCGGCCCAGATGCGTCATGATAATGATAGGAGGCGTTATCACTGGAGTGTCTCCGGCGCGTAGAGCTGGTCCACGAGGAGGGCAGCGCAGGCGATCGCGACGGCAGATTGTGGAGGCGAGTCCGGCGGCGACACCGCTGGTCCAGCGAGGAACAGATCGTGTAGCGAGGAGGGAAGTGCAGGCACCCGCGATGGCGAATTGTGGAGTGAGTCCGGCAGCGACACCGCTGGTCCGACGAGTAACCGATCGTGTAGTGAGGAAGACAGCGCAGGCACCCGCGACGGCGAATTGTGGAGCGAGTTCGGCAGTACAGGCACCCGCGACGGCGGATTGTGGAGCGAGTCCGACAGCGACACCGCTGGTCTGGCGAGGAACGGATCGTGTAGCGAGGAGGGCAGAGCAGGCACCCGCGATGGCGGATTGTGGAGCGAGTTCGGCAGCGCAAGCACCCACGACCAAGCGGATCGTGGAGCGAGTCCGGCAACACAGGCACCGGCGACCAAACGAATCGAGGTGCGGATGCATTCTTGTTATTTTTTTTTCTTGGATCCAGGTTAGAGTTAGGGTAGATTTAGCATCAGATTTTTCTTCTTAAACGCTCCTGAAACAGCATTTTTCTTCTTAAGCGCAGACACCAACGACCAAACGGATCCAGGTGCGGATGCATGCTTGTTGGTTTTTTTTCTTGGATCTAGGTTAGAGTTAGGGTACATTTCGCATCAGATTTTTCTTCTTAAACGATCCTGAAACCAGCATTATGCAAGATATAAACTAGCATTTTTCTTCTTATCGGATTTTGCTTCATGTTCCAACAAATTGTGCTAATATATTCTAGAGCAAAATTGTGGTACTCTTTGATATTAATGCTTTTTTCTTTAGGAAGTACCTCATGTCTTCTGTTGATAATAATGAATCAAATGCATCTCCTACAATTTTTGAAGAACACATTGAAGGACTTGAAACTGCAAAAGAATAGTAAGATGTAATAATGTTTATATTATAATTTTAGTGACATTCTATAAAATAATTTTTATGTCAAATATTTATTTTTCAGCAATGAAATCCTAGAAGAAGACAATATTGATAATGAGGAAGTTAGTAAACCATTTGTTGGCGTGAAGTTTGATACAGAAGATGACGTTTACAATTTTTACAATGCATATGCTAAATCAGTTGGATTTTCTGTGCAAAAAGATTATGTTTATAAATCTAGGAAAACAAAGATGTCCATTGGTAGATTGCTTGTATGCCATAAAGAAGGCAAAAAAGATGTCAAGTTCAACCACACTTTACAAAATGATGTGAAAAGAAGACGAGATATTAGAGAGAATTGTGATGCCTTATTACTAGCTAATGTTGCAAGTGATGACAAGTGCTTGCTTCACAATTTGATGCTAGCAGATTACCCTCTCACAATAAATTATTGACCCCTATAAAGGAAGCAATGAGAGATTTCAAAAATGCAAGGGTTGGACCTTCTAAAATTGCCAAGTATCTTAAAATGTCTGGAGAGACATTTGTAACACCTCAGCAATGTATAGATTATATGAGGGCATTACGGAAAAATAATATAGGAGGGGAATTAATGACTGTGTTAAACTATTTTCAAAAGAAAATAGTTGAAGATGAGAACTTTTTTTTAGAATGGTGGTGGATGAAAATGATGTTGGTAAGAGTTTCTTTTGGGCCGATAGTAGATCCCAAGATAATTATATGACATTCGGTGACGTTATTATTTTTTATACAACATATCGCACTAACAAATTGAAGATGCCTTTTGCACCGTTTACGAGAGTTAACCATCACAGGCAATCAACATTACTTGTTGTGCATTGCTAGCTGATGAGACCGAAAATATATTTACTTGGTTATTTCAAACTTGGTTAGAATGTATGCATGGAAAGCAACCTATTTGTGTCATCACTGATCAAGATATTGCAATGGGAATGCCATCCGCAAAGTGCTTCCTAAAGCTAGACATATTGTCACGGACGTGCTCCACAAATATCATTTCAACATAATCTCACTTTTAATGAGCATTTTAAGTAAGTTTAGATGCTTATATAGTCATGGTTGCATGTAGCAATTAACCATTGGATTAAAGTATAATCAAAATTAAATTATCGATAAGCATTATAAAAAAATTATATAAGATTATTAAGAATAAATTATAATAATTGTAAATATTATAATAAACATATTTAATTATGATTAACTAATGTTAATTAGAAGTTTAACACTAATTTTTAACCAAATAATATGATTGGACCTTCATTTCAACCAATAGGGTTTCAAGCAGCTGAAGCAGGCAGCTCACCAGCTGCTTAGAAAACGATTTTTCCAAACCGTCATTTGGCGTGTTAAAATTCTGTAAAAAATATATAAATCATTTATTCGTATTATCTAAAAGCTGAAAAATTTTCAAGACCAGATCAGTTGCCGAACAGCCTGAAGAAATTCGACAAGTTTGCTGGGTTAGGATGAATCTGCGGATCCGAAATTGACCTACAACTTCATAAGATCATATCTTCGTGAGTAGTTCTTAATAAATCCTGAAAATTTGCATGATTCATCTTCCCGATGTTAGCTTTCCATGGCCACAAGAATCATACAAAACGAACTTCTGTAGAGGAAGTTATGAACCGAGAACCGTAGGTAGCTCACTCTGTCCCAAGTCAGAGACATGTCCGCCTTGTAGATTAGGGTATGATTAGGGTAAATAGAATTAGGATTTGAAATTTATGCATGTTAAGGTATACTTCACAAGGGTTTGATGAGAAGTGGAAGCATCCAATTTGGATGTATAGAGGCAGAGAAATGAATTTTTCATTTCATAGCGAGTCTTGTGTCAGATTCCAGGACATTAACAGATTGCGACCTGAATTAACTATTTTTGTTATAAGTCTATATAGCGAGTTAAATTCTCTAATTTTTATGACAAAATACTAATGAAGTATAGTTTTCAGAAAAATTATGCCCTAGTTAAATGGACAAGTACGAAGAAATATATAAATCAATATTTCAGTGACACACAGTCTGTCAGGATACAAACCCTAAGTCAGATTGCTTGGGATGTCCTAACTTACTCACTTGGAATTTGATAATGATATTTGGGGATTTGAAACCTTAGTATGTCTAGTTTCTAATTAATTCAAAATCATAAGATTTGCCTATGTGATTAAGAAGTTATGAATTATTGATTGACAGACACTCAGTTTGAAACCCTGAAACAGTACCTAGTTAAGCTTTAGAGAATTAAAAAGTTTTAAGTGTGGAATAACTTATAAATATAAATGTCTGAAATTAGAAATTAGTATTAGAGGAGGTTATATACATTTTAGGATGCATAAGCATTCATACATCATGAGCATGCATTGCATATTACCTTACTAGTGATTGGGAAGTAAGAAGACATTATTGTTTGTAGGAAAACCTCAAGTTGCAAGTGAAAGGGAGAAAATTTAATAAACCTCTTTGAAGTGATAAAGTACAAGGTGAGTGGGTAAATTTACAACATAGCAAAATGTTATATGTTAGTTTTATTATTTATGATATTATTTCAAGCAAAGATTATTAGTATTATTATTGTTGAAACATATCTTGAACTATGAAAAATATTTATGATATGTTTCAATGATTTTATATGAGATGGAACGACATTTTACATGAAAATGTTTTCAGGGAACAATGCTTGTGAAGTTAAAATAAGTTTTCTTTGATAATGATATGATATTATGATTTGTGTATTTTGATATTGTTAAACTCCGTGTGTTCATTAGCCATGCTATTTGAAAAAGGTCTTTGGGACCGCATTCGATATACATGAAGCCTTTGGGACGTATATCGGGTGTCTTTGCCCTTTGGGGGCTGCTCTGTGTGCATGTATTGACCCATGATCGCTCTGCTATCTGAGAATCATGATTGGGTGGCACACAATCATGATTGGGATACGTATTGACCCATGATTTGCTCTGCGTATCTAAGACTCTTGATTGTGAAGCTCTGCTTAACTGTATGACACGCAATCATGGAGGGATACGTATTGATCCATGATTTGCTCTGTGTATCTGATACTCTTAATTATGAAGCTCTGCTTAACTGTATGACATATGATCATAGAGTGATACGTATTGACCCATAATGAGTATGTGCAATGACACATGTGTGGAGTTTAACTATGAATATGATGATATTTTGAATAATTTGTATTTATGTAAAAATTCATATGATTTGAAAAGTTATGTGAAATGAGTTATGCTTTAAATGTTTTCTCATATGAAAGAATTATGGTTATTTAAATGTTATATGCACTCGTATTGTTCCCCTATGTTGTACATTTATTTCACTCACTGAGTAAACGATTGTTGCTCACATTACCCTTGTTAAATTTTTCAGATAATTATAAGTTCTTGAGTTGAGTCAACTCGAAGTTTGCCTTTGATGCATATAAAAGAGGTCGAACCGTTGGAGCACTTTAATTTTCTCTCCACTTTCACTTTTAAAAAACATGCATGTAATAGATAAATTCGAGATTTGTACTAGAGTTTATTAGAATCATTTTGTAAGATTGTATGAGACTTGATCCTGTGGGGTTATATGTGAAATGATTTGTGAAAAAAAATATATATAATGACCATATGCGAATGTCATATCCTATAGTTTTTTTAAAACTTTGATGAATATATATTCATCTTTTGTATGTGTTGGCTAATAATACAAAAAAGTAAGTGAGGGAGGTTTTGCCGATTTTATTTTTGGAATGGCTAAACGTAACTAAGATTTATGATAATTGAGATTAGCACTTAGTCATGGAATTGGGTGTGACACATATGTTATGCATTTGGCATATAGTAAAAAATGCTTTGACTCATCTTCGAGATTTATATTCACATGACAATTTTAAAAAGGATTACTTCAGGTGGATTAATAACTCTTTGAGCGTTGAAGAATTCGAAGACACATGGCTAATGTTGAAACAAAAGTATGATATTCCAGATGGTCATTGGTTGGAACAGATGTACAACAAGCGTCATAGTTGAGTTTCCATTTATTTAAGTGACATATTTTGAGCAGGCATGCAATCTACACAAAGAGCTGAGAGTATTAATGCTTTCTTTGATGGCTTTGTGAATTCAAATACTTTATTATATGACTTTGTACACCAATACGATTTAGCTCTCTCTACGCGTCGTGAGGTTGAAAAGCGCGAAGATTTTAAAAATCTCGATACCTTTGTTGCCCCAACCTCAAAAAGTCCTATGGAAATTCAGGTTGGAAAGTTGTACACTCAAAATATTTTCAAAATATTTCAAGAGAAATTCAAGAATATTATTCAGTTTTGGAAAGAAAAGATTACAAAAGATGGTGAGAAGATGGTGTATTCTATATATGAAGCAGGATCTGAGGACAAAGGTCAGATTATTGTACAGTACCGCATTCTCCCAAATATCTTAGTAAATTATTCTTGCAAAATGTTTGAACGAGAAGGATTATTGTGTTCTCATGCTTTGCTTATTCTTAATGAAAATAGAGTGAGATTCTTGCCTGATAAGTGTATTCTTCATCATTGGACCATAAATGCTCGATATTCAACTGTACAAATGTTTCATGATACAGAATGCCCTTCTTCAAGTGGTCAATGTGTTGTAAGTCATTCACAAAAAAATCAACTTTAGAAGGAATGCACGAAAATTTATAGAAATGAGCTTACGCTCACCTGAACATTTGAATGTTGGAATTTCATTTTTGAAAGAAGGTATTCAAAGTTTAGAGAATATAAGAAGATGTGATATTGAGGAGGTGCCTTCGTTGGAACAAATCCCTTCACAAGATATAAATATGGATGTAGAACATTCTCAAGATGTACAATCCTCCTCATTTGTGGTACATGATCCTAGTATTGTAAAATCAAAGGGAAGACCAAGGAACATAAAAAGGATAAAATCTAGTATTGAAATATCAATGACACAAGGTGAGAAGAAGAGAAGGACATATAGTTATTGCTTGACAAAAGGACACCACGTGACTTCTTGTCCAACTAAAAAAATACAAATGAGTGTTACCATTTCTTATAGGTTTACACTTAACAAATAATTTCCAGCATTAATTTTCTATTTAATTATTTACATAGGATCAACAAGTTGAGAAAGCAAAAGTTCATCAAGTTCATAATACCCAATAGCATATAATAGGTAAGTTCAAAATACCACAATTCTACTTCATTTTTGTCTTTGTGGCAAATGTTGGAAAGCATCTATGTTTTTTTAATAAAATCTATCTTTGTCTTTGTGCAGGTGTGAATCTTTGATGCGTGTGTGAATTGTTGTTTCCTCCACAAAAAGTTTATTGAGCTATTGAGCTCCTGCGTGTATGAATTTCTGATTGTTTATTGGCAAATGTTGGAAAGCAACTAAAATGAGAGACTAATTGTTGTTTCCTCTGCAGAAAGTTTATTGAGCTTCTGCATGTGTGAATTTCTGATTGTTTATCGGCAAATGCTGTGACAATGTTTTCTTCTGTATCTCAGTTGGATTTGCTTGTTTATTGGCATCTGTTGTTTCTAAAATGACCTGAACATTGGCTTGTTCTTTTGAGGATTTATTGCAACTGTTCAACTTCAGTATTTGTGCATGATGAAATATGGAGATATGCTCTAAAGCATGTAAGTTAGTAATGTCTACTTTATAAAGATAATAGACATATGAGCATTAGCCATCTAAGTTAGTAATGTCTACTTTAGAAGGCATTGATGAAGAACAACTGTATGAGCATTAGCCATCTAAGTTGATAGGCCAATGTGTTCCGCATTTGATTGCATTCTAGTTCTCTGTAAGGAATTGCCATCATTAATCATCGAGAACGCACTTTATAAACTTGTGATCAATCACAATTGTGCAAGGATAATACAATTTGGTCGCTCCTGTCCCAAGCAAAAACAAGGAGGTGATCACTTCTTAGCTTCCATTTCTTTACTGTCATTTGCTGTTTCTTTTCTCTTAGGCTTAATCACTGACACGCCTCAGTGGTCCATGATTGCATGGTGGTAATCTTTGAGTTGGCTTGACTTGTAGTTTAAGCATAGGGGCCACAATCGTTGTGCAGACAAAAGGTAAATTGGTTACTGAATCATCAACAACATTTAGCTTTCAGGACTAGACTCCTTTTTTGTAATGTTGTTCCAAATAGTACATTACAAGATTAAGAAGGCTTGAATATAATTTAGAACATAAATTTTTGTACATAAATTGATCCTAATCCACGCTATTTGATTTTCCAAATCTTAGTATTAACTTTCAAGCTGCTGAAGCATAGAGAAGAGATGTTGCTGGGTATAATTAAATGACTTTACACCCTATACAGACATCGCCACACTTCACCACAGCCACACTTCTTTCAACTCAATATCTTATATGTTGTTTATACAATCTGGACACAGCCACACTTCATCACAGACACGGTTATGCAATGCACGCTATGCAATGACCATACATAAAATAAGTACATAAGTTATCCATTCCAGTTCCACACACATAAGTTCAACATACACTGTTCCATACACATAAGTTCAACATACATTGTTCCATTCTAGATGTTCAATATTCATTGTTCCACATTTTTAATACATACACATGTTAAGATAACATCATAACTACTAGTACGAAAATCAATATGAAGGTGGTCAATTTCCAAAATGATTAAGCGCCGATCTTTTGGTTTTCGTTCTCCAATCTATTGATCTTTCGCAATAATCCATTGATGACCTTCTTATAATGAGCTTCAATAGGTCCATCCATCTAACGAAAATATTGACAAGCTTCAATCTGGATACATATATAAGTTAAAATCTCAATGATGGTTTCAGACATTGAAAGAAGAAAAAAAAGAACATCACATGTTACCCACTTGGTTATTATTGTAAACATAAAACCTTCGTCCAGGATTATATTCCGTCCAAGAAGTTTTAATGACGCATTCTTCTTGGCAATAACATTTAGGCAATGTCTCTTGTTTACGTTCAAACATTGCATACAATTTGGACGGACATTGCAGTGTTATCGTTCTATCCATGATATTCATTGAAAGATTAAATAAAGAGCTACGGTAAAAGATAGGAAGGTGGAAAGGGAGACAAACTGGGACATTCACAAAATGGTGCCGTGTAAAAGATAGGAAAAAGAGGAGATAGAGAGAAATTATCAACGAATGTTCCCATCATAATGCAGCCGCACAAGCCTTTGCAGCACGCGAGGAGAAAGATTAAAGAAGGGATCACATAGAAAATATAACAGATCAAGGCTGGTTAAAGATCTATTCATAACGTATATCCAAGAAAGATTGCAGCAGAGAAAAAAAAGTAGAACAAATCTGAAAAAAAGTAGACCAAATCTGAAACAAAAAATTGAACAGATCTGAAAAAAAGTAGAACAAATCTGAAAAAAAAAAGTAGAACAGATCTGAAAAAAAGTAGAACAGATCTGAAAAAAAAAGTAGAACAGATCTGAGGCGATCACATACAAAAAAAATAGCAGAGGTAGGGAGGAACCTTCGACGACGAAAAGCAACCTTCGACGAGGAGCAGCTAGCCGGGCGATGAGAGCGGCAGGAGATCTGAAAAAAAAAAGTAGAACAGATCTGAAAAAAAAAGAACAGATCTGAGGCGATCACATACAAAAAACATAGTAGAGTTAGGGAGGAACCTTCGACAAGGAAAAGCAACCTTCGACGAGGAGCAGCTAGCCGATCACTCGTTCAGGCGATGAGAGCGGCAGGCGATCTCCTTCGACGAGCTAGCCATTCACTCGTTCAGGCGATGAGAGCATGACACCCTGAGCAACAGGTGATGAGAGCGAAGAATAAATGTGCCTAAACCCTATCACTCCAGCGATAACGCCTCCTATCACTATCAGACGCATCTGGGCCGCTGATAAAAAATGAACGACCACTATCACATGCTTCATCCACTTATATCCACGGCCGTCGATTTCATATTGGACGTCTCAGATGTGCTTAGCATGTATGCTGATAATAGGTGCTCAGCAGGTACATTTTATCCATATATGTATATATGTATATAGGGTGGGAAGGAATATTGAATCATAAAATAGATGAAAAATCATTATAGTAATTTTTTAAGACTAGCGCCATCATATTTCTATTAAAAAAATAATTCATGATGGGTGATAGATAAAAGAATGTCTAATTAATCGATTCAACGTTATGAAATGATGATTAACAAGAGTACAAAGCATTAAACTCTTTTTTCTTTCTATTTTTCCATCTTTTCTCAAAAATTTTTCCACGCTTCTCGACTGTCAAATCTCCATCACTGCTATCTCCAGCATGGTTATTGTCGGAGCCAATGCCAGGCCTCGCAGCACCTTCGTCGTGGGGGCAATATATGTTCAGCGACTATATCTCAACTTCTGTTAATAAAGTGAGATCTTAAAAATCACCTGAGGATGGACAAGGAGTTCTTGAGAATTGGAGGGAGGTGTTCCGACTGTGTGTGTGGAGAGGAGGAGAGGAGAGAGAAAAAGAAAAAGGAAGGAAGAGAGATAGAGAAAAAAATTGATCGAGTTCAATTTGGAAATGTTGGTGGTATATAATCCTCGAGAGTATACAAAGTTGAGAACCTTGATGGAGGCCAGCTCTCTCTCACACACACACTCACTTGCATGCACACTCAAATTGGGCGTTGGTTGCAAGCTTGTGAGACGTTTCCACCTCTCTTCCTTAGGAACCTTTACTCTTGGTCAAAGAGGGAGATGACACTATGTCCACACTGGTTTCTATTAAGGCAACAATTGAAAGTGAGAAGGATCAAGGTGTGCCCACCCGAGCAACACGCACGGACTCTCTAGCCCCGGTTGAGCACACCAGGCACCTCGTCAATGGAGATCTGTCCACCATTCACTATGTCGGATAGGTGTTCTTCATGACCATTGTAAGGAGGGGCTGCTCCACTGGCATCAAATTTGGAATGCCTTAATGATTGAGAAGAGGAGATTGCAGTCACCACTCATGAGCATATGGGTTTCTTTCCTCTTTTTTTGCATATGGGTTTTTTCTTCTTTTATGTTTTGATTAAGATTAAAGTTGTAGATTGCTTCTCAATTTTGAGATGTACATTCCTTTTACCTCTCTCTCTCTCTCTCTCTCTCTCTCTATATATATATATATATATATATATGAGAAATATTAGTGTGCTACCACACATTTGTGGTTGCCCCTTTCTTGCGATCGTCAGCACAATAGAAAAAAAGGGGGCCGCATAGATTTCGTCGACGGGCGAGATGCAATGACCCTCTTCGAGGGAGGAGAAGTACTAGCCAGATCTGCACAGAGGGAGGAAAGAGAGGGGAGGAGGAGGCGACCGCGAATTGAAGTCCACACTTCAGTCGTCCGAGCAGCACGATCGACGACGACCGTCACTTGATTGTTGGGGAGCAAGCAACCTTCGGCAAGGGATTAGCAGCGTCAACGAAGGAGGATCATGTGGTTCGTTGGCATGGAATTTTTTTTCGATTGAAAATGGAGAGCCTTCGATGTCTAGTGACCGAACTGTGCGCGAGTTTCAGATGTGGACCGACGGTTCATTATGCTTTAATCGCATCCGCTCATGCACGATCGGACGACTCCTAACGTTGGGTGCACTATGTGTCCAATTTGTGTGAGTGCACGTTAAGATTTCTAATATATATATATATATATATATGTGTGTGTGTATGTATATAAGAAAGAAATAGACAAACTTGTGTTAAAGCTATGTTTACTTATTTTTTTTGACAGCATCTAAATAATTATTAAGTTTGTTAAAACAATTTTTTTATTCAAAATATTTTACATAATATCTAAATGGTTTTATTGTTTTGATATGATATATAATGTATTTTATTAAATAATTAATAAAATGTTAAAAACTAATTTTAATTTCAAAATTATAAATTGATATCATTTATTTTAGTCCCAAGTCCAAGTTTGCAAAGTCAAAAGAAAAAAATGATAATTTCTTATTAAACCAAATATATATTTAATATATATATATATATATATATATATATATATATATAAAGCTGATGCATTAAAATCATCATCAATTCTTCTTTCTTCTTTGTTTTTCTTTTTTCATGTTTTTTGAGTTTTCTAATATATTTTTATCATTAAATTATTTATTATCATTAATTATAATAGTTAATGGCATAAATTCTAAGACCACTAATTAATTGCAACCGTTTCATTTCGATAAATGTTGGTAAAGAATTATATGGAATTTGATAAACTTAGCCCATAAACTTATTATTAATCATTAATTAAAATATTAAATGGAATAAGTTTCTAAGCCCACTACTTAATTTTTGCAGCTGTTTCATTTCAATAATGATGGTAAAGAATCCGATAAACTTGGCAATATAAATCTCGATAATTAATGCAGACATTTAAAGAGGTATATTTTTTAAGTTTCCGTACAAATATATTTATTGAAATGAAACAGCTGGTAAGTTTCCGTACCATCTATTTTTTAAGTTTCTGATTTTTTTTATTTATTCACTTTCTATTTTGTCATGTGTTGTAACTACATGTTTAAATAAGTCAATTAATCAAAATTTATTACTAATGCATTTAACTAGGTCAATAATTTTTTTTATTACATCTGATATTCGTACTTATTTTTTTCCATTTAATTTCTTCATCAATTTATATTGTGTGTGTGGAAACATTGTAACTTGCACATTAATATCGTGGCTCATGTAATAAATCAGTAGATGTTCAATTTCATTTTTTGGGCTCTCCATTTTCTTTTAACGTTGTTGATTTAAATAATGTGAATATGTGATAATATTTGGTGACTAATGAGAATTAAATGCTTCCTTTTCACCATTCTTTATTTTCTAATATTATTTTATGTTTATTATATTTTATTTTCTCACGTAAATCACATGCTATATCCATTTAGTATTAGGATCTAAGACACACGGGCATTCTTGAGATTAGCCTCCAATGGACCACGACCACTTCGTGCATGAATTCCTTGGGCATGAAGATCAGTCTGGTGAGGAGAGCGAAGGGTTGGTATCCAATCTGGTTTTTGAACATGTTGATATGAAGCTCTATACTTACGACATCCTCCGGTAAGCGACGCCCCATATGGACAATCGAATGTTGCCTTCTCTTGATCTTCTGAAGCTACTGCAATCTGGTTGTAGCCTGAGTAACCGTCGAGGAAACAATGATAGTTGTGACCTGAAACATGCTCAAGCATTTGATCAATAAATGGTAAGAGAAAATGATCCATAGTGTTGTGTCATTCACCTTCAGCTTCTTGTAATCAATACATACTCTCCGGCTTGTAACAATGCGTTGGGGTATGAGCTCATTATTTTTATTACTTTCCACTATCATACCTCCCTTCTTTGGTACTACTTGTATTGGGCTGATCCAAGGGCTATTTGAAATCACGTAAATGATCCCAACATCAAGTAACTTGATTACTTCCTTTTTCACCACATCCTTTAAAGTGGGGTTGAGTCTTCTTTGGTATTGTGCTACAAGTTTTTCATTCTCCTCCATCTAAAACTTATGTTGACTTATAGTTGAGGAGATGCCTTCAATGTTATATATGGACCATGTGATTGTATTTTTATGTTTCCTTAGCACATTCAGTACTTGCTCTTCCATGTCACTTGTCAAATCAGCAGAAATAATTACTGAGTAAGAATCTTTTTTGAGGAAAGTATATCGAAAGTTAGAGATGGTCTTTAAGCTCATGTTTCGAGTGGCTTGGTCATCTTCTTTTGATTTGTCTTTATCCCTCTTTAAGTTTTCCACCGCCGTTTGGTCAGCCACTTCTTCCTTGCTTTCCATTGATTATATCGTGTCTTCATAAGGATTTGTGACAATGTCAAAGACAATATTATCAAATTCGTTTGAAAAACATGAAGAAAATCATGTGGCTACAAGCTAATGTCTTCTACATTCACATGAAGGGTTAGTCGCCCTTGTTGCACATTAATTAAAGTATTCCCTATTGTCGAAAAAGGTTTTCCTAATATTATCAGGGTCTTCTCATCTACCTTCATGTCCAACACAATGAGATCAACTGGAAACACAAACTTGTCCACTCTTACTAGCATGTCTCTTAATACGCCCTTCAGTCTCTTAGTCAAAGAATATGCAAACCGAAGTATCATTGATGTGTCTTCAAGTTCACCATACCCTAGCTGCAAGAAAATGAAATAAAACATCATATTTATGCTTGCGCCTAAATCACGAAGTGCTCTAGCACAGTAGTAATTACCAATTGTGCAAGGTTACAATCTTCTATCATCTTTATCATTCACATATCATGCTTTTATGAGCTTTGCATAGCTCAACATTAGCTGTAAAGCTTCATGGAAAGGAATATTAAGGATTAGTTGTTTCATAATTTCTATAAAGCGTGAGAATTGCTTATCTAGTTGCTCCTTGCGGAGTCTTTGTGGAAATGGTAATTCTCCCAATCTCTTGGGAATGTCTGGAGTGGAAGCTTCTTTTGCATTCATTTGAGGGGTGTTCTCTTCAACAAGAATTTTCTTGGTTGAGTTGTGAAGCTCCACCTCCTCCATGTTGTCAATGAATGTGGTTTATTTGATATTGGGGTTTCCAGTAGTTTGCCAATTCGGAGTGTTATAGCCTTGACATCTTCTCTCGAGTTCGAGGCTTCCTAATTGTTGATGCGGATCTCCATTGTTTTCTGCATGTTCTGAACTGAACCTTTGTCATCATCTCCTCTAAAGAGTTTGTCGAACATTGTGTAGGAGGGTTGCTTTCGAAGAAATGTGAAATTTGGTGGCTGCATTTGTGGCATTTGTTGTCCTTGATTCTATTTATACGAGAACTTCAGATTGTTTCTCCACTCATAATCATTATTCAAATCCCTAAAAAATGCATTGGACACATAGTTATCATTCTCTACTTGATTAATTTCAAAGGGATTACCTCTTGGACACTCATGACTTGAGTGCCCTCTGCCACACTTATTGCAAGCCATTATGGTTAGCATTTTTTCAAACTTTCGATTGAGCCACTACTTCAGAATTAACGCGTTCAACTGCATTCACACCATGAGTACGTCGGGCTGGCCTCCTTTCTTGGTTGGATTTCAATGCAATAGCTTTAATGTCCTAAATTTCATTTGGTCGTTTATTTCCTAGCACCGTTCCTCCTGCGGATTGGTCTAACTTGTCTTGATCTGATGAATGTAGTCCATGGTAAAAATCTTCCATGATCTGTATTTAGGAATTCTATTATCTGGAACCCTGGATGACAACTCTTATAGCCCACCCAAGCCTCATAAAGCGTCTCATCATCCTCTTGAACAAAAGCTCGAAGTTCCCTTCAATATTTACTCGCTTTTTGAGGTGGACAATATTTTCCCATGAACTTTTCCACCATCTTCAGCCATGTATATATAGATCCTGCAAGTAAAATTTTGAACCAAGTAGAAGCTTTATCATTGTGGAAATAAGAGTACACGAATAACTTCAGCTGAAACATTGTGATTTTTAAAGGTGCTTAGAGTAGATAAGAATCTGTCTTCGTGAAGTCCGCCTCCAAATTGAGATGATTGAATCATCTGCACGATTTCTGAATTGATTTCAAAATTGTTAGCATTAATCGGGCAGCATAATACACGACTCCCGATCATTATATCTGGCTGAAACATGTTCTCTCATGGACAGCTCTTGTTCATCTTCTTGTTGGTTGTCTTGTGGCTGAATTATTTCATTTTGCTGTTGCTCTTAGCGTTGATTGTTAAGTGCTTGTTCAGCCATCTTTTTAAGTTTTTCTTCAGCCTAGGTGTTGTCCTTTCAATTTCAGAATCAAATAATAGAAGTTCTTTTGAGCTTCTTGTGTTATGAGTTGAACTTGTGCTCGAATCCTCTAGGTTCGGTGATTATGTGTAAATCCCTTCGTTCAATCTTACACAACCACAAATTAGAAGCATATCAAAGTGATCTTATCAAAAGAAATAGGATTCTCAAAGTAGTAAATTGGAGCAGAATTGTAAATAATTTAAGTATTAGTTCCCCGACAATGATGCCAAAAAACTTGATGTATTAAATTTGTAACAAAATAAATTTGCTAGCAAGTGCACCAGTCGTATCAAGTAATAAAAGCTTAAGTAGAGTGTCGATCTCATGAGGAACTATTAAATCAATTCTGTCCTAAAGACCTATAGGAGAAAAAAGGGTTTTTGTGGTATATATAAGAAAAGTAAAATATAATAATCAAACAATTAAGATAAAGTGGTGATGAGCCTAGAGATTTTGGATGATTAAGAAGAAAAGTCAACTTGCATGCAACTAGAAATGATTGAATCTTCAACAATATGAGTCAAATTAATTCTAATAATGGAATAAGATAAAAAAAGAACGATTTATACGCTGATCAAATCAAACTACCTTAACAACTCAAACTTAGAAATTTCAACTGTTGAATAAATTTCTTAAATTAACATAAAGACATTATCGTATGATATTATTGATGTAACTTATGACCTCACTTGCATTAATCTTATCATATGATATTTTTCATCTTTATATTGAGAAATTTCAAATACCTTTTAGGTGATAACATTATTTTTCGAGAAGTCTTAATCACTGTAAGGGAAAAGACATTTACCTCTCATCTTTATATGCAATGTCTACTTTCATTACATTGATCATATAACATGCTTCATATTTGCTTAATCGTTAGTACATGGTGACATTATTATATTAATTAAGTCATAGGGCTCTTAGGAAATCTCAAATATCTTTTCAATGATGGTATTATTTTTCGAAGAAGTATCAATCACCACAAAGTAAAAGACATTTACTTCTTACCTCATTTTTCATCTTTACTTGATTGAATGCTCAAGGAAACATCATTTCAACCAAGTAGACCCCTAGAAAATGTCAAACATCCTTTCAGGTTATAGTCAAGGTTATTAAGATCTCAATTTACATCTTAAGATCTTACGATTTTGATCACACAATCTTACAATCTTGTCCGATCTTATACGATCCCATAAACTAATATAATTATTTAAATATTAATAAAATTATATATTTATGGCAATGATTTATATGAAGTTTAATATATATATAAATTATTTTGAACATGTTTTGACATAATTTTGCTAAAGAAACAATAAAAGTATGACTAGGTGAGATGCAATTTGTGATTTAAATACGGCAAATGAATAAAAAAATATTTATTATTTTTTTAAAAAATATATTTTATTAATAGGTAGGATCTTTCAATATTTGATTTGAACTTACGATCTTCGATGTTATGATTCCCTCCCATCTTATGTAAGATCTCGATCTTAACTATCTTGATGATGACATTTCCTTCAATTTAGTACTTTATTAGTGTCATCAATACATTAAGCATTCACATCATTCTTTCTTACGATGATGTTATTATTATTATTATTATTATTATTATTATTATTATTATTATTATTATTATTATTATTATTATTATTATTATTATTATGTGAAATAACATTATTGTTTGTAGGAAACATCAAATTATAAATGAAAGGAGAAAGATCTAGTAAATCTCCGTGAAAGAATAAAGTACAAGATGAGTGGATAAATTTACAACATAGAAAAATGATGTATGTTACTTCTTTTATTTATGGTATTATTTCAAGCAAAGATTATTATTGTTGAGATATATCTTTAGCTATGAAAAATATTTAGGGTTATTTCTATAAACCACCTCTAAACTATCACGATTTTTCACATCTAACTCTAAACTACGAACTTATTTTTTTATCCCTAAACTATTATGACTTTTCCACTTTAATCCTTCCGTCCACTTTTGTTACATTTTCCATTATTTTTTCTTTTTCTCATTTATGAAAAGGCTAAATTACCTCTCATCATATAACACAAAAAATAAAAAAAAGAAGACTAAATTGTTCTTTTATTCCAAGCAAAGCAACTAAGTTTACAAGTTTGTTCACCTGCGACGCTTGGATCCTAAGCAAACCCTACAGGATCTGCGAGCCCGCCTACTCAGAAATCCTCATTTGGACTCTCATCAACTCCCCAACCATTGTCGCCTTCTTCGACCTGGACGCGGGGCTTCCCTCCTCCCCATGGGACTGGCGCTGTCCTTCTTAGACAATTTGATCCCCAACGCCTTCTTCATCTTACTGGCCGTCATTGAGGTTAGCGACCACTGCAATGACGGCGACAAAGTCAATGGGGGATAGTGTGCCTTAGTCGCCGCTGGACGACGACGTCCGCTTGGATAGGGGAATGTTGGTGAGGGGCCTATAGCCTGTGGTGCGGTAGATGGAGACAAAGATCTCATAGGCGGTCTCATAGAGCTCTAGATCCGTGAGTGACACTCCTAGGACGTCGAATGGGGATGACGGGAGGTCGGTAGCAGCCATGAAGATGACGGTGAGGGAAACGAAGGTCAAATGGAGGGAGGAGCTGCTGCCATTGGATTCGTGCTTGGAGTCACCGAGTCGCCTATTCCGACAATGCAATTCGATCATTTTTTTTCTTTTTTCTTCATTTTTATTTGCTATTTGATGTGTTATATGACGAGGGATAATTTAATCTTTTCGTAAATGAGAAAAAATAGAAATAATGGAAAATGTAATAAAAGTGGACGGAAGGATTAAAGTGAAAAAGTCGTGATAGTTTAGGGATCTAAAAAAATAAGTTCGTAATTTGAGGTTAGATGTGAAAAATCACGATAGTTTAGGGTGGTTTATGAAAATAACCCAGATATTTATGATATGTTTCAAGCTTTTTATGTTATATGAAATAAACTCTTACATGAAAATATTTTCAGGGGATAATGCTTGTAAAATTAAAATAAGTTTTACATGATATTGATATGTGATTATGACATGTATATTTAATATATTGTTAAACTTCATGTGTTCATTGGACATGCTACTTGGAAAAAGTCTTTGAAATTGCATTCAATATACATGATGCCTTTGGAGCGTACATGAAGACTTTGGAGGCTGCTATGTGTGCACATAGTGACTTGTGTTATGGGCTATGTATTCAAGACTGCTTAATTGAATGACACATGATTGGGAAGTATGTATTGACCTCTGCGTATCTGAGAATCATGATTGTAAAGTGCTATTTAATTGTCATGCAATTTTATACATATTTTTCATGCATAATTTAGGTTATTTTTCATATCATGGCATGCATCTCTTTTCTTACTTAATTTTCTAAAATTTGTTAGAGTCAAAAGTTACCCACATTTGGTTTATTTTGATCTTAGGATTATCAATTAGGAGGCGCAGAGCGATTGGATCATAAGAATGCATAAATCAGAGCATAAACAACATGTTACACTACTCTATACAAGAACCCGGGCTTGGTCATTAGTACACTCAGGCTGGGCTCATCGTGAGACCAAACTTGACTCGGATTATGCGCGACAACGGAACCCGGGCCTGGTACCTTGGTAACTTGGGCCGGGTTTACCTATCAGATGATGAATTATTAGACGACTCAAAGTTTTTCCTTGTTTAACACGAATTTAACATCCTAAAATGATGTGTAACCCTGGGGGAATGTTCTCCCCTACAAATATTGATGTTTGGAGACTTTGGCCACATCCCATACTCGTAAATTCTCGTGCCCTAGTCGCTGAGAAGAGATTTATCGCTGCTATTGTGCTGTGCGTTCCAAAAGGTTTTTTTTATACTTTTCGGCGATCTTCTGCAACATCCATTCGACCAAGGAGTGGAGTAGAAGCATTAATCAACTCCTCCCTCTGTAACTTCTAGTACAACTTTCATGCTTATTTTTCTCATATTGATGTCAAAACGATTGTCTATGGAGTAATTTTATCATTAGGGGGAAGACTAAAGTTGAACCCTAGTTTTACTCTTGAATTATTTTAGATTTTAGACTTCTGAACCAAAGTTTAGCCTTTGCTTAATGCTTTTATCATAGCTGGATAGATTTACATATTTATTATTAGTTGTTTTGCAATAATTACGTGTCAACTTTGTGCATGATAATCGATTAAATTTCGTCAAAATCTATTTTACACTAAACCTGGGCCGGGCTTGATCAACCCGGGCCGGGCACCTACGCAACTCGGGCTGCATCTAGTGACCTGAGCCAAGTTCTTTGCACGCTGATTTTCCAGACACAACCCGGGCCGAGTCACACTGAACTCGGGTCGAGTTGGCTATTCCGAGGTCAATTTATCAATAATCTATTTGAGGCCATAAATTGTGGATTATTTTGTTTTTGAAAGCATGCATGTATTATATACACATAAGGGTTGAAATAGATGTTAACAGAAAAATATTATTTTGTGAGGTGATATGACACTCAATATTTGGAGTGTTATATGTTGAGTGGCGTGTGAAATAAAAATGATGACATTATGTGAATAGTATGGTTTATATCTTCTTATTAAACTTTGATGAATATTATTGTATTTATTATTGTATCAATAAATAACATCAAGCTAAAAAAGGAGGATGCTTTATTGAAATTATTATAAAATAATTAAATAAGATTAAGAGTTGTAATAATTAGGATTAAGACTTTGTAACATAGTTGGTTGTGACAAATACTTTTAACTCAAAATTGGGATTGTTAAACAAAAAGTTGATCTACTATTTTCCTGATTAACATTATTTATTCCAGACTTCTCGCTTGTCTAGATAAACTTTTATCATGTGTGGTTTTCTCCCTTTTTAATTTGGCTACTTTCCTTTCAATTATGCTTCCTCCTTTTGTATGTTTGTTGACACTTCAGAGCCCTAAATTTCTTAGACTTTTCTTTGTAATTTGGTAAAGTTTTGCATTCTAATAAAGAGCAAAAATTATTAACCTCGAATAATAATTAAAGTGTGAGAAAAGTTTTGGTAAAGTTTTGCATTCTAATAGTAATTTGATACAAACCTCGAATAATCAGTCATATATTTAAAGTGTGAGAAAAGTTCAATTCAGATGAATTATTTTATGCACTAAACTTGAAATTAATATTTGAATATGTTTCATTCATATTTGGATAACATGTGAATATGAAAGTTGTAAGTAATCTTGTTACATTCCAATGAATAAAAAATCATCTCATTCCGATATCGGTGTAAAACGTTATGTGCGAAATAGTGCAGAGTGGTCGACCAGTTGATCAGGCGAACCGGTCAACCGACCAGGTGAACCGGTCGATCGACCTGAGTAGAGAAGTCACAAATCACATGATATGTTGATCGACTAGATGCACTGGTGAATCGATTATAGCAGAAGTGACCCAAATGAAGTTAAAACATGGACCGGTCGACCGGATGGGCAGAGTGGTCGACCGGACCACACGCAAAATGCACACTAACTGCTAGTTTTTTACCAAACGAAAGGGCAACGATCATATTATCAAAAGAGGCATATAAAAGGGATCCAAGGAGTATAGAATCAACCAAGTATTGAAGGGAAACATCAAGAATCAAAGGAAAATAATTTTCTTAAAGTTATTAAGCCATATTGTTGAATATTCTCCTCTTTATCTCTTCTTTTCCTATGAGTTTGATATTGAAGAGAGAAACATTTGCTTACAAATTTGAGTGTGAGCTCCTATGTAGAAGATGTTTTATCTTACCTCTTGGGCTAGAGAAAAGATCAAGAGTTCTCTTTTATAAAAGAGGTGCGCCTACCTTTTGAAAGGAGAATCGAGTGTAAAATCATTATAGGCGAAGAGGTGTGTCTTACTTCTCGAAGTGAAGAAAAAGTGGTGTGTTATAAAGGATTTCTTCCTTGCCCCATTTGGAACGAAGGAGGGTGTTTAGTCGAATCTTCGACGATCTCGAGGTTGAAAAGTCAGAGCGGAGACGTAAACCAAGTTGTGGCCAAACTTTATGAGAAAACCATCGTGCACCTTGTGTTTGTCTTTCTCTCTCTCCTTGCTATCTTATTATGCATGTGATTTAATTGTTAATGCATTGATTTAAAGTTTAACGAATCAATTTTAAGTTTCTACGACAATCTTTTAGGTAAAACACCAATTCACCACCCTTGGTGCTTTGTGATCCAACAATTGATATCAAAGCAAGGTTGCTCTTATTTTTAAGATTTAACCATCTTTTAGAGCATGACACTATTTTTGAAAGAAGGCAATTCCATTCCATCCATCGAGTTTTAAAGATTATTCCTTTTCTTCTTGGAAAATTAGAATGAAAGCATATTTAATTATATTCTCTTGATTGTGATATTTGGGACATCGTCGAAAATGGTTTTGAAAAGTCAAAAAAGTTTATGCATGGTGTTGTCATTGAACTTCCATATTTTGAATATATGATTTACAAAGTTCGAATGCAAAACTTGATTACAAAGCTAAGAATGCTTTTTATTATTCTCTAAATGCTCATGATATGAATTTTATTACTAAATGCTCTACCTCTCATGAGATTTGAAAAAGCATACTAGCTAGATACGAAGATGGCAAAAATGAAGAGAATGGACATCGGATAAGGGTTAAGAAGAAAGCAATAATTCATCAACCACAATGTCCCATGTTCATCTAGATTTATGTTTGATGGCAAAAAGTGAGGATGAAAAGGTATCTTCCAACTCTTCTTATTATTTTAGTGCTAATTGTGATAATGATGATGAGGATGATAATATCAATTTTAACATACATAAGAAATTTTCTTCATTAATCCAAAAATATCTTACTCTTAAAAAGAAGAATAAAATATTGATGAATGATTTTCATATTATGAAAAATGAATTTGATATTTTGAAAAAGGAAAGAGATGCATATATTGTTCAAAATGATATATTGAAAAGAAAAATGGATTCTTCTTCTCAAATTTGTACATATTGTGATGAGGTGAAGTGCGAAAATGGAAAGTTGATCATCTTGATTAAAAATTTGAAAGAAGAAAATGATGCATGTGTAATTATAATGAACTTTTGAAAAAGGAAGTTGATACACTCTCGTTGACCATTAAAAGTTTTGAATGTTTGAAGGTAGAGAACTCAAATTTGATTATGATACAAAATAAATCACAAAAGAAAATTGTTTCTTTGCAAAATGCCTTAAATGATAATTTTAGAGCCAGTCCGAATTGATCATGTAATAGATCCACCTACATCTTTGAAACAAAATAATAATGTTCAAATTACAAAGACAATTGATTATAAAAAGAAAATGAGTTTAAAGAAAAATGATAAAGCCACAAAAGGGTATTACTTGAAATATTCGAAACCCAAACATGATGCTCATAGTAATTATTTAAAGCATAAACATTTTCATGTGTTGGATCAAAGTTTTAATGACATATAAAATTATATTTTGATGATACAAATCTCGAAAGATTAAAGTAAATGCTGAAAAATTCTAAAAAAAGGGACAATTTTATGCCCTACACTTAGATTATGCATTAATGATGAATATCAAAGTTGAAGAGAATTCTGTTAGCTATCAATAGAATCTAAGATTATCCAATTTGGATAACTGTACAAAAAGTTAAGCTCAAAATAGTGCAGGTCGGTCAACCTGCCGGTCGAAGTAAAGAATGTCGGTCGAGACAATATCGGTCGACCGAATGGAGATGTCGGTCGAGCGATCAAAATTGAATCTACCCGATTGACGCCAAGACAATAACGGTCGACTGACCGGCTAATGGTCCGGTCGACCGATCAAGCACAGAAGCTGAAGAAATCGGGCAACTAGATCGACTGCGAGTTAAATCAATAGTGACGATCAATTTTGAATGAGAAAATTGTGGAACAAATTCTAGACAAATTTTTCGCATACTAGAGCCTATAAAATGAGTGTCAAAGTCAAAAGCAAAAGCATCCATCCGAGCATTGAATAAAAACTTCAAGTTATCAAAAGAAGACATTTTTTTCTTGAAGTTATCATTCTAAGCTTTCTTTTATTTTCTTTCTCTCTTCTCTTCTTGTGAGCATTCTATTGTAAAAGAAAGAAATTATTTTTCAAAAAGATGATGAGAGCTCATGTGTGAAAGAGGTTCAAAATCTTACCTCTTGAGTGAAAGAAAAGATTAACTTCCAAGGAGGAGAGGCTTGCCTTACCTCTCGAAGCGGAGAAAAGGTGGTTGTGTAAATGGCTTTCTTTCTTGCCTCATTTGGAATAAAGGAAGTGTTTCTAGTGGAATCTCTGACGGTCTTGAGGTCGAGAAGTTGGAGCGGGGACGTAGGTCAGGGTGTAGCCGAATCTCATCAACAACCATCTGTGTTATTGTGTTTGATTTTTATCTCTCCCTCCTCCTCTCATATTGTGTTTGATGTGATCTGAACTGTATTGATTTAAAAGATATAAATAATCGATTTTAGCTTTCGCAACGATTTTCATGAAATCGACATTTTGAGTTTAAACACCAATTCACCCTCCCTCTTGGTGTTCTTTGAAATCCAACAATTGGTATCAGAGCGAGTTGCTCTTATTTTGATTTTTAATTATCTTGTATTAATATCAAATCATTTTAAGACTTCATCGTCTTGTTTTAAAATTTAACCATCTTTGAGAGCGATGACATCAAGTGAATTTAGTTTTTCCGAAGGACAATCATTTAGTCATCCTCCCATTTTGCTTATTGAAAAATTAGGATTCAAGCCTGCATATGTTTTATTGATGTAAATATGTGGGACATTGTTGAAAAGACTATTATTTACATGAAAAATTACCTTCAAATCATGACGAAAGACAATTTTCTTTTTCAAAATTTGACTAGAAAGCTGAAAACATTTTCTATTGTGCTTTGGATTCAACAGAGTTTAATCGGATTTCAAGTTGTGAAAGTGCAACTGAGATTTGGGAGAAACTCATTGTTACTTATAAAGGAACCAATAAGTTAAGGAATCTAGACTAAATATTCTAAATCATCAACATGATCCTTTCAAAATGCATGAAAATGAATCCATAAATAATATGGTTGTACGATTTAATGATATTTTGAATGGCTTAGCCTCCTTGGGCAAGCCAAGAACTAACCCCCAAAAGTGAAAAAGTTTCTCAGATCTCTCTCCTCAAATGGCATATGAAGAGGACCACGATTGAAGAATAAGATTTGAACAAATTGGATTTTGATGATTTTATTGATTCACTTCTAACCTATGAGATCTCAATCCAAAAAGATTAAAAAGAAAAAGCCCCGAGAATAAAACATTGGCATTGAAAGCAAATGAAATTGAATATTCAAGTGAAGAAGAAGTAGACGAAAAGATACTCACACGCTATACAAGAAAACTTGACAAATATCTCAAGCTAATAAACTCCAAAGAAAAGAGTGAGAAGCCAAGCAGAAGATCACACAAACACCACAAAGAAGAGAAATCACAGAAACGTAAAAAGAAAAAATATGAAGAGTCTAGTGAAACAAGTGATTCATCAAATTTTTCTAGTAACGAAGTATATATATGCTTAATGGCACACGATAATGAGGTAATCTCTAATCCTTCAAATTCAAATTATGACTCATCGAGCTCTTCCGAAGGAAATCCTTCTGCAAACATAAATAAAGAATTTTCCTCCCTTATAAAAAGATATTTTTCACTTAAATGAGAAATTATTACATAATATTGAAAAATTAAAAGAAGAAAAGGATACATGTTTTGTGGAGAATGAAAAATTTAAGAATGAAATAGATTCTTTGAAAATTACTCATGCATGCAAAATAGTAAAACTAGCATGTTCCTTAAAAAAGTAAAACAAGAAAACACTTTTTTTAAAAATGCACAAAATAATGAAAAGACTATTTCTTATATAACAAAAAATAATCTTAGGAATTAGTTTGGACATAAAAACTCTTATTGGAAATTTAATTATTCATATAATAGAAAATCACATATTAAATCTTTTACATGTGGATTTTATAGTCATTACGCAGATCAATGTAAAATAAGAAAATCATCACCATATGGCATGATTTGAGTTTCAAAATGAACATTGACTTATAAAATAGGACCCAAAGAAATTTGGGTACCAAAGTTTACATAATAGCTTTTTAGGTGTGCCTTACATGCAAAGCAAAGAGGGTGGTGAAGGCACAAAGGTTATGATAAAAGTATCATTACTTTTTTTATTTCATCCAAAATTTCAAAACTACTATTTCTTTGAAAGAAAAAAGAAATACTTATAAAATAGAAAAAGATTGGTCATAATGATAGGAGGAGTATGTTAAAATCTTCCAACATTATTCTTTGACATATCATTAATATTATTGTTGTATCAAAGTTTTATGAAATATTTTTCTTAATACAATTTCTTTTACTTATAGTTTTTCATAACCTCTAGATCAATTTGATTTTTGCCATTCTAAAATAGAGATAAATTTAGGGGGGGACGCTATTTGTTTGCATAGTTTTTAACTTTATTATGCAACATTTTACATGTTAACAAAAGGGGAGAATAATTGTTTTAAAAGGGGAGTTAAATATGGTCTCTTATATGCTTCATAGACAAATTATTTTTATGATGAAACAAAAGGGGGAGAAATATGATATGAATATAATTTAATATGAAGATTACCTTACAATTAGTACTTAGCTTCATATCTATCATTGTAAGGAAAGCTAAATTTTAGGGGGAATAAAATTGATTTTACAATATCTTATAACTTTTTTGCAATTTATATATTTTTCATATTTCTCGGTTTGTCTTCATAAAAAAGAGGAAGATTGTTGGAGCAAAGTTTTAATGACATATAAAATTATATTTTGATGATACAAACCTCAAAAGATTAAAGTAAAATGCTGAAAAGGTTTAAAGAAAAATTGACAACTTTATGCACTACACTTTGATTAAATAATTGAGTATAACCTTATTAGATTATGGATTAATGATGAATATCAAAGTTGTAGATACTCCTATTAGCTATCCAAAGAATCCAAGATTATTTATTTTGGATAATTATGCAAAACGTTATGCTCAAAATAGTGCAGATCGATCAACCTATCGATCGAAGCAAAGAAGGCCGGTCGAGACAATATTGGTCGATCGAATGGAGATGCCGATTGATCGATGAAAACTGAGCCTGTCCCGATTGATGCAGAGACAATACCGATCGACTGACCGACTGATGGTCCGATCGACCGATCAAGCATAGAAGCTGAAAAAATTACGCAACGATCACATAGACCAGTCGATATGTACGGTCGACCGACCTCTGAGTCAAAAGAACAGTAACAATTAGTTTTGAATGAGAAAATTGTGAAATAAATTATGTACGGTTTTTTCACATACTAGAGCCTATCAAAGGAGTGCCAAAGCCAAAAGCAAAAGCATCCATCCAAGTATTGAAGAAAAACTTCAAATTATCATAAGAAGACATTTTTCCTTGAAGTTATCATTTTAAGCTTTTTTTTCTATTCTTTCTCTCTTCTCCTCTTGTGAGTATTCTATTGTAAAAGGGAGAAACCATTTTTCAAAAAGATTATAAGAGCTCTTGTGTGAAAGAAGTTCAAAATCTTATATCTAGAGCAAGAGAAAAGATTAGCTTCCTAGGAGGAGAAGCATGCCTTGCCTTTTGAAGCGGAGAAAATGTGGTTGTATAAATATCTTTCTTCCTTGACCCATTTGAAACAAAGGAATTATTTCTAGTAGAATCTCCAGCGGTCTCGAGGTCGAGAAGTCAGAGCGGAGACGTAGGCTAAGGTGCAGCCGAACCTCGTCAACAACTGCCTTTGTTATTATGTTTAATTTCTATCTCTCCCTCTCCCTCTCATATTGTGTTTGATGTGATCTGAATTGCATTGGTTTGAAAAATTTAAAGAATCGATTTTAGCTTCTGCACCGATTTTCATGAAATCGACATTTCGATTTAAACACCAATCCCCCCATTGTTCTTTGGGATCCAACATCATGGTCATTTAGTGCCAAATACTCTCATGCCTCTCATCATGACACTTTAGAATTTGAACATAATCAAAATCATTTTGTTAAATAATCTATTACATATTGTTTTAATGACCATGGTCATTATTTCTTTTGAGTGTCAAATTAGAAAATCCATTAATGTGGGCACAAAATTGACGTTGATTCCAAAAGGAAGCAGAACTAACAATGTTCGATCCAACCAAATCTAGATACCAAAGAAGAAATAAAAACCAAATCTAAGTGTGCCTCACATGGAAAGCAAAAGACATGTAGCTTAAGAGAATGAAGGCACAAAGAATTGGTAAAAGTATTATTGAAGTAAAAACTTCTTTTTATGCACATGAGATTTGAATTATGATTCTTCATATTTGAAAAATGAACTTGTTTTGGGTTTGTTTATTCTTGCATACATGAACTATGAAATTGAAATGATACTTAGCTTTTGCTCATATGGCATAAGAATGTCTTGCTTGTTGTGTGAATGTATGAATTGATAAATGTTTTGCACATTTTTTACTATCACTTGAATATCATATGAATTATGCTAGACATGAACTTCGAACGCTTTTGGAAAAATCACTTGAAACAAATATATTTCAAAGTTCTAATGTGCAACTTGATAATTTGAATTTTGAAATAAATAACATGAATATGATATATATTATCTTTTTTAGTGACCATATGATAATAAGTGTATGATATATCATGAAAGTTGTTCATGTTTGAATTTTGGATCATTTAATTATTTAATCTTGAAAATGCATATGTTTCTCATGAGGTCAAATAATATTTTTTAACAAATGTGAGTATTTGATTATAATTAGTCCATATCTTGATATTTAAGATTTATTTGACTTACATGATATTTCAAAATTGTAAAAAATCATAATTTTGAAATCTAAATAAATGAATGATAACAACACTGTGGTTAGCATTTTATCTTCACTTTTTTCTTTGTTGATGGCATAAGAATTGAAAATTTTATTTTGAAATTTTGAAAACAAGAATTTAAATTGAAATTTTATATCACGTCTACACTAGCATCTTTTGTCTTGTGGTAATACATTTGCAAAATCCTTTTACTCATATGTTAAATGAATTAATTATATGTCTATTTTTATTCTTGCCATGCAATTATTATCACAATTATTCTTTTAACTTGGCAAGGAAAAGACACATGTACATTTATTTGCTAAGTCTTCTAAACTTGAATATTTTTTGTTTATCTATAAAGAATACTTTTAGCGGATGATATAGTACTTTTAGCGGATTCAAGAGAAGAGATTAATACAAAATTGGAAATATGGAGAAATACGTTGGAGTCAAAGGGTTTTCGTTTAAGTAGGAATAAAACAGAATATATGCATAGCAATTTCACAAATAAACAACTTAGAGACGATTTGAAAGTTAGGTTAGGGGAGGATATAATTCCTCAAGTGACAAAGTTTAAATATTTAGGATCAATTGTAAGACAAGATGGTGAGATTGATGACGATGTTAATCATAGAATTCAAGCTGGTTGGTGTAAGTGGAGGAAAGCCACTGGAGTTCTTTGTGATAGAAAAGTACCCAATAAAGTTAAAGGAAAATTCTATCGTACTGCTATAAGGCCAGCAGTGTTATATGGTAGTGAATGTTGGACTATGAAGGGACAACATGAACGTAAAGTGGGGGTAGCCGAAATGAGGATGTTGAGATGGATGTGTGGTCATACAAGATTAGATAAGATTAGGAATGATCATATACGTGAACGGGTCGGAGTGGCTCCTATTAGTGAGAAAATGGTAGAGAATCGTTTGAGATGGTTTGGTCATGTTCAGAGAAGACCATTAGATGCGCCAGTAAGAAGAGTAGATCAAATAATCTGGAGTCCGATTAAAAGAGGGAGAGGGAGGCCAAGGCGGACACTTGGCGAACTAATAGAGCAATATCTATTGGTGAATAATATACCGAAAGGTTTGGTTACTAATAGAGCGGAATGGCGTCGTATGATCCATGTAGCCGACCCCACCTAGTGGGATAAGGCTTTGTTGTTGTTGTTGTTGTTGTTGTTATCTATAAAGAATACTTCATATTTGTGATAAATATGTTTCGCATAATTTTTAATATGACTCTAGTGTCATGAGCTTTATGTGCATGAAGTTATTATGAAGTTCGACTTGCTACACTATATAATTTAGGTATACATGCACATTATGATTTTTGACAAATTAAATTAAAATAAGTTGATTGATCATATTAGTGTACCATTTGAAAATTATTATATAAGACATTTAATTGTCAAACTCTATGTTTATGCACATGTTTGAAATGAAACATATTATTAAGGAGATCATTTTCAACTTGTTATATACATCTCCTATCAAAATTGATTTATATGCTCCATCTTTGTCAAATATTTTGACATGACTCTTTTTTTAATTTCAAATTATCATGTCATGTAGTTAAAGTTCTTATCCCTCATTCATTACTTTAAATAACTACTATCATTTTAAGAAAGGGAGAGCATGTAAAAGACTAAACTTTGAATATTTTTTAGTTTTTGTCACTATTCTTGAATATTATCTTGTGACAAATAAATAAAGAAAAAAATTATCATAATGATAGGAAGAGCATACTTAAAGGTTGAAAATGTTAACTATTTAATATAATTCAATTTAAATTTGATGTATCATTCTTGTCTCAAAGTTTTATGCAATGTTCTAATTCGTTATGTAAACTTTTGAGACTTGTGTAATTCATTAGTCCTAGATCAATTTGATTTCATATTTATAAACTGATCATGAACATAGGGGGAGTTATCTTTATTACTCACATTTGCTATATTTGAAATATTTTTCATGATATGGTTAAAAGAATAAAAACTTTCGTTTTTTGTTTTCCTATTTTATATCTTGTGTTTTATATGACAATAGGGAAAGAATGAAAGCAGAAGAGTATAAAAATGATATATGATTAAGGGGGAGTAAACTTTTGTCTCTAACTTTTGCTAGATGTGTAAAATATGATAAGCATATAAAAGAAATTTATATATGACTCCAACTTATATAATCCCTAATTAATTATTGAGCCTCATAAATATAAATCTATATAAAAAGTACCTTACAATTAAGACTTATGTGCATATCTACCAATGTAAGGAATTAGTTTTAGGTTCAGTGAAATTTCAACTTTGTTATCTTTTCCTTCCCAACTTATATACTTTTCATATTTCTCGATTTTTCTTCATAAAAAATGGAGAGACTGTTGGAACAAAGTTTGTGTTCTATCTAATTATATTTTGATGACACAAACCTCGAATAATCAGAGTCATATATTTAAAGTGAGAAAAGTTCAATTCGGATGAATTATTTTATGCACTAAGTTTGAAGTTAATATTTGAATATGTTTCATTCATATCTGGATTAACATGTTAATATAAAAGTTGTAGATACTCTTGTTAGCTTTCCAACGAATAAAAAATCATCATTTCAATATCGGTGTAAAACGTTGTGTGAAAAAGTGCATAGTGGTCTGACGAAAGAATCGACTGAGAAGTCACAAATCGCATGATATTTGATGACCGGTCAACCGAATGGAGGCACCAGTCGACTAATTACGGCAGTATTGATCCCGATGAAGTTAAAATATCGACGATCAATTGGATGGGCAGAGTGGTCGACTAGATCACACGCAAAATGCACTCTAACGATTATTTTTTGGCCAAACGAAAGGACAACGGTCATATTATCCAAAGAGGCCTATAAAAAGAGTCCATGATGTGCAGAAATGATCAAGGTATTGAAGGAAAACATCAAACATACTTAATCATTTTTTTGAAGTTATTAAGTCATATTGTTGAATCTTCTCCTCTTTATTTCTTTTCTTCCTGTGAGTTTGATATTATAAAAGAAAAATATTTGCTTAGATATTTGGGTGTGAGCTCATGTGTAGAAAATGTTTTATCTTACCTCTCGGACTAGAGAAAAGATCATGAGTTCTCCTTTATAAAAGAGGTGCCTACCTTTTGAAAGGAGAATAGAGGGTAAGCTTCTTAGGAAGATAGGTGTGCCTTACCTTTCGAAGTGGAGAAAAGGTGGTGTGTTGTAAAAGGATTCTTTCTTACGCCATTTGGAACGAAGAAAGGTGTTTAGTGGAATCTCCAACAATTTCGAGATCGAGAAGTCGGAGCGGCGACGTAGGCCAATGTGTGTCTGAACGTCATCAATAAATCATTGTGCACTCCCTCTCATTTCTACTTTATTATGCATGTGATTTAATTATTATTACATTGATTTAAAATTTAACGAATTGATTTTAAGCGATGACAACCCCCCCCCCCCCCCCCCCCCCTCTTGATTCCTTGTGATCCAACACTTTTGCCTCTCCATTATATTAAATAGAAGTAAAAATGTTCATTACTTATATAAAAGAGTAACATTTTTTTTTTGGAGTGGCAACATTATTATCCTAACTTTTATCATGAGATGACACTAATGATTTCAAGATAAACCGTGATATCCATTGACACTATATGATGGAACTTCTTTGTCTAATTAATTTTTTATCCTTTCAACCAAGTGTTACAAATAACTAACTATTAGGATTTCTCTACCAGAGAAATTATGCAACAAAGAATGAATCAAGAACTTAAGGTGACACATAATTTTATTAGATGAAAATAAAAGAATATACAATTCAGATTATTTTCTATTCGAACTCCATGCACTCCCTTTACGGATGATAGGAATTATAAACCGACTAGGACTATGAATTAATCTATCAAAATTAGGTCATCTATCTTGTGTTAAGAAAATAAATCAATTCTGAATTACAAACGAAATTCACCATAATATTTTGACAAATTAACACTAACACATTTTTCAATTGAGCGAGACACGCCGTTTTTAATTTCAAAATATCTTGGGACTAGATGAATTTTCAGTTGGGATAAGATTCAAAGCATAGTTAACACTAACACATTTGATACTCCTAAGAAATCTAACAAGAAAGACATTTATTAATGTTATGCATTCAAATAGTTTTATCATATAAATAAAAAGTTTATAATCATGCAAAGCGTGAAAGATTCCCTAGTTGTTATAATAGTTTATAGTACATATAAGGAGAGGTAAAAAAATGTTAGACGGCTCTTTTAAAATAATTGTTTTTTAAATAATTTATATATGGTAGATAATTTTTTATACATATTATTTAAATGAACAATGAAAAATAACTTGGCTATAAAATAATTTCAATTTGAAGGAAAGTAATTTATGTTATTTAATTAATCTCACATTTGTACCATTATGCAGGGGCATCCTGTATTTTTTAATAGAGCACCCACCTTGCATAGAGAAAAAAATAGAAAAGATTATCTATCATGGAAAAATCCTTTGACAGAAATTGAATTTCAAAAAATGAATTATTTTGATACAATCATCTTTTTCTCAACTCACCAACTTTAATTATTATTATTATTATTATAATAAAAATATTAACCATCATAATTTGTATCTATAAGTTATATAATAATTAAAAGTGCATAGTTCATTTGGAAGGAGAAGCTCTAATTAGTAACATAACTCATTCGGAGAAGTGTGGGATCAATATGTATTGAATTGATTTGATTCATAAATTATAAGTACATGTTCTCTATCAAACTTTCATATGTCCAAAAAACGTTTCGGTCTAGTCGGCCGAATTTTCAGAGGTCATTTGATTCAATTCAGGTCATCCTATTTGTTCCAAGATATATGCTTTGGATGTCCAAAAAAGTTCAACGGAGTCCAATCATAATAAATTGACCCCCGTTATTTAAAAAACGTATAGGATTCAAACATGTGAAGAGTGGGAAACGACGAGTCTCTCGGAAAAATTACACCAAATACCTTCCAACTTTTATGTTTTTCCAGTACTATCATCTAACTTCACTTTGTAATAAAACTATTATTCATCTTTTAACTTATTTCATCAACTACCCTTTTCACTTGTGATCGGCGATTTCTCGATTATTGGGTTGACATGGCGCCCATGCGGCATGTACTCTCTCCTCCACACGGTTGCTGAGTTGATCTAGCATCATTAAAAAAATAAAAAAATATTAAAATGTAATAATTAAAATTTTTAAAAATGGCAACCATGGCAGCCCGAAGGTCGGCGGCGACATCGGTGGTTCCGTTGTCCGCGGGTTCCTCTTCCAGCCCGTCGGGGGCGGGCGCATCCTTGGACTTAGCCACCAACGAGTGCAGAGAGAAGGTGGTCAACCCCCCTCCCCCTCTACGTGGTCCTGCGATGCAACCTCCGGGTGACTCGTCAGAGGTTGCAGAGGGGGGCGACCCCCTCCCTTTCCCCGCTCGTCGACATAGGGAAAGGGAGGAGGGTCGCCCCCCCTCTACGGCCTCCGGCGAGTCGCCCGAAGGTCGAAGCGGCCACCCCCCTTCCCTGCGCTAGTGTAGGATCCCAAAGAGCACTAAGAGGGGGAGGTGAATTGGTGTTTAAAAATGAAAGTATTGATTTCACAGAACACATCGCGGAAGCTCAGAATGATTTTTTAAATTTTTTAAATCAATGCAATTCAGCTCATATCACAAACACAATATGAGAAAGACAGAGATAATGAAATCAAACACGATGAACACGATGATTGTTGATGAGGTTCGGCCATACTTTGGCATATGTTCCGCTCCGACTTCTCGATCTTGAGACTGTCGGAGATTTCACTAGTTCTAAATGAGGCAAGGAAGAAAAACCATTTACATCAATCACATTTTCTCCGCTTCGAGAGGCAAGACAACCTCTCATTCTAGGAAGCTAATCTTTTCTTCTCCCTCAAGAGGTAAGATATGGAACCTCTTTCATAAAGGAGCTCTCTCAATTTTTCTGAACAATTTTTTCTCTTTTTACAATGACAAGCTCACAAGAAGAGAAAAGAGAAAAAGAAGAGAAACTCAAAATGATAACTTCAAGAAAAAATAACTTCTTTTGATAATTTGAAGTTTTTCTTCAATGCTTGGATGAGTGATTTTGCTTCTGACTTTGGCACTTCTTTTATAGGCTTCAGTATGTGAAAAAATTCGTCCAAAAATTATTTCATAATTTTCTCATTCAAAAGTAGTTATTACTGTTCATTTGACCCACGGGTCGATCAATTGCACATCTGGACCGGTCGATCGATCTATGTGATCGTTGCACGATTTCTTCAGCTTCTGCGCTTGATCGATCAATAGGACTATCAACCGGTCAGTCGACTAGTATAGTCTGATCATTTTTTATTTCACCTGTTGAGCTGATCGATCGGCCAGTGCATCGACCGGTCTGTCGATCGGTGTAGTCTCGACGTGGATCTGGGCAGCTCCTGTAATGATCGATCAATCGGTTTCTTCGATCGATCGACCGATGTAGTCTCGACCGGCCTGCATTGTATCAACCGAAAGGTTGACGGACCTGCACTATTTTGAGCATAACATTTTGTCCAGTTATCTAAATGAGATAATTTTGAATTTTATGAATAGCTCATCATTCTACAACTTTGATATTCATCATTCATCCAGAATCTTATAAGATCATAGTCAATTATTTAATCAAAATTTAGTGCATAAAATTATCTCTTTTTTAGACTTTTTTAGCATTTAACTTTAGTCTTTCGAGATTTATATCATCAAAATATGATTTTATATGATATTAAAACTTTACTCCAACAGCAGAAGGTTGCAGAAGGGGACGACCCCCCTCTCATTCCTCGCTCGCCGGCGTTAGGAAAGGGAGGGTGTCGCCCCCTTCTGTGACCTTCGACGAGTCGCCCGAAGGTCGAAGAGGGGGGTCCACCCCCTCGTCAGAGGTTGCAGAGGGGAGGGGGGGGGGGTGACCCCCCTTCCTTTCTCGCTCATCGGCGCAGGAAAAGGGAGGGGTCCCCCTCCCCACCCCTTCTTTGGCGGGGCGCTATTTGCGTGATGTTTTTTCATTTTTTAATTATTACTTTATTTTTTTAATATTGCCACATCGACAGTGGAGGAGAGAGAAGTTGCAGCGTTGACGTCACATCAGCAATGTGTCCAGGTAACGGCTTATAATTGGTTAAAAGAGCAAAATTAAAAGATGGAGGACAATCTTATTATAAAATAAAATTAGACAATGGTGCTGAGAAAACAACTAAAGATGAAAGATATTTAACGTAATTTATCCCAAGTTCTCTACTTTTAAAAATTTCAAATGCATGTAAAGATCGGTCCGACATCCGAATAATTTTAGCATATCAACATTCAAGTTCATTCAACTTCCCGGACGTTTGATCCGATGTGTCCGGACTACCCATCAGATCATTCAACTAATTATGTAGTGCACATGGATTGATCTCAACCGTAATTTTCAATTCAATTGTCCAATATTTGATATATCCACCCGATTGAACATCCAATAGTCCAAAATAGAACTAATTACTAATGACATAGGTTATTAAGATTATAAAATAATATATCTAAAAATAAAGTATACGTTAGTCATTATTAAATTTGATTTATTTTAAATGAGAAGACTAAAGTGAATAAACAATTACAAGAGGCGAAATATTATAAAAAAAATCGTTCAAAATTAATGAAAAAACATAATGATGACTTAATTATTATATTAGTTTATTAATGTAACACAAAAAAAATATAAAATGAAGAAAAGTTGTGAAAGAATACTACGAAATTATAGAAACAAATTATTAAAACAATAAATTAACTTTAGAAACAAAGCAGAAAATTCTGGCTTTGGCAGAGTTCCATGTGAATAATTGAATTAATAAATTAGTTCCAATAATAATGAGAAATAAAAGAATGATGTGATAAGAAAAATAAATGTGATAAATTAATTGTAATGAGTGTTGGAGTAAAAATAAATTTTATAAATATAAAATATAATTTTGTTAATTAATAAAAATAAAATTATAAATTTAAAAACTTGGTGAAAAAATATGTTGAAAAAGTATTATTTATATTTAATAAATAAATTATTTTATAAAAGTAATGTGAGAGAGAAAAAATAAGGAAAGAAAAACAAAAAATAAAAATGAAATTTAAAAAAAATAAATGACACGTCCAAAAACAATTTTTAAAAAGAACCAACTTGATTTTACAAAAAAAGGTGGAACTAAGTGATGGAAACATGCGCCATAGTTCTCCCTTGAATTTTTGACGTGATTCCACCAAAGCAAGCCCTTTATGAACCAGAAATGGGAACCAAGACTTTACGAAGCAACCATTGATCTCTAATCTTGCGACGGCAGTATCATGCTACTCCACTTAAAACCATTATTTTGATCATGTATTATGAATTCAATTTTAATAGACAATGTGGGGCTAAGCTGGTAAATATTGATGAACAAACAAGTACAAGTAAAATTGATCATAAATGTAAATTGTGCCATTGTTTTATATGAAAGGAAATTTTCTTATATGAATTCAAGATTTCCCGTCTCATAAAAAAACGCAATCCGGTGGCATGCACAATTTACGGACCAAAAGATCTCTGTTTTGTTTTTCTCTATGCAATAATAATGACACGATGATAATTGAAATATCATCATGGCCCTCCCTGCCCTCCCCTTGGTGTCATGAATAAGGAGATATGCCTTGGGTAAATTGGAATGGGCAACTCAATGGGTTATTTTCTTTAACATCCCTCAACTATAACTTTTTTTTTATTTTCTTTAACACCTCAACTATAACTTTTTTTCTGACATTTAACCTTAAACGATAAATTTACACTTAAATTTTTCTACTAAATTTTATTAAATTTAATTATAAAATATCCTTTTTACCCTTACTGTTCATATTACAATAAAAATAATTTTAAAATAAAAAAAAATCAGTACAGGTAAAACTACTAATTGAGAATAATATTTTTATACAATATATATTTACAGCTATGCTTTTTATTTTTTAATATTTTTTTCACATTAAAAATAAAGGGTAAAAATGATATTTCACAATTATTAGGAAAAAAACTTAAATATAAATATCACATAAATATAATATTGTATAAAAAATATCATTATCAATTAATACTTTTATTTGTATTGATTTTTTATTTTTAAAATATTTGTATTGTAATATGAACGTAAGGGCAAAAAGGACATTTCACAAATAAATTTAACAAAATTTAATTAAAATTTAATAGAAGAATCTAAATGTCAAATTTGAATAAATTTGGGGACTAAAATTTGTAAATTAATAATTGCAAATTAGATGTGAAAAAAAATTATAGTTGAGGAGATGTTAAAAAAATAACCCTAAATTAAATTGACAAGATTTATAACTCGGCATTACAAGGGCAACCCTAAAATGTCACCAAAAAGGTGGCACAAGGTTGGTAAGGAGTCTAGACGGTCCGATGTTGAATCAGCCGTTTGCCTCATGCTTGATGATCACCTGCCAATTGCGCTAAGAAAGATGCAAGCATCCCGAGACCAGGCTCGTTCGGTTTCTCACTTTTTCGATTAAATAGGACATTGTTCTCACTTTCAACCAAAACCTTGGAAAACACAATTGATCTCACCCCAGAACAAAATAGGTGGAGCCAAATAGGGCAGAAAATCTATATCATCTATTTCTAGAAAGTGATATGGGAAACAACATATCATAGAAAAATTCCCGCATTATAACATGAAGACGAAAGTTAAATTGAAATAAAAAAAACCGAGGAACCTATTGAAGTTTTTTCCCCATTGTTTATTGTTGTCGTATTTAACTTGTGAAAAAAAGAGAAGTGGGGGACGGAAAAGCAAGCAAAAAGTAATAAAAAAGAAACTAAAGAAATCGGCAGAGACATCATCAATCTCCATTTCCAGATGAAAGTGGCTTCACCTGCAAATATTTAAGGATAACAATATTTCTAAAAGGAAATATTATAAAATTCTAAGGAGATGAAAAACCTTAAAATTATTGCAGGCATCAGTACTGGAAAGAAAGGGGTCATATACGCAGTGCTGTCTCACAGAGAAAAGAAAGAAAACAAAAGATACATCATGGAGAACAAGAAAATAAACGTCCGTGACTTGGAAATACCTGCAAATGGGCAAATTGGCTTAAGAGAACTTATATGCTGATCGGAGGGATAAATATCAGGAATGAACTTAACATCTTTTGCTGTCACAGGACCAATTCATAAAAATGAAGCTTGTTGATAGAGATGGAGACCATGACAGAGCAGCCGAAGGATAAAGTGAAAGGCTTTGCGTGGAATCAGATTAGTTCCTCAGAAAAGTTAACACATAGATCCCAATAATGGGGAACCCCAGCATCAGCAAAAACTTTTTTGGCAGCAGCTTCACTTACGCACTGATGAACAAGAAACCTGTTGAAGGTTGGTTTTGCCACGCTCCCTTGCCACACCAATACACAACAATTCGGGGAACCATCCCCTTCTTCAGTTTCCCCATCCTCATTTTCCACAGCAGCAGCCCAGTTTATCCGCTTCAGCATTAATTTTCCATACCTTTTGATAGGCTTCTTTCCTCCCTCCACGACCACAACAGTCATTTCATCTGATATCACAACACAACCTGTTAAACGATTCTCCTGGGCATTAATATCTACCTTGAAACGAGTTTGTGGATGCGAGAGGTCTTTAATCTTGTAGACAGAAACAATAGTCTCCAGATTGTTCGCATCATCAAAGAGCTTTCTCTCTTTCTTTTCCCGACGTTCAGCTGGGGTTAGTTTACGGGCGATATTTCTATCAACATGAGCTTGTTCACGCTCAGCAGCAGCACTGCGAATTTCCATTTCTAGCTTTGTCGGATCTTGTGTTGCTTCAGCAGCAAGAACTTTCATCAAGTTACTCATCTTGACCTTGGGCTTTGGAGGCTCCAAAAGACCTTGTCTGATCATTTCTTGCCTGTCTCTTTCTTTTGCAAGGCGCCTCTGTGTCCTCAATTTCTTCTGCTCTTTCTTTGTTAGCTTAAGAGGTTGTGGTGGTGGTGGGGCAGGTTCTGCTGGAGGCTCGATTGGGCGTGGGTGTTCAACATATATAGTTATCTTTTCCATGTTCAGTTTAAGTTCGTCAAGATCACCATAAGTACCTGAAGGAAGAACTGGCTTGTCCCTGAATGCAAGCACAAAAAAGAGAAGTCATGGGGCTAATACACTGTTGCATTAGATGTACAAACAATCATTCTAGGAATGCAACTTACCACCACTCAATTTCCGGTATTTCTTCCTTTTGTTTCTCCTTAAAAGATCGAACTCCTACTGCTATCAGGTTTGGGTTAATTTCAGGCTCTGCCTTCGCCTTGGCAAGCTGGGCCTGCTTAATCTTCAATTCCTTCGCATGTGCTTCCCCAAATTGAGACTAAAAATCATGCAATCAGTTAGCCTACTTGTATAAAAGCAGAAAAAGTATTACATATGACAGGAAAAGTCAAAAAATAAATCTATGGCACCTTAAATTTTATGATTTCAGCCTGCTTTGACCATTTCCCTTCCTCGACAAACTGAAATGACATCCTTTTTGGCCTCAATAATTTCGTCTTATTTATACCCATACTTTCATCAAAATGAGAACTGGACTTAGCAATTGCATCTAAATCTGGTCTAATAATTTGGAATGCATCTTTCTTTTGTTTGTTGATGTTGACCTGTTACCATATGTAAAAACAAATTAGAAAAAGTCATAACTCGATTGACACATGATAACACAAGAAATATTCAAAATCACCTTAAGGGTACTAAGGTTTGCTGGCTTTGTCATACTGATTACATTGCCATGCTCATCAATTTCTCGACCCTGGGCATCAAGACGCAGCACAGGCGCCTTCGCCGGTTTCAGTGGTACAGTTGCATCAGCTGTCATTTGTCCAGGGAACATATTAATAAGTGGCGCAAACTCTGGATCTTGGCGAAATCCCATTTTAGCAGCAAGCTCCTGTGCGCGTTTGACAGCTTCAATGCTTGCCATGTTCGTAAGTCCAGGAAGAACACCAGCATTACTTGGTACAGAAGGGGCACCCGCAACAGGTAAGCTGGGTGATGCCTGGACCTGGGCTATGGAACTCAATGAACCAGACTGTCCACTAACTTTATTGAACAAATTCTGCGTGCTATTAGTGCTTGTACCAGCTTTGTTTAACTGAAAAAAAAGAAGTCAGCTTCATAATTTAAAGCAGCTAAAAAAGAACATGCAAATAATTCAGGACAGAAATTCAAGAGAAAATACCAAAGGGATTTTCTTTAACTTCTCTGACAACTCCTTCTGCATTTGTAAAGCTTTTTTAGCTTTTGCTAAAGCATCAAGGGATAAACTGCCACTTTTGCCAGTAGCTGAAGTTGTGCCATCTGTACTAGATTTTCCAGGAACTTCATCAGATCTAATACTAACTCCCGCATTTTCAGTGGTGGTAGTAATTGAAGATACCTTATTAGACAGGGGACGAGAAGGTGCAGCAGTCATGAAATCATTTGATGAGAACATGAGTGGTTCCTGGTCAACAACCTGCATGACCAGAAAAAAAACTGAAATTACAAATCAGAATGCTTTTCTCCTATTGATGAAGTATGCTGCTACCCCTTTTTTTGCCTTGAGGGTGAAAGGAATCAAGGATGACTGACTTAGCCATCCAAGTATTCACTGCTAGCTACAAGTGACAGTTTGTGACAACCAAACTAGAACCTAGGACATGGGGTAGTTATTGATTAGGATGCTACCAGACGGGTCAAAAAGTAATCTTGCATCAAAGTTTTGAGAAACAATCTTATTCAGAAGTAAACTATGTCAAATCATTAATCTCAATGCCACTTCTCAATGTTAATACAAAAGACTCTAAAATTTCTTTGACAAGAAAAGAATCTATAATATCCAGCAGGAATCACAATACAATCCATCAAACAAGCTCTATCACACAATGGAGTTCTATCAACGAAATGGTGTCCAAGAAAGTAATGCAATAATCCTATCAGCCTTATTTCAGTGCAAATTCCAGGTAAATTAAACAAATCAAATTACAGACTCACATTTACCGTGGAACCACTCTTCTCGAAAGTCAAGTTTTCATGTCCATAATTCTCTAGATCTTGGCTATTCACCACCCGTTCCTTCTTATCACTAAACCTTCTTCCATCCTTTCCCGATCTATTATTTTCTGCATCGGTCGAAATCTTTCCTTCCACTCGTTTTTCCTCCTTATGCACCTCCTCCCTATGTCCATTCAAACCACTTGAATCCACCGCATCAGCTCGGTCCTCAAATCTCCGCCTCTCCCGCTCCACCTCCCTCGCACCGTCTGAAACCTTTGCTCGTTTCCCCGCTGCTTCTAGCTCCTCATCCCCATGCTCCCTTCTCTTCCTGGAGGAACCATGCCTCCGTCGGTCCACGGAATCCTCCCGCCCCTCGCGGTCGACCGAGTCCCTGGCCCGACTGGATGACCGTTCCCGTCGGCGATCGGCGTCGGAGGGGGAATCTCCGCCATCGTCATCGCTAGATCTGCGGTGCCGCAGGCGGCGGTCATCTTCAATGTCCTCTCGGTGCCGATTCTCGTCGGAGCGATGGTGGTGATGTTGACGGTGCTTATGTTCTCGATTCCGATCGCGATCTGCTTCGCGGCGGTGGTGGCCGGCGGAGGTGTCCCCTTCGCGGTTGATCGGAGAAGGGGACCTCCTAGAGGATCGGCGACGTTCGGACATCGGCGCCTAGGGTTTTCAAACGACGACGAGGGTTTTGGGAATAAAGAGGGATAGAAGATAGAAATGGCCCAAATAGGAGACGAGCCAAGAAAAAAAAATGAAAGACAGAAAAAAGGAAATGGTTAAGCTAAACACGAATAGGATTATCATGTGCAATATATAAGAAAAATTTATCCGAACCAATCCAAATATAATTTATAATAATTTTTAATAGATTAAAATTCACCCAGGCCCCATTCCGAAAATTGTAAAAATTCATGAAGTACGTTTTCTGTTTATGATTTTTTATTTATATAATTAATTCATAAGTTATTAATTTTTATTATAGATATCATAACTTTTGTATATAATTTTATGATTTCCTATCAAATTATCGAATTCTAATTTGATATTTTAAAATTTTAGTAGTATATTTTATATTTAATATATAATTAAATATTTTTTAATTAATTTTAATTTATTATATTTTTTTAAAATATAATTATATGAAGAATTTAATGCTCATCCTACCAAGTGGTCCTCCCACCATTCTCTACCGTCCGATGGATGATCGACGCAGGGGAACAAAATTGCATGTTTGCGTATCAGTTCGATGTGCTCCGTGAGTGTGAGTTGTCCAGTTCGATGTGCTCCTGTGAGCATGAATCGTCTAATTCGAAGAAAGAAGAAATACCCATCCCACCAAATGGGGCTCCTACTCTGCTACGAGCGGTCCGCTCCAAACGGCGGCGATCCGATTCGAACGGCGGCGGTGATGGCAATAGTCGATCAAGTTCTATGAACGATGGTGGTGATGGGAGTTGAGGGCACGACTGCAAGTTCCATGCTCGAGTTTTCTATTGTAGTGACGACAATTGGCGATCCAGTTTTCTAACCTTTGCCGAGCCGTTGAAGCTTCGGCGACTAGATAAGTTCAGGGGGCGACGGGCACAACATAATGTTCCGGGGCGATGAAGCTCTAGCGACGGGAACAATTATAAGTTCACGCGACGACGGATAGATGAGATTGCAAGGGTAGAACAGAGAAACAAGATCAAATCAACTACAGCTAACCTTTCTCGTCAGTGATGAAGCTCCGACGACCAAGCTAGAATGACGACAACGACTGGGAGATGAGAATGTGAGGACACAACGAACCGAACACGATTGGCGAGAAAGGGCGAATGGAAATCGTTCCCTAGGCAAGTCTTCGAATCGGACGAATCCCGCACACATCAAACTGGCGCACAAACCTGCAATTTCTTCCCTCGCATCAATCATCCATCAAACGATGGAGAATGGTGGGAGGACCATCCTACCAAATTAACTTGGTATGATGGGCATTAAATCCTTATATAAAAGTATAATCACAAAAAAAACATTTGAAAAAATGATTCACTAAAGGATGGTTTTTATATTTTAATTAGGATGACTTTTAAATTTAAAAAATTAATCTGAAAAATAACGAATGATTTTTTTTGAATTGAAAATCCCTCGGGACATACCACAATTTTCAAAAAAAGTTTTAATAATTAATATAGTTTTTCTTTGCAAATATTTTTTAATATTGATGAATTTAAAAAGTAGAAAGATAATAATTATCACCAATTTTTACGGATTCAATAATTTCCACTCTCATTGGTATATTTCAAAATAGTAAAAATAATATGACAAAAATGAAAGCAAAAAAATAGTATACATAAACTAGTATAAAAAAACATATACAAAATATAACAAAAAATTTCAAAAAAAAAAGAAGGGACGCCAAACTCCTTTCTAAGATTTAATTTAGGGTTATTTTCATAAATCTTCCCTCAACTATCATGATTTTTCACATATAATTTCAAACTATGAATTTATTTTTATATCCCTAAATTATTGGGATTTTTTAATTTGATCCTTCCGCCAACTTTTATCAATTTTTTTGTTATGAAAGGTCAAAATTATCCTTCATCATCTTCTCTCGGGCGAAAGGGGGGAGGGTCGCCCCCTTCTACGACCTTCACGTCGAAGGGTCACAATAAGGGGCGACTCCTTCCCTGTGTGTGCCCATGAGGGCGAGGGCGCGCATAGGGGAAAGAGTGATCCAACAATCATAGCAGGGGAGCGACGCTCCACCTCCGTCGATCACCGATCATAGCAGGGGGCGACCCCTCGGCGCAAGCGTCGATGCGCGAAGGGTAAAGAGGGAGCTCGCCCCCTTCTGCCATCAGCAACTGATAAGTGAAATTGAGGGGTGTAGTGATTACTTGCTGATTTGGGGTCAAATTTTTTATTTTTCAATTTTTGATTTAACCCCCTAATTCACTTTCTACTGCACGTATACAGGTCAATTATAGTCTACCCAAACGTCGTATCCACAGTGATTTGAAGCCTAAGACTCCCTAAACAATCTAGATTAGCCTTAACTAAAGTTAAAATTCCAAGAAATTAAAAGAAAGTGAAAATCGATTTCTTTATATGGCTAAAATGATAACTGTTTTTGGATTTTTGAAAAGTTATCAAAACTGAATGGTAAATACTAAACTAGAGGCTCAAAAGGATTAAGTATCAATGAGGAAAGTTCTCTTAAGAGTTGGGGTTTATCTAACTTAATTATGGATGGAATGAAACAAGTTATCAATATGTGTCAATTTTAATCCAACTTGAAAATGGGCTGTTATCACAGCAATATAAACCAGAATTAATCATCATATTCTCATATAATTGATTAGCTAAGTTGAATTGGAAAATGTCCTCACTGAAATCAAGTCAACATTAAGTTCAAAAGTTTAGTTCATTGCTGAATTTTAGTAATTTAGTGAATTCTGAAATGATAACTTTCAATTTGCACTTTGAAAATGAGGGAAATGCTTCAATCAACTAAACAGGGATGAAATCAGTCCAATATTAGTGCAAATGCTTCTTGGTTTATCTCTAAACTACAAGAGGATTTTAAACCAGCCTCTCAGCTGCAAATTCAAATGAAATCCACATTTTCATTAAAGGATTGGATAGAAATCAGCACTCAATTACATATAGAACTCAACACTTGCAATTGCTTCTTGTTTCATCTCTGAGCATCAAGATAACCTTAATTCACATTTCAGTGATCAAATGAAATCAGAGGTTACAATAACAAAGAAGAGTCCTACAGAATTTTCAAGAAATCAGCAAAGGAATTTCAAAATCAACATTAAGAGTTGCAACAATTCAGAAAATTAAATCTTGGAAGTACCATTGTCCCTTGATTCATTTCTGAATAAGGAGGAAACCATAGGATTAACTACTTAGCTGCTAAGAAATCAGGGGTCTTACAATGATATCAGATTTTGAGAATCAGAAATCAGAAATGCAATTCACAGAAAATCAAAATTGAAATCAGAAATCAACAATGACAAGTTGAAATGTTTGCAATAATTTATGGATTGAAACCTTAGAAACTTCATTGTCTCTTGATTCATTTCTAAACAAGAATAGAACCATAAGTAACCTCTCAATTATTAATTCAATTAGGTTTCCACAATGATGAAAACAGATTTCAACAATTCAAAAAATTCAAAAATCAGGAAAATCATATTTCAGAAATCAGGAAAATCAGATTCTAATTGGAATTGAATCTAGAAACTTGGCATTGATTCTTGATTCATTTCTAAACAAGAATGGATCAAAGGACAACCTCTCAGTTGTAAATACAAGTATGATCTTGCAATGACAAGAACAGATTCATATGAGTTCAGAAATCAGAATTGTAAAACCAGAAATTAGATTTCAGTGTAGAAAATCAGATTTGTCCTTAATCCATCCACAACTAATCTAGACTACTACCCTATCCTAGGAGACATGGAGTTTAACTCATCATAATTACAAAGCTAGATACAAAACAGAGTGAAGAACAGAGACAAATCATCCTGGCTTGAGGGACGTTCTCTAGAAATCAGCAACACTTCAGCTCCTTCTAGCTCCAATCAGCCATATCAGCTTCCTTCTTCCTCCTCCCTACAATGGTCGGCCTCCCCTTGATTCCAGAGTTTCTTCAGCTTATATATGACATTTAATCATCCTTAGATCAGCATCCAAATGTTCCTTAGCCTCTGATGTGAGCCACCTGTCCAGGACCTGAAAATCCAGCTGCTGTGACAACTTTTGGACAGCAAAAAGTAGGTGGTCCCCCCTTTGCTTTTCCAATTTTTTTCAGCTCCATTCACCTGCTAGAAGAGAAAGAACACCAAACATCAAAGTCCTCAAATAGGAAATAAACAAACAAGGATGAGGACAACTACTAGGATCAGCTCAAACATCAAATAGGATTTAGTGTTGTGCAAAAATGAAAACCAAAATCAAAACAAATGATTTTTGAAATACGGAAATGATAACTTTGCACTAATAATGAAAATTATCCAAATAAAAGCGATTCAAGGCATTAAAGACATCAAAAGGATTAATGTGGCAAGTGAATGATGTCAGAAATTAAATGTAGATTGGATTTCATAGTGTTGATAACTTAGTGACCCGGAATGATAACTTTTAGGCACTAAAATGATAACTTGTCATAACTTTTAATGTGGTTATTCAAACGAGATCAAATTTGAACAGCAATGGGTTAATACAATGGGATTTCTTAATGCCTTTGTGCAGATTTGATAGTTTTGCATATCGAAATGACAATTTTACCCTTAAACGATAACTTGGCATTGAAAAATGATAATTTGTTAAATGGATTGATAATTTTGCACAAGTTGAAATATGATCATCCAAATATGATTCATTCATGATGGCAGTGGATTTAGGGCAAGAAAATCACTGGAAATCAGCTCAAATAGAAAATTGATAACTTGCACATTGAAATGATAACTTTGCATAGAATTGACATATTTATGGATTTTGGCAATTCAGAGCCTCTATGCATATGAAATCAAGTATAAAATGATAAAGATCAACTAGTTATCACAATCCTTGCATTCCAAATATAATTGGCTAAAAGTTATGCAAAATAGGGGCTCGATATGGATGAAATGCATCTAAAATGAGATAAAAACCTATTGTGATCAGCTAGTGATCAGCAACCATCGTCGATCACGTCGCAGTAGGGGGCGACCCCCTGCTGCGATCGGAAAGAGGGGAAGGTGCGATGCTTGCACGCAAGGGAAAGAGGGGGCGGTCGCCCCCTACTGCGATTGACGACCATCGTTGATTGCCAGTCACAGCAAGGGGCGAACCCCTCCCCCCTGCGCACAAGCGTCGGCGTTGTCTCATAGGCTTTTTCAGGACCGTCGAGTTATCTTACTTTCTTGTACTTTTCCTTATTTAGTTCATTTTTGTAACTTAGTTTTATTTTTAAGTGTAATGATAGTAGTTTTGTAATATGCACTTCAGAAAAATGCACCACCTAGCTTGTCTTCCACATCACACGTGAGCTTAACTACCTCTAAAAATAGTGGTATTGTAGGGGAGACCCGCTAGTACTCCCCCAAATTCTTTTGTAATTATTCTATTTACTCAACAAAGATTTTAAAACTTTCCAAAATCTAGCATTATGCCTCAAGAGTGGTGTAGCAATCCACAAAGCTTCCCAAATGATCGAGCATTCCTCCTCGGCGTCCATTTGTTCCCAAATGCCTCCGCCAAAACATCCGCTTGGGACTAAGCGTCCCAAAAACTGTGGCATTGATAAAGTGGCATTAGAAAGCTTTCACAAAGCATTAAAAAAGATTGTCTAAACGTTGGGCATGTATAGACGTCGCACGAATCGGTCGAGCGAAAAATGACCTCGTGACAAGTGGTATCATGGCCACTTTCCTGAGACGCTTAGTTTGGCGTTCGATTATTAAGGAGGAATGATGCTGAACTCAGAGATGACCTAAGAGCCCGTCACACCAGAGAAGAGCTGCCAAGAGAGAGGGCGCCCGCTCAAAAGACGTCATGATCGTCTTCGAGCAACGCCTCGGCCAATTCCAACTAGACATGGGAGAGATGCAAAACTAACTCGCAATGCATGGGCGGAAGTTAGAGAAGACAGTGGAAATCATAATGGTGTGGAACGAGGTCGCGTCGTTGCATACGCGGCTCAAGTCCATGGAGACAACAATCATGAACATACGGGAGTCCTTGGATAGTAAACTATCAAACATGAGGTTCGAGAAGGAACAAGAGCTCGAAACCCTACGAGAAGAGCTCAAGCGACATTATGGAGATGGACGATGTCCCAAAATGTCCATCCCGCACAAAGCAAGAATTGATGTGCCAAAATCGAGATTCTACAAAGGTGAGAGGTTAGCAAAGGAAATCAATGATTCCTATGAAACGTTCGACGGTACATGGAAGCCTTAGAGGTGACTTCAGAACCAAAGATGATGAGGATTGCATCCTTCTACTTACAAGATGCGATGAGTTTATGATGGCGATGTCATTGCGATGATGTGGAACTTGGCAACATCGATCCCACTGAGAAGTGGGACGACTTCAAAAAATAGCTCACGAACTACTTCTGCCCTGTCGAGTCAGAATTGGATGCTAAGATTGCGTTGTTCAACATTTATCATAATGGTATGTTGAAGGAGTACGTAAAAGATTTCATCGAGCTCCACCTACATAACTCCCAAATGGACGAAGACACATTGCTAGTGATCATCGTCAAGGGTTTGAAGCGTTGGGCTATGATGGAGTTGGAGCGACGAGATTGCTCTAACCTTTGCTTATTAATTGTTCCTGTCAAATCGCTCATGGAGTATGTCAAAACGAGCGACACATCACCAAAGCCCATGGACAAGGGCAATGGTGAAGGAGAAAACTCAAAATCACAAGGAGGTAAGCCACACTACCAAGATAAAGGGAAGGGTTACTGGGATAAGAGATCGTTCATTGACAGATTCAAGAGGATAGAAAGCCACTTAAGCCTTCCACATTTGCAAGGGTCTACATTTGACAAGCAATTTCCCGCAGAGGTGACGATCAATGCCATGTATTGCCCTGACGAGAAGGAGAAGGAAGAAATAGTTCGATGCACGTCCTTAACGCCATCAATGCCTCAAAGCGTTCCTCATCGACTACTTGACTTTACATGGACATCGAGTTAAATGGATAAGTCTTCAACGCTCTCATCAACACGAGAGCATCGGAGTTGTTCGTGCTGCCAAGAAGTTAAAGCTGCCACTAAAAAGACTTCCGCCACGTTCAAGACGGTGAATGCGAAGTCTATCTCGACCACATGAATTTCTCCTAAAGTGAACGTTCGCATCGGTTGAGAAGTTTCAACGTGATGGTGGCACCAGCGGATGACTACGAAGTGGTAGCGAGAATCTTTTTCTATGACACATTGTTGCATGTGTCATCCCGCTCATCAATTCGATGGTCATCTTCGACCCCAAGGGACCTTACAATGTTCTTGTGAGATCAGGCCGGGAGATTTAAAGCAGAAGACCCCCTCAGTTATGCAAATGATGAAGGAGTTATGAAAATAGGAGCACACCTTCCTGACCACTGTCATCTTAAAAGATTCGGGGTCGTCCACTACAATACCTCCCAAAGTTCTCGAAACTCTTGAGAACTTTGCAGACGTCATGCCCTAGAACTCCCAAAGCGATTGCCCTCTAAGCGTAAAGTGGATCATGTCATCGACTTGGTCCCAGATCGAATTCCCCACATGGAGTCCCTTATCGGCTAGCCCTTTCGGAACTCGCGAAATTTCGTAAGCAATTTACCAAACTATTGGATGCAAGATAATATTCGGCCCTCGAGGTCTCCATATGATGCCCCGATTCTTTTTCATGGATCCCTCCATATGTGCATCGACTACCGGACACTTGACAAGCTTACGGTAAAGAACAAGTACCTCATTCCTCTTTGTGGCAAACTTGTTATTGGTAAGTCTGGATCACCGAAGATGTGCAGAAGATGAAGTGCGTCACAAAATACAACTCTTTCGAGTTTCTCGTGATGCCTTTTGGCCTAACCAACGCCTTAACAACATTTTGCAATTTCATGAACAAGGTATTGCAATCCTTCCTTGATAAGTCTGTAGTTGTCTATCTCGACGACATCATGATCTACAATCGCACTTGGGAGGAGCACATCGAACACATTCGACAAGTGTTCGAGGTATTGCGGCAGAATTAGCTCTACATCAAGCGGAAGAAGTGTTCCTTTGCTCAATCAGAAGTACACTTCTTGAGACATGACGTCGAAAGTAGCAAGCTGAATATGAATGGTGTGAAGGTTTTAGCCAAAATGAAGTGGGAGCCGCCCAAGCGGGTTCCCGACATGTGTTCGTTCCTTGGCCTAACGAACTACTATAAACGATTCGTCAAGGGGTATTCACATGTGACGACCCTTTTGACGAATCTCCTTCGGAAGGATGTGAAGTGGGAGTGGACACCTACATGCCAAGAGGCCTTCGACATCCTCAAGAGGGCAATGACGAAGGAATCGCCAAGCCTTACGAGGTATAAATAGATGCTTTTAACTATGCTATCGGAGGAGTACTTATACAAGAGGAGTATCTCGTGGCATTCGAGAGTCGCAAACTCAATGACACAAAGTGGTGTTACACCGTTCAAGAGAAATAGATGACAGTGGTGATCCACTGCTTTAAGACGTGGCGACACTACCTACTCGGGTCGCGATTTCATATCAAGAAGGACAATGTCGTGAAAAATTATTTCAAAATGCAGAAGAAACCCTCGCCAAAGTAGACAAGGTGGCAATATTTTATGGCAGAGTTTGACTATGTCTTGGAGTATAAACTTGGCAAGACAATTGTTGTTGCCGACGCCCTCAGCCGATGCATGAAATTAGCGGCCATGAGCTCTTTTCAGGCTGACATGATTAAGAGGATCAAGAAATGATTTGAGTCTGATCCTACAACAAAGAATCTACTTGAGCAAACAAAGGAGGGAATGACACGCCGATTTTGGATAGAAGATGGGTTGATCTTCACCAAGGAACGTTGCATCTACGCTCCACTGTTCGACAACTTGCAACAAGCCATTATGCAAAAATGTCATGACTCTAAGTGGGCGGGATATCCAGGCATCCGTCGTACTTTGGCACTTATCGATTACAACTACTTCTGGCCAAGGATGGAGGATAATGTTGAAACTTTTGTGAAGACATGCATTGTTTGCCAGCAGGATAAGAATATCAATCAAACGCGTCGGCGAACTTCTGGAACCTCTGCCTATTCTAGAGCGACCATGGAAAGATGTTTCCATGGACTTCATCACGAACCTGCCCAAGTCAAAAGGGGCGGGTACCATCATGATGGTCGTCGATCGGTTCTCTAAGTATGCCACTCTTCGTTGCTGGCTCTGCAAGTTGCCCTGCCACTAAAGCTGCGGAGTTATTCATGAAGTATGTGGTGAAGTATTGGACCTTCCTCAAAGCATAGTCAGTGATCGAGATGGACGGTTCGTTGGCAACTTTTGGAAGGAGCTTGTCAAGATAATGGGCTCCAACTTGCACTTCTCAACCTCACTTCATCTTCAAACCGATGATCAAATTGAGAAGGTGAATTGTATCTTAGAGATTTACTTGCGACACTATGTCAATGCCAATTAGAAGGACTGGGCAAAGCTACTCAACCTCATGCAATTCTCTTACAACCTGCAATGGAGCGAATCGTCCAATCGGAGTCCCTTAGAGATAGTGATGGAGCAGTAACCTCTCACTCCACAGGCCGTCGCCACTTATTCGATGACAGAGTCCCCACCGCTCACTGCATGGCGAGGGAAGGTCATGAGCAGAATGATATGGCTCGGGCATGTTTGCACAAGGCATCGAAGCACATAAAGAAGTGGACAGACACTACCCAATGGGACGTCAACTTTGAAGTCGGAGATTTGATCATTATGAAGTTGGTCCAACATCTTCGGCTAAGCAGGAAGAATATGCACAAGGGCCTCGTTAGGCATTACAAGAGTCCGTTCAAGATACTAAAGAAGGTAGGTAAAGTGGCATACAAGCTTGAGCTCCCGTTACAGATGCAATAACACCCCATCTTTCATGCCAGCTTGCTCAAGCCATACATCAAAGACCTTGAAAATCCTGGGCATGAGGTTTCAGATCGCGCCCCGCCGACCATTCATTAGTAGTTCACTGATCAAGTTAAGGAAGTACTCACTGTCTGTGTGAAGAATCAAAAGAAAGAGTATCTTGTTTGATAGAGCAGAAGACCAGACGCCGACACAAGTTGGGATTGAAGAATTCGAAGCTGCAGCTCTAGAGATGTCGCTGACTTGAGTGGGGGAGAATGTCCTAAAGACTTTTTCGGGACCGCCGAGTTATCTTATTTTATTATATTTTTTCTTGTTTTAGTCTACTTTTGTAACTTAATTTTTTTTCAACTGTGATGATGACAGTTTTATAATTTACATTCTAGAAAAGTGCACATCCTAATTTATCTTCCACATCACATATCACAAAGCTACCTCCTAAAATGATGGTATAGTAGGTGAGATTCGCTAATGCTCTCCCAAAACCCTTTGTAATAATTCTATTTACTCAACAAAGATTTTAGCTTCCCAATATTTAGTACTGTGCCTCAAGCGCGGTGTGGCAATCCACAAAGCGTCTCAAGTGATCAAGCGTTCTGCCTAGGCATTTGTTTGTTTACAAATGCCTCCGTCGAAGTGTTCGCTCGGGACCAAGCGACCTCAAAACTATGACATTGAGAAAGTGACATTAGAAAGTCTTCATAAAGTGCTCAAAAGAGCTTGTTGATCGAGCGAAAAGTGACCCCGTGACACACGCAAGGGGACTGCACTCTTGCTGCGATGCGACCAACGTCGGTCGCAAAGGGGGGCAGCCACCCCCTCGCACCGCGTTGCCTCCTCCTTCCCTCGTGCGACTTTCGCGGATTGCAATAGGGGCGGCGCCCTCTCTTTCCCCTATGCCCCAACGCTAACACGCACAAGGGATGGGGGGGATCACCCCTTGCTGCGACACGGTCGGTGACTGTCGCCGATCGCAGTGGGGGTGACTGCCTCCCTCTTTCCCCCTGCATGCAAGCGTCGACGCACAAGCGCTTGCACACACGCAAGGGGAAAGGGTGGGAGGGGGGAGGGATCGCCCCCTGTTGCAATGTGATCGGTGATCGCGAGCCCCCTCCTCCCGTGCGTTGACGCTTTGCCCCCAGCATTGCGATGCAATCATCAATGAAATCTACTTTTTTTTATTTGTTTATTGTATTATCGATGGAGGGGTAATTTCAATTTTTCATAATGAAGTTAACAGAAAATTTGACAGAAGTTCGTACTCGACAGGAGGATCAATTTAAAAAAATTGTGATAGTTTAAGAATTAAAAAAAATAAGTTCGTAGTTTGGAGTTAAATGTGGAAAATCGTGATACTTTAGGGGTGATTTATGAAAATAACCCTTTAATTTAACTAATTGATTTATTTTGGAGTATTGCCTCATTTTTTCTAATTAGTGGACGAAATAATCTATTTTCTGTTGTATAATCTAATTACCCATTTCATTTCAAGATTAACGCTTTAATTCTTTTAAGTTATTGTTTATTGTTCATCTAGTGTATAGTGGATTTAAATTATTGATTTTTTAGTTTTGCTTTTATTTATTAACCAGATCTCGTAACTTTTTATTTAACACATTAATTACAAGAATCTTTTATCGTCTAACAAATTAAATATTTATGTGATGTAGAAGCCTCAACCTGAAATTAGAAAAATGCATTTAATGTGAACGCGTGTGAAGGGAGTCTGCGTCTCAAACATTCATGAATTAGTTAATTCTAACCTTATTATTATTTCATTATTATGTAGTCTGGTAACCAAAATGGCATGGACTCGTTTTAAATTAATTTATACTTTTTAAAAGATAACGATTACATCGCAAAGACTTATTTTGAGAAGGAAACAAAAATGTTTGCCAACCAAAAAACAGTTAACCCTGTAAACTATAAAACTTTTTGTTTTTCTTGATAAAAATTAATAAATCTGTCTAAGGGCTAGAAATATTTTCCATATACGTGAGAAAAAATAATGACAATTTTCTAGCAGTAAAATAAAGGGGAGGACTTTGACAACTAGAAAAAGCTTGACCATCATATCTTGTTGTTATAAAAATTTATGAATTCAATTTCGGAAAATACTTTCCATTTATCTCACACTAAAGATGTGAGATGTGATATTTTTATATTTCTAAAAGTCTTTTTAAAATTAAATAATCGCACAGATATTTTTTTTATTTAAAAACGTTTGCTCATGACAATAACAAGATATAATAATAAATCGACCGCAAGAAATTTATTAATTGGCTCGGCGACGGCTGGAATCTTTTGGTCATCTCTGTCTTCTGACTTGCGTATTGCGTCTGCCCACTGGCCTGAAGCCATCAGCTCACGGTTGAGCACAGCCATGGCTACCGACGCCGGGGTCTCATCTCCTGCTCGTCCCATCTCTCCCCGCTCGTTTTGTTCCCGACCCAAACTTATCCTTTTGTGTTCGCCTCAGCAGATCGAGGTGAAGCCCGGAAAACTCGTGCTTTACTCCTACTGGCGCAGCTCGTGCTCCCAGCGCGCCCGCATCGCCCTCAACCTCAAAGGTAAGGAGAACAATTTGGCAGTCCGCAGCTGTTGCATCTCTGTTTCTCCATGCGCTTCGTACTGTTCGTTTTCTCTCGGTGATGAGAGAACAGCAGTGAGTCGTTTGGATGTTCGTTTAACTTTGTTTTGGTCTCCTTTTTTGAACATGGAATGAAGGTCTGGAGTACGAGTACAAGGCTGTGAATCTTCTGAAAGGCGAGCAGCTCGATCCAGGTATGTTAGTTCCTCATCTTTCACCGATCTGTGGTCTTTTATATATCTCAATTGAATTGCTCCTTTGATGCTAATTCGGTAGTTGTTCCATTATCTGTGTATGCACTTTTTTTCCTCCTCTTCATGCTGCATTTCTTTGACTGCAGAACTTGGCATTACTTCATAGAAGTAGTGAATAGAACTACGGTCAAAGTAATCGTTTTGTATTGGTTTTGATTGTAGATTTTGACAAGATTAATCCAATCAAGTATGTGCCGGCTCTCGTCCATGGCGATGTAGTGGTTGCTGATTCACTTGCAATCGTATTGGTAATACATTGCATTTCTATAGCTTAATTGGTCCTGTCTAGAAGCACAAGATTGATGGTTATTTTGGATCATTTTGTTGTTTGTTGGACATGAGCATGCAGTATTTAGAAGACAAGTATCCCCAATATCCATTGCTGCCACAAGATTTGAAAAAGAAAGCCCTTAATATACAGGTAAATGGAATAAATCGATCCACCTTTTCATCTTGGCATTTTGGTTTTCAAATATGTACTACCGGACCCACTGCTGACTCTGTTTGCTACTTTCTATTCGTCCTGGATAGCAAACTAATTCTGAGATTGTAGGTAATTTTATCTACTGAAAGTACAAAACATGTTAGTTTGGGTCCTGTCTATTCTGTGAAACTTTTCTTTCTATAACCATCTGCCACATCTTATACTTGTGAATGACTGGCAGTTCTAGTGATCGAAATCATTTGAAAATGCGAAATGATATAAAATTGGGCCTACATGGGATTTGAAATTAACTTACTTTAAAGTGTATAATGACACAAAACAAAGACAACCAACTACATCCAACTTGCTCTTTATGACAATTATCAAGTTTCCTGCTTCTTCTGGTTAGGTTTCGCTCATGATTGTTTGACAATTTCATGTCTATTACAAGTGGGGTTATTCACATTTGATGTACAATCATGATTTTCATTGGTGTGGCAATTATTTGGTAAACATGCAGGACTACGTGGCTGGAGCTTCTGTATGTTCCAATTTTCTCCTGTATTCAAAAGTATCTTTTTCTTGGCACTAAATAAAAGTACTTTTCCATGATGTTTTGTTGTGTTTTCTATTTCAGTCCGAATTGCTCTCATTCTACATGCTAGCTAAGATACTGTCCTTTGGAATCTACTACTGATGACTCCCAGTTTATTATTGTTACAGGTGGCAAGCATTGTCAGTTCAAGTATCCAACCTCTTCAGAATCTTCCTGTACTTGTAAGCCTTAGCATACCTTTCTTCTTTACCTGCCCTGTGTTTTCATTTGAATTTTGCTTCTTCGTAGTGTTTAATTTCAAAAGTAAATACTCTTTTATGGTGACTTGTTGCTGCAGAATTTCATTGAGGAAAATTTCAATTCAGATGAGAAAGTTAAATGGGCCCGGCGTCACATCAACAATGGTTTTGCAGGTTGGGCTTTCTCAGTAAATAGTATTATTCTTCCATCAAACATATGCCTTTTTGTGTATGTCACTCATAAATATATTAATCTTCAATGTAATGCTACAAGGAGCATATGATCATGTGGAAGAATTTCAAGGAAGTGGGCATAAGGGAAGAAGTGAGAATTTTCTGATAACATTGGACAAATTTTCACCATGTCCCAAAAAACTCAATTACACTTTGTAATTTGATTACTTGCATCTTAAGGTTATGAAGTCCAGCATTTGAAGAGCACATTACAATTCTCCTAATTAACCTCCAATTGTCTGACCTCTAACCACACTGAGCAGAAACCAGGTTAAGTGCCATCACATTCATTATGCAGTTAATATAGAACTTGATAGTTGGTAAATCCGAAACTGTCTTTTTGTACCCCTAAAGGGATCTCGCATATGTTCAAACCAGATTGTGTTTTGCACATAGGAAATTATTTGGGCACCGCATCATTATCTTTCATCTGTTACCATGAAATTCTGCTTAGGTAACTCGAGGGTGATATCATAATCTACCATGTCGAGTTTTTTTATCAAATAAACACACCTTGCACTTACCGAAAAAATGTACATTGCCAAGTATAAGAACTATGCTTTAAGTTACAGAGAACCAAGAGAAGTCTAAGATCCCTAGGAAGCATTAATGCGCTCAACAACCAGATCATTTCCCAAAGACAATTCTTAAATGTACTTATTCAGTGTAAGATATGCATTGCATGAGAAATTCCCTGATGTTCTTTCTTATGCATTCGCTATTTTTTATGTGGGAATGCTTTAGCTTAACTTTACATATCCTGATCTTTTTTCGTTTCTCTGGTTCAGCGATTGAGAAACTACTAGTGGCCTGTGCTGGAAAATATGCTACAGGAGACGATGCTCAGCTGGTTTGTCTATTAAAACAATTGGTTATTTCACTGTTATGACATGCTTATAAATTACTCTCTTCTGTATAGTTTTACCAACAAGAATATTTATGTGTACTGTAGTCTTGACACACTGTTCCACATCGTGACTAATTACCATTTTTGTATGATAGTGGCAAAACCTCGGTCATTGGCCTATTAATTTGTTTTCCAAATGCAGGCAGATGTATTTCTGGCACCCCAAATATATGGAGGAGTAACTCGCTTCCAGATTGATATGGTAATTTTGATTCTTTGATTAGTTTTTTCAGTTTTTTTAATGCGATGGACTGATCAAGTTCCACAATCCACAACAATCTTTCAGTGATGTGGACTTTTTATTAAACCGAACCGAATTGGAAAATAAAGGGTCTGAAAGTTTATCGTCTCATAATCAATTTAAATAATTTGCTTTTACATCTAGAGGCCTTGCATCTGCCTGAATTTACACGAGTTGATTGGAGAATTCTGATAAATTTTTGTTTGTTTTTGTTGATTTTTGCTCCTTACAGACTCTCTATCCAACACTAGCCAGATTGAATGAAGCATACATGGAGCATCCTGCTTTCCAAGCTGCGCTGCCAGATAGACAGCCAGATGCGCCTTCATCATCTTAGAACAATAATGTATGATCAGTATGGACGTCTTGTGTCTCAACATGAAAGTTGACAACAAACGGTGACATCAAAAGCAATAAACTGCTCAAGTGAGGACTACAATCTCAACATTTAAAAGATGTTTATTTTTCTCTCCCTTTGTCATGGAATATTTTTGTGCATCAGATTCGTATGCTCTTGCCCCTTAGTCCCTCTCGCCCACGCCTTTCTCTCTCTCTCCCTCCCTCCCTCCCTCCCTCCTCCTTGGATAATATCATACATCGCACAACTCGCTCACGTAGTACTCGAACGCTTGCTCTCGGTCCAAAAAAAAAAACTGATAATTTTCAAATAAGACAAGTCATGATTAACGAAAAAGAAGGATAAGTCATAAAGTGAAATGAAGGATAGGTTGTTAAAAAAAAGTAAAAAATGCGATGTAAAATGCAAATTGTGTATAAAGTTCACGGGATCAAGCAAAATTTTTAAAAACAACGATAATTCAAGAGGTTTAAAAGGAAAATAATCCCAAAAAACATTGATGTGGCATTATCTTACAATATAATTAGTTAAAATATCCATTAAAATTTAAATATCTTGATGTTACTACAAAACAGTTTTGTTCTGCTTATCTATTTTATATGTGAGTCTTATTTTAAACTTCAAGGCTTCAATTATTAATAGCTAACAATTTTCTCACATTTTTTTTATCTCACTCGTAAACAGCATCTTTCATTGTAATAAAACAAATATAACTATAACTATTAGAAATTAGTTTAAAACTATATATCTACAAACTATATTTTATCGAGAAAGAATAAATTAATATTTTAAAATAATTTTGTAAGGTGAAAAACATAGGCGAAGTCAAGTGCCTTCCCACGCTTGCACGTGGAGGCAACGAAAATATGAATAAGTAACACCTGTGACTATATTTGAACACAGGTACTAGGTGGGTAGGCCAGTTAAAGTATTCGATTGTTGTTCTATTTGGTGAAAAGAATGAGCATCCCACGCGCATGTCAAGGTTAATGATACTGAAATTAATAATAATTATCAAACAAAAATTAGTATGTGTCTATATATATATATATATATATATATATATATATATATATATAGAAATATTAGGATGACACCACACATTTGTGGTAGCACCCTGCACTCACACATTCGGTTCGATGTAGGTCGCGCGTTCGGTTCACACATTGTCCGGTTCGCACATTGTCACGTGCGTCCGGTTCACACATTGTCCGGTTCACACATTGTCACGTGCGTCCGGTTCACACATTGTCCGTGCGTCTCCCTCCTCTCTCATGAGAACCCTTCTCGAGCGAGGGCGCATTTCACTCTCTGTGCTGACACAATGACGATGGCTCCGGGAGACGACGCTTGCATCGCCGCCCTCGTGAACCCTGCGTCGCCGCCCTCACTCGCATATCAATGATGACTACGAAAAGGAGGGCATCGGCTCCCTCTACAAGCTGCGGGACACCCCCTTTTCTATGTCCATGTCGCGAGTACGAAAAGGGGCGCCGACGAGTGCGAAAAGGGACACCGGTGAGTGCGAAGCGTACAAGAACGCCGACTACGAGTCTGCAAGTCCGCATATGGCACCAATGGAGAAGCTCTGTCATCGCGTAGAGAGCGTCGTTGCACAGGAGCTTTGTCGTCGCTCACCGCTTCATCATCACGCAGAGTCGGCATCGTGTGGATGGAAGTCCATCATCGTGCAGATGGAGGAGGTCCATCATCGTGTAGGTCCCTCGCTCGCCGGAGCTCCGTAGTCGCCCCTTGCTCGTTGGAGCTCGGTAGTCGCCCATTGCACAGATCATTGCCATCGCAGATATAGTCATCACCCCTCTCATCTTGCACTGAACCACCCGATTTTTCATGAACCGCCACTATCTTTCTTGAACCAGCGCACTTCAATCCCATCCACCTATCTTAGATCGGATAACTCTAAAGATGTGGGGGCAGGGTGCTAGCACAAAGGTGTGGTGTCACCCTAATATTCCTCGGGTCCACGTAATAGCATCAACACTTGGTAGTTGATGCGCTAATTATTTCTTTTACTTGATAATACATCTTCTCCATAAAAGAATATTTATTACAATTAAAGATGTAGTTTCCGAGATATTAATATATTTTGTTGAAAATGTGAAAAGAATGGATATCTATTAATATATTTGGCGAAGGAAGTTCAAAGTAAGATGAAATATAAAACATGGATCAAAGATAGTTTTTTATTCTGACATCTGGACATTTATAAAATTGATATCCATTTTTATTAAGTATATGTTATCATTAAAGTTTGAATGACATTAACTTTTAAAAAATTGACTGGTAAAATGCTCAAATGCATGTGATTGGTACGCGGTGGTATTGGAGTGGCATTAGATTTGAGTCATTCAATAGATCATGAGTCATTCAATATCCCATTTTTAATTGAAAAATGAAAAAAATAGTCTCAAATTTTAACTCTACAGTTTCAATTTTCTCCACTTAAAAAACCCGAGGCAAGAATGATGAGAAGAAGCCGACGGTATCAATAGAGATAAAGTAAAATCTCTATACTTCTTTTTTTTTATTCAATTATTTTTTATCTTTTTCTTTTCATCCTTCCTTAACATGGACTTGATAGGGCCTTCAAAATTATTATTTGCATTGTTATTCATCCGAAAAAAGAAAAAAAACAATGTATTTATAAATTCAAATACTGCATTAAAATGAATTATCATATTATTAAATAATACATTCTTAATAAAACGTTAGGATGCGTTCACTGCATTACCATTCAATATTACTTAATAATGTAGATTATTCAAAATAATTGTAACAATGTATATTACCTTATTTAATATATATAAGTAATCTATCTGATAATTTTATTAATTATTTATAAAAATAAAGATTTATGAGTTAATATACCAATTTTATTAATATACACCTAATAAAAAAGAATTATGTTTAGACATATAAATTAATTTTAACTTCGTAAACTTAAATCACAAATATATATTCTCACCCATAAAATTAAATTTTATAAAATTATTAATATATTTTTGAAAATATGATAAAAATATATTCATAATAATTAACTAATATTTATTTGATTAATTTTATAATTTATTTAATTATTATAATAATTTATTTAATGAGTTTTACAATTTATTTAAATAAAACTGTAAAGGACAAATGCAAAAAATAAAATTAAAAAAAATTGCAACTCGTGTGATAATGTGGATTGCCTCTCTTCTCCTAGGCAATCTGCATTGTACTTCGCAATATGGATTGCTTGATCAATGTAAATTACTCATTACTTGTCACAAGTGAACAAAGTAATATGGTGGATCCAGATAATTTAATATAACATTACATAGTAATTTAAAAAAAATACCTCTATAGAAACGCCCTCTTAGAACTCGTGGGTAGCAGGATGGCTATGATTGATCGCATGGTTCAATTGCCCCTTTGCCAGTTCATGCATGATTTTGGCAGTTGCCATTCGCCACCACCGCTGAACGAATCTCATTGCCTCACCGACTAAGTCCCCGCCTCTGAAGTCTAAAGTCGCCTCGCCGCCTTAGCTAGATTCTATAGCTTCGGCATGTTGCAAGCAGCAGCCGGGAACTAGCCGAAGAGACGATTATCGTAAAGAAGATGGAGTGGAGGGAGGTTTTGAACAGTGCCGGTGGCACCGTGTCGAAGTCGCCTTGCCTCGAAGTCGACGAGGCGCGGGCAATGAGATCACGATTTTAGTGAGCACCCATGATAGAGAACATCCTAACTTCCATACCTTGAAACATACCAGCTGAAAGAGCATTTGAATCGGCCAAAAGATCACATGAACCATCCGTGCAAGCGTCTACCATAGATCTCCGATCGCACGATGGGGAATGGGCAGCAGGAACATTAAATCCAACTTATATTGTGCTTGTTATAAAATTATATAGTTGATGTGGGACCACCATTATTATCGTCTGTTTTAATCGATCTAACTTAGTTCCAATCTGAGTCAATGGAGAGCTCAAATCATAGGCATTGTTTTGAAAAACCGGATTGGACCGCTTGGTTCGACCTGTTCAATCGTGAATTAGCCGGCAATTCGATTTTATTTTTTTTGAAATAAAAAATGATTAAAAATCGGATTGAACCGGTTTAATCCAGTTTTTTTTTTAATTTTTGCACTAAAAGAAGCAAAATTAGAAAGTTGATTAATAAAATCAAATGAAAAAGGAAAGTGAAAACTGGTCCAGTTGCCTTTTTTTTAATTTTTGCATTAAAGAAAACGTAAAATTGAAATTTGAATGATAGAGTCAAATAAGAAAGTAAAGGAAATAATTAATTGTGAAAGGAGAAAAGGAAGGCTATGGTGTACAAATATAGTGAAAAATTTAAGGAGAAGAATGAAGTGAGAAATTTAAGGAGGAAAAGAGGAAGTGAGAGACAAAATAAAAATGAAAATAATTGATTGAAAAAAATAGAAAGGAGAAACGATTTAATAGAAAGATATGAAAAAAGGAAATTTATTCATAGAAAAAGAAAAAGAAATGATACTAATGGGACAAAATAAAAGAATAAAAATATTGTTAAATAAAAAAATTGAGGTCAATGTCACTCATAAGTTTTTCTTGATACATTTTATTAAATAATGTATTCAAAGTTTCTATAATATTTACATTATAATAATAAATTTAAATAAAATTAAATCATTCAACTCTATAGCTTTTAAATATAAAGAACATGGAGTCCAAGAATTAACATAAATTTTCATATTATTTTAATATAATGAGCCTACATTATCTTTTTATATTAAATTCATAAAAAAATAGTGCAGATATGGTTTAGAAAACAAGATATTTAAATTAATGTTCAATATTAAAAATATATATTGTAAGTATTCTATATATTATTGTTAGTGTATTATTCATAATATATGTTTAAAATTATAAAAAAAAATATTTTAATAAAAATTCAGTTCAATTCGATTGAATTCGGTTAAACCAATCGAATCACCACCCAATTTTAAAAACGTCGGTCATAGGAGACTCTCCATTAGCCCTTCCAACAATAATAACGTAGCAAAGGTTTTGTTTATAACGGTTTGCTTGACAACAACTCCGCGCCTTTAGAAAATCCACCAATCACCTGCCGTTGCTCTTTCTCGTTTCCGTTTTCGCTCCTTTTTTTCCCCCTTTCTTTTCTTCGTCCCAAATTGTTAATCCTTTCATCGATTTGCCGCAGTAAAAACAATTTTCTACTGAATTATGCTTTCTTTTTCCCTTTTTCATGCTTTGGCATTTCCAAATTGCATGTATTTGAGGAAGAAAGTTATACGAATTTTTGTAAAAGATTATATATATTAGTCTCTTCTGTGAGAACTTTTTTTGCAGTAAAAGCTAGAGCATGTTTCGAACTGTATGAATCTTTCTGTTTTTTTTTTGGTCCTTTAGTTGTGTTCCATTTTGGAGGTGACATGGATGACACTCATCATTAAGAAATTTCCTTTTTGTTTTTTGCTTTTTCTTCGTCAACTGTGGTTGGTAAATTCTGCTTTATGAACTTGAGCATTTCGTTCGTATATCAAACACGCTCTGGAATGCTGTAACACTTGAGCAACAAATTTTAGTTCGAACTACATTTTGTTTTCTTGTCTTTTTTGTTTGGCCAACAGATTCCAATTTTAACATGTACTGTTTTGTGCTTTTGGTTATTCTGCGATATGATGAGAGGAGCATTAGCCACAATTTCCAATTGTTATGGCAATACTATAATTTGAATCCTCAGTGTATAAGTTTCTGTGACGTTATTCAATTCAATTACTAAATGGGGAAAATATCTGAGCACAGTCTTTCTTCCAATGAGTGCCGGAGATGGTTCTTATGAAAGAGGAGTGAGATTAAATGGAAATTCTATATCATACTACTTCAACCACTGACACTGTTGTTTTTGAGTTTTGCTGTTATTTTTTCTGTTCTTCATTCTCACTTGATCGATTGAATGAGCAAATGTTTTATTTTTTCTTGTATGACCCAAATGGACATGATTATCAAATTGCGCATTAATTATTTGGGGTTGTCAATGGGTCCTCATATAAATTGGGAGGTTGAGGAGTTAAGGATGCAACTTGCAGAAAAGGGCTCCCACCCTACAATGTCACATGCCACTTAATTATTTGAACTGAATCAATAAAATACCCCTTCAGGACAAGTTCTTTTGGATGAGAAAATCAGTTATGTTCATGGTATATAGTTAAATTACTCTCAAGTTGGGCCAGTTCATCCCTAGTACCATTAACAGCTTGTTGACCTTGAACTGTAAAGTGAATTGATCTTGTCTTTTTGTTTACCTGTGATCTGGGAAATTTCTAATTGCTAATTTGTTCCATCTTGAAGAGGACTACTGTACTATCAAACTTTATGACTTATAACAAAGATTTTCTGAAATATTTGTATAAAAATTGGCCATTTTTTCAATTAAGAAAAATGTGAAGAATACATGCTGCTTGTCCTGCTTCTGCATATGCGTGCGTTCCTTAACAAAAATAATTGAAAAGTAAAGCTACTTTCTGATGTAAGTATTTGCAGTTTATGATGAAAATATCTTTATTTTTGCTTAGCTATCACTAATACCTTTTTCAGCCCATATGATCTGTAGAATCATCGATTACAAACTAAATGCAATCATCGTTTACTTTCTTCATGACTGCAAAATGACAGTGATTATCTATGACTTAATGCTTTCAATGGACAGGTAGAACTGAATGACACAGTAAAACTGTAGGTAATTGATGACTTCTTATTGTTAAGAATATTGCAGTTGAAGATACAAACACTTCAATTCATGACAGGAATGAAGATGCTGATGTACTGAAATTATTCTTGCAGCTGTCTTGAATAACATATCACCCCAGAAGTTGATTTGGGTGATAGTGAAAAGGATGCGAGCTAAGAAACACACTAATGTATTTATTGATGACAAGTTGCAGCTTAGACATGCATTTATCATTTCTGTCAACTTGTCATGGTATTCCTGAAATTATGATTCAGCAAATATTTTACATTGTTATATGTTCAAAACAATAAGATCAATAGGGCAACTGTTGACAGTAGATGGTTTGACGTGCAATCAGTGGCCTATTTTTGGAGAACATTTAGGTTTTGGTAGTTCACGAATGGATACACTAACGTTGCTAAACAGAAGTATACGAGCAAAGCCATTTGCAATTCTATGGGCCATATGGTTTAAAAGGAATAATTGGATTTTTCAAGGACATAGGTGTCACTCAAAAAGTATTGTCTCGGGAGCCATCACAATATTTGAGGCCTGAAGAAACTCATTTGATACAACATCAAGTTGAATTGTATTTTGTTGTGAGACATACATGTGCATAATCATCCATTAATGATGTAGCTATATAAAGTGGTAGTCATCTTTTTTCTCTCAGAAAAAAAATAAGATAAGTAGGAATTGAATACTGTCCCTACCAAAGGTTAATGGTAGTTGCACATCTAACATAAAAGTTGCCATCAATTAAGACATATTTTCCTGTTTTTTAACACTACCAAGAGACAAAATGGTCTCTTTCCAAGTCAAAGTCTAAAAGACTTCTTAGGTCAACTTTTGCATCTTGCTTGCAGCCAAAACCTTGCTATATGAAGCTTGACTATAGATTGATGAAGGTTTAGGAAAGGAGATTGTTTGCTTTGGCACTATGATAGGGATGGGGTCAATACTTCTTAGTAGACATGGTGATTGGAGCAGGAAACAGACAGCCCAAGGATATTACTTCTTGCTCAGTTTTTTCATTCAAGTTCTCATCCTGTTTGCAGAAACTGAAAATCAAGATGGTATGTTAGAACTTGTTCTCATGTCTCTTTCCCCAATGCAAACAATATTATCATACTTCTGGTAGTTGGGGTCAGTCTAGTTCGTTATCGAGCTGAGGATGCCTTTTTCCAGATATATGTTGTTACTTATAAGGTTACTTTTTTTTTAAATCATCGACCACCAATTGATACTTCTCTAACATATGATAATCCCTTGTTCATTGCATTCCATGGGTTAGAGCTTCCTTGAAACTTGGTTTGTCTTCAGATCTACTGATGAACTTGAAACGTGATTATGGCCCCCAAACCTCATATTACCATTTATCTTGTATGTACTTCTTTTGGTCTCTGTGTTCCTGTTATTAGCCACTGCTAATTCTGGAGTATGACGAATTGCACCAAATGAAGTCTTTCAATCATGAGTCATGTAACTCACCTGGATAAAAGAACACTTTATTGAGAGTTGATAAAATTTTAGGTCTAATTATATATTTTCCCATGAAATTTATTTACATACTTACTACGTAGCCATGTCACATTCTTTTTCATTTCAGAATTCAAGATATATTGATGTTAAGGTAAAACTGATATATCAAGATTTTGACAGTGATAGCTATTTCTTGTATTCCTCATTGGCTCCGTGAAATGTCATAGATGACTAGTAACAAAGTTTAAAGTGGAACAATGAAGCTTGTCTTCCGATTCAAATCTCCCTTTTCCATGTAGCTGCTGCTCTACAAGGGCTTTCCACTCTGTGGAAGAATACTCCCTCCAACTGGAAAGGTTCAGATCCTTGTGGTGACAAGTGGGTTGGAATCACTTGCAACAATTCACGAATTATCTCCATGTGAGTAACAGAGAAAATCAAAGTCTAGTACACATCCATGGGTTACCCATAGAGATAATGTGTTGTACATGACAATTTAATGGTCTACAGAACCCTGTCCAGCTTAGGACTAGAAGGCACACTCTCTGGTGATATCCAATCTATGACGGAGTTGCAGGCATTGTGAGTTTCTCTAGTATCTTTTTTGCTTCAGTTGTTTTCTTTACCTTGCTGCTAATGTGAACGTGTTTAATGCATATTTCTCTCTTTTGGATATCTCTCTTGTTTTGAGAAGCTCAGATCTCTCTTTTTTTTTTTCTGCTGAAAAGTATAATATGCGATGCAGGGATCTTTCCTATAATAAAGGCTTGAACGGAGGACTGCCAGTATCAATTGGGAAATTGAGCAAACTTGTAACTTTGTATGTCATCCTTCTGTAGAGTATGCTCATGCTTCATTTAAAAATGGAACTTTGAATTGTATTATTTTCTGAATTCCCTCCAGGATCCTTGTTGGGTGCAGTTTTTCTGGTGAAATACCACTTGAGATAGGATCTCTTTCCAACCTGGTTTTTCTGTAAGTTATACAGGACCACAGTTCACCAAGACCATGCATTTTTTTATGTACTAACAGCAAGAAGACATCTTTAACAGCATAGTGATATCTGGATCAAACAAATGTTTACTTTTTTATAGTACTTTATAAAGGAGAGAGATAATTTTGTTCTTTGTATTAACATGACTTGGATATAATTACTTTTAAGTATGAATTCTTCATTTCCAATATGAAGCTTGAGAATTGAGAACATTTGAAAGTTGAAATAACAATATAACATCCTGTTAGAGGGGATTAGTAGATGTAAGACCTTAGACTGCTTAGAGTATTCAACTTGATTTCAAGAAACAATTCTCAAAAATGGATGGTAGATGAGACTAAGCAAGTGTCATTTGATTTAGGTTGAAAAATTGTATTTGTCCTGTTATATTTAGATGATTTCATTTTAAATTTTTTACTCTTCATTCATTCATCTTGTTATATTTAGAATGGTTTGAGTTGGTTTTATGTTTTTTATACATGCTCAATTGTGTTCTTATAAACATGATGGACTAAGTTAGGTTTCATTTAAGTTATTTTAAAAGATTTGACAAACTCAACATGCTGCAAAATATACCAACTGAAATATATGAATAGAGGAATTGCTCAGGAGTTCAGGTGATCATAAAGTACACAGGATAGATACACTTCTGGTTTTAAGTTCTCTTTTCTTTTTCCGGCCAAATAAAATGACATGGTGTTCATGGGATTCTATTGCTTTCCTCATTTTTGCTCTATTGCCAGTTATCATGTTACTGCATTCTACTATTTCAGCTAGATATACAATAATATTTCCCTGTGATCTATTCAAACAAATGTAGATAGCATATGTTTCTTTATGTTGTTCAGCACAGTTCCTGTTTGCAGATCCTTAAATTCAAATGGTTTTACTGGAAGAATTCCTCCAACAATTGGCAATCTGTCCAAGCTATATTGGCTTGATTTGGCTGATAACCAGCTTACTGGATCAATCCCAGTCTCTGATGGCAATAAGCCTGGATTGGATTTATTGAAACATACCAAACACTTGTATGTATTGTTATTTGTTCATCCTAACTTCAGATTATTGGATGTGACATCAATATAAATCTGTTGCATCGTGTATGGATGAATTTTCAGCCACTTTGGTATGAATCAACTCTCTGGAATGATCCCAAGTAAACTTTTCAGTTCAGACATGCAACTGATACATATGTAATATTCTGTAACTCTTTATGTCATAGTTCATTTCTTTAAATCGTTTTGACATAATTTTTGGTGATTCAAAATATGGACATTTGATAATTAACTTTTTCACTTGCTCAGGTTGTTTGATAACAACAAACTTTCAGGAAGCATTCCTGCCACTTTAGGGCTTGTTCAAACCCTAGAAGTTCTGTAAGTATTTTTCTTCCTCATAAGAAATGATTAAAATGTGGAGGATTTGTAAGCTTCTAATTGCATGTCATACTTACAGGCGCTTGGACAACAATGAATTATCTGGAGCTGTTCCTTCTAACTTTAACAATCTTACTAAAATTGCAGAATTGTGAGTCCTTTATTTAGATTTTTCGTCCACAAATTATCTTTTCCTAACTTTTCATCTTCATATCCAACCTTTTGGTCTTTTCCTTCTGTGGTCTATGATCCCAGGCATCTAGCCAACAATCAATTGACTGGTCCTTTGCCAAACCTTACAGGGATGAATGCTCTTAACTTCGTGTAAGCGCATGTGACCATTGATTGAAGTTCATTTTGATTTGAGAAACACAATTTACCAACTGTTGTGTTTAATTTAAAATCAACCTTCTTGTTTATGGTTTTTCAAATTATAATATGATGGTTTGTTTCGAGAGTTTTAATTGAGTAATTTTCTCATCAAAGATTTGTGCATGTGAAAATGGTCGTTGTATGTTAACAAGATCAATTTGCTTTGGACTGATCAGATTGCTGTCTTTGCAGGGACATGAGCAATAACACCTTTGATCCTTCAGATGTCCCGCCATGGTTCTCCACATTGCCATCTTTAACATCACTGTAACATCTCTGCTTTTGCATGCACATCTATTTCTGCATTACCTGTTTAGTCATAAAATAGATTAACAACAAAGACATTAATGAGCTACTCAAAGTTTCCCAATGTACAACATTATGCATAGTAGAACAAGGATGATCATCAGAGTTGTGGTTGTCATCCAATGTACAACATTGATATTCAAAAGAAAAATCAATAAATTGGCAAAAAATTCCCCAAATGAAACTAAAAGCCTAAAACTACAGATGAAGTTCTTCGCGTGATAAATATGAGAAGAGAAGAATTAGTTCTATGGTAGGAAATACATTGGCATCACCTACAAGTTGAACAGCACCTTGCGTCTTCAAACAATTCACAAGCCTTCAATTTTCTCTCTTTGATTTTGAGGAATAACTGAGTCTTGAAGCATGGAAAATTTTGATTCTCCTCGGCCCCAGAATCAGATTTAAAGTCGACCAAGTACCGTAAGATTTCTTCTTAGCAAGAATTTGTTTCCCCCCTTAAACAATATTCAGAAATCTGAAAACTTATTTAAAATTGAACAGAATTGGATTAATCTGATACCTGACAAGTTGGAAATAATATGAAATTTATTTTACTTCAAAATCGGGTGAAAAGGTGGACCTCTGGTTAAATTCAACATGTTGTCGTGGCCTAGGGACAAGCTGTTGCGAGACCTGCAACAGTCCTCTTCCAGCAGTAAAAAATTCATTTCGGCTCGCTCACGTAACGATGTTGCAAGGTGGAGTTGAAGCCTTCATCATGTCACACGGCCTTGATCACGCATGTCGTGTCCCATGACAATGTCAAAGATTTCAAGTCGTGGTCAAGTCTTGAAGTCGCGATTGTGCTGAATCAAGAATTCTATCATGAACCAATTGGATTTGGCGTGGAGTGGATAACAACTCCTCATCCCTTAAACAAAGGTCTCGACTTTGAACTTTTGTGGATACAAAAAATTTCCGTTGAAATTCTCACCTGCCATAACCAGGCATGCTGCCGGGGCGACATCAGAATAATCGAACTCGATGTTGGACCTGATCAGTGCACATAACTCTTAGCGCCAACTGATTTGGATGATCGGCGCCGCTTTCCGGACACTTGGGTGACAACCGAAAGAAAAAAGAATTCTATCATGACCCACAATTGAAGTGTTTTGGCCCACAACAAAATTCATAATTTTTATATTAGCTCATAATTTCTTTCAGCGGTTCGATCATATGAAAAAGTGTATAATCATCTATAAAATAAACATCAAACTTGGGTAAATATGTTGACTCAAATAAACCCTAGAAGAGATTCATCATGCATGCAATGATAAAAATTACAAAAAAATGACTAAAATATAACACTAAAACTGTAAAACATATTATATTTATGGTGCATCACAAATTTCAAGAAAATGGGATAAAATATAATATTAATATTGTGGATTTCCATTGTTTGCTTACAACATATTTTGCGTTACAAAGACCATGAAGTACCCTTTTTCACCATAAGTGGTTTGTTGATTTTATATAATTCAATTATAAGAAACTGCTGGATGGTTTTCACTGTTAACATAGATACTTGACCACTGTACTCAACTCATAAGCTTGAAACTTCATTGTTATGTGGAATCTGGATAGTAGCCCCTCCTTGGGATATATCTAAACAAAGGGTGACATTGCAAAAAGGTCCGTTCTAGAGAATAGAATCTCTGTAACATAAATACCTACGAGTTACAAGTGTTCATATATCCTCAAAATCCACATATATACATATACATATATGTGTGTGTGTAGATATAGAAACTTGAAGGCATGCCAGCATAATCGTAAGCACTTATGTTGAAGCTGATCCATTGTAACATCTTAAATTATGTTTTCTTCTTTTGGAGTAAAGAAATTCCACATATATGCTGCAGATACCTAGAAAAGCTAAGAATTAGGGGGGAGATTCCGCAGGCTCTGTTCAGCAATTCACCGTTACAGATTGCGTGAGTACAAGTGTTGCATAAATTGTTTCCTTCTCTCCCTCCCTCGCTCCCTCTTCTGGTTATTTCTTGTATTAACCCCCAAATAGAGTGCACGTATGCATCTGAATGTGCTTCCAGAAATCTTTGTGCATGTCCTCATGCATCTGGACATATATTTTTGTTTCAAGTGCGACCATGTCTAGCATAGTCTGACAACTGATATGATCTTCATTTACACTTTCAGTGCTGCTGTATATCTGCAATTGTTCATTTATGAAGAATTATATTGATGTGTCCCTTTACTACCTTTAATATTTTTCTTCTTTATCTGATAGAAATTTGCATGGTTCAGGAGGCTGAGGAGTAATAATTTCAATGGCACTTTAGACATTGGCTCACAATACAGCACTCAGCTAAAGCTCATCGACTTACGGGACAATGATATAAGTGCAGTTACCCTAGAAACAGGATTCCAACAACAAATCATGTAAGACATTTCGAAGATTCTTCTTCGTGCATTACACAATGTCATATACATATCTGTTTCTATGGAGATCTGCTAAATGTACTGTTCGTTAAAACTATTGTTATGAAGATAAAACATTAATAAACAGTGTTAACTGTTATTTTCGTTTTGAACAGCATAAGAATATATTTGTTTCTTTCTGGTTAAGACTATATTTGTATTCTCTCAGACTCGTGGGTAATCCTGTCTGTAAACAAGGAGGAATATCCTACTGCACACTTCCACAGCAACCTCCAATTCCGTATTCAACACCATTGAATTGCATGCCAATCGGTTGTCCTTCAGATCAAACTCTTAGTCCGAACTGTAATTGTTCATATCCATATATGGGTACTTTGTATTTCAGATCCCCTTCCTTTTCAGATCTTCAAAATAGTACAACTTACCAAATACTACAAACGAAGCTCATGGATTCATTTCTGAGGAATCAAATTCCTGTTGACTCCATATATCTTGGTAACTCTTCTGTGGATGTTAACAACAATCTGGAAATGGCTCTGGAAGTATTTCCCAGTGGCAAACCTAATTTTGAGGATGTAGATGTCTTGAGGCTTGGCTTTATTCTTAGCAACCAGACATTCAAGCCCCCACAATATTTTGGGCCATATTACTTCATAGGGCAAAAGTACCTCGCCATTCATGGTAATTTGGTTCCAAATTTATGATCTTCAAATTTTCAGGTGAAATCCTTTTTTACTTATGTTCTCCTGAAATATACAGTGGGCGGTGCAATAAATTCAAATTCAAACCACGTGCCTGTGATAGTTGGGACATCTATTGGTGCAGCAGTTCTTGTTCTAGTAGTTATTGGCTTTGCAGTATTTGCAGTGAGACAAAAAAGAGAAGCCAAGAACTCTGTGGAGAAAAACCTGTCCTTTGGTGAGATTCCATGGTCGCGTGTGTTTTTTAGTGTCGATCGTAGAATTGTTTGTCATTTTCCCTAGTGAATAAGTTATAAATTCCAAATTTAGGATCTTTTACTAGAAGCAGCGGCAGCATTCCAAAGTTAAAAGGCGCAAGATTCTTTTCTTTCGACGAGCTAAAGAAATCCACTAATAACTTCTCAGAAGCTAATGAAATTGGGAATGGTGGATACGGAAAGGTACATTCTTTTGTGTATGCTGGTTTAGTGGTAGTTCTACCTCATAACAGTTTATAATACACTTTGGCAGGTTTACCGGGGAACGCTAAGCGATGGTCAACTTGTTGCAGTCAAAAGGGCCAAAAAAGGGGCTACACAGGGTGCAGTTGAATTTAACAATGAGATAGAGCTGCTTTCTAGAGTCCACCATAAGAACCTTGTTTCTCTTGTTGGATTTTGTTTTGAGCAAGATGAACAGATACTGGTCTACGAGTATATTCCAAATGGAACACTGGGAGAAAGTCTTTTAGGTACTTGATTTCTTTTTTCATTCACTGTTAAACTCTCTCTTCCTCACTCGATAACAGATTAAGTCAAATGGAAAAAAAAATGTAACTCGAGTACCTCAACATGCTCAATATCCTTACTAATAGAAGACTTTCTTTAGGGTGAAAAAATGTCTAAACAATAGTTCTATCATCAGGTAACTCATATAAGACTTAAGATCGTGAGCATTACAATTGGAATGTGGGCCATGCATATGTGGCTTCCGTGGAGTCACCTGATGCCAAATTTCTTCTGAGTTGATGTTTATCATATGTCAGTGAATAGGAAAGAGCCACAAACATTCCACAGTGCTTCATGTAGTTGGTCAACTTTACTCGTGATGATTTATAATTCTATATCCTATTTTGTTTTATGATATGCAGGAAAATCTGGAGTGCATCTAGACTGGAAAAAGAGGCTTCGAGTTGCCCTTGGTGCAGCTAGAGGTCTTGCCTACCTGCATGAGCTTGCTACTCCTCCAATAGTGCACAGAGATATCAAATCTAGCAATATTCTTCTTGATGATCATTTGAATGCGAAGGTTTCTGATTTTGGATTATCCAAGCCCATGGGGGATGATTCAAAAGATCATGTTAGCACACAAGTAAAAGGGACAATGGTTAGTACATTGTCAGATTCAATTCAATAACTTCCATTGTGCATAATTAGAAAGAGAAGGTCTGGGAAGTTGAGGAAAAAAATCTTGTAGGTTGTAGTCTGATTTTGTAAATTCTCATGATATCAATTTAACCATGCTCTAAACTACTTGAGTTGTCCATCAAGATTTAAAATTCACGTTGGCATGAACTTTAAAATTCAGCAGAAGAATATCTAATATAACCTTCTGTGAGACAAGAATCAAGTAGTCCCATAATAAAACTTTAGATAGATTTCTTATTTAGGCAAGCTTAACTTTAGTCGACGTTTTTGTCCTCCTGCACATATTTCTTATCTTTTCTTACTCTAATGCAGGGATACGTAGATCCTGAATACTACATGACTGAACAGTTGACTGAGAAGAGTGATGTGTATAGCTTCGGTGTCTTATTACTGGAGATGCTAACTGCACGGAAACCTCTAAAACACGGGTGCTATGTTGTGAGAGAGGTAAGGAATATAATGGACAAGACAAAGGAACTGTATGGCCTTCATGAGCTTCTTGATCCTGTAATTGGGCTGGGCACCGGCCTTCGTGGATTTGAGAGATATGTTGACTTGGCAATGCAATGTGTGGAAGAATCGGGAGCTCACCGACCTACAATGAGCGAAGCGGTAAAAGAGATTGAGAGCATTATGCAGTTTGCTGGCATGAGTCCAGAAGTTGATTCTCCATCAACATCACTGAGCAACTTAGGGTCAAGCAAGAGTCCCCGCCATCCATATGGCAATGACTCCTTCGACTACAGTGGTGCAAGACCTTCTCCAAGATTATCTCCCAAGTGACTGCTTGTACGATTTATGTGTTAATAATTTCTTCAATTAGAGCAGATGGAGCATAATGATGGAAGTGAGACAATAGCTACTTGCTCTTTGTATGAGTCAATGTTGTGGCTTCTGGCTCATTTGGTAATCCAAACCCCGGTACAAAAAATGTAAGTGAGCTATGTTTGTCGAAGTTTGATGTATTTCAGTAGTTGCGTTCTTCAGATTCCAATTGTCTATTGCAAACCCTGTGCTGTTGGAATTATTTCATAACATTAGTGTTGCTCCATTTGTCATGAATCTCTTTGTACTTAGGAATTGGCTGTTGTTGCTTATCTTCGAGTGAATGCCGATTCTTATTCAACAGGTCACTGTTGACCATTCTTTAGGTGGGTAAATTCGATTAAATGGCCTCAAATTTTATTCGCTTTTCTAACTTTATCCTCTAACTTTATTTTATAACTAAATTATCCTTCAATTATGAACTTATTTCACCGGCTGTTCTTTTTATCTATCATCACTTATTTCCCGATTGCACGGTCTATATGGCAATCACACGTCACATTTCTCTCTCATCTGCGTGCAAGTGTTCGATGCGACATGTTATTTAAATATAAAATATTAATATAATAATATAAAATTTTCTAAAAAAAGAGGGGGCATGCCCCCTCATCCTCTCCCTCTCCCTCTGGAGCGCCCGACTGGAGGAGAGAGGTGTTGGATCACAAGGCACCAAGAGGAAAGTGAATTGGTATTTTATCGAAAATATCGATTTTGCGAAATACATGCAAAAGCACACAACCGATTTGGTAAACTTTAAATTAGAACAATAATGATCAAGATACATGCATGATAGAGTAGGAAGGAGAGAGAGAGAAAGATAAACAAAGATGAATGGTGGTTTATTGATGAGGATCGATCACATCTTTGCTTATGTGTTCACTCCGACTTCTCGACTTCGATATCGCTAGAGATTCTACTAACACTCTTTCTTCATTCCAAATTATGCAAGGAAAAAATCCTCTATAACTCTTATCTTTTTTCCATTTCGAGAGATAAAACACACCTCTCATATTCAAAAGTTTTCACCCGCATTTTCTCACTCAAGAGGTCTTTCAGGAGCTAAACAACTATTATAATATCACAAAAAACTCCCCAATCTCTCTTTCATAATTTGGAACGTCACACAAAAGTAAGAGAAAGAAATGAAAGATTTGCAATTTTGTGCTCAATATGACTTCTCGAATGAACACAAGTGTTTGCCTAACTTTTTCTTAGAAGTCTTGGTCTTCTTGATATGTTTTGGACCTCTTTTATAGCTTCCAATCTTCTTTATAGTTGTTGGTATTCAAAACTAGCCGTTTTGTACTTTTCTGCACTAAAATGGACGTTCGTTTTCTTCTAGCGGACGTCTATTTTGAACTAGTCATTGAAATATAGTTATTACACACAAAACAAACATCCATTTTTTGGAGCGGGTGTCCGCTACTCCATTGACAGCTTGATAGACATTTACTCTTTTATACAACTTTTTACACAGTTATCCCAACAATGTGATTTTTTATTCTATGAAAGTTAACAGAATTATCTACAATTTTACTATTCATTTTTCATTCAAAATCTAATGGGATCATAGACTAATAGACTAATATTATGTTAAAGTTCAATGTATAAAGTTGTCCATTTCAAATTAAACTTTTTAGACATTCACTCTTCTACGCATAATGTTTCGTACAAGTATTCAAATGAGATGATATTTCATTTGATGAAAAGTTAACTATATTATATATAACTTTAATATTCATCTTTAATTCAAAATCTAATGGGATCATAGACGAATATTATGTCAAAGTTCAGTATATAAAATTATCCATTTCAAATTAAACTTTTTAGACCTTCACTCTTTTACACATCTTATAAGTATACAAATGAGATGATATTTGATTCCGTGAAACACTAACAATATTATCTATAACTTTCATGTTTACTTCTTATAAAAAAAATCTAATTATAAAGTATAAGTATCAAGTGCAAGTTCAATGCTTAAAAATATCAACTTTAAATTTAACTTTTTCGAGCTTAACTTCTTTAGGCATAACTTTTTATATGGTAGTCGAAATGAGGTGATTCTTGATTATATAAAAATATAAGAGAATTATTTATAAATTTTATATATTCCTCTCTTAATACAAATCTCATGGAACGTAGACAAATATTAATCGAAAGTTTAGTACATGAAGCAACTCGTTCTTATTTAGACTTTTTCAACATTAGATATACTCTAAATCTTTCGAGGCGTCAAAATGTAATTATATAGGGTATACAAACTTTATTCCAATAATTTTTTCCTTTTTGATGAAGACAAATCGAGAAATATGAAAATTGTTGTAACCCCTAAAACTAAATCTTCTTTACAATGATAGATATGTACATAAGTTTTAGGGTTATTTTCATAAACCTCACATAAACTATCACAATTTTCTGCATCTAACCCCAAACTATGAACTTATTTTTTTGTATTCCTAAACTATCATGATTTTTTCACTTTAGTCCTTCCGTTTACTTCTATTATATTTTTCGTTACTTTTGATTTTTCTCATTTATGAAAAGACTAAATTACTCCTCCCTCCATAACACATCAAATAATAAATATAAAAAAAAGAAAAAAAGGAACAAAAATCGGGGAGTGTAATTTAATCCTTTTCATAAATGACAAATTATTTTTGTTTATCACCAGGGGTGAGTAAAACTAGGACCGGGTGGCTCGATAGGTTTGCTCCGGGTTTCCGAAAAAGGAAACCAGGTCCCGATCGGGTTCGAGATTGGGACGTCACGGTCAAACCGGGTCAAAAATCGAGAATTCTCGATTATCATAAAAAAGTAAAATAAGAAATAAATTAGTAAAAAAAATATTATTATATAAATATGATAATTATCAATTAAATTATATATATGATAATATAGTATAATGTATATTTAATATATATCAAATAAAATATACATTTTTATTTAAAATAAAATAAATATAATATTTAAAAATAATTTAATATTAATATAATATATTTAATCGGGTCAGAACCAGGTTCGAGTTATAATAACATGGACCGGTCCCGGCCAAGTCTCAAGGAAACGAGACTCGATCCCAACTCAGATACCCACCGGGTTGGGAAAAAAACCACGAAAAAATTAGGTCGGTGCGGGCCTTTATCACTTCAATCCTTCCATTGATTTTTTTATTTTTTATATTTATTTTTTTATATTTTTTGGAGGGAGGAGTAAATTAGTCTTTTTTAAATGAAAAAAGTAAAAGTAATGAAAAACGTAACAGAAATAGATAGAAGGACTAAAGTGAAAAAATCATGATAGTTTAGGAATATAAAAAATAAGTCTGTAGTTTGGGATTAAATACGGAAAATCATGATAGTTTAAGAGAGGTTTATGAAAATAACACTAAATTTTAATTGTAAAGTATTTTTCATATAGAGTTATATTCATGAGATCCATATAATAAATCAAGGTTATATATATTTCTCTTATATAAATTTCTCTTATGTTCATATCATATTTCTCTTCTTTTTGTCTCATCAAAAAGTAGTTTGCGCATTAAGCATAAATACAGACAAATGTAACTCCCTCTTAATATATAATCTTTCTAAAATTTCCATTCTTCCTCTTTTGTCATATAAGAAAACAATATGTAAAATATTATAAGAGAGATGAAAAATAATTTTCATTCTTTGATCACATCATAAGAGATTCAAATATAATATATACGATAGACAAAAATACTTCCCCTTAAGTTCATAATCGATTCATAAGAGCAAAATATAAAATTAAATTTCAGTAATAATCATCCAACTTATAGAGTGTTCCCAGTAAGGTCACCAAACATGTAGAATATTTCAAGTAAGATCATCCAACTTTGATTTGTAACAAGATGATCATCCAACTTAAAAAACTTTTCAGTCATGATCATGCCTATAACTCGTTTGTCGGTAAATCGCATACATTGACACTACACTGTCCGACTCGTTAAAACCCTTATATTCATTCGACGATAGTGTCTCCAATGTTGATGACATTGTTGAATGCCTAGACGCTCGAGGCGACGGTAGGATGTGGACGTAGTAGAAGGTTTGGGAGAGCGATGATCAATGTTGTTCGACACGGAGAAGTGTCCGTTTCAGGTCGAAGCTGTCAGTTGGACCGGATAATAATAAAATATTATATTTAATATGATATAGTAAATCAAGCGATGATATTTTGATTATATAAACATATATGATGTCAAAATGTAATTATATAAAAGAAAAAATAACAATCATAAATCATAAATTTATAATCAATTTTAAGATTTGATATTAAAAATATTATACACTTAATAAATTAAAATCTTATTGAATTTGATTATTATATACAAATTTTCTATTGGTTAATTTATTTTATTTCATATCTTTATTTTGTAAGAAGCAACAACTATATGATTTTTTTTCCAAAATATTATGACAAAATTATATATTCTATAAATAAATATGTAGTATAATTAGTACTTAACTATTTAATTTGACTTATTACATACTAAATTAAAGAAATTTAAATTTATGTATATATATTATTATGTATAGTACTATACTATACTAATTATATTATAGTATTGTTGTATATTATACATATAACAAAGAAGTTTACACTATTCATCCATAACTAATTTATCTAATATGATAAATATTATATTAATATAAAAAATATATAATAAATTTATATTATAATATACATTTTTTATATTAAAAAAATTGAATAAGATCATAATCCATAAGTTAAAGATGATAGTTTAATGAATTCAAGACTAAATAAATGGAAAAAGAATAAGTGAGTGTACAAAGATAGTCTCATATTGATAAAAGTAATAAAATGAGAGCAAATGAACAATTATTAATTGAGGAGGGGAGTATATGATAATTTATGAAGAAAATTCATCTTTGGATATTTTTTAAATTTATAATAACAAATTTTATCAAATTATCTTTTAACAAAAAAAAAATTAATAAACAAATTGACTGGTACAACAAATGCGATTCAACCCAGATTTGACGGATTTTGATTGGTTCGATGCAGTTCAGGGCTGATTTTGGGGCTTCAAGTGGATCGTATGGTTGGCCGGTCAACGGTAGGACCGGTCCGGTCTGGCTCTGATAATATTGTTGGCGATGCATGCATTTTACAACATATAATTACGCTTGCATTTAGTCTTATTTTGTGTAATTTGATCGTAGCATGCATCTATTTTTATATTAATTTCTTTAAATTATTTGAAGTAGCAATCTACCTCTAGTTGGCGTATTTTACAAGAATTATCAATGAAAAATGGCAAAGGAAGGGATGAAAGAAGAATCATACAAAATGGAGTCAAATTAGCTTCCGGAAAATAAAAGTTCAATTTTCACAGGCTGTGATAGCCTCTTCATGACAATTACGATGCTATCTCACGAAACAACACCGACGATAATTGTAGCAATGGAGGTCGACATGGCATTTGACGAGTCTGAAAACATGGGGTCCACGTATGCGATCGAACGACAAACATTCTATAGGAGGTCACGATGACCATGACTGAAAGGTTTTTCAAGTTGGATGACCATCTTGTTACAAATTAAAATTAGAGGACCTTACTACGAACACCCTATAAGTTAGATGATCACAATTGAAATTTACTTTAAGGATTATGAATAACATGCCTTATAAAGATTATGTAAGGAATAAAAATATTGCATAAAGCTTTAAGACAATATGCAAACTTAAATTGAATTATATCAAATAATCAAAGATTTGACAATATGAGTAGGAGTCTTTAATAAATTTTCATTTAACAAAACCATATTCAAAGTGAGTGAATGAATTAATATTTCAAACTTTTGGATAAACTCTTCCTATCATTATGGTCATTTTCTTTCTCTTTCTCTATTCTTTTAGTCCTTGATATGTCCCCTTTTTTCCTCCAAAAAGAATGATAACAATTTATTATTGTGAATGAGGGGCTAAAACATGATTTTCATAACATGAAGATTGTAAGCTTAAAGCATGAGTCGTGTCAAAAAATGATAATAAAACAATTTTACAAATAATGAAAATGTGGGTCCATGCTCATGTAAGACAAATATTTGTTATTTTTCATAGTATGACATAAATATATCAAACGTAAATACATTTTTACACGTTATAAAATCTTACATATATTTTCATTTATTCAAGATAGATATCATTTAAACATTATTCCAAATTTGATGGCCATATGACATGACATATGAATAATCAAATGATAATAGATCATGATGATAATAGATCATGATTATATAAATTTATGCACATTAATGCTACAACACAAGAATTCATATGTCAAGATAAATACAAATGAAGTATATGATATTTTTTAAAAAAATAAAATTATCTTATTATCTAAATGAAAACTAATAAGATCATAATTAAATAAATATGCTCATAGTTTTTTACATCAGTATTTCCAAAGTTAAACTTATCTTAATATGTTCAAAAATTGACTTTTATAGAATCATAAGTTTGTGCACAAATTATGATAACTAGTAGATAAGTCCAAAGCATAAACGATTGTGACACGTAAGTATATCTAATTTTTCATTTATATGCTAAAAATAGTACTTTCATTATATACTTTGTGCCTTCACTCTTTGAAGTCTATTTTTCTTTTTTTCTTTGTCACGAGATAATAATCAAGATTAGTGACAAGAAAATAATAAATGAAACTAGAAAAGTATCCAATGTTAATCTTTTACGTACTCCATCTTTCTTAAAATGATAGTAGCTATTTCAAATATGAATGTGGGAAAAGAATTTCATTGCATGACATGATAATATGAAAATGCAAAAGTCATGTCAAGATATTTTACAAAATGAGTATATAAACCAATTTTGATAAGAGATATATATAGCAAATTGAAAATGATCCCTTTAGTATCATGCTTCATTTCAGACATGTGTAGAAGTACAAAATTTAGCAACTAAACGACTTATGCAATATTTTTCAAATGCCATAGTAATATGATCAATCATTTTATTCCAAATTAATTTGTCAAAAATCATAATGTTCATGTATACCCAAATGACAATGTGTAACAAGTCAAAATTCATAATAAATTCATGCACATAAAGCTCATAACACAATAGTCATATTAAAATATTCCAAACATGTTTGTTATAAATATGAATTCTCTTTCATAGATAAACAAAGAATATTTAAATTTAGAAGACTTAGAATACTTAGCAAATAAACTCACATGTATCTTTTTATTTGCCAAATCAAAAGAATAATCATGATAATAAACATGACAAGAGTAAAAATAATTTTATTTCTTTGACATATGAACAACATAGATTTTGAAAGTATTATCACAAATAAAAAAATTATCATTGATTATCAAAATTCTCCATAAATGTTTATTTTTAATCATTCAAAAGCTATTCAATTATTATCCCAAAATTATGACTTCTTTTAATTTCAAGATCATAAAAACATAAAATATCATAAAAATATGTGATAATCAAACTTCAATAAAGCAAAGTCATTTAATATTTTCAACTCTTATTTAAAAAATATGATTCTTTTATACTTTAAAATCATAGGCATTATATAAGTATATTGTGTAATGCCTCGAGATTTTTTTTTGCCTGTCCAGAAGGCTATCTCGGTGACGCTACTCAATTATATACTTTGACTTTGACCAGTCAACAAACTGACTTACATAAGAGGAAGGCCAATTTATAATATTCTACTACAATATGTAGAAGCTATTTATACAATATCCAATAACCTGTAGGTTAGGGCCCATGTCTATACAAAAATTAATCCTATATCCATGTGTATGTCACCCGTCAGAGGAGTCACCGTCTCACCATCATCTGTATGGATTCAAATACAGGGGCAAAGTCCAATGAGATAACTCAGTACGTAGGATCACCCACAATATCTATATGAATCGTTGATCAATATCATTATCATCAATAAACAATTATCCATAATAATAAATAATTGGTCATAACATTTAACGATAATCAATAAAGCATAAATAATTTGACCAATCATAGTAATTATTGATGACCAATATCCAATTCAAGTCGATTCAATCATCTTAAATCAATTACCAATTGATCATAGATCGGAGGTCGATGAAGGCCACAATAACAATGATCAATTCAATTCTATTAACAATCTATCAATTTATCTATCAGACACAAAAGTCGTAATTTATTATCCATAAACCATTCTACTATTAATTCAATTTAATCTTTGAAGTTACGATCAACCCTTTCGAGCGTAATACGAGAACTCTCTATTATTAGGGGACACCATGCCACTTCAATCAATAAGTTCGGGTATGATAGGGGACGAAGGACCACACCCAGGACAGTCATAATTTTCATGTTATCTACCCAATTCAATCCAATTATTCATCAGCCCGAAGGCGCAATTAGCCCGAAGGCCCTATCAATCCGAAGGTGCAATTAGCCGAAAGACCCTATCAACCCGAAGATATAATATTAGCATGAAGACCCTATTAGCCCAAAGGCACAGTTAGCCAGTCCCAATAGCAATCAGTAGACATGGACTCAATAAATTTTTAATTTTGATCTCAATTACTTAAGTTGTCTATCTTTAATAATTATCTTAGGTTAAACATGACCCAATTAGAAAATTACAATATCAATATATTAATCAATGGTATGATCAGATATGATGACGATAACTCTGATACGATAATAATTTGATCAGAATCAATCAATAATAAGGTCAATGGATCAATACCATAATTAATAATGTGATTGAGTGTAATGATAATAATAATCATATGATGACAATCTGATCATGTATGATCATACTAAATTCAGGGAGATTAATCAAATGATCGACGATGATTAACAAGTTTAACTATTCAAATAAACTATAAATCAATTCGAAAAAATATGTTTTCTATTACATAACCTAATTCGCATCGATCATTACCCGAGTTGTGTTAAATGGAACTCGAACTATGTCAAACCCAAGTCGACACAATTTTCGGTAATCCTATCTATGTCATTCGATATTCAATCGTTGCAATTAATATATAATCTATTTATAATGGAGAAAAGTCTTAGGATCTATGTCGTGAAAACCGACGACTTGGGAATCCCTCTACATACCTTATCTTGGTTGAAAAATTAATTCTATTTCCGATCGTCAGTTGGTTGCACTAATGTCAATGTTGACCAACAATTACTCGCAATCTTTTTTCTTTATATAATCTATTTTTTTCCTAATCGAGAAATTCAATAAATTAATTTTTTTATCATAAATAAACAAAAATTATTTTTTTCTTTTTTTTTCTCATGTGTATTTGTCTCTCCTGATTTTCTTTGCGGCTCCCTCTCTTTCTATTCTGCTAGCTGCCATGAAACTCTCCCCTTTTTTTTTCTCTCTATCTCTCTCAATCTTTTTGTTTTTACTCTTTTGTTCTATTCTGCTAGCGTGAAACCCATCCTTTCTCTTTTTTTTTAATTCCCACTAGTTTCTTTGTTTTTCTCTCCAATCAACCTGCACTCACACTTTTCTTTTCCTGACGTTTTACTATTCTTTTCTCTCTACACCATGCTTACTCCTTTCTCTCTCTGCGAGAATTCACCTTACGCCTCGTTTATTTTATTTTCTTTTCTCCCATAATTTCTCTCACTGTCTTTCTTTTTTTTCTTTCTTTTCATGTGCGCAAAGCGTCTTATTTTTTTTCCTTTTATTTTTCCCCTTCTCATCGTCTCTCTTGATATCATTCGATTATTTGAAATAATTAAGAAAATATGTAAAGAACCTATCCCGTGAAAACATACCTTTCCGTGAAAACCTACCTAGACATCCTCAATCCCTCACTCGATGTCGTCCGAAGAGAAATGCATGCCATCGGAAGAGAAGCGTCCAACCAATCTTGCGCCACGTCGCGTGCGAGAAAAATAACTTTCGATCATAATACCTCTATTTATTAGGTTCACAAATTCCTAATAATCTTTTATAATCCAAAAAAAATTTAATCTTTTATTTAATCTCTTTAACGAATTCATATTTATTATAATAATTGAATAACTAAATTATAAAATTAATTAAATAATCCCATCCCTAATCTCAATATAATTATGATTTCTACTCCCAATGAGATTTAATTTTCCTTCAATCTATCACACACTCTAATTGAATTACAAAATTACTATATTACCCTTGATAAAATCGTGGGGTATTAAATAATAACCTCCTTAAAAGTAAATTCGTTCTCGAATTTTACGAAAGAGAATTTGACCAATCTAATATTCGATCAGTAAGCTTATTAAAAGAGCATCCACGTTCGTTATCAATGTTCTTGCATTTTTGTACAAATCTATCCAAATGAAAGAAACTAATTATTCTATTATTGTTTTATTCTCTATTCCAGATGTCTTTCATTCATTCTATAACTATGCCTTAATCTTCCTCATCCATGCCTTGCTCAATATCCATTTCTATATTGTACGCACATTTTGGTAGCAGTGTACTCGATCCTTCATTCCTTCCTTGATCTTGTTCATTCCTTTTCAGTTCCAAACAAATACGAGCAAAATGCCCTTGCTTTTCGCAATTGAGGCATGCTCCTGTTTTGGGATAACATTCTCCCACATGATACCTTTAACAGTAGGAACAAGGTAGTCGTTCTTTTTTCTGTCCATGGGACTCCAAATCATTCCCTCTTTTGCCTTGATCATCTCCCCGACTATTGTTACGTTGGTCTTTCTTGTCAAGAGATCTATATCTCTTTCCTTGTCGATTTCTATGTTGGTCAGTAGATGTTTGATTATGTTGCTTGCCACTTGCTTTATCGTCTTCTTCTAGATAGACGACAAACTCTTTAGCAAATTGAAGGGTCTGATAGTTTCCTCCTTTCACTCTTTCTCGAGACCATCCACCCAATGGTTCACCTGATCTAGTTCTGATTGTTGCAATGTTGAGTACTTCTCCAGGTTCAAGAATTTTGTCAGATATTGCTTGGTGGTCATCGAGCCTTGCAGGTACTCCTATTTTTTTGCCTCTCTCATAGGCTAGTATATACCGATTTTCAAAACTTTCTTGAATTCTCCCCAAGAAATCAGGTCCTATCCGAAGAAAGTGGTGGCCATGGCGGCTTTCCACCAATCTCTTGCTTCAGTAGTCAACTTTCTTGTTGCATAAATCATTTTGCGGTCCTCACCGCAATCCATCTCTAGAAAAATTTGCTCAACCTCCTCGATCCATCTCTCAACATCTTCAAAATCTCCCTTCCCATCGAACTGAGGGGGTTTGTAACTTGAGGAATCTTTCTATTGTATCCCTTTCATCATGTTGAGGTGGTAGGACGATGCTCTTAGGTTGGGAGTACTCTGTGTGGGTTGAATGAAATTCATGAGGTGATAATCCTTGTCTCCTTTTGCTGCCCGTTGGCTTGTACCCCATTCATGAGAGGGCCTTGTACATTATGTCTATTTGATCTCGGACTCAGAGCTTGCTAATTGTCTTGAGGACCTTGGGCCTACTGGTTGGTCCGCTAAGATCCACTTTGGGGAGCTCGTGGGATGTTGTGCGAAAAGCTCATCCTTGATTCCACCTGTATCCATATAATATAAAATCATCATGAGTGTTTTATCCACAACTTATTCTATCATCATATCATATCATATGGGGATAATCTCCTTAGGGTTTTGGTTATTCTATCTTAGAATAACCTCCTTAGAACTTTGGTTATTCCTTTCGGAATAACCTCCTTCAGCATTGCCTTATACTTTCAATGAAGTAATTCTATTTCCATCTTCTAAGAATCTATGTAGTCTCTTACTCTATCCATAGCCTTGTAAGACTCCATATTCCATATTGCATTTATAAGTTGTCTAAGTTAATCATGGTTCATAAAACTTACTTGACCTTTTCTTGATGGCGCGGTGGTTGCTCATGACGTGTGCACATGGACTCTATTCTATTAGAGACAACTAAGAAGTGTTTCTCATTAGGCTCTGATACATTTGTAACATCCCGAGATATTTTTTCTTTTTCTTGCCTAGAAGGCTATCTCGACGATGCCACTCAATTTTATACGTTGACTTTGACCAATCAACAATCTGACTTACATAAGTGGAAGACTAATTTACAATATTCCATTACAATATGCGGAAGCTATTTATACAATATTCAATAATCTGTGAGTTAGAGCTCATGTATATACAATAATGGACCTTATATCCATGTGCATGTCACCCATCAGAGGAGCCACCAACCTTCTCACCATCGCTATCATCATCATCTGTATGGATCCAAATATAGGGGCAAAGCCCAATGAGATAACTCAATACGTAGGGTCACCCATAATATCTATATGAAGCGTTGATCAATATCAATACTATCAATAAATGATTATTCATAATAATATATAATTGGTCAGAATAGATAACATGTAACGATAATCAATAAATCATAATAATTTGACCAGTCATAGTAATTATTGATGACCACTATTCAATTCAAGTTGTTTCAATCATCTTAAATCAATTACCAATTCAGTTCTATTAACAATCTATCAATTTATCTATCAGACACAAAAATCATAATTTATTATCCATCAAGCATAAAGGTGCAATTCAATTATCCATCAGCCACAAGGGCGAAATCCATAGTCTATCAACCACTAGGGTGAAATCAATTGTCCATCAGCCACTAGGGTGAAACTCAATTAACAATTATACTATCAATTCAATTTAATTTGATTATCAATTGAATATTTGGAGTTATGATCAACCCTTTCGGGCGTAATACGAGAGCTCTCTATTATTAAAGGACACAATGCCACTTCAATCAATAAGTTCGGGTATGATGGGGGACAAATGACCACACCTAGGACAGTCATAATTTTCACGCTATCTGCCTAATTCAATCCAATTATCTATCAGCCCGAAGGAACTATTAACCCGAAGGTGCAATTAGCCCCAAGGTCCTATCAACCCGAAGGTGCAATATTAGTCCGAAGGCCCTATCAGCCCGACGGTGCAGTTAGCCTGAAGGCCAAATAAATTTTTAATTTTTATCTCAATTACCTAAGATGTCTATCTTTAACAATTATCTTAAGTTAAACATGACCCAATCAGAAAATCAATGTATCAATATATTAATCAATTGTATAATCAGATATGATGACGATAAATCAGATACGATAATAATTTTAATCAGAATCAATCAATAATATGGTCAATCACTACTAGAAAAATATAATTTTGCAATGAACATATCCGTCACAAGTAAAGAAAAAATCGTCACAAAAACAATATTTGTGACAAATGAATATTGCCACAAAAAGCTTGGTTGCAAATGTTTTGAGACAAAAAAGATTGTCACTAATTTTTAGAGATGAATAGACATCACAAAATAAGTCACAAATTTTTAGAAACGCTAATCAAATTTGTCACAAAGTAGTGACAAATATGTCTATTCATCACTAATTAGTGACAAAAAAATTTTATCACTAATTAGAGATGAATGTATATTGATCACTAATTAGTGATAGATAATTCTATTTATCACTAATTTATGACAACAAAATCTTATCACTAATTAGTGATAGATAATTCTATCACTAATTAATTTGTCACCAAAATTATGAATGATTTTATCACTATTTTATGCTAAATGACCCATTTTCATAATTAAATAACATTCACAATAAAAGTATTATAAATTTAATTGTAAAAAATTTTAAATAATTAATAGTATCATACACATTTACCATCAAATATAAGAAAAATATATATAAGAAAACAATAGCAACACTAAAAGCTTAAAGAGTAACAATAGCGATGCAATATATCAAATACAAGAAAAAAAATTGGTTCACCATCCAATGTATGTAGGATAATTGTCTCAGTTTTCTATCAACAAGAATTGTCTCACTTCTACAGTAGCAACACTTTTTATAGTATAACAAAACTAAAGGTAATGTATGTCAATTAATTCCTGCAATAGGTGACAAATAGTCGAAAAATGGGAGATGGATATTATGCCTGCACAAAAAAAGTAAATTTATGATACAATTAAGAGTGACATTTTTTTTGAAATAAAAGTACAAAAAAATGAATTGACATTTGATACCTCTATTGCTGCCCACTTCAAGAAAATTGAGCGAAGAAAGGTTTTATCTCTGGACAGCAAAAGGCAGAATTACTAGAGAGAAAAAAAGAGGGATCAAAAGGAAGAAAGCTGAGAGAAAGGACGAATTTGTATTATGCATATAAACTTGGTTTAGATGGTTGGCCCAACCTATGGAAAACACTTTAACATAAGTTCAAAAAATGTTATCAATTTTATTTACTTTAATATAATTTTTTTAATTTAGTTTTCTTAAATATTTTTTCACATGAAATAATTTAGTGTGTCAGATAGAACCCAAAGGTGCAATTACTTTAATATATTATTTCTCTATTATGAAATCAATAATAATTTTACTTCATTGTAATTGGAATATTAACCTACTTTGCAGTAACATTTTAATAATTATGAACGAAATTATATTTTTTGATTTTTTTTCAATTAAATTCCAATTGTCAATTTTGTGATGAAAATAATTTGTCACTAATAATAGAGACAAATGGTTCATCTGCCATCTTTAATATTAGCGACGAATAAAATATTTTTCTGTAATATTAGTGATGAATGAGACGATTGTCACTAATATTATTGAGTTAGTGACGAAGAGAGCATACATCACTATTATTAGTCACGGATATTATACTATGTCTCTAATATTAGTGACGAATAAATTATTCGTTGCAAATTTATGACGAATCATTCATCACAAATAATTATTTAATATAAAATATTATTTTATTAGTATTTCAATATATTTATGATTATTCTTTGCCACAAAAATTATCACAAAAAAGATTTGTCACAAAGTCCATCACTATTTAATCACTTTTGTCACAAATAATCCATCACTAATAATGAGTCTTGTTGTAGTGAATGGATCATAATCAATATCATGATTGTGTGTAATGATAATAGTAATCAATATGATGACAATCTGACCAGGTATGATCATACTAAAATCAAGGGTGTTAATCAAATGATCGACGATTAACCATTTTAACTATTCAAATAAACTATAAATCAATTCGTAAAAATAATGTTTTCTATTACATAACCTGATCCACGTCGATTGTTACTTGAGTCGTGTTAAATGGAACTCGAGTGTGTCAGACAGAACCCAAGTCGACATAATTTTCGACAATCCTATTTATGTCATTCGATATTCAATCGATGTAATTAATATATAATCTATCTATAATGAAGAAAAATCTTAAGATCCCCCTACGTACTTCAGATTGATTGAAAAATTAACTTTATTTTTTATCATCAATTTGTTGCACCAATGCCAATTTTTACCAACGATTGCTCCCAATTTTTTTCTTTATATAATCTATTTTTTTCCAGAAATTCAATAAATAAATTTTCTTATCATAAACAAACAAAAAAAATTTTCTTTTTTTTTTCTCATGTGCATTTCTCTTTCCTAATTTTCTTTTTCTTTCTCTCAATTCCCCTCTCTCTCTATTATGTTAGCTCTCTATTCTGTTAGCGGCCGTGAAGCTCTCCCCTGCCCATCCTTTCTCTCTTTTTTTCTTAATTCCCACTTGTTTCTTTTTTTTTTCTCTCTCCAATCAACCTGCACTCACATTTTTCTTTTCCTCACGTTTTACTATTCTTCTCTCTCTACACCATGCTTACTCCTTTCTCTCTCTATTTATTTTATTCCTCTCTCTGCGTGAATTTACCTTAGGCCCCTTTTATTTTATTTGCTTTTCTCCCATCATTTCTCTCACTGTCTCTCTTTTTTTTCTTTCTTTTCACGTGCGCAAAGCATCTTATCTTTTTTTTCCTCTTCTCACCGTCTCTCTCGATATCACCCGATTATTTGAAATAATTAAGAAAATATGTAAAGAACCTATCTCGTGAAAACATACCTTGACGTCCTCAATCCCTCACTCGATGTCGTCCGAAGAGAAACGCACGTCATCGGAGGAGAAGCATCCAACCAATCTTGTGCCACGTGTCGCGTGCAAGAAAAATAACTTTCGATCCTAATACCTCTATTATAGGGTTCACAAATTCATAATCATCTTTTCTAATCCAAACATATTTAATCTTTTAATTAATCTTTTTAACTAATTCATATTAATTGTAATAATTAAATAATAAAATTCTAAAATTAATTAAATAATCCCATCCATAATCTCATTCTAATTATGATTTTTACTCCCAATAGGATTTAATTTTCCTTCAATCCATCAAACACTTTAATTGAATTATAAAATTACTATATTACCCTTGGTAAAATCATGAGATGTTACATATTGAATCACAAATATCAAAATACCAAGTACCACACCAGATTCATATAAATCAAGTATACATGCTTAATGTCAAAATCAACCTGAGTGTGGATATGCATGCAAACTTTAGTATTGATGCACCCTTATTTTGCTAATATAATTTTTACATTGAATTAGGAAGATTGTTAAAAAAATGTCAACTTAACAATTATCATGCACAATTCAATAGACATTATAATTAAACATATTTAGTAAATAAGAGTAATATATGGACATTCAAAATTAGATGAGAAAGATAATTCTAGTATACACAACCTTAATCTTTTATCAATTATAAACTAATGCACACACTATGATAATAAATAAATAAATTCAAGGCATAATCATGCATCATATCATAATAGGTTCAAATCTTTATTTTCATATGCTAAAATACCTTTACCACAAGCTTTATGCCTCCATCTCATTTCAACTTCAATTTTTTTTGTCTTTGACAATAAATAAATAAATTCAAGGCATATGTATGCATGATATCATAATAGGTTCAAATATTTATTTTCGTATGCTAAAATATCTTTACCACAAGTTTTATGCTTCCATCCCATTTCAACTTCATTTTTTTTCATATGATGCATACCTACGTTCAAACTATTATTTGAATTTTGGTACCCAAATTATCTTGGGTCCAATGTTGTTACTCATTTCATTTGACGATTAGTTTTTCAACTTTGTATTCAAAAGTATAGTGACCATGAAATATGTATGCATAACAAGTAGAATGATATTTTAAAGCATTATCATGGACGTGTCTAAATTTGCAAAGGTAAGCATAATGATGCCTAAAATATTTTTTTAAAATTGTTCATTATGATCATATCAAATGATTTTGTATCCAAGTTAATAATATATAAATAATTGTCAATCACGAATAGACAAAATGATTTATCAAAGGTAGTCTCATATATCATTTTCTTTTGCTAAATCAAAATGACAATAATAATAAAAATGCCAAGATATGAACATGTGCATATAATTTACTTTATTTGTCATGTGTGAAAGGATGCTTTGCAAATATATTATCACAATTTAAAAAGGTTATTATAGATGTGATATCAATTTTCAAAAGCTCTCTTTAAATTCTTAATTTCAAAATAAGTTTTTCTATTCTTATGCCATCGATAAATAAAAGGGTGAATATAAAATGTTAACCATAGTATTGTTGTCATTCCTTTATATATATTTAAAATTATTATTTCTTGAAAAAATATAATGTAAGTCAAATAAATCTTCAATGTCAAAATGAGGACTAATAAGTTTATAATCAATAGCACACATTTGTTGAAAGATAAGACTTGAACTAATGAGCAAGATATGCATATTCAATATTAGATAGTTGAATGATCCAAAATGCTAACAAGAACAACTTTCATGATATATCCTATATTTATCATCATATCATCAATAAGATAGATAATATATACCATGTTCATATTATTTGCTCAAATTATTGATTTGCACATTAGAACCTTGTTAATATACTTGTTTCAAGTGATCTTTACAAAAGCATTCTAAATTCATATCTAGCATGATTCATATGATTTTCAAGTGATAGTAAGAATTATTAAAAAAATATCAAATAATACACTTGCATATCAAGCAAGACATTTTTATACAATATAAGAAAAATTTATATAAGTGCAAGTATCATTTCAAGTTAAAATTTTCAATGTCTATTTGAAGTTACACAAATTCAAATCAAATGCATATTTCAATATGATGATAATAATTAAATTTATATGCACAAAGTAAATTTGTATTCCAATGATCCTTTTACAAAAATACATGTGTCTTCATTTTACTTGAATATTTTTTTGTAATTCCTTACGAAGCACACGTACAAATAAAAATTATTTGCATTTTGGTACCCAAACTTGATTGGGTCCAATATTATTAGTTATGGTTCCTTTTGAAATCTACATAATCTTCATGCCCATATTCAAAACATTCTTAATTTTACATTCAAGTATTAAAAGAATTTTTAATTTTACATCCAAAGGCATAGTGACCTTGAACACCACAATAATGACAAATAGTAAATGGCCTAATAAAATGATTATGATCATATCCAAACTTCAAAGTATCATTATAGGAGGCATGCAAATCTTTAGCACCATGAGAACTATAATAAGAGTGTTTAGTTTTCAAATAATAACCATGAGAATGCTTAAGTTTTAAAGAATAAGAATATTTCAAATACTATCCATTTGAGTGTTTAAATTTTTTCTTTAAATCATATAAGGAGTTTTGTAAAGAAATATTTTTCTTTTGTAACTCATCATGCAATACAATCAACTTTGAATTATCAACTTTTAAAGATTCACGAGATGAACATAAATTATTTTTAAAAAATTAATTTTAATTTTGAAAGTCTCTTTTTCAATTATTCATGCATCATTCTTCTTTTTAAAAATCAATTTTGTATTTTCAAGATAATGAAAGAGGATCATTTTTACTTTTTAAATATATATTTGAACTAAGCATGCATCATTTTCCTTCTTAAGAGATTCATAATTTATTTTTCATAATATGAAAATCATTTATTTAAGTTTCATCAGATATTTTTGAATTAAAGAATGCATATCAAAGTCAACATTATCATCATCATGACTAGATCAATTAGACGAGTTGGAGGCTACCCCATCATCTTCATTCTTTTTCATTAAGCACAAATTTTCATTCTCGGATGTCGTGGACATAGAATTGTCACTTTCTTCATTGTCCTTATTCAATGTATCCTTTTTGTCAAAATTATCACCTTCGTACCTTTCTAAATTCCCAAATCTCATAAGAATTAGAGTATTTAGAAATAATACATAGAGCTTTCAAATTAAGTTTGGCAAGTGAAATTTGAAAATCATTATATTTATACAAGGCAATATCAATGGAAACACTATTCAAATTCTTCTTTGACTTTTCAAAATTATTTGCTATAATTTCTCACATATCAAAATCAGTTTAACATATATAAATATGTCTTCATTCTAATTTTCCAAGAAGCAAAATTGTAACAGCCAGCAAAAGATAAAAAAAAAAAAAAGAAGAAAAGAATCGGTCAACAGAATTAAGAGATAAAAGTCGAATAGGCGTGGAGATAAATGTTATCAGATTTAACGATATCAGATTAATCACGAGAAGAGTCTTATATGAGGGAAACTAATCAAGCATTAAATCTATTTATTCCCTCAACCTCACGACCTCTCTCTTCCCTCTTCTAAGATTGCTGATCTATGCGTGACCAGAGAAGGGAGAAATAATTCTTCCGAAGAGGAAAGGGCGCAGGGAGTTCGAAGAGAGGACAGGAGACACGGGTGATAATTAACCGCGAATCGAGGTGGGTGAATCGAAATCACCTTGCATGACCTCTGAATTATCCTAATTCATGCCCTCATAGTTATGAAAAGAAAAGAAAATGAATATGATTCAAGTTATTATTTTTAATTGTTTGATTTCTTGAATTCTTTGATTGGTTGATTGTTACATGCATAGTTATTTCTGTTTGTTGTATTTCTGTATTATTGATTGCTAAGATGTCAGATTTAGAGGGGATTCTGTTCTCGGTTTTATAACGCAATTACGGCCGAAAAATTTGTTTGGCCGCAATTGTCTTACGGTCGAAAAAAAAAAAAAAAGAGAGAGAAGAGAATTTCGGCCGTAAAAGGAATAGAGAGAGAATAGAGTTTCGGCCGTAAAAGAGGAGAGAGAATAGAGTTTCGGCCGTAAAAGAAGAAAGAGAAAAGAAGTTTGGCCGTAAGTAAAAGAAGAGAGAGAAGGGAGTTTCGGCCGTAAAAGAGGAGAGAGAATAGAGTTTCGGCCGTAAAAGAAGAGAGAGAAGGGAGTTTCGGCCGTAAAAGAGGAGAGAGAAGAGAGTTTTGGCCGTAAGGAAAAGAAGAGAGAGAATAGGGTTTCGGCCGTAAAAGAAGAAAGAGAAAAGAAGTTTGGCCGTAAGGAAAAGAAGAGAGAGAATAGGGTTTCGGCCGTAAAAGAAGAAAGAGAAAAGAAGAGGGAGATAAGGGAAATAGGTTGTTACGGCCGAAGAGTTAGATTTCGGCCGTAACGGGATAGGCCGTAACGGATGGGCGTAACGAAATAGGCCGTAACGGATGAGCGCAACAGGTGATGGCCGTAACGAAATAAGAGTTGAATTATTACGGCCGAAGTAAAAAGAAAATAGGGTTTTTACGGCCGTAACGTAATAAAGGTTAATTTTGTTTTTACGGCCGTAACGTAATAAAGGTTAATTTTGTTTTTACGGCCGTAACGTAACAAACGTTAATTTTTATGGCCGAGAAAAATGAAAGGACTCTCGGGCGTAAAATCCAAAGAATTAGGATTTTACGGCCGTAAGGAGGAGGAGATTCTTTGGGCATAAAATCCAGCAAAATTCACCTATAAATCTCTCTTTATTTTGATATGAATATTATTGATTTTCCTTATAATTCCAACATGAACTCTTTGTCTTGATTTATCTCATATCGATCATATCTCCTTCATCATATGACACAAAGAATGAAAAGATATTCAAAGTGATTAATAAGTTCAGATGAAAGATTAATGATGGGTTGCCAGTCCAAGCCACGTGCATCAAGATAAGGGTCGCTCCCTTGGTCATGGTTTGATCACCCATTGACCCGCACAAGGCCGTATCGTTTGCTGGGCATACCCCAAGAATTAAAGGCACCTCAAAGTCACCCTGATTGTTAATTAATAACCAAGATCGACAAGCATGTTCAAGTTCATGTTCAAGTTCAAGTTCATGTTCAAGTTCAAGTTCAAGTTCAAGTCAAGTCAAGTATGTCATGATTCCAAGTTTACTATGTACTATTGATCCTCATGATTCATGATATCGCTGATCTTATCCTTATTATGATCCATGATACTTATATGTTATCTTTCATGCTCAAGTTAAGCCTGATTAATTATCGCTGATTATTAGATTCATGTCATGCATTGTATATCATGTGGTTCCCCACTAGGCTGTAAAGCTTACGGGAGGACCTCCTCCCCTGTGTCTGATTTCCACAGGACCAGGTCAGTAACGTGGTGGAGTAGGCGTGTGGTGATGAGGCTCTGGCGATAGGACAGCACATGAACCATAGGGCTTTTAGAGTGTTATTTAGTTTTCATTTACCTTCCGCAATTTAAATTCATGATGTAGAACTCAGTTTAACTCTTAGTAATGACATAGTTATTTTTAGACTTCCGCATAATTATGTTATCTTCTTTTATGTTATTATTTTTCCGCTGACGTGTCTCAGTTTCTGACTGAGATATGGTCAATATCATGGTCAAGTTATAGCATGCCGTAGCGTCTCCAAGTTGATCTTCGCCACGTGGCGGGGGTCGATTTGGGGGCGTTACAAAAATAATAGTCTTTCAAAACACTGTGGGTGAAAAATGGAAGAACCTTCTTCCAAAAATGCTGCCATGCACTAATCTTTATAAAGAAATAAGAGCAAACTTGCTGTGCAATTGTTGGAACACAAGGCATCAAGACAGGAGAGGGGGTGAATTGGTCTTTTATCGAGAATACCGATTTTATGAAATACATCATAGAAGCACAAAATTAATTTGGTAAACTTTAAACTAGAACAATAATTATTAAATTACACACATAATAGAGTAGGAAAAAGATGGAGAGAGAAAGACAACAACAATATGCATGATGATTGTTAATGAGATTCGGCCACACAAGTTATCTTTGGATAATTGATATGCGTTCTAAAAAAGAAGGTCGATTAATAAATCGATTTTTCTATAAGATATAAAAGACGACAAGTGTATCGATCGCAGAAGTAATAAAATAGTGAAAAGATGTCGATTCTACAAGGACTTTATATTTTATTCTTATTGGATGAGATTTTTAAAAAAAGTGATGATCTAGAGTTTTGAAAAAGTTCAAATAAATAAATCCACAAGAGAAGATGTAAAATATCAGATAAGAGAACATTAGATTTTACTAAGTATTCCTCCACTATTATTTGACATAAGCAATAAAACCATATCTGATGGAACAATTGAAATATGATGTAGGACTCTAATCGGATGTCCTATCTGTTTCATCAATAAAGTATTTGAAGAAAGTTTAACCAAATCGTTATCCAAATATTTATGAATAAAAATATGCAGTGAAATTCAATTCATCTAAAAAACTCCTCAACTGAGTAAATCTAAGTCTACACCCCTCTAAATATCACTGAGTAGATAGGAAAGAAATATGAGACGCTGAAACAAATAAATTCTCCATAAAATCACAATATTCATATTCAGAAATTATAAAAGATCTTTTATTTCAAATGATAGAAGAGTTCAATAAAGTAAAGTATAATAAAAGCACTACTCCATAGAGAGAGTATTAAACATCATGAAAAATATTATAGTACAAAAAGATGAGCAAGAAAATGAAACTCTAAAATTTAAAATGTGAATTTCAATCAAGTAGACACAAAAATGACTCTCTTTTGTTTAAGAATGGACGTTCTTTGTTTTTGAGTTTTTGTGGGTTAGACATCCACCACCAGATCTCGCCCATCTAATGGAAATTGCACTTTGATTAAAAAAAGAAGGATGCTTTCCAATTCCACCATAAACCAAATGTTTCCTTTGCATTATCATCAATACGCCATTTCTGATTGTTTTTTTTTTCTCTGCATTAATATGAGTGCTAAGAGCCTAAGACATGTATAACAATCTCTGCAGACATAGAGAAAATCACAACCCCGTAAATAAAAATACTAAATGTTAACAAGTAAACTATAAAATATGTCCTTTAAATATATGCATAAAGAAAATGCTCATCATAAATACGACATCTATCTTGCCTGAATACTACATGATTCAGCAAGGAAGCCTATGGACAGGGGTAGATACATAGCGAGAGAGATCAAGAGCGCCATGAAGGAGACGAAGGATTCAAGGATCTGTATGGCCTTCATCACTACAAGAAAAAGTCAGATTTTCGACGGTTCAACATCCGTCGGAAATATCGACGGTTTTTTCGGCGGATCTTCTAAACCGGCGAAATTATCATCGGGAATTTTTCGATGGTTCGGGCCGTCTACACTTTCGACGGTCCAGAATTCGTCGAAAGCTACCGTCGAAAATATTACCACTTCGACGGTTCAGACCGTCAAAAGTTTCGATGGTTCACCTACCCGTCGAAACTTCTAGCGGTCTGAACCGTCGAAATATTTCAATGTTGGTCCCGTAGTATTATTTTAATTTTCGATGGTTTTGACCGTCGAAATTTGCGATGTTCGACGCAATCGTCGATATTTCGGCGGTCATACCCGTCGAAACGTTATGAGATTTTTATTCAGTAAAATATTCTAGCTTTATTTTTTTCGACGGTCTTAACCATTGAAAATGGAAATTTATAATTTACGCAACTCTGTTCAGTTGAAAAATTATTATTATATATATCGACGACTAAAACCGTCAATAGTTTCGACGGTTTAAAGAATCGTCGAAATGTTCAACGATTTTTCCAGCGAGTTTGAGCCGTCGAAACTCGAATTAATATTATATTATATTTACCCATGTTGCGACGGTTACGACCGTCGGAAAGTGGCTATATAAATACACGACCCCACTCTCACTTTGTTTGTTTTTGATCCCCCTTAATTTCATCGTCCGCATTTCGTCCGGCCGTTGGCCACCTCCCACGTGCGCATTGACTTCCGTTGTCGCCGCCCGAAGCTTCCGCCGCCGACTGCAATCTCCGACGCAGGTAACTCTGATCCCCGCCCTCCTTGCTCTCTCCGACGGCCAGATCCGGCCGGCCTCTGTGCGACGGCCAGATCCGGCCGGCCTCCGTGCGCGGCGGCCAGATCCGGCCACCATTCGCGCGCGGCGGCGAGATTCGGCCACCCTCCACGCTCGAATGGAGGCCGGATCTGCGGCGGCCAGATTCGGAATGTATAATTTCATTTGAATGTATGATAATTTCATTTGAATGTATGATCTTCCCGTGCTAATAGTGAAGTAGTGAAGCATTTGTTTCTAGTGGATCACACACAAATTGTCTACTGATGACTTGAGTTTCATCGTGTTTATATTCATTATCATCTTTTTGGGCTGTAGTTTGTCTCTGCCTTTCCTTCTTGAAAGATACTTAATCTCTACCTCTTTCATAAGAGTTAAGCTTGCTTGAAGTTCCATTTTCCATTTACTTTTATTTTTTTTCTTTTGAACATCCAAGTAATTTACGGTTATTAAGTAGATTCTTCTGTAAATGAACTTTGACATCAACAAATAGTTCAGTTGATTGGCACGTTCGGTGTTTTTTTTCATTGTGATCATTTACTAGGGGAAAGGGAAAGGATTAACAGAACGATAACCAAAACTGACACGACCAACAAAGGTTTCAAATTTTCAATTTATATCATAAGCTAGGTCTTACCTTGGAGAAGGATGAGCAAGGGTCCCGAATCCAATCTTAGCATAGGTACTCTGCACAATGAAAATAATATACATAGTTACTGTTGGATTATCTGATAAACATAATGAATTATTTTTATTTGAAGCATTAACATAAATTCTAGATTATTTTTGGATTTCACAAGTGGTAACAGCTTTATGAATTTTATACAAACTAGTAAAGTTTTTGCTGTCGAGAATGAAGGATTTCTTAACCAAAGGGCATCCAGCAAGCAATTGCTTTTTACTCATCATAAATTTACTTGAGAATTATTCACTTGTCTTCAATGAAGCATAGTGATTTATCAATATGTATCAATCTGAAATGATAAACAATTTGAAAATAATTTGTGAAAAATCTTTCCTCCATCCTTCGTTTTACAGCTTCAAGTGTCCCTTTTACAGCCATAACATTTCTAAATTGTCCGTTCTCTTTTTTTCCTCTCATTTCAACCAACTGATTCAAAAGAGTAAATATACACAATTGCAGTAGATCTGTGGCAATATTTTTTTGAGATCAAGATACCATGTAAGCTTATAGAATTCACTTTTAATTTGGTCGGCCAACAGGAATAGAGGATAAGAGCTTCGATTTTTTTTAATTATTAACAAATTCAATCGCCATATTTATCAAACACTTTAAATGAACTTAATAATTACATGTCTATCCGTCAATATCGAATTATTATCAATTATCTATCCCTCCAAATCTCTTTGGGTAGACTTACATATTGACGACGTTTAATATGAGAGCTTGACATCAATTTTACACCTGTTGTAGGATAAATTGTAGGTTGTGTTCTAATAATTAGGATCAATTGTACATCAATGTCTGGTTGTGTTCTAATAATTAGGATAAATTGTAGGTCAGCAGTACACCTGTTGGCCATTGCTCCTCCAGTACTGATAATACAATTCATGACTGTTGTTTCATAAACCTTTTTTCTTTCCTTATATAATTTTCTATCACTGAAATTTTTTATGATTTGCAAATAATGCAGTCATTATGTCATACTTCAACGATCGTCGATGGATGTACAATAGAAATAATCCTGGTCGTAGAGGCTTGACACAAGAATTCATAGATGGCGTTGACTATTATGTTACTGTGGCTTGTTAATCTTTACAATATCAGCGGGAGGGAACAATTAGGTGTCCTTGCTTGAAATGTGCTAGCACAAAGTTACAAACGATAGAGACTGTCAAAGTTCACTTATATAGAAAGGGTTTCAAACCCAATTATTGGCAATGGAATGATTTAGGCGAAGGAGCGCCTTCGAAAAGCGTCCCAAATCTAGGTCTTCATTTTGTCGATCCTGAACCAACATTTGCTTCGCAATATGAACAATTAGTTTATGACGTAGTTGCAACTGAGTATGACAATATTAGATTTGAGCAGAATGAAGAGGCACCAAATCCAGAAGCAAGAAATTTTTATGACTTACTAAACGCATCGAGCCAACCCTTATGGACTGGGTGTGAAAGTCATTCGGAACTATCACTTGCTGTTAGATTGTTGAATCTGAAAGCCGACCACAATATTTCACAAGCATGTTTTGATGCATTTCTAGATATTTTAAAAGAGGTCACACCGAAACTTAGTCGATCGGGAAGAAAATCGTGAACAGTGGAGTATGTGTCGTGGGATCCACGGACGGAGAAAATGAGCGTGACTAATATGGTGTTCTCAAAGACATTATTCAGCTGCAATACACTGGAGGTAATAAAGTCACATTATTTGAGTGTAATTGGTTTGATCCAAAGGAAAGGAGAGGGATGCGAGTTCACAAAGATTTGAAAATAGTTGAAATACGTCACAATCGGCGTTATGATCATTTTGATCCTTTCATTATTCCGTCTTCTACAAGACAAGTATATTATGTGCCATATCCGGAGAAGACCAGGGACAAAGCACAATGGCGGGTTGTAATAAAGATGAAGGCAAGAAGCAGGATAGAAGTTGATGGTGCATTGCAATGTGCCTATCAAGATGACTCGCATACTTCTGCGGCCCCTATTGTCGACACCGAATTAGTCGACGATCTACAGGATTCGAAACACGTATTTGAAGAATTCGATAATGTCGACATACAAAACGATGAAAATGGCTCGGACGAAGATGAATTTGAAACTATGTTGACTTTTGATGATGATGATGATGATGATGATGGGTACCAGTCATGTGGTAACTCAGATGATGAGTAATGGTATTATTCCTTAATATCACGATCATGTTGTATTTTTATCTTACGTCTAGGATCTTTTATTAAGACTGTTGTCATCTTATGGATTGTTCATTTACGATTCATTTTCATGTTGTATCATAATGGTTTATTCAAATTATCATCTCGCAATAGTTTGTTTGATGCGTTAGTGATGCATGTGGACAAACAATCGGATCGACGGATACCTGACGAGGACGCTGCATTCTTATATTCGCTACCATCTCGTGAGTGCTTAAATAAATAATCAAAAGAATTTTACGCATAAGCTTATTCGAATTAATTTGTTTTTTTATAAGCGCCTCCGGATATTAGGAATTGGTTCTCTAGTTATACGTACAATTCCGTTCCTCAAGATGCAACACAAGACGTAGCCGAACATAGTCAGGTCGAGACGTTGTGACAATTGAATTTTTTATCAATTGTGAATTTGACTTGTTTGAAATTTTGTATTATGCAGATGTATCGCTTTGGTAAAAGTAAAAATAAAGGAAAGGAGTCGGTCGTCCCTAGAGCTCTCAGTACTCCGTCGGCTTCTAGATCAGTCACGGGCATTCGCGAGAGCGTTCTTCTCCTCCGTCGGCTCCTAGATCATAATAGAACGTTCTTCTCCTCCGCCGGATCCTTCCTCTCACACTGATATTGCGGACTTGGAGACACAATTACAAGAAGAACCCGTCAGAGCTCGTTGTTCCATGGAAGGCTCAGACCAGGCTTCGTCAAATCGTGTTTACAAAGCATACGTGCAGCCAGATGGGAATTTAGGGTAAGTGTTATTTTGTGTATTTCGAATCCTTATTCATTTTGTGATTCAGCCATGACATTTTATAATTTTATTTGTTTGTGTCCTTCCAGGTTTGTACCGTCGAAACCCGCGACTGCGACAATTACTAAACTGTTGCGACATAGGTATACGGAAGCGTGACTTACATGGAGGGAAGTTTCTTATGCCACGAGACAAATGCTATTTAATAAATTTCAGGTATCCTTAGAAGCCGACATGGTCATTAAATTTTTTTTTCATAATACTTTAATTATTTTTAAACACATGCAGGCTGATGTGTGGTGGGAGCCCGAGAATACGGAAAAAATGTGGAAGGCTTTTAACTCTCGGTGCTCGAAGAGATTATCCGCGATGCTTTCAGAAGCTCGAGTTGACGGAGAATGACCCAATTGGATTCCCGAGGCCGTTTGGATCGATTTGCTAGGAAAGTGGTCCCCCGAGGAGTACAAATTGAAATGCGAAAAAGCAAAAACCAGTTGAGAGTCCGACCACGGAGCGTGCTTGCATTCGGGCGGATGTGTATCCACGAGCACGATTGCTAAGAAAATGATAAGGTCTTTCAATACAGTGTCGAGAAAATATTATACTTTAAGTTATAAATTTTAAAATATTATCTCATTGCAGGAGAAAGAGACGGGTAGACCACCTACTCAGGACGAAATTTTTCTCCGAACTCATCAGAAAAAGAACAAAGAATGGGTTTCGGATTATGCCAGGGAGACATATGTATGTAATTTTTTGTGCCTTTATTTTTTTCATCTGCGCAAGTTAATAGTTAATTAATAAAACTTTGAAGTCGATCACCTACTCGTCGTTTATAGTTAATTATTTTTGCCGGTTCTTTGTATTTTCTTTATATTTCAGGAGTCTTATAAAATAAAAGAAGTTGATCATATTACGCAAGCCACGCAGGAGGGGACCACACCATTGACTCCAAGACAACTTTGGACGGACCACGTCGGCATGAAGAAGGGTCGCATTTATGGCCTCGGATCTTCTGTGAGTGACACAGATATTGGATATGGTCGACGAAGTACTTCAGGTTCATCTCCTTCTGGTATGCAAGAAATTGTGGATCAGGTGACCATCAAGATTAGGGAAGAGGTCAGAAAGGAATTCGAAGAACGTGAATATCGTAACAGGACTGAAATGAAGAAAATGATGCGTGCCTTCATGCGTGGCGAATTGAACGACGACGACGCCGAGGTAGATTCATTATACTTATTTTTTTTTGGAATTTGCTTTAATCAGTAGATTCATTATACTCATTATATTCATATGCACTTTGACATCAACATGGGTACTAACTTAGATTTTACTCTTCATCCCTTTCAGTTAGATCTGTAGAGTTTCAAAGTTTTCACCGAAAATGGAGTGCAAACAGCTGGATCATGTAAATGTCAGTACTCAGTGTAAATAAATATACTTGTAGTTTATAACCATGGTAAATATAAAAAAAAATTACTTGATGCATAAATATACTTGTAGTTTATGTTCCCTATTTTTTCCTGATTGGCCATGAACTTCAACATACTTCCTGATCAAATTATGGTGCATTGTTAGTTTACGCATCTTTGATTGAATTTACCAAATTATGTTGATGTCAGATTCAAATTGTGTTGTTTAAGAATTTTTATGGATTGTGAATGTACCTGATATATCTTGTCCCATACAACCTTACATAATTTCCCATATATGTGCATCATAAGTCATTTCTCTTGCCATGATATGAGGCAACATATTATGAGCTTAATCAGCTACCTATTGTGCAGTCTCTATTGTTCATTAGATTTCAAATCCGAATTCAAGGTATAACTTTATGAAATCTCTATTGTGCAGTGATGTTCGAGTTGTTTTGCGATGTTTGGAATGGCTCATAACTTCAGCTCTTCCAATCTTCATCGTGACATTTGGAATGGCTTCACCAAGACTTCAATTTGTTTGGAATGGCTTCAATTTGTTTCGATAGTTACATTTTGTTGGATTATGTGATGTTTGGATTATGTGATGTTTGATTTATTTCATGTTTGGATAGCTGTGATGGTGAATTATCTGTGATGGTTTGGAAATGGTGTGAATTATATGTGTTGTATTATCTGTTCGGACATTTAAAATTCAACATTTTTTTTAATTTTTTTTGTTTCCGAGGGTCCTGACCGTCGGAAACAGCTGAAATATTGCAATGGCAACGGATTTTTTTGATACTTACCGACGGTTATAACCGTCCGTGCAGCATTATCGACGATCGTAGCCGTCGAAAATTAAATGTGGAGTCGATGGGTAAAACTGTCGACCCATGTTTGTCGACGGTTTAAACCGTTGATAATATCTATTATCGTCGATACTATCGACGGTTTTGACTGTCGATATATATCGGCGGTCCAAACCGTTGATATTATCGACGATTCGTGCCGTCGATACTCAACGTTCGACGGTCGCGCCCGCCAGCTAGACTGCCTGTAATACCGACGGTTCGGAAAAAATCGTCGCAAATTATTTGCGATGAGCCTTTTTCGCACGGACATTATCTGTCGAAAGAACCATCGGAAAATGCTATTTTCGACGGATTTGACCATTTTACTGACGGTTGGGACCGTCTGTAACAGACAATTTTCTTGTAGTGCATGAGCTGCTCGACCCCGCCATTGGCACTCGCATCACATTCAAAGGTGGAGGCAGGCGCCTGCACGTGCAGGCATGAAACAATAAAATGAACAAATTCGAAAACACGGCGGATGTTTCCTTGTAGGTCGTGGGTTCAATCCCATGTAGCATTGCTTCTTTATCAATATTTTTTTTCCAATTGTAGTTTACTTTTTATATTAATATTTTTTTGTTATTCTTAATTATATTTTATTTTCATCAGAGAGCATCCTGATGTCGGCAGGCATGAACCCCATCGCCGAATCCGCCACCACTTTCCGGTAGCTTCGGAGCGGCAAGCATGGGCTCCGGCCTTCGACTACAGCGGCGGCCGTATTCTTCAGTCGTGGAACCAAAATAATGTGGTCTATTAAACCGTCTATGTAAAAAGCTTCATAATGTTGTGAGCAGATGCAGACACAATAATTAAATGATGTGATGTAATTAAAATAAGAGATAAAGAAAAGGATGCGCTTCGAATGCCGACGAATTCTCTCTGGATGAAGAGCTCAAATTTCAAAATTTGAGAATATTTTGAGCGTTGACCAGAGAACTTCAAGTTTTGATTGGGCCATCCCAAAAGATGACGATGTTTAATATAATTGATCACAGCACCATAATTTCATCAAGTTATGACGTGGGAATTACTAGGAACTTTCCCTGTAGCTTTCGAACTTTAAAGTTTCGGATTTATATACGAGAGGTATTGCGTGCATTGTGCCATCATCACTGAATCTACACATACAAAAAGAAAAAAAGAAAAAACGAACGAAAGATTAAGAAAAAAAACAAATGGTGAATCTCAGTGCAAAAATCACTCAGATGATAACGTAAAAGACGAGTCAATGAGTTGAATTTTTCTTCAGTTGGTTTTTCCCATTTCTACAAGATCAGAACTAACACAAACAAAGAACCCGAAACAAACTGGAAAATCACGAAACATTTTGATGTTCTTCTTCTTCTTTGCATCACATTGGTCATACGAAGCAATTTCCCACTCTTTTGATCAGAAACCCTAAGTTAATTAAGTCATTGGCTTCTCGAGCAGCGCGGAGAGGTACCACTCGTTCTTGTCGAACCCCCTGTCGAGCTTCCTCCCGGCGTTCCACCGGAGCTTGTTGAATCCGATGCGCTCAAACATCGGCACGTACGTCGCATTGAGCTGCGTGCCCACGCAGAAGAAGTGGTCGAGCCAGAAGAGCCCTCCCGGCCGCAGCACCCGGTAGATGTCGAACAGCGCGAACTCGAGCACGAGGTCCGGGATCCAGTTGCTGAGGACGTGCATGGAGTGCACGATGTCGAGGGTGTTGTCGAAGAAGGGCAGCCGGTGGGCGACGCTGATGTGCATCGGCACGAGGCCCCTCGACGCGATGAAGCTGTTGAAGGGCCCGTCGAAGTTCATGGTGCTCGTCACGATGGTCACGTTCCGCTCCCTCATGCGCGCCGCGAACGTGCCGCTGCCCCCGCCGATGTCCAGCCCAATGCGGACCGTCCCCGGCGGTTTTTTCGCCAGGACGGCGTCGATGCCGTAGTCGAGGCCCTCGCCGTCGAACAGCCACCGGTCCTTCTCGCGCCCGCCCAGCAGGTCGAAACAGTCCTTGCAGTCGTAGGAGCCCTTGGTCTTGCCGCGGTTCACCAGGCAGGTGTAGTTCTTGCAGGTGTAGGGGTCCCAGATGATGCTGGTGTCGGGTGGTATCGTCCAGAGGCTCGCCGGGAACGGCACCGGCTCGACGTACCTCTTGGGGGACTTGGGATGGCACCGGCGACGGGGCAGCGGCTCGCACCCCTTGAGCATAAGCCTCTGCGCGAACACATCGTCGCTGGGACACTCCTTCCCCACCTCGTAACTCATGTATTCAATCAGCTCCTCCTGGAAGGCACGGCAGGCGAGTCCCATCCCGGGGTAGAGCTCGTCGGCGCCGAGGTTGGGCGTGAAACCAAACGGAAGCTTGTGGGGCCCCGCGGCCAGTTTCAGCTCCCCGAACAGCTCGTCCCGCCACCCGTTCATGTCCCGCGAGGTCGCCTTGTCGCCGTGCCTCTCGCCAAGCTCCTGGAGGAGCGTCTCCAGCAGCGCGCTCGTCGTCGACAGCCTCCGCTGCAGGTCCTCGAGCTGCCCCTCGCTCGCGGACAGCTTCGACCGCGTAGCGTTCAGCTCATGGAGGAGCTCACTCGAGTCCCAGAGGTGAATGCGAGGCGCATAAGAAGAAGACGACGACGCCGGCGAGGACGAGCCGGAGAAGAGGTAGAGCGAGAGCAGATTCGTGAACACCACGAGGAGGACGATCTTTAGCTTCGTCCGCAGCGAAGCATTGTGCTGCGAGTTCAGCTTCCGGCCGGGGGTATAGTCGTCGATGCTGCCCATGGCTCCTATGCTCAAGGAGGTGCAGGATGGCTTCTGCAACCTGCAAGAAGAACCCGCAATAGCTCTAGAGCCCATAGAACAAAATGCTGAGTTCAGAGCCCCTTCATATATACTCGATCTAGCGTAATGGTGAGGTAGACAGTAGTAGACTGGCAGTAGTACGTGAGCTGATACTATTGACAATGGCTGATTTAAGAACACTACAAGAAGTAGGCGAGTCAAACGTTGCCTAACGCACTAAGAGGAAGCCATGGGAAGCGTTTGAGATGGAGGGGCCAGAAGTCGGTATGGAAGTCTTGGATTCTTCTGCAACTTTTTTCTTCTGTTTGTTTCTTCTTCTATATGATAAATGTGAAGAAGACGGGGTAGAAGAGGAGACAGACAAGATCTAAGGGCGCGGGCGTCGTGGTTTGTATTCTAATGGTCCCTGGTTGGTTTGGCCGTAAGATTTGGCGCATGTGTAGGTGTGTAGGCACGGTGTCTGTCGTCGAATCTAAGGCTCTTAGAGTGCGGGAAGGAGTTGAACCCGGCGGTCGGCGCGTTCCGTAAGTCAATATATTTGTTATTTTTTCTGTACGTGCTGTGAACTGAGGGCCATAGTCTCGTGGAAAGGCACATGCAACAGATGCCTATAAGCCCTAACACGGATTTTGATTTGAGTCAACTGTCGACCTTCTTAAGTTAGGGCTACACTTTTTAGGTCAAAAATTACATATATAAATTGAAGTAATAATTAAATTTTTGAGTCCTATCGAAAAAAAATATTAATTTTTTGAGGGGCAAGAAAGATGTATTACTGAAATTAAGAACACTAACGAGAAAAATATTTTGTTAATAAGAACTTAATTAAATTTAAACTCTTGATCTGATTTTGATATCATATTAAATTTAATGTGTTAATCAATTTTCTTAAAAATTTAAATCATTAGAAAGAATAACATCAATGATTTTATATTCTTAACACTAAAAAAAGTATTAGTAATTTTCTTTATATTAATGACAAAGACAACCCATGAAGCACCATTAAATATTTTTTATTAGATTTTGGATCGTTCACTTGGAAAATATTTTTTGTGTGATCTTTTTTCATGACGTATTCAAATTGGTTTGAGTGTTGAACTTGAAAGCTCAGTGTAAAAGAAATATCACTTACTTATTCAGTGGAAAAAGAATATAACTGATATACTATGATAGTTTTGTCCGTATTTAAATATAAAGTATGTTACATTATATAATTTAAAAACAATCTTCAATGTTTAAGCCATTAAACACATAATTTTATATTTTATTATAATTTTAATATTTTCTCGCATTTATTAATATAGTATTCTTTTTCTACCGTGCCCAAAAATTTACCTTCCTATGCCGTATGGCATTGGTCTAGACCAAAAATTTCCTTTTGGTGCGATGCAAGTAAAGTGAGAAAACTCGATAATTTCTTTTCTATTAGATTTTCAAAAGCTAACTAATTTTTAAATATCTATTACATAAATTATAAATAAAAGTTTTCTTGATCACATGTATAATACAACACCATCATTGGCATCATCTCCACTTTGTTGGATATATGATCGTTATGGTCATTAATTAAATGACAATTATAGTAATTATGGGTCACTATGATCATAATGATGAGATGTGGAACGGACGCATTTGGATACTATATAAGAGCGTGGTAAGGGAATGGATAGTAGTGGACATACACGCCGGTATACCTCCATGTCGAGCAAATATTACGTTTGAATGATCCCTAAATATTTTTCACAAATTTTTCTTTCATCAGAGCTCATTGTCGATCCTCTCTCACACAATACGCTGGACAAACATCTTTCTGCTACTTCAGCACAGCAGAAGTTGATGAGGTCTTGCATGGCCATGGTGTCAACTGCTCGAGCCTCGACTCTTTCCTAGTGCTTGAACCACTGAAGCATCATCGACGTCATCAGTCCAGCATGGTCGCTGTTCATTCTCCCAACATGGTCACTGTTCATTCTCCTATCATGGATCTGAAGACACTCCGAAGTAAAAGACGCCCTCACATTATGGGGGTGTCACTGTCCGATCAGTGAGCATGTGTGTGTGTGTGGGGGGGGGGGGGGGGGTGGGTAAGGGGATCCGAGATAAGTGATTCGAAATTTTATGAGGTATTTTGTATGTGATTCGAAATTGATTTATTTTCTTATCACGAGATAAGTGTCCTAATTTCGAGGAATTAACTTAGAGTCTCAATCGATAGAAAATTTCTATCTAAAGGGAGTCCCTATATAAACTCCTTAGAGGTTTGAACATAAAGTAATTTGATTTGTAATCCTCTTTTATTTTTCGATCAAATAAAATTGTTCTTCGTCTTAAATTTCTCGTTCGTTCTTCGGTATATAATTTCTCTCGTGTAAACATTCTAACAAACTAGTATCAGAGCGAGGTTTTTTCATCGATATATCCTCCATCACACGTAGAGATGGCATCGCATAACATGAAGATAGATAAATTCATAGGGCACAATAGTATCATCATGATGCGGGCACTTCTGAAACAACAAGGAGTCTGGGTGTCACTCACAAACATGTCAAAGAACAAATCAAAGGAGGAAGACTCAAAGGGCAAAGAAAAAGAGTTTGACCTTGCAAATTTGACAGCATAAGAGAAAACACACTCTATGATCATGTTGTGCCTAGCAAACGAGGTGATTATTGAAGTCATCGATCAAGAAATGGCGGTTGGTTTGTTATCAAAACTTGAGAGTCTCTACGTGACAAAGTCTTTAACTAATAAGTTGCTATTGAAGCAACGTCTATATATTCACTCTCCGCATGCAAAAATGTACCTCTCTGAAAAATCATCTTGATCAAATGAATTCTCTGTTGATGGAATTACGAAATATAAATGTGAAGATTGAAAATGAAGATGAAGATGTTATCATACTTCTGTTGATGTCTCTTCCTTTGTCATACAAAAATTTTGTTCAAACTGTCATCATTGAAAAAAATACAATTACTTTGCAAGAAGTAAGATCGAGTCTACATACTCGTGAACTTTTTCATAGGGCGTTTGATAAGGCTGTGGAGACTCGGGTAGCAGAGTTGATAACAATTGCACAGAAAGTACATCATCCGAACTCGAAGAAGGATAAATCGAAGAAGAAGAATGTCAATGCGAATGACATCTACAACTACTACAAAGAACCGATAATTGGAAGAAGGATTGCTCCAAGAAGAAGAAGAAGGACACGATTGTTGTAGTAGTACAACAAAGTAGCAAATCTAATGATGTCGATTTGGCTCTCATAGTGTCTGATTAGAGATGTTTGAAGGAAAGTTGGATTTTGAATTCAATATGCTCTTATCATATGACTTCGCACAAAAAGTGGTTCTCAATTGATCAGAATATTGATGGCAGAAACATCATCATCGACAATGATGCATCTTGTAAAATAGTTAGATTAACTTATTAAAATTCATGACAATTGGTGAGGAAATTGACAGAGGTTCGTCATGTTTCGCAACTGAAAAAAATGATATCGTTAGGAGTTCTAGACTCCAAAGGATGTCGGATAGATGCTGCAGGAGGTGTTCTCACAGTCACTAAAGATGATGTTGAAGTTATGAGAGGAGTCAGACAAAAGTTCTTGTACATACTACAAGGAATAGTAATTTCTGACATGCCTGCAGTAAGTAGTTCATCCAAATCAGAATCATAAGTATCTAAGGTGTGACACATGCGACTTGGACATATGAGTTAGAAAGAGATGGACATCCTCAGCTAGTGCAATCTTCTACATGGTAAGAAGATATCTGAAATCGAATTCTGCAAGCACTGCATCTTCGACAAGCAAAAATGACATCAATTCAGCAAAGTCGTGCACAAGACAAAGACAACACTTGATTACGTCCATGCTAACTGTTGAAGCCCTTCTCATGTTCCATCTTAAATACAAAAAAAGATGGGAGAATTGTAGACTGAGAAGATCAATTGATATCTAACATTTGTTATATTAGATTAAAAACTAGAGAAAGAATTGTGGAAGGAGAAGATAATTGACAACTAGCATTTAATCACATATAAAAGTAAGTTGCTACTATTTTTTTTTCAATATATGAGCGTCTTGTTATTGTGCTACTTATAAGAGTAGACTAGATTTGTACTATCATCATTACAAAAAATTGAAATTTTTTGACGGGTAGTTTCCGACGGATAGTAATCCTTCACAATTTGTGACAGATTTTGCGTCGCATAGGTATCCGTCAAAATTTCTAACAGTTTGAACCGTCAAAAATAAAAAAAATAAATTATAAAATCTATTATATTATTATTTTATTTTCTAATGGTTAGGACCATCGGAAGTTCCGATGGATGCGTATCCGTCGAAACTTCCAACGGTTGGACCCGCCGGTAAGTGTAAGATAATATAATATAAGTAGTATTGTATTAATATAATTATCGATAGTTCTGACCGTCAAAATTTTCGACGATATGGATCGTCGGTAAATTAAAAAATTAAATATTATATAATGTAAGTAATATTTTATTATTATAATTATCGACAGTTCAAATTGTCAGAAGTTTCGACCATAGTAACTTTAAAAATAATTTAATATTATATAATATAAGTGATATTTTATTATTATAATTATCTAAACCATCGAAACTTTCGTTATATGAACTTAAAAGTATCCAATATAATGCACATTTCATCAGCATATCGCACAGTCTCACGTCCCCTCCCTGTCATGTCCATTATTAATTTGTAAATTGCTTCAAATCCTTCGAATTAGATGTATATTTAACTTGTACCTTTATGGGTTTCATAAAAAAATGATGACAATGTAGAATCATGTGCAATAAAGATGAATGTTAGTTAAGTAGCAAATTAGCTACCACGTGTTCTCTTGCATTCTTTTGTTTAAGCAACTGAATTTTTTGGCTGGCTAATTTTTTTTTAATTCCAGATGATTCACAACAATTTAGGTCAATTGATAAGTTAATTTAGCCATCTAGTCAAATGTTTTTTTTTTCTTTTTCTTTATTGTTATACAAATTGTCTACATACTAATTAAATCACCATAATATTTTGTCAACAATGCTCTAACCATCCTAAATCCATCTTCCTTCCTTCCGTCTAAAGTAGAATTAAGAATAAAAAATTTCCAAACATTTACATTACTTTCAAAGATATGACATATTTTATTTTAATACATTTAAAGCTTTAAAGGATTTTTAAGTTCCCAAGTAAATGAAATTTTTCTATTAAAAAACTTAGTAATTGATTGGATCATTTCGGTCGGGTCAAATGTAACCCGTACATGACCCATTGGTGACCAAAATTTGATCCGATCAATTCCAATTTAACCTAATTTATGGATTGGAACTGTCGATTCTATAATTTCTATTGAGTTGAGGTAGTTGAGAGTAATTTTCTGGTACTCTAATAAATTGATGCCTCAACTAGTTAAACATTTCAAGTGTAGTCAATTTCACATATTAATTATTTTTAATACATATTAGATAATAATGATAAATCACAAATAATAATTTAATATTTATTGTGATAAAATAAATTTTTAATAGTTAGATTTTTTTGAACGAGCGTGCTGCAATAGCTAGATTTATGGATTTTTTAATTCTTAAATTATTATATATTTTAATTATTAAAGAACAACTTTATTAGTATATAAATCTAGATTTTCAATTCTTAAAACATTTTGATTAGATAATTTATTTATTTTTTATATTTTAATAGTTCTACTTTGATTATAAAGAATAAGCTATAAATACTTTTTCCTAAAAAATATGAGATAATGACACACAGCAAGATAATTCATTTTAATATAGTATGTAAATGTAGATATAGGTTATTTTTATTCAATCGTAATAATATCAAATTGTTATTTATAATTTAGAGTTATTATCTAATAATATATATTAAAAATAATTAATATGCGAAAGGAACTAAATTTGAAATATTTGAATAGTTAAAGGATTAATTTGTTACTTTATAAAGTTGGAATACCAATTTGAGATTAGATATGTATAATGCATATGCACACATTTTTTCCAACACGAGGAATTTGGCGACAACTGAAATTGCAGTACTTATTCTCTCGAATTTTCGTAGTCCATTAATGACCGTAGCCCCTTTCCTTTGTCCAAAGCTAATGCCTTGCAGGGGTGTAAGAAAAATCCAACAAATCAGAAAAAATTATCAAAAAATTGATCCCAAAAAATCGAAAATTGAGAGTTTGAATATGATTTAGGATAATTTTTTATAAATTAAAAATCACTCGCTAAAATTATGATCCCACTCAAAAAAAATCGTAGGGCCCGTGAAACACGTTTTTATTTATGTAATTAATTCATAAGTTATTCATTTTTTATTATAGATATAATAATTTTTTTTAATAATATCTCATACTTTTCTACCACATTATCAAACTTTAATTTGACAACTTTTAAATATTAGTAGTATATTTTATATATAATATAAAATAAAATAGTTTTATGTTAACTTTAATTTAATATATATATTTTAAAATAAAATTATATAAAATTAGGGGCTTGAAAAAACCCACCGATTAAAAGGGTGGTTTTTATTTTTTAAAATAATTTTAGGATGGTCTTTTTAATTTTAAAAATCGATCAAAAAATAATGGACGATTTTTTAAAATCGAAAATCCGACCCGATCCGACCTGAACTACTTTAATACCCCTAATGCCTTGTGCATTTGCCTCCAAATTAATCAATCAACTTTTATTGCATTGGTTGAAATTTTGTTTCTCATGTAAAAGTTAAGAATATTGAAATTTGAGTGAAATGTTATTATCATAATTAGTAATCAGAGATGGTATAACATTAAGCAACTCACCCTCCATAGCGTAGGTCTATGGTTATTTTATTAATAATAATATGATATTAGTATTGTAACACACAAAAAAAAGGAAGAGGTGTCGGTCTCTCCCTTCCCATTACACTCTATTAACACTAGTGATTTGTAACCCTCCCACACTAATCCCTTAAGGATCTCAATCTCCCTCCCAATATATTAGGAGATTAAAAGACACGAAGCCCCCTACAAGTCACGATCTTTCTCTTCTCCCTTTGATTCTCTTCATTTCTTTTGCCAGTTGTGTAATTGCCCTATTCATGCTCGGCCAGAGGTTGAAGGAGAAGGTGCTGCAGGTCTCTCCGGTGCATGCAACGCATGACGAGGAGGAGGACGAGAGTGGGACTCACTCTGGTGAAACGACAAACTGACGACCAACAAAAAGATGTGTTTTCAAGATCTTGGTCATGTGTAATTCTAAAAGAATCATGCATGTTTAAGGACTGATTTGTGACTAGAGTCTACGTTAGAATGAGTAGAAATCATGATATAACTCATGATAGTTGTTTTAGATGTACATCGATCATTGAAGTCTTGTATCGAAAGTTTGTTTGCCTAATGATCTAGATTTGATTCATAGCTGTGGTAGACATGATTACTAATATTATTTGCAATGCATGTTAGTCTCTGCTTACATATGAGAAATTGAATAGCGATATGATTATGAAATGTGTTATGACATGGTAAGATGATCTTGGCTTATGTTCAAATGACTTACATGATAAATGTCGTGACGATCATGCTCTAAATTAATTCATGTATTATACTAGTTGTTAAAAATACTTATAGGGTGTTTAGATTTTGTTTGCATTGAAAAACTTGATTGAAAACATAAGGATCCGCAATGACCTACGGCTCTGTCGAACTAAAGCGGACGATGAAACCTTTTCTAGCGACGGATTTAGCTCGACAAGAGTATAGCGACAACTATATCGAACGTCCGAAACTCGATCGGATGATCGATGTAGACCAAAACAGAAGCTCGCAATCCTTTCAGATGACCGAACTAAAAAATATTGAGACTAAAAAATGACGATGATAACCAATTGAGCGAAACTATTTCGGACGACTGATTTGGATGACCGCAACAGAATAACTTTCGACAGTCGACGAAGAACTGACTCCGACCGATCGAGGAAGAAGATGATAGGGTTCATAGCGGATGACCTATCCTATTTCGGCCGATTGAAACTCTCAACCCGAAGTCCGACAAACTCATGTGAAAACAGGCGACCGATCCTCTCTCGGTCGATCGATAAAACACGACTTTGAAATGACTGAAGAGTGAACTCAGAATGGACGATCACAATATTTTTGGTCAACCAATGAACACAGATAAAATGGGCATCTGCTCCTCTTTCGGACGATCGTTGAATGAATAAAAAATTAGACGATCGCTTGACCTTCGAGCATTCGATCTGTGGATAGAAAGATTTCGACTTCAATATAAATCACTTGATTTGATAAGTTTCTATCCACCTGATTGATGCCGAGTGACATGAAATTTAAAGATGATATGGAGCCACTCTTGCTCCCTATAATCTTGATTGATCCAAGTGATCAAAAGAAATGTACATGATTGAATAAAGATAAAAGATGAAGGGTTACCATTGCCTACCTAGATTGAAAGTTATGACCATTTTGTGTGAGGCACTTCCCTATGAATGTTACCGCCTAGTGCAAGGTCATTTCCACCGAGGGATGTTATCGTCTACTACGAGGTCATCCTCATCTTTACGGATGCTACCACCTAATGCGAGGTCATCTCCATCGAGGGATGTTACCGTCTAGTGCGAGGCCATCCTCATCTCTATGGATGTTACCACCTAGTACGAGGTCTTCTCCACCGAGGTATGTTACTGTCTAGTGCGAGGTCATCCTCACCTCTACGGTTGTTATTGCATAGTGCGAGGTCATCTCTATCGAGGGATTTTACTGTCTAGTGTGAAGTCATCCTCAACTCTACATATGTTACTGTGTAGTGCAAGATCATCCTCACCTATGGAACACTTGTCGTGACACTAATCTCCTACTGACCCATGATGGTTTAGGTAGTACACACTTGTGAATTTGCAATGATATTCTCTAAAAGTGGAGAGTTATTCCAACTTATGGATAAGATGAAAGAACATGAATGGTCAACGATGAATAAAAGGACTTTACCCTTATGAACATGAATATGAACAAATGACTATGGAACCATGAATATGAATATGGATATGGAAAAGAAATGATTTTCCTTACCGACTCCATATTATGATTTATTCTCTTGATTTATATGCTTGCTTCATGCTTATTCTAATGGAACTATCTTATGACTTATACGAACTCACACTTAGCGTTATGCTAATGATTGAGGCGCCTCCTTGTGTGATCCTCATAGGTACATGATTGGATTGCGAGTTTGGTTGATGTGTGTGCAGAGACTACATCCTGATGACGTGTGCACATGGTTATCGTAGAGTTTAAATAGAGTCTTTTTTCTTATCTATCGAGTTGTATTTGGGACCCATGTATGGACTTACATTGTATGACATGAACTTTTATATGTCACAGTTGATGTACTCTTTGTTCTATGCTTCCGCATTTCTTATATTTGATTATTGTATTATTTTATTTATTAAGTCTTCCTCTTACATATCATTTTTCTTGACCATATTGGTCAACAAAAGAGTTAAAGAAGGACCGAAGAAAGTAACAACCAAAAGGAGATTTCACCATGTGGCAGATCGAATTTCGGAGCGTTACAATTACTAAGATAAACCTCTAACCGAATTAGATACACGGCGGTCAATATATGTGGATAATGAAGGACATATATATATATAGTAATAAAATAGAGAATATTTTCTACATTTGTTTATTTATTTATATGGTATATAAATGTTAATATAACTATGTGATATATGTAAGGAAAAACAAATCGTGACTAAGAAGAAAACAATCGAACATAATAGTTTAGGAGTGCATATAATGCTTTTATGAAAAAAACTATGTAATAACCCATAGAGCAATCGAAAAATTGTGTATAGCTCATAAACAAATAACTCTAATATATTCATTTTACATGTTAATATTTAGAAAAAGTCACAGCTTAATGAATAGGTTTTGAAAAATATGTTGCTGCTTCTTTATATTTTTAGAAATGTATAGCTTAGTGGGTTTATGGTTTGTTTGTACTAGGTCAATAAAGGGCTCTACATGCTTGTATTATTAATTTGATTAGGTCAATGATCTACGGAACATAGAAGTACAAGAAGAATAGTTTGCATTGGGATGTAAAGATATAGAAGTTTTGAAGAGTGAAGAAAAAAAAATGGAACATGGATGTGTCCATCGCTTAGTTGGCATAGCCACCCGGCATTATGTGGCTATGTCATTGGTGGTTCTATAGGATCAAAAGCATGGGGGGTGGAGTGGGGGGTGGGGTGGGGGGTGGGTGGGGTGGGGGGTGGAAAATTGGTAGAAGGATCAAAACTCAAGAAGGCACAATATGTTGATGAAATTCGGCCCAACTCCTTGGTCTACGTCTCCGCTCCAATTTCCCAACCTCAAGATCGTCGGAGATTCATTAGCTTTTTCTTTTCTTGTAGGGAGAGAACAACTCTTTCTACACCACAATACCTTCTTCTTTGCTCAAAAGTTAAGGCACACACTTTTTCTTACAAGGAGCTCTCAAACTCACTAAACAAGAACGCAAGAATTTCCTCTCTCTCTGCTTACAAAGAATGCTCACACTTAGGAACTAAAAGATGGAAGGGATGATTTGCAAGATTGGGCTCTAGAAAATGCTTTGGACTTGAAAGATGCTATGGAGTAATTTCCTTACTTGGATAAACTTTCTTCACTCTTTAGGATTCCTTTTATAGGCTTCTCTTGAAAATATAAATGTTGCAAAACTTTTTAAAAGAGTTGTACTGTCACTTCTAAAACGGTTGTCCGTTTTGATTTCGAGCATCCATTTTGATTAGAAACTTGCCATTGTGCCTTTTGTCATATGCCTAGCGGATGATTGTTATAGTTTGAGTCATCCGTTTTGTAAACAAAAATAACTGTTGTCATTGTCTTTTCTACGCAATAGTCTGTTGGTAGTAGTCCGTAGAGAAAATAGCTGTTGCCGATTATATCTTTCCTGCCTAGAATCATGGTCCGAAAATGTTTTGGTCATCCATTTTAAAAGTATCAATTTTTTAGACTTTTGCGATCATTGTATCAACCTTTCGGTCGTCCGTCTTATAAGTTATTTTTTGAACTTGATGCCTAGAGCAATCAACCGATATGGTTTCAGACGTCCGTTTTAAAATTGGCAATTTCTCAAACTTTTGCAGTCATTATAGAAGCTTTTTGGTCATCCGTATGATGTGCTATGTTTTGATTTTGGCGCCCAGAATGGTCGACTAAAATTCTTTCGGTCGTCCATTTTAAAAAACATGAATTCTCGGATATCTGCGGTCATTTGTCATCTATTTCGATCATCCATTACATGTCTGGCGGATGCTCGAAACTATTTCGATCGTCCGTTTTGACTGTTGAAATCTACGTCGATGATCTTTTTTTTTAAAAAAAATATTTAACCTGTTCAAACTAACAATTCGAGCAACATTATTATGTAATCTTCCTTGTTTGCTATCATCAAAATACTTAGAATATGATCTTTGGACCAACAATCTTCCCCCTTTTGATGATGTCAAACAAAGTGATGAGGAGATAAATAAATGACGAAATGTAAGTTACTCCCCCTTAATCAATACTTATTTTCTTATGCACAATATGATAATTTCGAAATAAAACATGATAAAATATGTAAGCATATGCATCATCTAGTACATAACATCCACATACATATCAAGTGACATAAAGGATAGTAGCAAGATAGTAACCATAACAACATCCATATCCATATGCATAAATTGTAATAACATCCACATCCATAAACATAAATCATAAAAGATAACATCCATAACAATATCCATCGTACATCACATATAACAGTATCAATCGTACATCACATTATATCATAATCCTCATCATAATACAAATCTCCCCCTTTTGATGTCATCAAAATGGGGAACAAACAAAAAGAAAAAGAAAAGAAACTAAGCATCCAGAGCATTGTTGGGATGTGGAGGCGCAGCTCGATCTCTCATATGGTGAAGTGTCGAATCCTTGAGAGCCGAAGTACACAAAGAGACAATCCTGCGTGCGATGATGATCGATCTCCAAGCGCTCCATATGTGTGACCATGCCATCCATACGAGCATCCATATGATCCATATGTGTAGCCATGCCGTCCAAGCGCGTCATCATCCCATCCCACTCATCCCATCCCACTCATCACATGAGGGACCTATATATGTAGAAGAACCCCATCCAGTAGTCGGTGCAGGTCCAAGACATAAATAAGGTTCCCATGAGGGACTCGTATCCTCTCTGGTAGCAACACCTATAGGAGCGTCAGTATCGCTAGCATCATCAGACTCTGAATCACGTGACACTTCTTGTCCTGTGTTGGCGAAGACCCACATATTCTCCTTAAGAACAAGTCCCTTACACTTCAAGGTGGACTTTCCAATGATATCCGTGGACCCTCAGTGTAACACATCTCTGACTTAGGAATGATGATACCACTCTCACGAAAGATTCGAGTAAGAAAAGAACCATAGTGAAGAACAAGATTGTGAGAGTGTTTGGAATCAATGTAATGGTCGGAACGAGGAAAGATAATCCTACTAGCAATGTGGTGAGCGACAAGAAGTGAGGAATTCAATTTCTTCAGAATTCCTTTTATTGGGAAGTGTTCTACCTCACCACAAAAGACGACCTCAAGAGCCTCGGATATAGAAATATCGGAAGGCCACTTATGAGATACAATATTTTCAAGATCCCCATGGGGAACGTCGAAAATCGTACAAATCATGGATGGAGTGATTTTGATGTTGTGATCAAGAACTCTAGAGGTTGGGTTTTGGGAGGTTAGATGTTGGCATAGAAGAGTACTTCGGATAGACAGGTTCTTTGACGTCAAGGAGCGGTAGCCATCCAATGTCGTCAAAGAGATCATGTACAAATTGCATGTTCAATGAATCCCAATCTACTCGATAATTTTGAGCCACTTCTCTTGAGGCGAATACTGGTTCGAAACTCAAGGCAGCGGCCACACTGACAAAGAGGATAGAATCAAACTCTTCTTGAGGTGGTATTGGTGAGGCCGAAGGTGGACGAGATGAGGAAGTCCGGGCCTTTCTTTTCTGGGGACAAGAATTGAGCATTTTTTTTATGGCTTGATTCATAGATTATCTGAATAAGTAGGCGATAAAAACAAATGAATTACCAGGAGGAATGATAAGTGCAATAAATACGATTGTCTCACCAGAAGGTCGACCTAAACTCCAAAATGGACGACCATCATAGCAGGCGATGAGAGCAGGAGAAGAAAATCGGCGGGAGTAGAGGAAGACATCGCGATGATGCTGGGGCGATAGGAACAAGAGAACAAAGCACGGACGATGACGAGAACTATGATGATGATGACAAGGACGACGATTGTGAGGATGACGGTGAGGATGATGATGCTGGTGCGACGGAAGCAGGAGGAGAAAGATCGACTACTCTGGAACGCAGCCACAGTGATTGATCAGGAAAGAGCAGAGGGGAGAACGGTGACGCCAGTGCGGCGAATGAAAGAGGGGGAACGATGCCACCGAGGCGACAGAGAAGACCAACACTCGACCGATTTAGGAACACAGAGAGAAGGAAAACTCAAAGGAGGAAGGCCGATGGAGAGAAATGTCAGAGAGTCACCTGAGGGATACTGTAGTGATGAGTGACAACGCCGAAAGAGATTAGGACTTTGAGGAAAGAAAAATCGAAGAGAAATTGAGCATTGAAACCACGTAATCGGGTTCGTCGGCCACTTGAGATAGATTCGGGTTCGTCAGAAGGTCACCGGACGCGTGGAAGGTCGCCGAAGTGGTCGCAAAGTCAGACGTCGATGGCGGCGGGCATAGACAAGTGAAAACGGACATCCGAGGGTTTCGAAAGAATTCGAAATTTTTTTTTGCGTTGGTGTTTTATAAAGTGGTGAAACATACGATCGATATAAGTTCGAACGACCATTAGCTAAGTTCTAAAAAATAGCACACCATTTATTTTTTTGCATTAAAATTTAAAATAATAAAATATTATAATTAGAAAATAAATATACTTTTTTGTGCGATATTTTATCGAGGTCGAGTCAAATCGTAATAGCTCATCTAGCGGAGTGCTAGGAACGACCTGACATTCAGCAGATTATTGAGCCAAATTATTAATTATCATACTATTAAAAATCAAAATTATTAGTTATCATAATATTATATAAAAAAAATTGTGTTTGGCTCATGGACCCACTGGATGTTGGGTTGTGCCTAGCACCCCGCTGGATGAGCCATTATGATTTGACTCAGTATTATATAAAATATCATAATATAATATAAAAATATTTTCTAATTTTTTATTTCCATAATTAAAAATATTAAATATTATAATATTAAATATTTAATACACATAAAAAGTTTGCACGGCTCGATCCGAATGAGTCGTACCAAAAAATATACCGAGTCAGTCTAAGTGTCTTCAAATTTTTATTTTTTTATTTTTTATGTTTATTATTTATTATTTTAGGTTTTTAATAATGACCGCGATTGAAAATTTGAAAAGTTAAATGACCTTGTCTGAAAGTTTTGAAAAATTGGATGACCATGTAGATACAAAAGAAAAGTTTGGATGGAGTAGAGAGAAAAAGGCTAATGTGGCAATTTTTATTTTTTAATCTAACATGAAGAAGAGAGAAAATACTGATGTGGTGCCACATAAGCATCCACGTCAATGATTTACTAGTTTACTAGCTATAACCGGTCGTGATGACCTTAGCTGAAATGATTCTAAAGTTGGATGACCGTCGTGTTACAAAATGAAGTTGGACGTCTTTACTGGGAATGCCCCATAAGTTGGATGATCATCAGTGAAATTTACTCTCATAGTATGAGAAATCAATAGATAAAAAATATGGAAAATCAACATAAGAGTTCATGTCTTCAATCAGGAATAAATCATGGGTTAGTAATCCACAAAAATCATGTCGGGTTAGAGTATGAACAGATAAGATTCAACAAGATTTGTAAATATGCAAACAGGCATAAAGAAATTGAATTCCGAATGCCATAACCCAGGCCGGGTGTAGGGTGACCTGAGCCAGGTTCACAGCATGAACCCGGGTCGAGTGTACTCGTCACTCGGGTCGGGTTCGTGAAGAGTGTTTCGCCTCGTTAGGGTCAACGTGGGACAAATCCGGGCTGGGTTTAGTGGAACCCGGGTCGAGTAGCAAAATGTTGAGGGGTCTGCCGATCAATCGCTCGCTAACCCAGGTTGGGCTGAGTTCCACGAGCACAGCGGTGACATTTGAAACACACGATTAGTTTAAGCATGAACCCGGGCCGGGTTTGTAGGAATTCGGGCCGGGTCCTCAGATTTTCAGAATGTTGAGGATTCAGATTTAAGTTTGGTATCCAAATAAGGTTTTCACATCAATCAAACTACAATGGCATGCATCAATAGGAATTACGATCAACATTTCAATGCAAACTAACAGACACAACATAGAATGGATCCTAACAGGTATTAATCACAACAAATTTGGAAACAATCAAACAAAGCATATCAAATCAAGCATGCTTATCGTTCTTGGACATTTCTGTACGTTAACATGGATCTTGATCTTTTAGGAATTTTAATAAGGGATCAGATTTATCTAATGGAGTTATGGAAGGTGATTTCGGATTTCACCCAACTTTTTTCGTAGATCCCTTTTCTTTGATTCGCCTGAGTCAAATGTGAGTGCATTCTCCCTGCTGCCCTTGTGTCTGCCCTCTCTCCCCCTATACATTATTAATGGACATCCTTTATTCAATCTACCTTCCATTTTAACAAATAGGGATCATATAAATTTGATGGGCGTCCGAAATACTTTCGGGCGCCCGAAATACTATCTGGCGTCCGATCTGGAAGCGCACATGTTGTCAAGAAAAATCGGACGTTTGATAATCAAATGGGCGTCCGTTCTAATTTAAAGCGGTCGACTAATATAATAACGGTCGACCGGTCTAGATGTTTGTGTTGTGCAACATGATTTTATATTCAATTCGATTCACAAATAATACATGCATAACCAAGTCACTCATGAGGTGAATTGAGAGGCAAGCAAGTTCCTAACATCCCAAGTTCACGTCTAAGCATATAAAATTTTTCCTCACTTAAGGCTTTTGTAAAAATTTCTGCAAGTTGAATTTCGGTAGGCACATGTTCAATAGAAATATCCTTAAGTGCCACATGTTCTCTAATGAAATGATAACGCAAATCAATGTGATTTGTTCAGAATGTCGAATTGAGTTTGTGGTCATTTCTATTGCACTCGTGTTATTTCACTTCATGGGTATACTTGAACAATTTATACTATAATCAAGTAATTATTATTTTACCTATCTTATTTGTGCACAACAACTACCGTCTGCTATATATTCGACCTCGGGAGTAGAGAGTGTGATGGAGTATTGCTTTTTGCTAGCTCATGAGATAAGAGATACCAAGAACGCAACACATCCCACTAGTGTTTTTCCTATTAATTTTACATTCGAAAAAATTCGCATCGGTGTAGGCATGTAAGTCAAAAGATGAGTTCCTATCATACCAAATGCCTAATCACAAGTATGTTTTAAATAATACAATATTCTCTTAACGACAATTAAGTGTGATGCTTTAGGCGGGCATTGAAATCTTGCACATAAGCATATACTAAACATGATATCCGGCCTAAATGCTATTAAGTAAAGTAAACTACCAATCATACCTCTATATCTCTTTTGATCAATTGATTTGCCTTTCTCATTTTTATCCAATTTTGTTGTAGTACTCATGTGAGTTGAACTTGACTTACATTCATCCATTCCAAATCTTTTGAGCAACTCCCTTTATACTTCTCTTGATTGAGAAAATTTTCATCATTGACTTGTAATCCTAAGAAGAATGTGAGCTCACCTACAAGACTCATTTCAAACTCTTTTTGCATAAGAGACAAATTTTTTGCACAAGCATTCATTAGTGACACCATAAATAATATCATCAACATGAATATGAACAATTAAAATATCATTTTTCAAATGTTTAAAAAATAATATGGTATAAACTTTCCCTTTTTGAAAACTATTTTTAATTTAAAAAGTACTTAGTTTCTCATATTAAGCTCTAGGGTGGCGTTTGGTTGCGGGTTAATTGATGGATTATATAGATATTCTGCAGATTATAACCAAACACATCGTTTATTCTACAAAAAGTACAAAGGAAAAAATTGCCATTTTTTAAAAATTTAATCTCGTGAATAGTGAAAAAATGAGAGTTAATGTATTCTTTATATCAAGTGGAATAGAAGTAATCCGGCGCAGGCACTAATCCACTGGATTATGTCTTAATCACATGCAAACCTAACCTCCAACCAAACGGGGCCTAGAAGCTTGTTTAAGTCCATAAAGAGTTTTGGGAAGTTTGAATACATGATTAGAAAAATCTGAATTTTCAAAACCTTAAGGTTGCTCAATATAAATTTCTTCATTTATAAAAACATTTAGAAATATCGATTTTACATCCATTTGAAAAAGTTTAAATCCTTCAAAACATGCAAAAGCTAAAAGATTCTAATGGCCTTAAGTCTAGCAACGAGAGCCAAAATTTCTTCAAAATCAACTCCTTCTATTTGTGGATAACCTTTTGCTACAAGTCTTACTTTATTTTTTTATTATGATGCCATTTCATCTAGTTTTATTTTTAAAAACCTATTTTGTACCAATTATGGGATAATCTTTTGATCTTTCTACAAGCTTGCAAATTTGATTTCTTTCAAAATTATTTAATTCTTCATGTATAGCATTTATCTAATTTGAATCATTCAAAGCTTCATCACTATTACTAGGCTTAAATTGTGCAAGAAGCGCCGAAAATGCACACAAATTTTTCAAGGAATGTCTAGTCTTTATACCTTCATTTATATTACATATAACTTGGTCAAGTGGATGTGATGATGCATGTTTCCAATTCTTTGAAATAATTTGATTATTTTCCATGTGATTTTTCCATTTGTTCCATGTTTGAGATACCCCTTCTGACTTCTTCCAAGCCTTCATTTTGAATTTTCACATTTTCAAGATGCCTTTCCACTTCAACTATTTCTTCCACATCATCATTCATTTGCTTGCTAATAAAAAAATTATTAGCCTCATTGAATTTAACATTGATATATTCTTCAACAACTAATGTTCTTTTCTTAAACACTTTCTATGCTTTACTTGCACTAGAGTAGCCAAGAAACACCACCATCATCACATTTTGCATCAAATTTGTCTAATTTATCTTTGATATTCAAGATATAACATTTACAACCAAACATTTTGAAATATGAAATATTTGGCATTTTTTCATATAAAGTTTCAAAATATGTTTTCTTTTTAAGAGGTCTAAGTAAAATTCTATTTAAAACACAACATGATATGTTTACGACTTCCGTCCAAAAATTCTTAGGCAAATTACTCTCATTTAACATTATCCTAGCCATTTCTTGAATAATTCTACTTTTCCTTTCTACCACTTCATTTTGTTGAGGTGTCTTAGTAGTAGAAAAATTTTGTGTAATTCCATTTTCTTCAGAAAATAATTCAAATTTGTAATTTTCAAATTCACCTCCAAAATCACTTTTAATTTTTGTAATTTTTAGTTCAAGTTTGTATTCTTTTTGTAAATTAGAAAACATATCTATAGTTTTATCTTTACTTGTGAGAAAGATAGTCCAAGTAAAATAAGAGAAGTCATCAATAATCACAAATACCTATTTTTTTCCTCCTAAATTTGCTACATGTTCAAATAAGTCAAGATGTAAAAGTTCTAGAGATATATGTGTACTAATAACACATTTTAATTTGAATGAACTTTTAGTTTGTTTATCTCACATATATGATTTTTCTCAAATTTAATTTTGAGCAAACCTCTAACTAATTCATGACATGAAAGTTTATTTAACAACTTAAAATTCACATGTCCTAATTTTCTATGCCAAAGGTTTATATCATCATGCATAACACTAAGACATTTTTCAGTTTTCAAGTTATCAAAATCAATTTTATAAACATTATTGTATCTAAAACCTATATGTAAAACCTCCTTGTTTTCATTTAGAATCAAACATTTATCCTTTTCAAATTTTACTAAATAGTTATTATCATATAATTGACTTATACTAATTAAGTTATGTTTTAAGTTTTCAAATAGCCAAACATTCTCCAAATATACTTTATCATTTTTACTAATATTACCTATACCAATCATTCTTCCTTTGCTATTATTTTCAAATGTGACTTTTCCTCCATTTTTCTTTTATAAGGTAATGAAATTTGATGGATCACCGATCATATATCTTGAATATCCACTATCCAAATATCATTTACCTTCATTGTCCTTTTGAACTCTCTACAAGAAAGACATTAAGATTCTCACCATTTTGGTACCCAAATTTGTTTGGATCCATTTTGATTAGAGATGATCCTTTTAATTGAGTCATTGAGACGTTGTTATTGTTCCTATCTAGTTCAGAAATGAATCAAGATGTTTGGACAATCATTTTGACTCAAATCAGATTGTTTCTTTGATTTCTGAACTAAGAACCTGAATTCTGATTTTTCTAATTTCCTGCTGGAACCTGATTTACCAATTGAGACCCTTGATTTCTTCCAATTACTGAGAGGTGAAGTTTAGGGATGTCTTGCAGTCCAGAGATGAGTCAAGAATCAGTTGGTAAACCAGATTTCCATTGATCTATAGTTCTGAATTCCTGAATTGCAGAATTCTACTTCCTGTTTTCTGGTTTCTATTTAAATTCTGATTTTCATTGTCAAGCCTCAACTTAATCCACTGCTGAGAAGTAGTCATTAGGTCATCCTTGAGATCTATAGATAGGCCAAGGAGCAATGACAATTGTGAATTCTTGTGGTCATATGCTTTGCACTTCCAATTGAGTTGTGTTTGTGTGGATTTCATTTGATTTTACAATCGAGAGGTTGAATTTAAATCCTCCTGGAATTCAGAGATGAATCACGGAGCACAAGCACCATAATTGAGTAGATTTCATCATGGTTTGATTGATTGGAATGATTCCATCTTTTTATGAATGCAATTACAAGTTATCATTGCAGAATTCTTTTGAATTGTAAAAAAAATCAGCAATGAATGAGCTGAATGATAACTTGATTTTCAGTGAGGACCCTCTATTGATTCAATCTAGCTAACAACTATATGACAATATGTTGCTTAGTTAGATGCCAATTGAGCTGTGGGAACAACCATTTTTATGATTGAATTAAAGTTGGACATTTAATGATAACTTGATCCATTCCATACATAATTAATTTAGATGAACCCCAAATCCTAGAAGAACCTTCCTCATTGATAGTTAAACCTTTCTAGCCATTAATTTAGCATTTATAATTCAGTTTTGCAAACATTTTCAAAATCCCCAAATCTGTTTTCATTCTGCACTTGTTAAAAAACTGTTTTCACTTCCAATTAAAAATCTGTTTTTGCCACCTTACTTAGGATTAATCTAAACTATTTTTAGGTAGTTTAGGACTTCAAATCTTTGTGGATATGACAATCTGAGTCTACTACAACTTACCTGTGCACTTGCAGCTAGTGAGTTGGGAGACCAAAAATTAAAATATTTGACCTTTTCTTTAATTTCAGCAAGTTATCACTAGAAAACTCAAATATCACTATCATGACTCGACCAAGAAGACTAAGACATTCACAGTATCATTAAAATGTATAATTATTTTATTTATGAATTTATTTTCATGCATCTTAAAGGAATCATATTGATGATTCAAAATGTTTAGTATAAATACCTTAACCTTGTTGGTACCATCATGTGTAATGGCTCATAAGCAAATGCGATTAAATTCCGTTGCATCTAAAGCACAAAAAGATGATTTTTTGCTTTCCAATCTAACTTCACAAATAATCTCTCACCTTCGGTATATTCCAAAGATGATTTTCCATGCAAATCAAATCAATTTTCAATTATATTTCAAATGTCAATATCAATAGAGCATACATATATAAGCTTTCATTCAAATTGTCCAATAGACAAAATTTGAAACATTAAAAAGTGGAGGATGATTTGTGGATTGACCTTCACCCAAAGTAAAATCGTTAGATGTCATAACTTAAAATATGTTTAAATCTTTAAAATAAGAACAACTTGGCTCTCAAACCAATTGTAGGATCCAAAGCACTAAGGAAGGGGATGTGAATTAGTATATAAAAATTATAACTAAAAATCATAAAAGTCGATTTTTACAAAATACGATCACAAGTAAAAAGCAAGTAAGAAGGATCAAAACTCAAAAAGGCACAATATGTTGACGAGGTTCGACAACTCCTTGGACCTACGTCCTCGCTCTGACTTTTCGACCTCGAGATCGTTGAAGATTCACTAGTTTTCTTTTTTCTTGTAGAGAGAGAATAACTCTTTCTATAACACAATGCCTTCTTTTTTTCTCAAGAGATAAGTCATACACCTCTTCTTACAAGGAGCTCTCAAACTCACTAAACAAGAACACAAGAATTCCCTCTAATTCTCTCTTTTTACAAAGAATGCTCACACTTAGGAACTAGAAGAGGGAATGAATGATTTGCAAGATTGAGCTCTAAAAAATGTTTGGACTTGAAAGATGCTATGTAATAATTTCCCTTGCCTTCAGTATTTAGAATCCCTTTTATAGGCTTTTCTTGAAAATATGATCGTTGCAAAACTTTTTAAAAGAGTTGTGCTGTCACTTCTAAAACGGTCGTCCATTTTGATTTCGGTTGTTCGTTTTGAATAGAAACTAGCCGTTGCGTCTTTTGTCATATGCCCAACGGACGATCGTTATAGTTTCGATCGTCCATTTTGTGAACAAAAATAATCGTTGCTGTTGTCCGTAGTAGTCCGTAGAGAAAATAGTCGTTGCCGATTATCTTTGTTGCCCAGAACCGTGGTCCGAAAAATGTTTCGGCCATCTGTTTTAAAAGTATTGATTTCTCGAACTTCTGCAGTCGTTGTATCAGCCTTTCGGTAGTTCATCTTGTAAGTTAATTTTTGAACTTGACGCCTAGAACGGTTGACCGACATGGTTTCGATCGTCCGTTTTAAAATTGTCGATTTCTCAAACTTTTGTGGTCGTTATAGCATCTTTTCAATCATCCGTATGATGTGCTATGTTTTGATTTTGACACACAAAATAGTCGATCAAAATTCTTTCGGTCATCCATTTTAAAAACTCGAATTCTCATACATTTGTGGTCGTTCGTCATCTGCTTCGGTCATCCATTACATGTCTAGCGGACGCCCGAAACTATTTCGGTCGTCCATTTTGACTGTTGAAATCTACGTCAAAGATTTTCTTTTGAAAAATATTTAACCTGTTCAAACTAACACTTCGAGCAACATTAGTACATCATCTTCCTTGTTTGCTATTTATCAAAATATTTAGAATATGGACTTTGGACCAATATGTTCCATGATCAACAAAGAACTGCTTAAATTAATTGTTGGATAATGCCCACATGGGGCATTACGCACTCTGACACACACGGAGCGCACGACGCGTGCACGGACCGCGCAACGCGTGCGCGGATAGGGCGATGCTTGTGCGGATCGCGTTGTAACGCACACGAATCGCGCGACGCGCGACGCGGACCATGTTGTCGCACGGGGATCGCGTAGATATGAAATTTGCGCTGCAAGAAACATGAGTTGAGGCGACATGTCATCACGCGCGATGGACGCATATGATGTGTTCTGCCTAACTTCTCACCCAAGTCTTCCTCCCCTATAAAAGGGGATCTATACCAGAGATTTCAAACATGCTTTTTCGACGAGGTTCATCCAGGGGTACTTGTGTCGTGGCAAAGAGTTCTGTTCCCCGAGGTTTGGTTCCCGACCTCGAGGTGCAAGTGCGTTCGTGGAAAAGCTCCGACGATCCACTTCCGCTGCAAGAGCTATTCCGCAACCTCTATAATTTATATCTGTTATAAATTCCAACATTGACATCAGTGCTTTTTTTAATTTTTCTCGAACTCGTGATTGCACAAAAAAATAATATTCGTTATTATTTTTGGGACCTGCGTATCTCAGTTGTATGATCACAACCGAGGGACAAAGTAGACTATCATCACAAATATATTATGGAAGAACCTAGACCATAATATATATTTTGGATTTATTATAATATTTTTAGCGATTTTTTTGAATTTGTTTTTTGCATGTGTTGCAAAAAAAAAAAAAAAAAATTCCAGCAGGCACACGACCCGCTGGAAGACACAGTTTGGATGCAAACGAGTTGCACATATGAGAAGTGGCAATTGGGTTGGCTGAGAGGCCCAATAAATAATATTTCTTTTTCTTTTCTTTTCTAATTTTCGTGAGAATTTAAAATAATCTAAAACTAGAAATGTCTATTATAAAATCTTGAAAATTTTGTTTTTTCCTTAGAATTGTTTTTTGAAATATTGTATGCAATTTAATGTTATTAAGAGAAATTCATTTGTTGATTTGGTGCATTAGTTAAATGATTAGATTTTCATGTTAAATATTGTCTAATAAATGTGTTATCAAGCTTGGACAAAAAAGAATCACATTGCTTGCATTATGTTACTGAGCACAATGAATAATTTTCTCTGGTGCAAAATCGAAGTCTATAAGACAACATTCGAAATGTGGATGGCGCGACGCAATAAGTATGAGGTCACCACGACCACCATGTGTCGGATGCTCATGGTCAAATTTGACTCTTATCGGAAGCGATCAAATCATATGATGAGAGAGCATATCTAGAAGATGTCTAACATAATTTGCGAACTCAAAAGTGTGGGACAAGTGCTCAATGACGAGCAACAGGTGCAGGCTTTGATACGCTCGCTGCTTAAAAGTTGAGAACATATGCGTTGTAACTTGACGCACAAAGAAAGTGTCAAAACTTTTGACCAAGTTGCTCGCCACAATGAAATGAAGGATGAGACCCTTCAAGTCATGAATCGATCCTTTGAAGCATTAGTTGCTAAAAATGATGGACAAAGGACTAGTTCCCAAGTCAAGAGAAAAAAGTCGCATAAATTGCAACCAAATAAAAATGGCCGAGATGCTGCACAAAAAAAAGCCCAAGGCAACCAGCGCAAATGTGAAAAACGAGAAGGCAAGGCAGACATGAATAAAGTAAAATGCTACAATTGTAGCAAATGTAGTCACTTCGCTCGTGATTGCATTAAGCCGAAGAAGGTTTGTCCTAACCATAGTTCTTTTTCTTATGTCTCTAGTTGTGCCTTAATTGCTAAAACTCATACTTCGTGAATTGTAGATTCGGGAGCCACTATCTATGTAGCAAGGGATTGCAGAGTCTTCATATAATTTTCGAATAGAAAATGAATTTACGTTAGAAACAACGAATGAGTTGAAGTTAAAGACATAGGAATGTGCAAGTTAGAACTTCGCAACAACCAAATTCTTTACCTTCATGTTCTATATGCTCCAGCTTTTAGACGAAATTTACTTTCTGTATCAGCATTAGACAAGCTCAGTTATGTAATAAGTTTCAGAGGAAACAAATAACAATATGTCTTGACAATATTATTCTATACAATGGTTTTCTCAATAATGATTTCTATGTTTTAAATATAGCATCTGTTGCTAATAGTTATTCTTTTATATCAGTTGTTGAGGTGAATGAAAATGCCAACATTTGGCATGCTAGACTCGGACATATTGGTCAAGATCGAATGAATAGACTTGTTAAAGAATGCCTCTTGGGGTCTCTCATAAAAGTTGATCTTCCAACTTATGAGGAATGTCTAGCTGACAAGAAAATAAGAACACCATTTAGGAAGGAAAAATATGTCGAGTGCCCATTACTCAATCCATTCGGATATATGTGGTCCGACGAATGTTTACAAGACACGATTTTTCTTATTTTATCATGTTTATAGATAATTTGTTGTATACTTGATTTCTAAGTCCGAAGTCTTGGATTGTTTTGTACGATTCTTGAACATGGCAGATAATCAAGTGGATCGCAAAATTAAAACCTTATGAATCGATCGTGGACGCGAATATCTCTTTGACTTATTCAAAAAGTTATGTGATAAAAAGAGTATAGTTAGGCAACTAACAATATCAAGAACTCCGCAACAAAATGGTGTTGCAGAAAGATGAAATCGTACCTTATTTAATATGGTTCGATCTATGATGACTCAAGCTAATCTTCCGATTTCATATTGGGGAGATGCACTATTGATTGTAACCTACATTTTAAATCATGTACCATCGAAATCTATTCCTACCACTTCTTATGAATTTTGGACAGGTCGAAATCCTAACTTTAGTTATTTGCGCCCAAGGGGTTGCACAACCTATGTTCTAAACAACTCCCATAAGTATGAGAAGTTGGGTCTAAGAGGGCAGAAATATATCTTTATAAGATATTGTGAAACCTCCAAGGACTATGTATTCATAGGTGAAAGGGAAGATGGTACGATAACGAAAATTGAAAGTAGAGATGTGACATTCATAGAGAATGAGTTTCCTAAGCAACGCGAGTTAGACAAGAAACTTCTCCTAGATGAAGAAGAAGATCCCGAGTTGACGGCACAAGCGGATCAACCCGTTGAGGAGTTTGTCTTCTCCGTCCCATAACTCGAACTGAGTTGGGAGAGATACACAACTGCTAACTGTCCAACCTAAAAGTTCCCTTTGACAGACTACTAGAAAATATGTTTCGCGTTGACGATTTGAAATTGAAGGGCTGCATGAACATGTGCCACATGAGGTCCACGTAATAAGTCAGGAAGATGAACTTGAACCCAAATTTGTGAAAGAGGCTCTCTTGCCTTCTGCTAAGGAAGAATGAATTAAGGAAATGGAGGAAGAGTTAGGGTCCATGTAGAAAAGTCATGTCTGGGTCTTAGTTGATCTCCCGCTAGGCCGCAAGGAAATTGGAAACAAATGGGTTCTCAAAATTAAACATGACACAGATGGATCAATTGAAAGATATAAAGTCCGTCTAATGGTGAAAGGTTTCACCCAAACAACGGATGTTGACTATGAAGAAACCTTTGCACCTATTATAAGATTTGTTTCGATTTACCTAATATTAGCTATAGTCGTACATATGGACTTAGAATTATATCAAATGGATGTAAAATTCACATTTTTCAACGGAGAACTAGATGAAGAAATTTATATGGAGCAACCTCAAGGCTTCGTTGCAAAAGAAGAGGAGCACAAAGTTTGTAGACTGCGTCGGTCCATTTATGGACTCAAATAATTATCTAGATAGTGGTACCTTAAATTTTGTGTATGTTTATTAGTCTAAGGATAATTTTTCTATCCTAACATTATACGTGGACGAAATTCTAATAGTTAAAAATAATAGAGATTTTGTCATTACCATCAAGCAATGGTTGTCCTCCATGTTTGAGATGAAGGACATGGATGAAACAGCTTACATATTGGATGTGAAAATCCAACGTGACTTTGTCGCAGGAATCATACATAAAGAAAATTTTGGAACGATTTTGTATGGATGGTTACAAATCCATTAACACTCCTATTATGAAATGTGAGGTTTTAAGCTTGAACATGTGCCCTAAAACTCTAGAGGAACAAAAAGAAATGTTCAATGTTCCCCATGTGAGTGTGGTCGATAGTCTGATGTACGCTAAGATGTGTACTCGGCCGGACATATATTTTTTCGTGGGTCTAGTTAGTCGATATCAAGCTAATCTAGGACGCCAACACTAGAAGGCGGTGAAGAGAATCATGAAATATCTCAAGGATACTGTAAATCTTGCACTATGCTATTATGGAGGAAGTCTATGACTTGTTGGATTCACCAATGCCAATTGGGCTGGTGACATTGACGAACGAAAATCCATCTCCGAATATACTTTCTTGCTTAGAAGTGCTATTACTTGGAGTAGAAAGAAATAAGAATGTGTGACACTATCAACTATGGAGGCTAAATTCATAGCTTGTTCAGTGGCAGTATAAAAGGACTTATGGCTTAAAAGTTTTCTTCAAAACCTAAGGATTTCTGAGAATGCAATAAAGAAGATGATCATTCAATGTGATAATCAAGCAGCTATTACTTATGTGAAGGACGAGAAATACTATTTCAAAGGAAAGCATATCGACACGAAATATAAATTTGTACGAAATCAAGAAGTCAAAGAGGAGATCTCAATTGAGTACATATCATCGCACAAAATGGTTGCTGATCCGTTCATCAAAACCATTGTCAAGAGAGGCATTCTTGAGACATGCAAATTCCTTAGGGCTGCGTAGTTTATAAATGTAATGATGTACTCAAATTTTCAATGAATAAAAGATTATTTTTTCTTTGATAAATTCATTGTTGTAAAGTCTTGTTATGCATGTGGAATACTTTCGACGGTCACGAAAATAGCGAGCGGAATAAATTGTGAGACATGCTGTGATTGTTAAAACATGAGTTTTAATAATTCAATATCATCTGATTAAGAGAGAGAACATATGAGAGATTCAAATTAGGCGATATAGGATAGCTAGCAATTTGAAAACACAGGTTAGAGAGTGGACTTAAGTCTGTGCGGTAGTACAATTTAAACAGAGCTAGACATACGCTCATTCAGTGAGAGTCTCCACTCCAGCACGTGTGTTTAGTACCAAGTATGCAAAGTCGACTTAGATACATGATGAATTGATTAGTTCAATGGTCATCATTGTGTGAGTCTCTGACAGATATTTCATCTGCACGTGCCCTTAGACTTTGACTATATCTTAAGAAAAGAAATTAGTGATTGCTACTTTAACGGAGTACTCAAAGATGAAAAATAAAGTAGCCTGTCGAGCTACGTCTAGAAAAGCAGGCAAGTGGGCAAGCGGGAGATTGTTGGATAATGCCCACATGGGGCATTACGCGAAATGACATGCACGGACCACACGATGCGCATGCGGGGGCGGATCGCACTGTCGCGCGCGCCGCTCTCGCGGATCGCGTTGTAGCGCACACAGACTACGTGACGCGAGCGGACTGTGTTGTCGCGCGGGGATCGTGTAGATCTGATATTTGCGCCGCGAGAAACATGGGCTGGGGCGACACGTCGATGCATTCTGCATAATTTCTTGTCCAAGTTTCCTCCCTTTTAAAAGGGGATCCATACCAAAGGTCTCAAACATGCTTTTTCAACGAGGTTCGTGTTGAGGTACTTGTGATGTAGCAAAAAGTTTCGTTTTTCCGAGGATTTTAATGTGTGCCAGATAATGTTCAACTTAGCATGGTTGCGTAGTCTCCGAGGCACAGAGAGTCGACTGTGGAGGTGCAAAAGACTGATGAGAAGAACGCTGCTAAAATATCCATGGTCTGAATTGATGCAGATGTATTTCTTTTTCTAGCGGAAATCAGCTTTGCAATTTTAGTTGTTCCCTTATCATCCGAATGCTGAATTCTCTTAGGAAGAAAATGAAAATCTCCAACATTGGCCATGTCCAGTTCATTTCTTAGACTTCGTGCAAGATGAACTGTTCAAACAACATGGTGCTGCTTATGGGTGCTCGTGCAGCTTCTGTGATGTGTGGTCGCGGGTCATGAATTTGAGATAATTGAAACAAATCTGGTGGCATCTCTTGCCTTTTTTTTTTTTGGAAACATTGTGCGTCTTCTTCTGGGTATTACTACATAACAAAACCTCACACTTACTGGTAAACTTTTGTTTTCACACTACATAATGTAATAGCATATTGACATTTAACTATTTACAGGGGAAGTTTGAGCCAATTTCTTTAGGTCCTCAATGATCATCACCAGCTTAGTGTTCAGCCTGTTCACGAAGCACTTGGGCAACCATCCAGCTGGATCTAGCTGCAAAACAAGTACTATCTGAGAACATGAACGTTTCAACATAAAAACAGAAATGCGATAATAAACACAATATAGCAAGGTATAAATGCAGTCAGTCAAATTCTAGAAGAATTAATAAAAAAATGTTAGGCTAAGCTTGCATTGCGTGCTGTATACTAATTGAAGTTCCTTCAATTGAGATGAAACATTTAGATTGCTGAAACGATATAAAATTAATTGAAAGCATGGTCTCATCATTTCACTAACTCTTCATGATCTTGAAGCACATTTTATGAGCACGTATATCTTTTTGTGATTAATAATCATTCTCAAGTCATAAGATATGCACTCTATATGTATTGCATACCTGAACAACATAAGTCACCATGCAAGAATCATCATCCAGTTTCTCAACCACCCACCCAGACTGTAGCAATAGGCCTCTGATCAAGTTACTCTTCTTTTGATATAACCCGGCTGCAATCTTTTTGGGTAAAGAAGCCACTGCAACTACCTATAACGAACAAAGTGGTCAGTGATGTATGTTATAGGATGGAGATATCAGGATATGATATTATTTTTGCCTTCTTAAGAAGAATACATACCAGGGTGCCATCATCCATGGTCTCGCGGCGTTCATAAACTATGAATTCTCTCTTCCTGAACAGAGGCTTTGAAGAATCACTAAACCTCAATCTGATAATGTTCAGATTATCATCAAGGTCCTTTATATATTCTGCTTCTGACAAATCAGCATCCCATTGCTGGTAGGAAGACAAGCAAATTGGACACGGTCAGTTCAGACATGTATCATTGTCATGTATCGAAGTATGAAGTTGAAGAGATGCTTAAAAAAAGAGATGTTTAAAGCTATTGAACTAGAATGTTCAAAATTATAATATTAATATGAACTGCAAACATACTCTGAACTACTCAGTACTGAATTCAATCTTATGCAAGTTACATTGCTTAAGCCCTATACATTTTTAGCTAGAGAAAAGTAGTGCAACTATATATGCATTAGGACGACTGACTGCCCTCAATTTCAAGTAATAAAATGTTTCATTATACAAGAACTGACAATTCAGAATTTAAATCCTAATCTACAGTACTATTGGGTAATTCATCCATACTTAGTTCTAAACAAGATCTATAAAATATGCATTCGCCTTATGAAACCTAAAACATAACACAATAAAGGCTTGAACATGTGACATCTGCTTTGAAAAAGTTGCTACATATCAACCACCAGGTTAATTGCTCTCCACAGCTGCTGCAATAAAGTGAACCTTGATTGTTAGAGGTGGAACAGCTCCAGTTTTAATTAAACAACCTGCAAACACTTTATGAACTCTGCATGGACAATCTGACGACAAAAGTATACTGTTGGGTATTAATATCCCAGTAGAATCCTTAAGTGGGGGCATAAATGCCAAATCCTGCCTTGGCCATGATCTGTTCAATTCAACTACCAGACCCTTTTGTATTTGTTTTTCAACTGTTCAAAATAGGAGAGTGCATAACAACCGAGAAAAAACAAATAGGAGAGTGCATGTGCTGCAAGTAATGGGGGAATTCATCACAGATCTCAAAGTGACTTGTACTTTAAGAAACTAAGACAGGTCACAAAACTTTTCCCAGCCATAGGAGATCAATGGCAAGACCTCCTAACGCAGATTCGGGCCTCAAAGTGCTTTGGACAACACACGCTTCTTGAGTTGGCTGTTTGAATAACAATTAATACATCATTTAATGGAAAATGCTATACAACTAAAAGGACGCAAACTCGACGAGTGTTCGGAAGGAAAAGTTTGGAAAGGAAAAAACAAAGAGGAAGATGTAAACGGCATCTAAAATATATTACGCTGTCAGAAATTAGCATCTTCAATTTTCTCGACTTCTAAAGCAGCCCATTGACAAATTAGGATTACATACAAACTGGGAAGAATATATAATTCTGTAAAAAAGAATATTCCAACATAGTGAAAATGCCGATTACTAAAAGCATCTAATCAGTACTCTATAAACAAGTATGCACTAAAGTCTAAGGTAAAGAGTATACAAAAAAAAATTGTTTTGTTTCTTTCGACGCATTCCAAGTTATGTTACTCTTGAGAGAATTTTAAATTTCTGTATCAACTGATACACGTCCTATGTCAACATTCTAAGTCTCTCAATCATGCCGCTTTTAGTGCAATGATACGCAACTCAACTTGGACCGCGAACTGAGACAAATTCTTACTTATTCTTTCTTGTAGAAACCAGTAACCATGAGCCTTCCTTTATAACAAAAAAAGATGAATCAGCTACTGCTTGATCTTCATGTGAGTCATGCATGTGGATGTACTCTGTTAAGTAATTATTATTAATTTGTGACTTGTAATTTCTTTATGCAGGACAAGAAAAAAAAAGTGTTTTAACGTTTATCTCTGCAACGGATTTATTAGAACTTGTATAATCAAAGTTTCATCAACTAATCACTAATGGCTAATGCACATGCCCCCGTACAAGAAATTGTCATTCATGTTCTCATTCTCTATGCATTACGTACCACGTCCATCATTACTTGGATTGGATGCCTACAGAACCCAGAAAAAGCAATAATAATAATAAAAAGAATTCAAAAGAGGCACTCCTAAGCAAAGCAACAAACAGCTGGGAAGCCAGCAAACAAAACTCCTGTACCGCTAAATCCCTCGCAGCGGATTTCAATTATTACAGTATTCTCCCTAAATTTTTCTCGTGATGATCGTGAAAACAGTAACGAAAGAGAAGCAATTTTGCAGTTGTTTCCCCCCACGCGTACCTTGGCCGCATCAATGGCGTTGGCAACTGCGATGAACTGCTGAGGGGACACGGAGCGGAGCAGCCACCGGCTCCTGAAGACGTGGAGGGATCCCGACGTCCGCTTCGATACCTCGACCCCATTCTCGAACGCCAAGACCTTCCACCCGTCGCCGCTGCCGCTGCCACCTCGGCTGGCGTCCGAGGCCGACAGCAGCTCCTGGATGCAGCTCTCGCTCGCGTACGTGACGTACCTCCTCAACGAGTCGTCGCTTATGGACCTTTCAAAATTAAACAGAGGCAACAACAATGAACGTATCGTAAGAAACCCTGCATGTGCAATGTATATATATGTGTATGATCATATGATCCAGCAAGAGGAAGGGCGCCGAGATGCACGTTAGGGATTGGGATGTGTACCAAGAGCAAGAAGAGAAAGAAGAACAACTAGAAGTGGCACTGGCAGGAGAGGAGCTGGTGCTCATTGCGTCTTGCATATGAGGACTCCACACGGGGAGGGAGGGAGGGGGAGAGAGAGAGAGAGAGAGAGAGAGAGGTTACAACTTAAAAGAGAGGTGGAAGCGGGCGTTGTAGACTTGTAGTAGCGCTGGTTGGGGTTCCACGGGCATTGTAGTAGTGCTGGTTGGGGCACGTCAGCACGTGCGAGCGGCAGTGGTGGAGACTGGACGCATAATTGGAGTGGCACGTGCTCTCGCACGTGAGCCGTTCTTTGAATAATAGTTGATTTTTTTAGCTACAAGCCTACAAGTCGGCAACGGGTTGATATATTTAGTCTACAATGACTAAATAAGGTATAAATGGGTGCACGCAAAAAAGAATGAAAATATTCGTCACCGGCAAAAAACGAAACTTAAAAATTGATAAATTCGACATATTTTTTTGTGAAAAATTCAAAAAATATTTGGACGACTTCAAATTGAAAAAACCTGGTCTGATTGACATATAAAATTGAATTGAATAAAGAAATATTAAGATTTTTAGTATTGCAACATATATATATATATATATATATATATATAAGGAGTATTAGTGTGCTACCACAATTTTGTAGTAACACTATGCATCCACGCGTTTAGGGCCGTTCGATCTAAGATTGAAGATTAGGTTTGTGCACGCCGGTACAAGGAGGGCAATTTTGTGAGTTGGCATGCATATCAAGATGGAAGATGGTTTTGAGAGTCAGCGCGTGGTTCAGGGCGGAGGCGATTTGGCGAGCGACACGGAGGACAACGATGGCGAAAGGGAGGGGCGGAGGGTGGATGGTTTCGACGAGTTTGTTCTGATGGTGGTGACGAGCAATCGTGCGAAGGGCAACGAGTGTGGTGAGCAAGAGTGAGGAGGGCGGCGAGTGCGGCGATCGAGTGGGAGGGTGGCGATAGAGCACGTAGAGACAAGGGGGCGTTGGCCCCCCTCCACAAGCTCGCATAAGAGGGTGACGCCCCCTTTTTCCACACTCGTATTCACATAGGAGAAACACATGCCAGATTTTGCCGAGGGAGGAGGCATGAACGACGATTGCGAACAGAGGGAGACCTCCCGTCAACTGGCGTCGTCGCACGCCATTCCCTCCGTGGCGATTCGTGGCTGATTCGCAGCGACATGACGTTGATCGCCAACGTCGCCTGCTCCCTCCAACGTCGAACATAGAAGGGAAGGAGACGGGTGGTGCTCATGAATCGGATGAACCCTACGAACAGAGTGCCCGAACCACAAACCATCCTGAACCGTTGCACAGTTCTTGTCCATCCATCTCAAATCGAACGACTTTAAAAGCGCGAGCACACATTGCTACCAAAAAGATGTAGTAGCACACTAATATTCCTTTATATATACATATAACAAAACTAGTATCACATTTTTTTCACGAAGTCTTTTCGTACTCAAAATTGCATTTGCTCTATAAAATTTATGTAAACACATATTAACATAAATAGTTATATGAAATATATAATGTAAAAAGATTTAATGTAGTGTGAAGCGCGTGTCAAACTACTTTACACATATTTTTATTTTTTTTTTCAGTATCTTTATTCATCAATAAATAAAGGCTGGTGAACAAAGGATTTACAAGATTGCAAGGAATAAAGAGAAGGAGTCGAGAGATTTGGATCAAGTAAGATGCATAAAAAATGAAGTTGGCAAGGTTTTAGTTACTGAAGGAGATATTAAGAACAGATAGGAAGAGTATTTCTATAAGCTATTTAATGATAGATGTGAAGGTTCCCGTTGTGATTTGGAGGACTTGACAGTTAGCGAATGTGAGCTTAATATATCATTTTATAGTAGAATTAGAGTCTCGGAGGTTAGCGAAGCTCTTAAGAAAATGGAGAATGGTAAAGCCGTTGGACCGGATGGTATACCGATTGAAGTTTGGAAATGTTTAGGAGAAAAATGTGTGTTGTGGTTATGTAAACTATTTAATGAGATTTTACAGTCGAAAAAGATGTCTGATGATTGGAGATTAAGTACATTAGTTCCTATTTACAAAAATAAAGGGGATATTCAAAATTGTGCAAATTATAGAGGGATTAAACTTATGAGTCACACAATGAAATTATGAAAAAAAGTGATTGAGCATAGATTGAGAATGGAGACTAGTATTTCTGAGAGACAATTTGGGTTCATGCCAGGAAGATCCACTACAGAGGTGATTTATTTACTAAGGGGGATGATGAAGAAGTATCGAAGTAGGAGAAGAGACTTACATATGGCTTTCATTGACTTAGAGAAGGCGTATGATCGGGTACCAAGGGATGTACTTTGGAAAGCCTTGCAAAAGAAGAGGGTGAGTGTTGCCTACATTAAGGTAATACAAGATATGTACGATGGGGCATTGACTAGGGTTAGGACACCCGAAGGTGAGACAAATGAATTTCCTATAGGAATTGACCTACATCAAGGATCAGCTTTAAGCCCGTATCTATTTAACTTAGTTATCGATGCTATAATCGAGAGTATCACAGAGGAGGTACCTAAGTGCATGCTATTTGCGGATGATATAGTACTTTTAGCGGATTCAAGAGAAGAGATTAATACAAAATTGAAAATATGAAGAAATACGTTGGAGTCAAAGGGTTTTTCGTTTAAGAAGGAATAAAACAGAATATATGCATAGCAATTTCACAAATAAACAACTTAGAGACGATTTGAAAGTTAGGCTAGGGGAGGATACAATTCCTCAAGTGACAAAGTTTAAATATTTAGGATCAATTGTAAGACAAGATGGTGAGATTGATGACGATGTTAATCATAGAATTCAAGTTGGTTGGTGTAAGTGGAGGAAAGCCACTGGAGTTCTTTGTGATAGAAAAGTACCCAATAAAGTTAAAGGAAAATTCTATCGTACTGCTATAAGGCCAACAGTGTTATATGGTAGTGAATATTGAGCTATGAAGGGACAACATGAACGTAAAGTGAGGGTAACCGAAATGAGAATGTTGAGATGGATGTGTGGTCATACAAGATTAGATAAGATTAGAAATGATCATATATGTGAACGAGTCGGAGTGACTCCTATTAGTGAGAAAATGGTAGAGAATCGTTTGAGATGGTTTGGTCATGTTCAGAGAAGATCATTAGATGCGCCAGTAAGAAGAGTAGATCAAATAATTTGGAGTCCGATTAAAAGAAGGAGAGGGAGGCCAAGACGGACACTTGGCGAACTAATAGAGCAAGATCTATTGGTGAATAATATACCGAAAGGTTTGGTTACTAATAGAGCGAAATGGCGTCGTATGATCCATGTAGCCGACCCCACCTAGTGGGACAAGTCTTTGTTGTTGTTGTTGTATCTTTATTCATCAATAGTTTAGATGATCATTAATAATAACAAAAATAGTTTTATAATTTAAAAATTCTAAATAATTATTATATCTATTTTGAAGAATAATATTGTGCATAAGTTCATAAAATTTTGAAAATGATGAATATGATTGATGTTGATGATTTAAATGATGTTTTTGTTATCATCAATTATCATTTAAACTATTAATGAAGAAAAGTATAAAAAAAAAGTATGTGTAAAATTGTTTGATACGTGCTTAACACCTACATTAAATCCTATATAAAATGTGGTTAATGCCAACTTGTAAAATAAAAATATTTGTTTAATACTATAAAGAAATCTAAAATTAATAAAAATACAAAAATCTGAAAATTCGATATTGCCCCAAATAATATCCTTTTTTCTTATCCTCATTTTACCGAAAATTGACGTCCACCGTTCAGCCCACGCAATACTAATGATACTTGTTAGTGTATGTGTACTGATGAAGACATGTTTAACGCTTGAAAAAAATATATAAAAAAAACATGTTCAACACTTCACTCCAACTTCAGTTGGTGGCTTTTCCCTCACCTTAAATCAACATGAACAGGGAAGAGAAGGATTCGTTTCTTTAAAGAGGGCGTGAAAGCACATGGAGATCAACTACAAGCATGTTTTAAAACTGGGGGCCATCGCAAAAGGTTTTGGATTCAGTGTCCCATACGCAGCATAAGCATCATCATGCTAACCCTTATGTTTAATAATTAGCCAGTGCCAACCGTCAACCGAGATCGTCACGTCAGCCAAGCACGCTGCTCCGTTGGCATGTGGCAAGAGGTCCCACTTGATCCTGCTCCACTCACTCTTTCGCCAGCACCAGCTGCAGCAAAAGAATAGTAGGGGCTGCCCCTGTATAGAGCTCTGGAGGCAAAGAGCATTAGTTAGTGAAAGAATTCTCAGAAAGCTCAAGTTCAATCTTTTCTTGCAGGTGCTTAATTACTTTGATAAGAATTGTTGGGGTTGATGCTTCGATCTCTCAAGAACTCAGGAAGTGGAAAAATTAATGAAAGTTGAATGATGAAAAATACGAAAGCTCATACTTTATTAAAGACATTTCTGAAAATTTTGCATCACATGGTGCACAGAATATTCCTCTTTGTGGAAAGAGAGAGTGAGACTTGACTCGTGAAAAATAAGCAACTGTACAGAACCACAAATTGCATTAAAGTCAGCTCTAGAATGGATGATGGTAATTCTAACACGTTGATTATCTTAAGCACATGGGTAATTCCATGCTCAACACGAGGAAGAAGTTGCATTAGTTTCTTTATATTTTGGAGGGGCAAGAAGTTCTTTTTCTGCAAGACTGGCCACCGAATCACGGATCGCTTTTTCGACTGCATCTCAATCTCAATCAATTTTCTGCAGCAGTTTTGCATGCGATAATTCGTGGCTGAGTTTCTTCAGTAAGATTTTCATGAAACTCCCAGCAGTCCAGCTGCAATTATGGCAATAAGGAAATAGAAAAACACATTTATGGTGCAACTTAGGAAAAAATAATGAATCAGCAAGTTAGTCTATCAAGAGTTAGATTCTTTTGTAAGCCTGCTACAGAAATTTTAACAGGTGAGGTATGGATCTGTGTTCAGAAGACAAATGCAGACAGCATTGATTGGCAAATAACATTAAACAAGTGCAAACCCAAAGAGTTTACAGTCGAGATATAAGACATCCAGAAAGTAAAGAAACGGCTGCATCTGTTTAAGGGTTGGCAACCTGGCTCTCAGAATATATTAATGAAGCAAAAGTTGAAACAGATCGGCATCTAACATTTTGGATGTTCTAAAAGTCCAAGACAATATTCTTCAAGTACACTGGACGTGCTTAGAGAAGGACATTCAATTGGTAGCATCAATGACTATCATGGAAACACAGAGTTCCAGAATGCTATCCTATAAAATAATACTGATGGGATAACAGAGATTCCTGGTAAAACATAAAAGCCTGGACAAAAAAGGAAGATCTGTGTGCACTATTACATTTTGTTAAAAAAAATTGTCCTAATATTCTGGCCTTGTTAAAAAGTGATTGGTTGAAGAAATTGATTAAAAGTTTTTTTTTTCTTTGAGAGGGGAATTGACTATAAGTTACGTGGAGTACAATAAACATTTTGTTTGTCCCACTGAAATTGTTATATACTAAAGCTCTAAGTAATGCTAATTAAAGTGATGCATTAAGGCTGTTGGACATAATGAATCAACTTATTTAAAGTCCCCCGACAAGTCTTGTTGATTTGCTCAGATTGAAATCCTGAATCTGTCACTCTATCTAGATTATGACAACAAAAATGGATTATAAATCGACAGAATTTTTGTTTTTTTGTGCTATCGAGCATGTCCTTGCACATAGATTACCAATGTCGTCATCCTTGTGGATAAGAACATAGAAAGATACTTTCAAAAAAAAAAAGAACATAGAAAGATCATGGCCGAAGGAAGAATTATGCCATCATTACTTATGGACCACCTCCCTTGATCCAGAAGTTAGCCAAGAAAGGGCACTTAACAAAGTGCCAGATCTTTGTGTTACAAGTGAGAATATAATAATGATGGCTGCACTAGTTGGGACTTAGACACTTCTTTGGATCAAAATGATGTCTTCAAATTAGTCTAAGCTGCCCTTGTATCATAACTACTTAGTGGAAACATAAATCTTGTTTGTTTTATTATATCTAAATGCCTTTGATCTAATGAAATAAATCTAATACATGAAATGCAAATCCTAGTAAATTAATGCCTTTGATTTAAACATTTGGGGGCATTGATGTGTGTATATATTACATAGTTTCATTCAAAGGAAATAGCATGAGAGATTTTGTACTTAAACCGAGATTCAATGTAAAAATGTAAAACTTTTACCAACAAAAGAAATGAAGGGGGCAGATCCATTTGCTGCATAATGGAAATAATCAGGATTCAAATAAAGAATTGTTGTACCATAATGATATGTCATTTCACATTGGGAAAAGGAGGTGTGGGCTTTCATTTAAAAGATAAATCATTCGAAGTAACCAAAACAGGTGCAGAATTAGTACAATTCGCGGAGAAACAAACTTTGTAGAAGAATATGCTGTTAGTTAACTTTGCTGACTCTTTAAAGGTATATTCAAAGTAATTTTGTAGCTTCTTGAACAATCTTCTGAAGTATAAACATTAGACAACATGTAAATGTAGTCGCCGAACATGAATTTCTCCCTGAACCCAATGTGCAACCTCATGAAAAGTGTGAGTATCCACCAGTCTGAAACACAGATGGATAGGTGGATTTGAAGGTTTTCTCTTTAAATTGATATGTCAGTGGTGCATAGATGATAGAACATGATTTCCATAGTGGCAACATCACATATATGAGCACAAACTACATAGTGTTATTTTATCATGTTACCTTAAGGGACAATGATAAACGATCATCAAACTATAAGTTAAACAAATCCATGATTTATACAAAACCTTACAGAAGTTGTCAAAGCCAGCAGAGATGACATAGAGAATGTCGCAATATCCAATCTGTGTTTTCCTTCACTTTTCCCCAAACTGCCTTCTCCGCCATTGTATTGGATGCTGGCCATGAATCCAGAAACACCCAAGATGCAAACCAAAGAAATATTACGAGATTGATCAAAGTGTCAGCACTGATAACAAAATGACTAAGGTCTACAGGAAAAAGGGGGTATCAGATACCTTGCTCTCTCTCACGACGGCTCTTTTCTTTTTGCAGGTACTAACGCGGCAATGGCTAGCTCAGTTTTGGAGATCGATGTGCGCGCTTTGCTCGTCGGCATCCTGAAGTGCAAGGAGCTCAAGCTATCGCATATCCAAATTTATTCTGACTCAACGACACTCGTGGGGATCGTCAACCGGAAGCTTTGCTGCCCTTGGCAATTACGTGGGATCGTCACTAATATCTGGGCAACCATCTTAACTATTAGTCCCACCATTGTATCGCATCGTAACAGTAGTATAATCAGCGCAGATTATCTTGCACATTTTGGTCGCATACAACAGCATTGCAATAATTTTTTACTGGATAGACCACCTCCTGGTCTTGTTCAATTTTTATACTCGAGGTCTAACCGAGCTATTACTTAATATTAATGAATCTTCTTCAAAAAAAAAAAAAAGAAAAGAAAAGGATAGGACTTTATTTTCTGACATTTTGGCTTGCATTGTTTGAATGATGAATAAGGGTAAGCTGAATACAATGAAGATGAAATTGTCATGTGTTATCTTGCAGCTACACATTACTTGTTTTGCATACAATAATATAGTTGATAAGTTACTACAACCTAAACAAATGATTCAACACGACATCTGTTTCTCTGGAACTCCATATGGTTTCAATTTTATCAACATTAATATAATGAGAGCTACCCTCTGATTTTCTGTAACGCCCCGAGATTCACATGACTTTCACGTGTTCAGAGTCACCTCAGACGCTACACAATTCTCTATAAAATAATTTTGTGGAAAATAAACTATAATATATGGAATAATAGGAATTAAACAACTCAATAGGACTCGATCTAGAATCAACTCTATGCCAGGTGCAACATCAATCTGTCACTGAGTTGAGCCACTACAGAATTATCCTCTATATCAATCCTCTCACCTGTACGGATCCAGGTATAGAAAAAATTCATGAGTATAAAAATACTAAGTACGTAGGGTCTAACCATGATCAATAGACAATAATCAATAATGCTCGACATAGGAACAAAAATCAATTGAGCAAATCAAATAATACTATACAATGATCAATAGATCATGATATCAATATAACAATGAAAATCCATATGGCAATAGGTCCATAATCAATGCTCAAGAGATGATCAATAACATAATGACTGAGCAAATGGAACAATTCAATGTCATAATCAATAAGTCAATGGAACAGTTGATCAATATAACAATATAACAATGGATCTATAGAACAATGAACCAATAAGCAATAGATGGATCAACGCAACTATGAATCAATATAACTACATATTTGGACAAAGCCAAGGTCCGAAAACCAATCAATAACAATTTTTAATAGGCCTGATCAATATGGCACTATTCAATTAAAAATTTCCAATTTAATAATCAATGGTCATTGGCCATTAACAATTTTTATTCAATTCAATGGGCGGAGGTAATGCTAGTCAACACCAATTTTCAAATGATCATGATCTATACAATTAAATTTCCATTCTATTTGATTCAATTCAATTCCAATTCAATTATCAATGTTAGGAGTTATCCAATACAATGGTGAGCGCTCGGTCAATTAAGGAAACCTCCATGTAGGCCGATGGAGGATCCAACCACGTCAAATCGCCCTTCAATAATAACGCTAACAATGATTCGTGATGGCGGAGGATCATGGTCAATCACAGGACAGCCATAGGTTCTCTAAAAGATGACATATCAAACCTTTAGGTATACTATCTGTCACATACAATAATAAAAATAATAACAATATGGTCTAGGGAACTTAGAGACAATCGGAGAATATGGAGACCCAGTAGCTTTCAACTTTTATCTTATTTACCTAACACATCTATCTTTTACCAATTTAGTTTGGGTGAAACAAGACTCAATTAGGAGGAAAACTACCGAATCAGTAACATAATTGAATAGCCTAACAATGGAATAAATATGATGTTGATAGAATCATGTGTATTGATACGAAAAGATGATAACAACATGACCAGATACTATACCCATGTGATCATATATGATAAATATAACATCAGATATAATGACAATATGATCAATATGATGATGATCTGATCTGAAAAGATTAACATCAACATCAATAACAATTCAATTAATTATAATCCAATATGGCAAAACACATTTTTTGCCTCCAGAACCCGGCCCGTGTTGGGTAGAACTCGCGCCGTGTTTGAGGAACGTCCAATATGCCTCGGCCAGAGTAAACTCGGGATGGGCAGAGGGTGACCTCGGTCCGAATTTTAGGGCGTGGATTGAAAACAATCATCGTCCAAAGTTCGTTGTTCGTTCAGATTTCCAATAGAGGATTTCAATTGGTTTTTCAGCCAACTTTAGGTACGTAGGGGGCATCCCATGGCGTCGATTTTTCGCGACATGAAACCCTATTCTCTTCTCCTATGTACCGAGATTTCATTGTTATAGATTTTGCATCGATCAGATATAATAAAGTATAATTATGGTGGCCAAAAAGTCGCATTGTATCGCGACTTCCCGTCGACGACAGAACTTAGCCCGAGTTCTGTTCTGCCCGGCCCGGGGTCCATAGAACTCGCAGAACCAGACCGAGTTCATAGAACCTGGCCCGGGTTTAGTGTTGGCATGGCTCGGGTTGGGGCGCATTGAACGGAGAACATAAACTGAGGCCAATCGATTACTTCCTAATTTCTCAGATTTAATTAAAACTGAATTAACTTAATAATCCCACAAAATCTCCATAACAATTTCACCCCTTCCCAAATTCCAACTTATCTTTCTAATTTATCCCTTAATTTCTCTCAATTTTGGAATTAAATAATTCTACAATAATGGATAATGATTTTTCAAATCCTAATAACCAATTAAAATATATCTTATTTATTTTTGGAAAATCTGGGTCGTTACATCATTACCTCCTTAAAAATAAATTCGTCATCAAATTTGCATAAAAGAACCATTCTGTTTGAACAATTTTGGAAAGTCCTTTCCCATTTCTATTACATGAGAAGATCCCAAGGATGAGCACGAGACACAGAAATAGAAGATGATGATATGAGGAAAAAGGAAGAGAAAGAAGAAGAGGAAGAGGAAGAGAAAAAGGTACATGAAGTTTCAACAAGAACTTCACAAGGTATGTGATTAGGGTAGCATTATCATAGAATCTTGATTTTAGACTTGAAGCATGTTGTTAGTAACCCCTAGTCATAGTTAAATGCTTTATGACGATGCTTATCACTAGTAATCGTAAAAAAAATCAATCAAATCGTTCATTGTGTGATAGCATTTTTTGTCGCATAAAGAAACCTAGCTCGAGTTCACTACAACCCAACCCGAGTAGGACCTTGCCCGAACCAAGTTCATCTAAACTTATCCCAAATCTGCCATGGCCAGAGCTCGGAAGCTCTGGTCCAAGATAAACCTGACCTGGATTGATGAAGACTCGGCCTGGGTACTAGCCATGCCAAAGCCACGTCGGGTGTGACTCCCGACCCAAAAAATGTCCAAACCAATCCGGGTTTGCTCTTGATTATTTTCGAAGATGCGACTTCAAGTCAGCCCGGGTATGACTCCAACCCACCCAGGGTTCCCATTTATTTTCACCAAGAAGATGATTTTACACACTCGACTCGGGTTCTGCCTACATCTGGCCTAAGTTCTGAATCTATTATGATAGTTTTTAAGCATATTAGCTCCTTATTTATGTCCTTAAGTTTAATCTACCATATGATGATGTTTATCATGATTATACACCCTAGATTTCTCTTCATGTACCATATGAGTGTAAATATAATGTCATATATGATTACAATGATGATGTTAAATATGACCTTTTGATCGTATGATTTTTCTTATGATGATTAAATTTATATCCAATTCATATATATGATTACATTGATTCATGTTCATTAATCCTGATTTATCTTATGATGATGATTACGATATTCATGCACCTCTGATTACTCTCCATGATCATATATTGTAGTCCTAAATTGATTCTATGATGATAATGTTAAATTATTGTAGTCCTTTTGATCCTTCATATGATTGACTTAACTCAGATTCCTTATTTCCTAACAAAAATTGATTAAAAGTTGCAAGATAAAAGATGAAAAATGTTAAATAAAGAGCTCTTATATATGATGATGGACTAGCTCCGGTGAGTTATGGGCTCTCTGCTAGTTATGATGATGATGAAGTTGGGTTGAAACTTTTCTCCCCCTCGAGTTGAAACATACCTCATGATAAGTCAAAAATAAATAATAACAGATGAAAAAAATGAAAGCATATTAATCATAAAAATATCTTTATGATGATTATTGGCTCTTGCCACTCTTGTGATGATTTTCTTATGATCTTCAAATCTTATATAAATATGCTTTAACAAAGCTGATTCACTCCATAATTATCTACTTCTACTTTCATAATGATTTTCATGATCCTTTATATGATAATGACCTCATAATAATAATGATCGACACTTGCCATAATTTATTATGATCTATCTATCCTTGATCCTATAATCTCAAGAAAATGATAACTTAATTTATGAATATCTTATGATCATATTTTCATTTCTTATACGATGATGGTGGTGTTCATATGGTTTACCTTCCAGTTTAATATCATGATTTTATGATGTCTTTACTTTATTTACACACTAAGTTGTAAAACTCATAGAGAGATTTATCTCCCTTGCAATTTTATACATGTAGGACAAGATAAGGTAGGCAACAATGAAAGATCGAGCTCGTGATGGTAGCACATGTGTATCCTGAGTTCTTTTCTTGATGTCCTAGTCTATCTTTCGAACAATATGATGTCCACATATGTATGACCCGTAGCGTCCTCCAAGACGTATTTTGCCACGTAGCAGTGTGTGTTTTAGGGGCGTTACATTAGGAATAATTCTAGATCCATATATGCTACTAGTGCTAAGATCATCCTAATCGATACAAACTTAGACACATACTCTTTTCAATTGATCTTCCTTTATGCCTATCAAGAGAATCCATTTGCACTCTATGAATTATCTATCTGCTCAAAAATGACATGGCGTCCATACTCTTTCCAATTTATTAAGTCCATTTCATTACTCATGGCAATCGTCCATGATTTTAACTTATTATAAGGCGTCACTTCTTTATTATAAACAAAATCTATACTATTCTCTATACGAGTATCAATAGAGTAACACAAAACTCGCATCCTTACAACACATAATTATCAAAGTGTGTGGGCTCATCCCAGGCTTCTTGTTGTCGATTATATTTGTGGTGATTGTGAATTCCTTAAATTTCTTCAAGGGCATCTCATCAGTTATAATTATTTCTCCCATTATTGGATCATTATCCAATGTGGCATGATCAGAGTACGTAGTTCATTATCTCTAAGGATAATAAGAGGTTCATTATCATAATTCCTGTACTCATTTTCATTCTAAAAAAATTGCATCCCGACTTATGATTAGACCCTCTATTCAGGTGAAAGAATATATAGCCCTTGAAAAGTTCACTATATCTAATAAATTTGCATGCTTTTGTCCTTAAGTCCAGTTTTCCTCTAAGTTGACTAGGAACCTATATACATTTTACATTCATATTTTTGGAGATGGTCCAATTCGGACTTTCTTCTAGTCCACATATCATATAGTGCTGATTCCATAGACTTAGTTAGAATTATATTTTGTATGTAATTTGTAGTCAATACTGCTATACCCAAAAATTCTTATTAAGAGATTCGAGTGGTATAATATACATCTTACAGTATTCATTAATATTATATTTTCCTTTCTGCCATACAATTTTGTTGTGGCATATAAGGCCCACTTATGTCTTTTTTTAACAAATTTCTGAATTCATGAGAAGCATATTTTTCTCCTCTGTGTATACTTTAAACACTTAATAGGTCTTAGTAATTTTTTCTCTATGTCAATCTTCTATTTGTTAAATAAGTCAAATGCTTCTATTTTTCATTCACATAGGTGAATATGTAATAAAATATTTCTTAGCCATAGGTGTTATAACACTTACCTGTCCACAAATATTAGAATGAATTAATCCTAAAAATTCTATTGACCTTGTTTCTATCAAAAAAGATTTTTTAATCATCTTTCCAGTCAAATAATGTTCATATGACAAGATTTTTTCTTTAAATATGTTAGGAACTAAGTTGGTTTTGACTATTTGATTTGTTTTAGTGTTTCTTGAATGTCCTAATCTTTGATGCTAAAAATCATAATTAGTCAAATAAATTAAACACATAGGAAGTAGAAGTTGATTCATTGTCATTGAATATCAAAAGACAAATTAAGTCATACTCTAGTACACATTTGCCTAGAATAAGGATCTTTTTGTTCTTTCCTATGATCATTTGACCACCATAAAATGAGATTCAAAGTTGTAGAAGAACAAAAACAATAATTACATTTTTTAATTTCAAGCGCATACAGAACATCATGTAGTACCGTAAAGTTATACCCCACATCTAGCCTGTATTTTTCAACGCTCCCACATTTAGGTAAGCGTCGTTGTCCATGTAGATCCTACGTTCACCCTTCTTTAGTTCGGTGAACTCAATCAATCCTTCTTGAGTTTTGGTAATATGACAATTGCTCAAAACCAATTCACCATCTTTCTATATTCATTGTCGCATTGTTGCACTCGACAATCTAGCAAAATCACACTTTGTGAATCCATTGGCCGCTACCTCTCTTTGCAAGTTCTTCTTGTTATCTTGCTTTCTTCCTGAATAGTAATTTGTCCTAAAGTGACCAAAGTTCTCGTAGGAATAACAAGCTCCTCACGAGATCCTTGTCAGGCTTTTCTTTGAAGTTTGAACTATTTCTTTGGATCCCCAAGGATTTTCTTTTGCTAACATGAGCCTCTTCTTGGCTTTCCTCATTTCTTTAGTCTCAAAGATTTCAATCTCCCCTTTCCCTTTGCCCATGTCTTGCTCAATGGAGAAGGTGGACAATAGTGGCGGCCATGCCAAAAGATGGTGGCAAGCTATGTTGCCACCTGCAAAGCCTCGGATAGGGCTAACGTATCCAATGAATGATTTGTTAAACCATAAAATAAGATTAAAACATTTTAGAAATATCAACATCAGAAGAAATCTTGGATCAATAAAAAAATGAAGCACATCAGATTAAATCTCTCAAAAATCAGTGGAATCATATAATTTAGCTATGCACAGGATCGAATCACTTACATGAATCAAAGGATACAATTTGATGCTATAGTGAAATCATTATTCATATTCTACTTGGATCTTACTTGCATGCACACGAGCAAGAAGATCAGAGGTGTAGATTGCATGATGCAGCCATCATCGAGTTTGTTTGAGGGTTGAAAAAGATTTATTGGGGTGATAGAATCATCTGGGGATCATCGATTTTGACTTTTGGGGCTGGAGTCATCCTCTTCATTGGCGGTGAATGGTGAATAGGGTTCAGTGGTCGTAATTGGTGAATTTTGATAGCTCCGATCAAATTTCACTAGGAACTAGATCTACAAATTCTTCAATGCTCGGCGAAGACTACTGAAAAGAAAAGAGAGATTTTCAGCGACATGAATAGATCGATCGCCAATAGGGATTTTATCAAGTGCTGGTACCAATGAAGGGAGAGAAGAATTTAGGGGACTCTCGATGTCCTATGTTTTCCATCGGATTATATATGCATTCACGGCAAGTTCGTCCACCTATCATGCCTATTGATCATGGCCATTAATCATTGCCATGATCGCTATCGTTAGCTACCAATTCCACATGATTCAAAATCGTCTATTAATGGCCCTTGATTCTAGGAATCATAATTTCCAAAATTCTGAGAATCACAATTCCATAATTTTGGCAATCTCATTATACACATCAAGGTTTTCAAAATCATACCAAATCAGCCGATTCAATAGGTTCAATGGTGAATCGATGGTCAACTAGACAAAAATTGGTTGAACCAAGAAGATTAGCAAGCCATTTCAACTTGTTCAATTAGGTTCAAACTTAATTTAATAAAATAAAAAAAAATCAGTAAAATAGGAGAGTTAAGAAAGGAAAAATAAAGTATTAAAAGGTAAGTTAATAAGGAGGGAAATGAGAGGTAAACAATAAATAGAAATAGAAATAAAAAGGTAAATATTAAAAAATAAATAATATTAGAAAGGAAATTATTAAATAGGCAGAAAAAATGGAAGCAAAAAGGAAAGTGTTAAAGAAAAATAAAAATAAAAGGAAGAAGAGCAATTTGAGATAAAATATATTAAAATAATATCTATCTTCATTAAATCATAAATAAAAAAAATCAATAATAAGCTATTAATAAGTATGGATTAAAATTATTATTTACTATTATTAAAACTTTTAATAAATAAAATTAGTGTAATAATATATTTAAGATGAAATTTTAATATTTTGATTATTAATGAATTATTACTATAATATTTATACCACTACAAGAAAAAGATCGATTAGAAATGCAACAAAATAGCCTCTAATGCATCTCTAACTCGGTGCTAAAGAGAGTAGTGACGCATTGGCATCGACTTCGGCGCCAAAATAATTGATTGAATGTATATGTATATGTATATGTTTATATGTATATGTATATATGTAATTTGTATATGTTTATATGTATACATGTATAGGTATATGTATATGCATATGTATATATATATATATATATGTTATATATGTAATATGTATATATGTTATATATTGAATACAAATAACATATATTAAAGAAGAATATCGATGTCATTCGAAAAATTCAAAAATTGTATGGAGACAAATCAGTAAAATAGGAAAGTTAAGAAAGGAAAAATAAAGTATTAAAAAGTAAGTTAATAAGGAGGGAAAATGAGAGGTAAAAAATAAATATAAATAGAAATAAAAAGGTAAATATTAAAAAATAAATAATATTAGAAAGGAAATTATTAAATGGGCAGAAAAATTGGAAACAAAAAGGAAAGTGTTAAAGAAAAATAAGAATAAAAGGAAGAAGAGCAATTTTAGATAAAATATATTAAAATAATATCTATCTTCATTAAATCATAAATAAAAAAATCAATAATAAGCTATTAATAAGTATGGATTAGAATTATTATTTAGTATTATTAAAATTTTTAATAAATAAAATTAGTGTAATAATATATTTAAGATGAAATTTTGATATTTTGATTATTAATGAATTATTACTATAATATTTGTACCACTACAAGAAAAAGATCGATTAGAAACATAACAAAATAGCCTCTAATGCATCGCTAACTCGGCGCTGACGAGAGTAGCGACACATTAGCGTCAACTTCGGCGCAAAAATAATTGATTGAATGTTTATGTGAATGTATATATTTATATGTATATATGTATATGTATGTATGTAATATGTATATGTTTATATGTATACGTATATGTCTATGTATATGTATATATGTATATGTATATGTATATGTGTATGTTATATATGTAATATGTATCTATGTTATATATTGAATACAAATAACATATATTAAAGAAGAATATCGACGTCGTTCCAAAAATTCTAAAATTGTATGGAGACCAAATGAGGCCATTCTATGAAGACCCGAGTGATTCGATTTTTTAGAAAAGTAATTTTTGATATTTTTTAAGGTGAACGAGGCAAAATCTTATTAAGTTTGGATACAAAAAATTCTAACAAAATCACATTTCTTAAAAAAAATTTGAAAACTCTATGTCGACTAAACAGGTTCCGAGCACTCTCGAAAGGTCCGATTAATTTTCAAGAACGCACATTTTTAGATTTCCTAGAGAAGGCGAAAGTTTTGATGAATTTTTAGAATTAAGAAAATAGGTAATTTAAGAATCGAAGGAAACAAAAAAAACGTGAAACGTGAAAGGTTTGCGCCGCTTACCTTCCCGAGCCCTTCGAAATGGCTATTTTTCAGCTAGGACCGTGGAGAACCAACTGTTTTTATTCCGAAATTTCGCCCATTTTATTGAATTTTTTCCAACCTCTGATCATCGCGATTCTTGTGCGAGTGGACAACTCGTGTCGATCTCTACGAGTTCGTAATTTTTGTTTTGAAAAATTCCCGCCAGACTCATGTCAGCCACCGTTGGAAGCATTTTTTCCTAGGATCTTAACTTTGTCGTCCGGCCTCCTAAAATCACAAAAATATATTGAAAAATCTTTGTTGCAATTATCTACGAGGGGTACAAATTTCGTGATGATCTGACGGTCGGATCTCTGGAAATCGCCATTTGAATTCCATAGAAAAATGAAGAAACGCTATCCCCCGATTTTTAAATTTGGAAATTGAAGTATAATGTATGTATAGCATGGTATATTAACTTTTATATATTGTATAATAGAATAATATAGTATAGTATGGTGTATAATATAGTATAATGTATAGTATAATATAGTTTAGTATAGCATATAGTATTGTACAATATTGTATAGTGTAGTTAGTATATAGTATAGTACAATATTGTATAGTGTAGTTAGTACTATATAGTATTGTATAATATAGTGGTATAGTATTGTATAGTGTAGTTAGTATTATATAGACTATACTAAAAAGAGCGCAAACTAGCATCTACTTAGCATCGCCAACCCTGTGATGTTAAGTTAGCATCGCCATGGTCGACGCCACTACAACGCAAGAGGTCAGCGCTGATACCGTGTATTATATTAGTGTCAATTTAGCGTCGCATCTCCTCGCTAACTTAGCGTCGCATCTTGCGATGCCAATAAAGCGCTACCATTTGTCGCGTGTTTACTAGTTTTCACGCGTGATAATAACACTGAAATAGTGTCACTTTGACGCCTCATTTAACGTCGATATTTTGTGATGCTAATGCGACACTAAATGGACTCTATAGAGAGGCACTTAGCATCTTTTCTTGTCGCCCCAATGACGACGCTATTGAGATGCTATTAATGTCACACTACAAGAAAATGAGGATTTTTCGACGGGCTATTTCCGGCGAAAAGAAAACCATCGCAATTTGCGACGGATTTTACGACGAAAAGCTACCCGTCGAAACTAGTTATATTATTATTTTATTTTTCGACGATCAGGAACATCGAGAGTTCCGATGGATATCTATCCGTCGCAATTTTCGACGGTCTTGACCATCGATAAATGAAAAATAATATAATAAAAAATTATTTTATTAATATAATTACCGACAGTTCAAACCGTCACAAATTTTGACTGTTCTGTCCATCGATAAGTAAAAAATAATATAATATAAAAAGTATTTTATTAATATAATTAGTGACAGTTCAAATTGTCGCATTTTTTATGGTTCTAAGTGTGGGTGAGTAAAAAATAATATAATATAAAAAGTCTTTTATTAATATAATTAGCGACAGTCAAGACCGTCGAAATTTTCGATGGTCTAGACCGTCGGTAAAATAAAAAATGAATAATATATATGCAAGTAGTATTATATATTATAATTAAATAATTTTCGACGGGTTTGATCGTCGGTAACTTAAAAAATAATTAAATATCATATTCATATATGCCATAATAATATATATTATTAATATTTGCTAAGTTTACGACGGTCACAGCCGTCGATAATTAAAAAATCACTCTCCCGCTATTTTTTCCATTTTCCCGCTTTTTCATCTTTCAACCCCTATATGTATATATATATATATATCTTATTTCTCCCTCTCTCCACTCTATTTCTTTCCCTGTCTCTCCTCTCTCTCCCTCCCTCTCCCTCCCGGACAATGCTCTCGCAATCCTCTCCCTCCCAAACGGTGACCCGCTCCCCCTCTCTCTCTCTCACCAGTCCAAATCTGACCGCGGGGTTCAAATCGGCCACCTGGCGGCCGGATTGGCCGCCTCGCAGTCCGATCTGGCCGCGCGACCGTCGAAAGTTTCGATGGTTGCTACCGTCGAAAGTTTCGACGATTGCAATGACCGACAAAAGCTTCAACGGTTGCGACCGCCGGACATTTGCGATGGTCACAACCTTCGAAACTTTTGACGAGTTTCTTCCAATCATCGAAAATCATTTTACGATGACCATTTTTTCGTCGAATTAGTTTCATCGAAAAACTTGTCAAAAATCATAATTTCCCATGATTTTCGAGAAATTATCGTGTGTAATTTACATTTTTCTTGTAGTGTCAATTTAGCATCACATGGTATGACCGATCACCTCTTTTATGTACTCATAATCATTGCAATTAAATCCATGAATTTACATAAAAGTTGAGCATATTTAAATGTTTTTATCATTTTTAGTGGAGAATTTGAATGAGTAAAAAAGAGGACTGACTACTTTTCAAAATTTGAATTTTGAGCAGATGAAACAAAAAGGGCAGAGAGGAAGCCGGAGAGGGGGCAGAGGGGGCAGAGGGGCCAGAAGGGGGTGAAAGGAGGAAGACGAAGGCTTTTGAAGAACCAGGATGAACTAAATAAGATTCTTGATTCCCTTGTGATGAAACTTTGTTGATGCTGACTTTTATTCCGACTTTTTGATATTGCAAATTTGACTCCTCATTTCTATTCATGTGATGCATGGCTGTTTAGAATTTATGCCTGATTTCAATTAGATCGAGAGATCGATTGTCTTCTGCTTTAATTAATTTCACCCGAGAGGGGAAATTAGTTACATTACCTACTATGTTTCTAATGATTGACGGTTTACTATCCAATTAAAGATCGAAAGATCTGCTATTTTGGCTGTTATGAGGTGAGAATCCTTAACAGGCGTAGGAGGTGTCAACTGCATTGTGATCATTTGATTAAGATTAAAAATAATGAGTTGTAGATCGAGAGATCGAACTCTTCTTCTGATTAAAGATGAGAATCTTATTAATCAGTAATCTTAATTCAGTGATTTACATCTATTCTATTTTTTATTTATAGAGATACCGATAGGCTGAGAGACAGAGTGCATTTATAGGATCAATAAGTCGAATACGGCATTGACAATAGCATCAACTAGTTCATTACAAGGGAATCTCTTCCATCACTCTTTGATCTTTTCTTACTTTTCTTTGTTATTCTTAATCCATGTTCATTCATTCATCTGATTTATTCTTAATAATTTCGTGACAATTTTCGAAATATAATTAGAATAAGTAATCGATCTAAATTAACGAGATTACGACACTCAGGATTTTTACTCGACATGTGCACTTATAGTTGCATGAATTCTAGAGTGAAATTAAAACGTGACTAGAATTATTTCCTATGTGAGAATCTGTAATTTCATAACTACGATAAGTTTACGTCAATGACGATGCTAATTTGCATCCCTATTCAATAATTTTTTTGTGGTGTACATTACATCATAATTCTATACCTTTAAAATTATTATCAATAATATTATTTTAATAAAATTCGGTCCAACTTGACCAACCACGACTTATCCTGAAAGTATTGGTATGGGTCATTCGCACGATGACCATACTGGTCATATACTAATTTATAACATGTCCAAATCTTGTATTTTTTACACGGAAAGAAAAAACCTATTGGCACTATTTTAAGTTAATTAGAAATATATGGATTTTTATTGTAAAAATTTGAATCCGAGTTTCCTAGTGACCACATCACACTCTTTGATATGTCCTACCTCAAGTGAAAATCCATTTGGTTGAAAATTTTGGGACTATTGTATTTGTGGTTAGAAATTAATTTTATCCCATATGATATGATAGGTGTCCTATTTTTTTAGACTGAGAGTTCTAATTAGAAAATTTTAAAGGAAGCATCTATATATACTTTTTAAGAATTAGAATTAGATTTAGTATCAAAATGTGAACCACTGTAATATTCTATGTTGGTCTAAAATATTCTGTGTTCTTGAAATTCTCAACTACTAACATTGGGGCACTTCCATAAGCATCTCTTATGATCGCTGGATCACTGCTTGGAAGATAACACTAATCGAAACTTCTGGGGCCTTGAATCCTTTAGTTTTCAGGTAGACAGATAAATAAAAGACTGAACACGGATGATTATTTGACCGAAGTAGATACGATTGTTTTTTTATTGAAATCACATTGGATCCATTCTTTGTGAGAGGTCACTATAATTTAATTATGATCATACAGAAACTTCAGATGAGGCATCTTGTATCTTTTGCTGCACATGAATTACTTGCCATCATGCCACGGAGGGAAGCAATCTGTGGTGGATCCATGTGAGGAGAAAACAAAGCTATCACTAGGAGATTTCAAAAGAATGCAGCCATAGATCAGCCGGGTCGTGCTCATAAATGAAGAGGAGCTGTGATGGAAGACTATGAGGATGAGCATTATATGAGAGAAGAGATGAGCATGTATGCAAATGCAGATGGACCACTGGAAGTTCTCAAGCTTCATAATTGAGGTAAAGGTCCTCTTTGTCTCCATGCGGTCAAAAGCTTTCCACAGTCTTCTGTTCATCTCTAAAGTTTACACCATTGATGCTGACTGAAGCCATGCAGAAGTTTCTCAAACCTTCTGCAATAGCTTAATAAGTTTGGATCAGAGTTAGATACAAAGTGTTGGCACTTTTATTGACAAATCCAGACGTTGAAATATATAGTAATCCACCATGCAAATTTGCTACTTCATTGTAGTCTTCTTCTGAAGCTTTAACAAGTCTTGAAAATTTTCCATCAGGTCACTTTAGATTCTAGTTTCAAATAGATAGATAATGAAGACCACATACTGATATCATCCTACTATTCCCTTTGAGGACAATATACATGATACACATCAGTCAATCACATGGCAATCAAGCACTAAAATGACCTTGCATAAGCAAATCTTGTGTACCCGAGGACACAAAAGAATTAATGCCTCAACACACTTACGAATGCTTCATCTATGACTTTCCAAGTGCATCTCGTACTAAATACGCGTGCATAGATATAGGTAGATATACACACACAATCATCTATTGGGCAGAGTAGATTAAAATACGCACAAGAACAAGATTGACCGCATCAAGAGTGGAGAAAATTCAGATCGATAGCAACATTTACCAGATTTTCAGGTGCTGAATATTAGCTGAGGGGATCAATCACATTCAAGAGGCCACCGCCCTTATGTCCTCCCATTCTTGAAGCGTCTCTCTCACATCCTTAAAATCTGGATGCAACCTTCTTCTGTGTATGCCCTTCCCGAACTACTGGGACATTTTTCTCTTGCCTCATCTTCTCTACATACATGCTGGATCACTATTAGCCTATTATACACACACAGGCATATATATATGTATAGACATAGAGAGAGTACTGATGTACTGCGATTGCGAGAAGTGTGCTTTGTACTGCCCTTCCCGCTAGTGATTGAAGTGTGCATAATTCATGACAATTCCAGCAATGATGTACTGCGATTGCGAGAAGGATGAACATGAGAATGACATGGTCATGCCGGGTTTCCGATTCCATCCAACTGAGCAGGAGCTCATCGACTTCTACCTACGCCGCAAGGTCGAGGGCAGGCGCTTCAACGTTGAGCTCATCTCCTTCGTGGACCTCTACCGCTATGATCCTTGGGAACTTCCCGGTAAATTTGATATTCATCACCTGGAACTGTAGTCCATTTTGTAGCTTTTCTGTTCATTAGTCTCTGACGGAAAAGGTGATGCGTGCTTCTTGGCAGCACTGACTGCAATTGGGGACAAGGAATGGTTCTTCTACGTTCCTAGAGATCGCAAGTACCGTAATGGCAGCCGGCCTAACCGAGTGACCACATCAGGCTACTGGAAGGCTACCGGAGCTGACAAGGTGGTCCTTTCGGACGACATGAAACCGATCGGGCTGAAGAAGACCCTCGTCTTTTATGCCGGAAAGGCTCCTAGGGGCATCCGAACAAACTGGATCATGAACGAGTACCGCCTGCCGGAGCATGACAACAATCAGCTACTGAAGGTAAATTCAGATACATGTCAGTATGTCACTTTTTTATCTACTTCTTCGAAGCATGAAATCAGCATTTCACTTAGTTTTTGCTGCTCATGGGAACGACATGAATGGTCATGCTAGCAGGCTGAGATCTCAATTTGCAAAGTCTACAGGAGAGGTGGTAGTGGATGCAATCTGGAGACTATACAGAGTGATCAGAAGCAGTACAGGAAGCATCCCTCACGTTCAAGAATGACGGCAGCAGAGGACAATTCACGAGCAGATCAGATGAAGAGCATGGCTGATCCCGGGCGCACATCGTCAGGGCCTGCAGGAGGAGATGATGACGGGAGTCCGTCCATGCGCCAGTCAGACGCAGTGGTGCCAACAGCAGACCTGCTTTCACATGGTTCATTGACTCCTGTGCTGCCAGAAGAGCAGATGGCGCCGTTCACAGTGATCAGTGATGCCTCGTTCCTTGGAAGCCGTTTCCAGCACGCTTTTGGATTGGAACCCCATTAATTCCTGAACAGAAGCAGAAGGAAGGATTTTAGACTACTGGTAAAAATACTAATACTGCATGCAGCGATAGAAGAAGTGATTTGTAAATGCTGCTGTGTATGTTACCTCTTGTGTTTTGAAGCTAATGAATTAGTCACAGCTTAAGATTTCATGCATTTTTTTGTCTGTTTTGGATCAAACAAATTTTGGTAATAAATATCAGTTAGTGAATAGAAAAAGGGTCCACAAATATAACAAGAAAATCAATTAATACATACAAAATGTTCTTATCAGATATAATAATTTGGCATGATGTATTCGCTATGTTGTAAAGTATTTTAATAGTAAAATTAGTAGTAGTTATCTCGGGTAGCGTATTTATCAGGTTAAAATTTTAATTTATACATAGATATTAATGACATTTAAACTAAATTTCAGTAAATACTCTCGAACTTTATCATCTTGTCAACTACGTCCTTCAACTTTATTTTATAACAAATTACCTTTCAATTATTAACTTATTTTACCAATTGTCCTTTCGATCATGTCAATTTTCTAATTATTTTTGCTTACGTGAAAAGCTATTTCAAAATAAAATAATATAATTATTTATTAAAATAGTTTTAGAAAAAGAGGAGGGGTGAGACTCCCTCTCACTCTGGTTGCTTGAGCACCGACATTGACACTCAAACAATAGGAGGAAAAAGGGGGAGAGGGTGCCGCAATCCTCTCGCCGCAACCCTCCTCTTCGATCTCCTCTCCGGCAAGGGGGGGTGTCACACCCTCCTCTTCTCCTCTTTGGCAAGGGTGGCGCCACACCCTCCTCTTTATGTCGCGCATGTTTCTCTAACACCGGAGAGGAGAGGAAGAGAGGGTGTCACACCTCCTCTTGATGTTGGAGAAGAGAGTGAGGGTCGACACCCCTCGCTGTAGAGGAAACCTCTCTTCTCTTGTATTGAAGAGCCAAAGAAGAGAGGGGGAAGAGATGACACTCTCCTCCTTTGCACACATAGACGGGGCCGCCCCTTCCCATTTCAACGTGTGTGATTGATGGATAGAGCAGGAGGGGTGCCACCCACCTCGCCTCCTTCTTTGGTGTCGGAGAAGAGGCACCTCCTCTCCCTCTCCCTCCAGTCGCTTGAGCATCGGTGATGGCTCATAGGCAACCGAAGGGAGTGGGAGAGGGGGCTGCGCCTCCTTTTTTTTCTAAAAAAAATATGTTTATAAATATTTATTATTTTGGTTTATTTGTATTCATTTTATTTTTTAAATAACTTGTCACTTAAGCAGAACAATTGGTAAATAGACTATACCTAATCGCGAGGGCAGCTTCATTACAAAATAAAGTGGAAGACTGAGTCAGAAAAGAAGATAAAATGTGAGGACATTTAATAAAATCTACCCGTGATATTTAAGGTTCACTTATATCTTTTATACAAATGTTTCATGATTTCCTTTAAAAAAAGAACTTAAATTTTTAAAAAGTATTTGTTTTCTAATTTGAGCAAATAAATTGAAGAATTAAGAAAACAAATTTATATGAAAAATTGATTTTCGGGAGGAGAATTCTTGGAAGTATTTTTTATGATTCGATTTAAAAGGTAAAGTCCATTTTTTTTACAATTTTAAGCTCACCATAAATTAGTGAGCTCAAACTTATAATATTGGACATGACAAAATTTCAAACCATTTGTTTATTAACATATTCATGCGTCAATTAATATGCTATGAGGTTTCTAGTCAGTTTGTTCTACTATTAATGAAAACAAACATTACCGTTTTATTTTTTATTGAAGTTACGACAAGAAAAAAATATAAAAAGGGAAAATAGTTTTAAAAAATTATGTGTCCTCCTCTTTTTTTAATTATTATATTAATATTTTAATTTATTTTATTTTATACTAATGTGCCACGTAGATAATAAGTTGGGAAATCATCTGTACTCAATGGAAATTGCAGTTAGTGGAATAATCTTGTTATAAAGAATTAGAAAGAGAGTAGAGTTTGAGATATTTACAGAATTTAAGAAAGTCGTGGACTTTTTTTATTTATGAATTTAATTCGAACTTTAGATATCCGGTGGAAGGTTGGCTCAACTCTACGCTTTAGCACACTAAAATTTAACGCCCTCTATTTTCAGTAATAAGGACCTAAGAAAAAATCGACCAACTCAAAAAATTTTAAAAATAAAAAATTAGGAATCCAAATATTATATAGACTAATTTTTAATAAACTAAAATTCATCCTTTAATATTAGGATTCCACTTAAAAAATCTTAGCGGCTTGTTACACTATAGATAGTGTCATGCTCTCGTGCCTCTCTTTGAAACCCTAATGACACGGATTTGCCTCACGTGCGCTTTCAAATCTACACAAACACTTTTGAGCTCGGATGACAAAACTAGAAAGCCCTTTTCCGAACGAGTGTTTGTTGCGGGCCCTTTTTTTATTTATGATTCTTTTATTTTTGTAATTAATTCATAAGTTATTATTTTTTATTATAGAATATAATAATTTTTGTGTAATTCATTATTTATCACGTTACAGAATTCTATTTTGATAATTTTAAAATTTAGTAGTATATTTTATATTTAATATAAAATTAAATATTTTGATGCTAATTTTAATTTATTATATATATTAAATATAATTATATAATAGTAGAGTCCAAAAAAAAATCACTCGAAAAAAATCCACCTAGTAGGAGGTGATTTTTAGTTTTTTAAATTATTTTAGGATAATTATTTTAATTTTTTTTCAAAAAATAAAAAATGAATTTTTAGACCAAAAACCCAACCCGACTTGGACTCTTTTACCCCTATTCAGTAATAACATATGATAAAAATAACTATTTTGAAAAAAAATTACATGTTATTGAACTTAAGATATTTTAATTTACGAATTAATGTGCCTAGTATTTATTAATACTAATTACATTAAGTTAATAGTAGACAATTTGTGGTGCTTATTTTAATTTTTAATTTTATTGTCATTTTTCCATTTTATTTATCTATATTAACAGTTAATTTGTAATTGTTAAAATTAATTTTTATTTATTCTTTCAATTTATTATTTTTCTTCAAATTTAATTCACTTTTTTCTTTCAACAATTAACAATATCCAATCTAACTTTTCTTGTAAATGTCAGGCGTAAAAATATTTTTCATTTGTTACCTAAATAAATAAATTAATTATTAAACTCTAATAAGAAGGTAAATATATAACTTTATTTTTAATATATGTTTTTTTTACATTTTAATTAAGCCTCGTATTCTCTTGAAACTGTACTTTTATTATGTAGGACGTGTAACACCTCAAATTTTCATTCTAAAAATCGAGGGCAATTAGGACATTCAGCTATATTAGTCTGTTTGCTGTCATATAATCATAAAATATAATTTTATACTATTGCAACAAAAACTTAAATCAATAAAATAAAATGAAATAATCTTTCAAATATAGCGGGAGACGTTATCAAAACATTTAAAGTACTGTTATAGAATGTAAACTGTAGCTAATATCCAATCTTCTGAAACATATATAAAATCAATAATCTAATGGACTTCATGACATCATGACACTATTTAAGCTTAGATCAATGTGCAATCTTCTGGAACTAAGTCGACATCATTCATATATTAGTTATGTACACGAATTTAGGACGCAGAGTATTTTAATTAAAGTATGCAAATGACATGTTATGCGATGTTATGATCCTAACAGGATATTACATATGCATATTCATTTTCATATAATAGAACAATAGAAATATTGTTATGAACTTAACATATGATCTATAAATAAGAACATTCTATAATAATCTAAATATATATATAAAGAAAAATAAAATAAATAAAATAAAAAAATCTATAGTCATTTAAAGTCCATTTATAAAGCTCACTAGCCTAACAAACCCCAAATCCAAAGTATTACCCTCATTGACCTAAATATCACATAACCTCGCTTTTTCTATCTCTCCCAAAACTCCCAGCCGGCACCATCCATCTCCCACCTACCTCACCTCCTCTCCGCTCTCCCTCACGTCTCGGCAGAGCACCAAGAGAGCTTCACTCCCTTCCTCACTCTCCATCTCTCATTTCCTCTCCCTCTTGTCAACTCACGGGCAGCAACAAGGCAAGAGCCACTCACCCATTTCCTCTCTCCTCTCTACACTCACATCGCGTGGAAGCATCAGCCCCCTCACACTCACTCACTTCTTCTCCTCCCATTCTCCCACTCACTTCTTCTGTCCTCTTGCACTCGTTCGGCCACAACAAGAAGAAGAGAAGGAGGAGAGTAGAAGAAACAAGAAGAAAAAAGAAGAAGAAAAAAGAAGAAGAGGAGAGAGGAAAGAAAGGAGAAATTAAACATAAGATTTTAATTTAAATTCTAAAAATATGTTTGAGGGGATCTAAAATCTTATTTCATCTCCTTTAATGATGCATGAGTGAATGGATTAAGGGTTGAAGACCAACGTAGATCTTCTTAGATGATGCGACTAGGGTATGAGCATGATTACCTTGCATTATGGTGTAATTAGTTTAGTTATTATTATATTGTTATTAATGTGTGGAAGTATGATCATACTTCCACACATTATGATATTTCATTTCCGTTTATTATTTAGATTTGATGAAATTGCTTATTGCCATGTATAAATGCCTAATAGCCCTAGTATTCTTGATGCAAGTTTCTATATGCATTATGTTTATCATGGTTATATTATTAACTTGCTAATTTTATATGACTTGTGCAAGGTCCCTATTCTTCATGATGTGATGAATGTACACCTCAAAGGTATATATATATATATATATATATGTGTGTGTGTGTGTGTAAATGAAAGAAAAATAGACAAAAACACGAGAGATTTTGTCCAGAGATCGGGCACGGCCGTGATAAATTGAGGCATGACCGTGACACCCATAGTATTTCATGCCTTAGCGACAGAACGGCCTAAGGGTGAAAATCGGCATTCTGTCATGATTGTGACTTTGTGGTTGCACAGCCGTGATGCCTCGAGTGTCTCATGCCTTAGAAGATTTTTGAGAATAGGCGAAAAATAATCGTTCTATCACGGGCGTGCAAGTATGGATAGGGGAAATTGAGCCGTGCTGGAAATCGTCAACCTGTGAATGCACATGACCCATGCACGGCCGTGACGTACACGAGCATGGTCGTGACCATATGATGCACTTAGAAAATCTTCTAAGTGTTCGGTCGTGCCGAACTATGCATGTCTGCGCCTATGCATGGTCACAGCCGTGACCCAAAGCGGCATAACCGTGACCAGTCTTAGAGGCGTGTAATGATTGATTGTTCACACTTAGTATAATTTGAAGTGTGTATGACCTTAAATAAGATTAAAACATGCAACATGTATTGAATGATTGTGTATATTGATGAATATAATTAAAAGAAGGATTGACGTGAAGGTGTCTTGTTATAATCGTGGAGGAAAAATGGGTTCCGCCCCATAGTGGTGGTATTTCTTAGGAAAACGAGTTCCACCCTCTAGTGGTGGTGTTTCCATGAGTAGAAATGAGTTCCACACCCTAATGGTGGTGTTTATCTAAGTCGAGACGAGTTCCACCCCCTAGTGGTGGTATCTCAATTGGACCTATAAGGATCCATTATCTAGCTAGCCAAAACCCACTAATTTAACATGGTCTTTCCAATCAATAAGATAAGAAAGTATCTAAGTAAAGATAAAAGATGAAAAGATGAATGATGAATGACTTGGGATATAAAGTTAAAGATGATGAAGAAGTATAAAGAAGTATGCACCTATAAGGATGTAAATGAATGTCCACTTGTCACATCACGATATAAATAAAACATGTTAAAGTTAAGCAAGATATGTTCATAATATGCTTTAGCATAATGACAAGTTATGATATGTCTTGGTATAATAATTAACGATGTTATATGTTATCTTATTTTACCATAATGATGTGATTACATGCCATATAATGTGTATAAGTATCTAATAGCATGGGTCTCAACATATTCTAACGGGAGAAATTTCTTGCACCCCATGAATTCGTGTAGGTATGGATGAGGCTTAAATTCGACGATGAGAGCCCCATGATGGAGACATTTCATATGTGATGGTCGAGCTATGATCCAATTATATTTTAGCCTTTAATATTATGATGATGGGCTCATAAAGAGTCAAGTATGCACGGCCTATGGGTTTTGAGTCGTATACTTTTATTCGAATTCGGTTATGTATTATGAACCCTATGTTGGGTCTTGATGTTAGAGCCTACGTGACCCATGGGCTAGCATTGTCATCTTGAGATTTTATTAGTTATGAAGTCTTCCGTTGTTTTATTAGTTATGTGATCCAACTCGCATACTGTTAACTATTATACACACCATCGCGCCCAACTAATGCGGTAAGGTCATCCCACGTCGTTTTCCTAGCAATGATAAATGAGGCTTCCAACAATGATTTTTTGCTTTCATAAGGATTCGAACTCAAGACCTCTTCATAATCAAGGAGGAGCCAAACCCACTCCACCCCAATCCTTGTTGGTAAAATTACATGATGTTTATTCTATAAGGGGCGTTTGGTTGGAGAAATGATATTGTGTCGGATTATTCGTTTTTTAAAATTAACTTTCAATATATATATATATATATATATATATGTTGTACCATTTTAAAAAAAATATGTTATCTCTCAAAATATTAATGTCTCCAAGTTTAACTTTTTAAAATATGACAAGTTTGCCCTTTGCACTTTTTATGAAATAGATCTTGCATTTGACTATATTTTAGTGAATATCCATCTATTCTGCCACTTAATCCCAATCAAACGATAGTGACATATTTATTTATTTTTTAAAATACTTCATTAATTGATTTAATTTAGGGTCTATTTGGTTTAAAATTTAAAGCGAAAGAAAAGGTAAAGAATGAGAAGGAAAAGGGCAGGGAGAAAATATATGAGAATGAAGGTGACTAGTTATCATTTTTTGGTTGATATCATTAAAGAAAAAGAAATGGAATGAATGTTAAGTAGTTATTTTATTTAGATGATTTTATCCTTTATATATATATATATATATATATATGTATGTATGTATGTAGTTATATGTTTAATTTATTTGGTCAAAAATAGAAATGTATATCAAATATGCCTCTCGTGTCCAACCGGTGTTCGAGACTTAAAAGGGCCTGCGGGTAGGTCAAAATCCGAGTTCAACTAGCCAACCAACAGGTTTGATCGATCCGACGGGTCAAGTTCTAAAATGAAAAAAATTGAAACATAAATGTTGTGTTTGGATGTAAAATTTAAGATCCAGAAAATGAAATAAGTTTACATCTAAACATAACATTTATGTTTCAATTTTTCCATTTTAGAACTTGACCCGGTCGAATCGATCAAACCCACTGTTGGCCGATTGAACTTGGGTTTTGACCTACCTGCAAACCTTTTTAAGCCCCGGACACCGGTCCGATCGGCTAAGTCAGACCGAGTCTAATAACACTGCTCCTTTCTAATGTTATCAACACTGGACTAGACCGATTGGTTCACCGGTCGGTGATTCTATTCGATTGTATGTTAAAATCCGTTTTGACATTGAAATGGGAAAAAATTGTTTAACCGAGAAAATCAGCCAACCAGTAGAACCCTATTCATTTTAAAATTTGAAAAGAAAATGACAAAAATTGAAAAGGAAAAAAAGAAAGAATTATAAGGAAGGTTGAAGAGGAGAGGAAATTGATATGTATAAAATTAAATAGGAATTAAATTAAAGGCAAGATTTTAAAATTGAATAGCATTCAAGTGAAAAATTATTAAAGGGTAGAAATAAAGGAATAAAAAGGAAAGTGTCAAAGAGAAAAGAAACAAGAATAATTTAAAATAAAATTTATTGATATATCATCTATGATCATTAATGGCATGTTTGGTTTGGTTCAAAAATCATTAAGGGGAAGGGAAGAGAAAAGGGGGAAGAAAAAAGACGGAAAGGGAAAGAGAGAGAATTAATGAGAATAGTTAATGACATGAGTAGTGAGAAGAGAAGGGAATGAAGATTTAATAATAAGTTTATTTAGACTATTTTAGTCCTCATATGTGTATTTATATGTTAAGTTTATAAAACTAAATATGGAAATTTGTTTTAATTATACCTTTCTTCTTCTTTTCACTCCGATTTGAAGGGGAAAGAAAAATGAGATATTGGAGGGGAAAATCCTCTCCTTTCCCCTCCAACTTAAGCTCTGTTTGATCACATCAAAATTAACGTTTATAAATGATAAAAATAAGTAGCGCTTGGAGTTTCATACAAAAATATTAAATAACTACTTCTACTAGCATTTAGCGATTAGAGGTTAGCGGTTCATAAATCTTTCCAATTTTACCCTTATTCAAATGTATTATTTCTTTCTCAGCTTATCTTATTATTTTCTCATTTTTTATTTTATCACCATTTAATTATATTTATCTTTATATTCATGCTTAATTATTTATATATTAATAATGAATAAAAAATTAATTTAATAAATAATATTTTTATATCATGGGTGCACTATATACAATTTATTGTCAATATAAATTTCTATATATTTTAATAAAAATAATTGTGAGATTTTATCTTATTTAATTGAGATATAAATAATTTATTTATTGCATTGTAATAGAATTTGTATAGTGCTTGAGTTGAATAATTTATCGTATGCCCAATTATGTCATTTTATATTCATCAGCTCTAATTCTATCACTAAGTTTATCAAACACTTATTTGTTATAACCTCTAACCGCTAATCATCATCCATTGTCCACTGATTAAATAGCTAATTACTATCAACCACTATCCACTTATCAAATTATTAATAATATCAAACAGAGCCCTAAACTCAACCAAACAAGGAGGACATGTTCTCCTCCTTTCCTTTCCACCTCTTTCCTTCCTTTTACCCCAACCAAACATAGTATAAGTAATAAATATGAAATCAATAATAATCTATTTATATTTATATGTTAAAATTTATTATTTATCATTATTAAAACTTTTAATAAATAAAAAGTATATCATATTATTTTTATTATTAATAGGTTATTAGTACAATATTCATATATTATATCATATAAGTTACATTGTATCTTTAGAATGATTGTAAATAATATTATTCTAAAAAAATCGAGTTCAATCCGGTCAAACCCAATCGGATCGGTTCAACCACGATCCGATAACAAGTCAAGTCTGATCGTCAGTCCAGTTCTAAAAATATTGCTCCTTTCACACCTAACCAAACAGACCCTTAGGATTCATTTGTTGCATTACCAATTTAATTAACATGTAATTTAGATCACTATTTAAATATATTATTACTATTTAAACTACTAGTAGTGTCACATTATAGTGTTTGACAAGCATTTATAATATAAATAATAATTAAAACAAATAGAGCATAAATTACAAAAATACCCTTAAATTATTTTAAATTTATATCATAGTATTCTAAATAAACAAAACAAAGAATAATGACAAAAATGAGGTTGAATAATATTTATTTATTAACAAAATATTTAAAGTAAAACATTTGATTGAATGAATATTTTTTACACAATGCATATCAAGCATTTGATAATCTGAAAAGACATTTGTCCTGAGTTATAGTCAGAGCCAAATGAAGTAATGTCATGGGTCTTGCAAATTTTAAATAAAATAATCGTTAATCTATCTAGATTACCTCATACCAAATGAGTTCTTAATACCTTCCAACCTGTTCAATGTTGTACACTTTTGATGAGTAACTCATTTTGCACACTTCCAAAAAAAGGGTTAATGGTCTTGCGAAAAAGAAAACTCACAAAATTGTAACACGCTGAAAATTCACCCTAAAAACTGAGGGCAATTAGAAAAAATCGGTAGTGCTATCCCGTTCTCTATCACATAATCATAATGATATCATTTACATAATTACAATGGAAACTAGTAATCATAGAGATAAACCAATGTCATAGTTCATAACTAAAGCTCCATCATAAATAAAACCTCTTTAAAAATAGTAGTCTAGTAGTAATTACAATATTATATTATTAGCCTAGACCACGTACCACATTGTCGTCATAAACTAAGCTTTCATCCATCTAATATAAGTTACTTGTACGGATTGAGAATGTAGGATTTCCTAGTTAAAGTATGTAAAGGTCATTCTATAAACAAAATACTACATGATTTATATAAATAGTTTTATATCATAAAAGAAACATGCATGTATGTCATGTATCTAACACTATGATCTACATGTCAATCATTCATGTCGTCATCATCACCATTATACATTAATATCAATAGCATAGAATAAAATGTAACAATCATTGTTGTATAAATTACAATACATCAGTCATCATTCGGCCATATCAATAGGCACATTAAGGGTCTGTTTGGATTGAGGGTTATGGAGGGGTGGGGTGAAATATGGGGGAATGAAATTAGTTACACCATGTTTGGCTACATTTTTTATTTAAGTTAAGAGAGGTGGGGTGGAATAGCTAAGCCATTTAAACACCATATTTTTCATTCCATCAAATTGGTGGAATAAAGAGAAATAGATTATTTTAGACCAAATTAACCTCTTTCTTTTTCTATTACCAAATTAAATTATTTCTCTTCTTACCAAATTAAACCACATCTTTCTCTCTCTCCTCTTCTCTCTCTCATTCATTGATATATTATCTTTTTTCTAATGTGAATATATATTTATCTATAATTTATTATTAAATATAGATTTTTAGTAAATATAAAATTTTATTCAAAATAAACATAAATATACTCAACAACAACAACAACAAAGCCTTATCCCACTAGGTGGGGTCGGCTACATGGATCATACGACGTCATATTCGTTGATCCATGTTCATGAGATTCGACAGGGTTTTACGCTGGCTGTCGGAGCCTAACACAACCCTCCTCCTTTATCCGGGCTTGGGACCGGCTATAAAACATAGGCGGAGTTTAAACATAAATATACTATTTAAAAATAATTTAATATTAATATAATATATTCAACCGGGTCGGAATGTAAAATTCGGATTCGGTCCCGACCCGGCCGGATGTCAAAGAAATGAGATCCGGTCCTGACCCAATTATCCATCGGGTCGACAAAAACTTGAAAAATCTGAGCCGGTGCGGGCGAGGGCGACCAGGTCGTCCCGATTCATGTTCACCCCTAATTAATGATTATAAATATTTTAAATATATAATGAAGGATAAAAATGACTTTTATATAAATAAAACTTTCATTACCCCACCCCACATTTTATATAATTTATTATCCAAATATGGACTTTCTAATGACACACCACGCCACCCCACCCCATCACCCACCACACCACCCCATCCTATCCCTCCATTAGTTATTTGCCAAACAGACCCTAAGTGACTTGCACTTACCATTATCTTGTCTTAGTACACCTCCTAAAAATTGCTTTATAACCCTTTGGCCTCCGCTTTTGTGCGCTTCGATCTTTATAGTTTAGTCAATATAGTAATAATCATTGATCTTATAGTAATTGAAGAATCTTGTCATTGTCCACACAGTAGGGTAGCTAGGTTTCGAAGCCAAGGGTCTCATCACCCGAAGGCGACTAGGAATATATATACATATATACACACATACATACACATAGTATGTGTGTGTGTGTCTATATATGTATATGTATATATATATTGCTACCGATAAGATATAGTTATTCATGAAGGACATACTTACATCAAGGTGCATGGAATAATTATTTCTCGGAGGAAATACTTACACACAAAGGTGCAGGGTACCATTATTTCCTAATAGTGAGTTGAGGGGCGACAAGTAAATAATATTCTTCAATTGGGTTCATTATGTTTGCAATCATCAAATAATTTTACGTTCATATTTTAAAATCATCAACACTTGTGTCATATATCTATATGTCATATACAATTATCAATCATCTTTATATAATATATAGATATCTTGAGAATAGGTTTGAAACAACATTAGGGTCATTGTTAATCGATCACGACCATGACAAGGTGGTCACGCCCATGACCGTTGCCCCATATTAGCCTTTTTCTCTCTAAGTGTTGGTCATGGTCATGATTAGGGTGTCATGGTCATGCCAAGTCATTTTCACGATCGTGCTATCATGGGGTACGATTGTGAGCGAGTCTCATTTTGGACTCGTTGGCTCGCTCACAAACGTGACCAGGTAGTTACGACCATGCTTGGCTCGTAATGGTTATGACAAAAATCCTCACGATCATTACAGTGCCTTTGCATTTTTGCAGGCTTCCAACCACTCAATCATGATCGTTCCGAAGGTTGGCATGACCATGCCAGCGTGCAGAAGTCGGTCGTCTAGCCCAAAATTTACATTTTTCATGCAAAAGCTTAGGGAAAAATAATACAAATCATTCAAAACATTGCAAACATATTTTTTAGGCATTTAAGCATCATAAAATACACTTTTTTCATTCACGTGGATCTAGGGTTCCTCCTCAAATACATATAAAACATGATTCATAAAAATATTGATCTCTAACACATGAATCTAGGCAAATAAATCGATCAGATCTAAAAATGCACATGAAATTTCTCAATCACAATTTCTACCAAGAACTAAGGTGTTCTTTCATCTCTCAATCAATGTTGTTAAAATCGTACCAGACCGGTCGGTTCAATCGCGAATCGTCCGGTGATATGGTCCGGTTAGGTGTTAAAAATCATTTTGACATTGAACCGGGCAAAATCGGTTGAACTGGGCCGGTTGAACTCAGTTCAATGCAGATTTTGAAAAAAAATTTAAAAATGATAAAAATAGGAAAGTTAAATGAGAAAAAAGGAAAAGAATATAAGGAAACTTAAAGAGGAGGGAATAAAAAAGTAAGTATTTAAAATTGAATAATATTAGAATAGAAAGTTATCAAAGGGTATAAAATAAAAAAATAAGAAGAAAAGTGTTAAACAAAAAAAGATAAGAATAATTTAAGATAAAATTTAGGATTTTTTCGCCGACCCCTTTTGAACTATGAATTTTTTTCATGTTTACTCACGTCTTTCGAATATTCCGTCGACCTTGGAGTGTACCTTCTTTTTCACTTAAATTCATTCGTCAACTTCTGTTAGCTTTCCCATTAATTTTTATTTTTTTATTTATAAAATGACCAAATTACTCTTTCTTCCTATCATCTAAAATAATGTATTATAAAATAAAAAAATATGATTCACCCCTCTCAGGTGACGAGATTGCAAAGGGACATCCCCCTCCCCCGCGACCTACGATCTCGTCGCCGGCTATAAGTGAGGTTGCGATCTCGTCGCCAGCCACAAAGAAGACGCCCGGCGACCCCCCCCCCCCCCCTCCTTCCCTATGCTCGCCGGCGCGACGCGGATGCGCGATGAGAAGTGGCGCTCCCCTTCGACGACTTCATCTTCCCCGGCTCTGATTCGATCCTTGTCCTCCTCTTCATCGTCCTTTTGGAGACCGAACCGAAGGTTGTCGACACGCACGCTGACCAGGATGAACCGGGGATCACAGAGAACAGGCAGAGCAAGCGCCAGGGATAGCAGGGCCAGCGCCACCTTGTCGTCATCGAGCACGCTCTCTCTGCGATCTCGTCCCCATTAAATCTATCATCATTAAATAGTAGATATTAAATTATTAATAATCTATTTATATTATCATTATAAAACTTTTAATTAATAAATATTATGTTATATTATTTTTTTATTATTTCTAATAAGTTATTAGTACAATATTCATATACTATATCATCTAACTTATACTATATCTTTATAATTATTATAAATAATATTATTTTAATAAAATTCGATTCGATCGAACTTGATCGGATCGATCCAACCACGACCCAATGATGTGTCCGATCTTGCCGCGTCAGTCCGGTTTTAAAAATATTGCTCTCAATACAATCATGAAAACATTGAAAGAGAAAATATGGGTTGCATCTCCTTTACGTACTTTAATCAATTCCTAGCTCTTCTTTCTTCCTCCCCTTCCTCCCTGTGCTCCTTTTTTGTTTTCTTGTAACCCTAGCAGTGCACAAATGAAAAAAAAATTAACAAAAGAGCTCCAGATCTTTATATAAAGGAGATAAGAGTTCTGACCAAAACGACTAATTTACCCAAATATGAGGTGTTGCACACAAAACTAACTCAAGCCGATTTCAATGGTCGTTGCAGTCATCGAAGCCACTATGAGAGGTCATAAGGATTCGTCGAATAATTCCTCGTCGTGGTTCTTGCGATTTCTCTGATGGTACTGATGGTACATGAGGTTATCACATAGAATAGTCATATGCTCATGTTTATCACATACAAGTGGACCGCACAAGCAATGAAAGCTGAGAGCAACTTGTTCGATGCTCCCTTTGGATCAGTGTGCTCCCGGTGTATTAAGACATTGGAGTTATTTACGGGTCACCTAACCTTAATCCTGGATTGACTATTTTACATCCAATTGTCAGGGTCTTTTTGCTCAAGGGTTGGTTGAATGGCGCCGTCTTAATTTATCTTTTTCGTTGAATTTCGACGGCCCTAATTAGATTCAGTAAAGGCTATTTTCTTGTGAAAGTTTCCGAGTCTTGTTTCTGGGCTTTCTGCTTTCGGAGAACCGGAATCACTTATTCCTTTGTCATCCCAAATCTCAAGACGATTTTTTTTGTTGTTGTTCTAGGTTTAAAGCTGTGATTTTTCAACCTGTTGAGGCAAAGCTCCATGCTCTTCTGCCTCCGTGGTCCTTGCTCAGACCTCGTCGAGTGCCGAGGAAAGTAGAACATCTGATTTTTGTGTAAAACTCGAACCTAGGGACTTCGAATAGGTGAAGAATGCTTGCTGCCAGGTTGAACAATGCAAGTGAAAAAAATGTGTCTGGTATCTTCAATCCCTTAATCAACTTGATGACAATTGATGATAATGTGGATCCCCTGATCCTTCTGAATACAGCTGATGGTCCCGCTGGATGGTGGAGAAGTTGATGCTATCACTTGCCCTGGGAGTGTTGAAACTCGATCAGTGAGGGCCCAGATGTTCAAGCTCCTTTGCTGAAAGCTTTGTGTCTGATTGCAAATAATGACAGCAATTTGAGGCTACTGCAAATAATTTGAGGCTCTGTTGGTTATAATGACAACAGCACAAGTGAGCGTCAAAGTAAATGACGATAACGAGTGGTTGCATGGCTCCAAAGGCAATGATTATCGTGTAGAACAGCTTCTTTTGAGCATTGACACTATTATATCACGAATTCTCAAGCTGATGAAGGCTAATCTCAACAAGATCATGTGCAGAAATACTAAAGGGATTTCTTCCTCTCATGGCAACTTACTCTCCTTAGATCTACCAGCCAGTTATGTGCACAGTGCTAGTGGATCTCCAAGAAGCAATGGAGATGCAATGATCTGGATATTATTGAGAACACGATAGGCATTTTAGTTCATGATGTAGCCCTTTGTCAGCACCATGTTGGAGAGTGCAGAGATGTAAGCTTCCAATGCTTGTCCAAAACCTTTTTATATATGGTTGTAGCATAGTGGTAATTTCTGTTTGTATCTAGTTTTCATCTGGGCTCGAGCTCAACTACTCTATTCCCTTTAATAGAGTAAATGAAACTTATTTATTCCCTTTGATAGAGTAGATGAAACTTAATCAAGCAGTTCCACGTCTTTACCTAGGCAATCTAGGCATGCAATTCTCTCGCTTAAGACAATTCATTTAACAAGCACTGCCTGTTGGAATTCATGTTCTTATGGTTTCAAAATTTTTAACTTTGATGTTTAGTTCCAGTTTATTTGAATTGAATGCATTGGCATCAATTTGGTAAGATTTCTTAAAGATTAATCGAATTATGCCTTGATGAGTCATGATTGTTTTGTGTACACCATGAATCAGTCAATACAGCAAAACAATTGCTTTCAAAATGAGATTTGTCAGGATGCACTGTGCAGTACTGATTGTTATTTCTCAATTTCGTGTTTGGGTTGCAGAGAGCAGATGATGTCTTGATAGATAACCACGTCGCTGAGGAAGAATACCAGAATCTTGACAAACTAGATCATGCAACATAACCCTTTTTCTAGTTTTTGTTCATATCTAGTGTGCACACAGCTGTTGTGCAGTTACAGGACTTCTGCCACTGCATGTAATTGTAGCACAGGTGACATTTGCTAGTTAAACCAGTTTCTTTCCTTCCTCAGATAAAGAACAAAAAAAGAAAAGGGAAGAAATTCGTTGTTTTCAACAGAAGTTAATGTCTTACTGAACCATTTTCTAGAAACTCAGATGGGTTAATACATTCAAGAGGACATGTTCAGGAAGGACTTTTGGTTTGGGCACATGAGGCCAAGAAAAGAGGAAGGAAGATTGTAAATAGACAGAATATGCCTGGAACTCATGAAAGAGGACCATCAGGCACTCAGTTGGGGGACGCGGTTGTTGAGATGGGACAACAGGCACCGGTAAAAGGCAATGCAGCCAGGGTGACCCCTTCATCAGCAGTTCATGTTTCCTGCCAGAAAGTGATGATCTTCTAGTGTGCATAATAGAAAGTGGAACTTATTTTCGTGTCTCATGCAAAGCAGAGAAGTATTTCTATACATTGAACACTTCATAATCTGTCACAATATATCAATTAGTCGCATTGTGGTTACTTGAAGATTACATATGGATGGATCTAGAGTGCAATGATTCCTTCCTTTCGTGTAGATGCCAAAATTATACACAAGCACTTGAGTCCTGCAGTTTATTCGTGCCATTGTGTGGAAAAAATTGTCTCAATGTGTTGGCACGCACAAGAGCGTCTCATATAGAATTATTAGCAACAACTGCAATCGAAAACAGAAATATCTGTCTGACACATGCTTTTTAAATGTTCAATTCGCTACCACTTGAATTTCCTACATATGAATCAGAATAATCATCTCCTGGAGCAATGTACGCCTCATTATTCTTCAGCAGCACTGGCGGCACTCAAATCAACGGTAAGATCGATAGTCTGTAAAACATTGGAACAATTAAAATATGTTTTGTATTTATACCCAAAATTTAAAAGTAAAATATGCTTCTATTGGAGTTAAACGAAAGCTTAAGAAATGCCTTAATTTGCAAATGCACAAAACAAGTGACAAATAATTAGTTAGGCTAGTTAACCAACAATACGTCACAAGAATTAAGAGAGTAAACCTAGAGGTCAATGTAAAAAGGTTGTTGTCATGTCAACTGATCAAAGGTCAAGATATGGTCAACCTTTTGACACAGAGGGGCAACCAGCATAGAGTGAAGTGAGATTGAGCATTATCTCCAGATGTAAACCAAGTTCCTTGCTTATAGAGCATCCCATGGAATTTTCTTATTAGGAATTCAAGTTCTGAGAAACACTACCTTTCCTGTGATCTTGGTATACATAGCAAGCACATCGACGACAGTTGATTCAAAGTGAGTCGTAGCATCGTAACTCTGCAAGTCCTAGGTCTGTTAAATGGTGTCCAAAAAATTTAAACAGGAGAAACTAAGTTAGAAATCTCACAGTTGATATGAAGCAGTTATCTAGAGAAGGATTGTTCACAGGCTCAAATCTGTCGTAGGTATCAAAAAATATCTCATCAACTGGGCCAAGCAAATCAATTCCCGGTTTCAGCTCTGTTTCAGGGTTGTTGGTCTCAGCTTCAGTTGAGACAAATGCAATGAACTTCCCTTTTGGAGCTACATTGTGAGAGTAAGAGCAACAGAAAAGGTACCTGTTCAACTATACAAGGTTATCAACAACGTGATTTATGTCCACCCTATAAATATAAATAACCAAAGCAGATGCAACCCAAGCCCACAATACCAAAGAGAAAGGTTATGAAGTATTGGACTCACATGTCTGACTTGCGTCCCAGTTGCTTCTGAGGCAATATAACCTGTACTGAATGAGATTCATTGGTATTTGGGATGGGATGACTCATTATAGCAATTGCCCTGGCAACTTTACCAACCTTCCTAACCTATTTCAATCATGAGATCATCTCCATGAGTCATAGTGCAACCATAAAGTGGTATTGAGTAGATCAAAACTATACATGAAGTAGAAGCACGAAGTGATATCATTAACCGTACATTGTTTAACCTTATCTCCTCTCCTAAAGAAACGTTATTGCAAATATGCCCCATGGACTAAACTTAAGCACATGGATAGCTGCGAGGAAAGGCTTAGAGAAATGTTTCAGATTCTAAGACTCATATTCTTCACCTTGCTAGGTAAGTAGGATGGATCACAGACAATCTTTTTGCATCTAGCAGTCTCGCCTTGGGATGACACACCACAGACTTTTCCTCCTTCGTCAAATTCCACCTGGTAGTGGATTAAACGCAAAGAAAAGAAAAGCTAGACAATTATCCCACGTTAAGCAGCAAGCAACCAAGCAGAAAAGAATATCAAACAGTACCTTGCATTCAGGTTTATTCAGCATATATGTCCCGCCATAAACAGCACTAAGCCGTGTGAATGCCTGTAATTACATATAAAACAAGCTTGAAACAAACAATAAACGGACACATACTTTTCATGCTGTAGAAGAGCTAACCTGTGGGAGCTCGCCTAATCCATACAAGGGATAGATGTACGGTGATCCTCCTTGGAAACGTGCTAAGGATTCAGCATACAGCTACCATAATAATAACCAACAACAAAAGATTAGATAACACAGACAATTTCCTTATAAACTCAAATGGGAAAAAGATTAAAATAGACTAGGCTCATGAAAATACAAAGATTAGCCATCAAGCACTTGATTAATAAAGTTCACACATCCTTATGGTGCTACTAGTGCTGTTTACCTATCTAAAAACACAATAGAAAGTGGCCGATACAACAACAACAACAACAACAAAGCCTTATCCCACTAGGTGGGGTCGGCTACATGGATCATACGACGCCATTCCGCATTCGTTGATCCATGTTCATGCGATTCGACAGGATTTTACGCTGACTGTCGGAGCCTAACACAACCCTCCTCCTTTATCCGGGCTTGGGACCGGCTATAAAACATAGGCGAAGTTAAAGTGGCCGATACAATAGAAAAAAATAGCAATCATGGATACATAAACAACTACACCAAAGGGTGCATGATTGGATAACAGCATCAATCATCACAAGTTGCTATTATTTGACTATATGCTTAGAAGCATCTAAAAGTCACAGCAGTGTAGTTGTAGACGATATAAGATACATCAGTGGCATGAAAAAGATAAGGTCATATCCTAACTTGATTAAGGAGCAACTCATGCGGACACGGTTACTTAAGATATTTGTCAGAAATAGCTGGGCCTTACAAACTCTTATCAGCATAAATCAAGAAAAACTGAACATGTAATAAAAAAGAAACTTCGCAGAAATTAGATAGTTATTTCAAGAACATCAACTTTGAAGAAAATATAAAACTGAGGATATAAGAACTTAATCTTATGCTAGTCAACACAAGAATTACCTTCATCCTTTTTACTGTGTCAAGTGCAGGTTCATCGAGATAGTGGTCATCTCTATGAAGTGCTAAGGCATGTCCAATAAAATCCACAGTATTGTCATCCAAATCATATTTTCTGACATAAAATCAAAGACTGATTATTTGCTAAAGTTGGCCACACTCATGTTAAGATCTTATAAATCTGGAAATATGGAGTCAACCAAAATGATGATGAGTTAAGTAATTACGAGATAAGGTCTCTTGTCATCACCCTTGTTAGATCTAATCCACCATGTGTTTTGGGGTCATTTTCATTATAATCTTGCACATAGATGAAAAACTTTCTAGCCCGTCATTTTTCAAACAAACCCATTAAAGGAGATTTGAGTGCTTCCATATCAGTTGCGGGGACTTTATGCACCTAATCCAACAACAAAAAATTAACTCATTGAATACAGAAACATAATATCTAAAAATCTAACTGGGGAACAACAAAAATAGAAGAAAAAGGAAAGCAGAAGCTTACTTTTCCTTTGTTGTAGACATGGCTCCCATCTACAGCTTTGAAGGACAGATATTTTGTAACATTTGTATGAATAAGCACACGGACCAAGGTACCATTTTCCATCATAAACTAGGAGAAAGCATATATCATAAGCGTAAGAACCTCTAGGCAACCTATGTCAAAGCAAATATGACTACAGAAGAAACAAACCAAGACATGTAGGCTGAAGATATTGTATTTTGGCAAACTAGGCACAATTAACAAAGCAATTATCTGCAGCAGTTTCTAAAGTGAGAAGATAGAAAAGAATGCCTCAATTCATTGTATTTATTAATATTTATGTGCATGTGTAGATATCATACAAGTTCCAAAGATAGATATGGACACACAAAACATGATAGCTACAACAGAATGATTTAGACTTCATTAGAAATTTGACCACACTGAAATATGGATTCACTGATTAGCAAGACAAACGTTTTCACTCTCAAAAAAAGGAGAAAATCCTTTTCAACCAGTAAAGAGGAGTGAAATGACAAAAGATCACTAGCTGAGTCAGTTGAATATTAGATGTATATTTATACTATGCAAAAAATAGAAAGATTAAGGAACAGAAATTGATTCCTGTGGCCAGTGCCTCAACCATACCACCAAAGAAATCTACTGTGAAGTTGGTCCACATATGCATGCATCATGAAATGAAGAAATAGGTGGATGTGTAGTGTGTGCATAAACATATACTCCCAGCATGTGGCCGGGCTAGATATTTGGTATATATCCATCTATACATGTTGCGTATAATGTATTTAACTGGGGATGAGGGTGGTTCAGTCATTTAAGTTGAATAATTGAAGATTTGAACCTTCTCCAGACATTATTTCAAGACACGTATCAATAGTAAGAGGAATATCAAAATCTTAAAGTCTAAAAGAAACCTTAGGAATCATGTCCACGTTGTAGTCTCTGCTGGAGCCTAAATCTTCTGGGGGTTTATCATTTCCCCTAAACCTTCTCCAAAGCTGCACAGACAATGATGTTTAAGGAACTGAGATATAAAAGAAGAATAAGGTGGACATATCCTTTCAAAAACTAAAAGATATAAGAATTTTCAAAGAGATCAAAGAATCATAAGCCATAATTCTAAGAGGCATGCAGAATCCTCCATACTTGTACGAGATTGAGTGAAGTTGACTCCCCTCCATAGTAGTCATTCTGATCCATGTGCAAGACCTGATTCATATTTACATATTAAAAGAGCTGCTAAAACAAAAAATAGAAGCAATTTTTTTTTTTTGAGAAGAAAAATGGGAGCAATTAACCACATGAATTCCTCTATATGCAATATAAAGATGATTCTTTCTTTATATCAAACTTATTAAACTTTCATCAGAATATCAAACTTATTAAAGACATAGAAGACCAAAGAAGCCAAAAGGGACCTAAAACTCACACAATTGACAGAAATGTATGCAAAATGACATCTTTCTCAATGCAGACCTCTTAGCATGATTCTGATCCGATCTACCATAAAATGCTGAAAATAACGTTTTTTAGTACATCATTAAACACAACTCTTTACCGAGTAAGACAACAAAGCAAAACAAATAGTAAAGTGCAGTACTCATACGTATCAGATTTTTTTTCTCAAATAGAATGGAGGCATTTGAATTTTTTCTCAAATAGAATGGAGGTATTTGAATTTTTTCTCAAATAGAATGGAGGCATTTGAATATCTCGTTACTTCTGATCTCATCTAAATGCAAAAGAGGAAACCATTTTATCTGTTCCTACGACCATCAACAAGGCACTCAATTGAGTAAGAGCCCACAATGGAAGAACGATTTCAGCTTTGATCGTTGCGAAAGATCTTCACATGACTCGGATACCATATATACGTATATAAAGCAGAATTTTTCATCTCACCAGGAAACTAGCAATGAATAACTCTAACCCCAACGACGAAAACAGATCAAAGAAAAACAGTTAGGTTACATCAAGTGCAACGTCTCAAAAGGCCGTCGCAGTCCTCTTCGATTAATAACCATCCATCGAGATCGGAAAAAGGAAAGCTTCATGTTACTACAACCATCAATCGGCATTCCGCGAACAGTCGAACGCGCAACAAAAACACGGAAGGAATCAAGAGATCTCGCCACGGCAAACACAATGGCGGGCGGTGCGGACCTTGAGACCGTCGACGGAGAGGAGGCCGCTGAGGATGCACTCCTTGAGGCCTGTGCCGAGGACGATCACGTCGTACTCCTCGTCCATGGCGGTGAAGAAGCGGCGGCGGGTTTGTTTGCCTCTTGATGCGGTGCAGGATGGAAGGCAATTGGATTCGTGACAAACAGAGAGCAGTTAATTTATATCGTTCAGTTGGAGAATATGAGAGTTAACATTTTTAGAAAAAAATAAAACATTATTATTACTGAATTGAATTCATAGTTATCAAGATCTGGATTAAAAAAAAAAACTTATTATCGATCTTAACAAATAAAATGCAGTGTAAAATGCATTATTATTTTTTAAAAATATTTTTTAATTAATGGGCATGTTTACTACGTCATCCTATAACTCAACGGCAATTAAGAAAATTTTGTATTAGCTCATTCGTCATTAGATAATCATAACTAAATGATTAATAATTAATGCAACAAAAATGAGATAAGCCATCCTTTCCACGGAAAAATCTCATAAAACATTTTTTTAAAGTATGTCACAATAAAGTAGCAATTAATTTTTATTATTCAAAAAATTTATGAAAACAATAATAAACTATGATAAAGACAACATTACTTTATTTAATTTTAGTCCATGTGCAATCATGATGTCATGAGCTGAGCAACGATCTATTTTTAATCTTGGTTATATACACGAATTTAGAGTACCAGATTTCTCAATATGTAAAGGATATGTATGATTTTAAACATAAGGTTGCATGATATGCATAAATTCAACTTTATATATAAGAAAAAAAAATATGCATGTCACCTATGTAATCTACATGTCAATCATAACATAATTATGAATATCATAAATAGCATGGTGACTTGTAGTATAGAACACAATCATTATCAATCATCAATAAGCACATAAATGACTTGCACTTACCTTAACAATCGCCTTAGTATCTTCTTCATAGTTACTTTATAACTTTTTGGGACTTCACTTTGGTATGCATCAATCTATCAATTTAATTTTCTAGCCTTACAATCTTGGATGTTTCGATAGTTGAAAATTATGTCATTGCTCTAATTGACTAGTTAGATCTTGAAGACTATGGATGATAATACTCTCTGCCCCCATAGGGCCCGTGGGGAATCCCTGGTCGGGGCCCGATCATAGGGATTTTTCCCACCGTGAGGGTAGGGGTGGGGCCACAAGTGGCCTCGGGGCTCACTTCGGAGGTCGAGGCAGCATACTTGCCCTACCTCGTGGAACCTGATCTTCGAAATTATTATTATTTTTAAAATTTTAATACATAGTTAATAATTTTTATTTTTTAAGAGAAGTACCATATGTACCGTTTAATATTGTATACTCAAATATTACTTTAAATTAGTCATATTTCAATATACATTATCTATTACTTTATTATTTTTAAAATATTTGTTTTATTATTTATTATTAATAATTATTTTATAAATAAAATAATAGGGGTTCGAGGTTCCCGTGGGGAACAAGGGTGGGGATAAAAAACCTTGCCTCGAGGTTTGGGGTCGGGACATAGTGGCGGAGGTGGGGCGGGCGCCACCCTTTTGGAGACAATGCTCCTTTTGCCAAAAGATGAATAAGAATACACACGTTGTTGCCGGTGCGAGAAAAATTATTTATGAAGAAAGTACATACACACGATGTGTAAGAACAAAATCTATGGAACAAAATCTATCCATCATCAATTATCAATTAGGCATATGGGGCTTGCACTTACCTTAACAATTGCTTTAGGGTTGCTTTATAATCCGATGCTTTATAACCTTTTCGGACTCTACTTTTGTGGGCATCAATATATCAATTTAAACTTTGGACCTTACAATCTTTGATCTTTCAATAGTTGAGAGTTATGTTGTTGCCCTCACAATAGGCTAGCTAGGCTTTAAAGACAATGCTTCCTTCACCTGTTAGCAAATAAGAATATACACACCATTGTCGGTGTGAGAACAATTATTTTCGAAGGAAATACATACACAAAAATGTTAAGAACAATTATTTTATGACAATCGAGGGGCGGCATGTAATAATACTCATCAATTGAGTGCATTATATTTAGCAATCAACAATCATTATTATGTTGTTCATTCTTTAGATTTTAACCTAATTACGAGAGAATATGCAATTCATGTACTTATGTATCATATACAATCACAATCATCAATATAAATGATAAATACTTTGAAATAGGTTTACAATATCGTATATAACATTTTCGACCGTGACACTTGAGGTGCACACCCATGGCTGAGCCCCTTTTTAGAAAGTCTTGGTCATGGTAGTGTCTGGTGTGTCACGATCGTGCTAGGCCTTGTCAAGACCGTGACAGATACATCACAATTGTGCGAGAGCTAATTTATTTAGCCATTTTTCACCCTCGCTCACGGTCGTGGACACAAAAGAGCTTATTCTTCAGCCTATTCTTGCCCGCTCGATCACGGCCATTCATACCGTTGTCACAACCATGCCAACGTCCAGAAATTCGCTATTCATCCCCAAAATTCATAAGTTTTTTAACAAAAAATATTTAAAACATGTAGAACGTAGGAGCATGATTTCTATACAATATGCATCATCATAATAATAAGATAGAAACTTCAAAATCCATTCATCATAAAGATTTGTTTTACCCAAAATAAATATAAAACAATATCTAGGGCATAAGCATATGAACATATGATCTAAGCATGGTACTCTAAAAGATAGATTACCTATAAACATACTTTAGATCTAATGATCCTACACATGCAAACCCTCCATCAAATCCCAAAAAGAGACGATGTCCATATTACTCTCAATCCAATCATGCACACATTGAGATGGGAGAGAGGGAGTTTGGATCCCTTTTACATACCTTAATCTTGCCTCTTACTCTTCTTCCTCCTTGTTCCTTTGTTTCTCCTTCCTCAAGCCCTAGCCATCAAGTGAATATGGATAAAAGAGATTAAGAGAGGGAGAGAATAGCTTTGTATAGGGGAGACATAAGGGTTTTGACCCAAAAGACCAATAAGCCCTTATTCTAAATGTTGGATTTAGAACATATATAAATCATAAAGGTTGTGGAATACTTCTTGCAGCGGAAGTGGATTGATGAGACTTTTCCATGAACATTGCCACTTGTATCTAGGGATTGAGGATTGAACCTCGAAGGAACGGAACATGTAGCCACAACATAAATACCTCTGGATGAACATACACAAAAGCATGCTTTTGGACTCTCAGTATTGGTCCCCTTTTAAAGGAAAAGGACAAGATGAAGGACACTTGGGCAAGGAGGCAAACAAACGCCCCTAGGCGCGTTAGCGCGAGCATCACGCACGCTTTCAACGTGTGTTAGCCATGATTAAAATGTGTGCGACAACTGCTCACGTTAAGTGTGCAAATGCCTCGTTCCTTCAGCGCGCTCTTGACGCATGCGCTTCGTGCGCGAGGGGCAGCAGCTTCACGTTGGCTGCCCAACAAGGAATTTTCTAGCAATCTTCTTTAGTTCATCCAAAAATGGTAAATGAGTCGTGCGACCTACGAGTACAAGTATACTTTTTTATAGGAGCTAGAAAAAGACCTGTTAGGATTCACAATCGTTCAACTATCTCTAGAGCATATTCCATGACCCATTAGGGTTTCATGACAACTCACATATGAGTCAACGAATGCTCAAATCATATCACTCGTTATGCCCTAGGTCTACCTTACAGCATAGCCAAGACAACACATGTCTTCCTTCGTGGTAACTAACCTTCATATACACTATATTTTTCTATATAAGAAAAATAATTTGTCAATTGTATATGAAAGTTTAATGTGACTCATAACATTGCTTTCCCTTGTCCTCGTACATTTTAGTAGTGAACTAGCTGTCGATAGACTACTTTACTTTTCACCTTTGAGTATCTTGTTAAAGTAGCAAACACTAATTCATTTCCTTAAGGCATATTCAAAATTCTAAGGGCATGTGCAGATGAATCATGTGTCAGAGACTCACACCATGATCAAACTAATCAATTTATCATGTCTTTAGGTCGTTTTAGCATACTTGGTACTAAATACAAGTACTACGGTAGAGAGTCCCACTTAAGGAGCATATGTCTAACTCTAATAAAATTATACATCATATAGACTTAAGTCCAGTCGCTATCTTCTAGTGCCTGACTCGAGTTTTCAAATTGATCGTTCTCATATAGCCAAGTTTGAATCTCACATCTGACCTCTCTCTCTTAATCAGGCAACATTGAGTTACTAAAACTTATGTTTCAATGTATTTTTAGAATCACATTATGATTCACATATTTTATTCCCACTCGCTGTTTTTATAAGCGCCGGAAGCATTTGTTCGTGCGAAGGAACAAACTCGAGACCGATCGACATACTTTTCACATACATAATAAAACTTTTAAAGAATGAATTTATCAAAAAAAATCTTTGATGGAAAAACCCGAGAAATTTAAGACGAAGCAGAGTTTTATTTGATGGAAAAAATAGAAGAGAATTAACATATTGGTTTTTGTTCAAACCCCTAGAGAGTTTATATAGGCACTCCCTTTACTGATAATAGGAATTTCATACTGATTGGGACTCTTAATTAATCCCTCAAAATAGGAAACCTACCTCGTGATAAAGAAATAAATCAATTCTGAATCACATACAGAATCCCCTAATCCCCCCTTGACCCCCCACAGCCTCGCTGATCGAGCAGCGAGACCTTTCTAATGCGACGGTGCCTTTTACTTCGGAGTATCTTGGGTCCAGACGAGTTTCAAATTGGACTAAGATTCAAGGCATTATTAACAAATCTCCACCTTGAATTGAATCCTTCAATCAAATATCTAACACTATCTACCGCCATCAGTCCCAACTTGGGACTTTGTCATCTATCAATATTTAGCAAATCCAAACAATGTTGAAACTTGCTAGTAGGAACCAACTTGGTGAACATGTCATTAGATTATCTTTTGTGCCAACCTTCTTCACCTTGATCCTCTTCTCAGTACGAATGAAGTGATACCTGACATCGATGTGTTTGATTCTTTCATAATGCACTTGATCCTTGACTAAGCATATTGCATTTAAAGTACACTAAAACCTAATCTTATTATAGTTCAAAATCTCCGACAAGACCTTTTAACTATATGTCTTTCTTAACACTTTTGTCAATGTCATGTACTTTGCCTCTATGATAGATAATGTAACTGATGGCTGGAGTATTAATATGTAATTGATGGCTGGAGTATTAATAGAATTGGCAACAGTGAAGACATAATCTTTTATTAATCTTCTCCCATCAACATGTACATCACACTCTGAGTCTGAATAACCTACAACCAAACACTCTTTACCACTTTTGTAGATTAGGCCAATGTTAGACATTCCTCTCACATATTGAAAGATACGCTTTACTCAATGCTCCTTTCCTGAATTGCTCATGATTCTGGTAACCACACTAATGAAATGCACAATATTAGGTCTTGTGCATATCATGGCATATATCAAGCTTTTGACTGCATTGGCATATGGAACTTGAAACATGTATTCCTTTTCTACATCAGACATAAGTTCAATTGTAGAAAAATGCACATTTGAAGCTGATGGAGTACTTAAGGTCTTCGTTGCAGACATACCGAACCTGGATAAAATTTTATTAATGTAACCTTTCTGAGACAGAAAGAATTTACCCTTTATGCGATCCCTATAAATCTACATCCCTAAAATTTTATTTGTTGTACCAAGATCCTTCATATCGAATTCTTCACTAAGGAGCTTCTTCAAATTTTGAATGTCTTTCATGTTCTTAGCAGCAATCAACATATCATTACGTATAAGAGCAGATAGTGGAATCATACCTTCTTGTGATAGACGCAACAATCACTGATCATAAAATTATCGAAGCTCTTGTACCACTGCCTTGGACATTGCTTCAAGCCATATAATGACTTCTTCAATCTACAAAATTGGTCTTCTTTATCTGGGATAGAGAAACCCTCCGACTGACTCATGAGGATGTTTTCTTCAAGTTCCCCATGTAGAAAAGTGGTCTTCACGTCTAATTGCTCAAGCTCCAAATTTTGATGTGCTACAAGGACAAGTAACACCCGGATGGAGTGTGCCTGACAACTGGAGAGAAGATCTCATTGTAGTCTACTCACTCTTTCTATAGTCTTTAGTAACTAGACGTACTTTGAATCCGATGCCTTCAGCTTCTAGATTTTCAAACTTCTTCTTGAAAATCCACCTGCATCCAATGACCTTTCTACCATTTGGTAACTTGACTAACTCCCAAATATGCCGCAATCCACTATTATGATTCTACACAGGTGATAGCATCCTTGTAGCTCCATGGCTCTGATGACTCTATCTCTTCAGCCACTTGAAATGCATATGCAACCATGTCCTCAAAGCTATAATGCTTAGGAGGACCTACTTGCCTGCGTGCACGTTCAACAGCTAGACTTGTCATTGCTTCTTCTGCTTGCTCTTTAGGTTTTGATTATTTAATCTGATGAGATTCTGCTGCCCCATTCTGAATTAGAGTTAATCCAAATTGCACATGTTTCTTGACACCCTCCTTTGCTGAGTCAACAACATTTAATTTCTGTTTGAGCATAGACATCTCATCAAAGGTATGTTTCTATAGTGCCAGAAGGATTTTACATCTACACAATATCCCACAGACTCCTTCTTTGGTCCTTGGTTCCAGCATTCCTTCGCTAACATGGTAATAAGCTGGATAGGAAAACATTTTCAGATTAGTATAATCAACAGGATTTTCTGACCATACCTCAATAGGAGTATTGAGATCAATCGCAGTTGTAGGATTTTGATTCACTAGGTAACATGTTGTGCTAATAGCCTCAGCCTAGAATGACTTCACACCAGAATTAGAGAGCATGCACCATGCCCTCTCCAAGAGAGTTATGTTCATGTGTTCTGTTACACCATTTTGCTGCGGTGTATCTCTGATGGTGCGATCTTCATCCTTGCAGAACTAATCAAATTCAGATGAATAGAACTTCAAGCCATTATTGAACGAAAATATTTCACCTTTCTCGATGTTTGATTCTCCACCAGAACCTTTCACTGTTTGAAGGCTTCGAATTCGCGCTTTTGTGCGTCATCATGAATACTCATGTCATCCTTGAGTAATTATCTATTACAAATAGGAAGCATCTAGAACCTCCTAGAGATGGAATACGAGAGGGCCCCAATAGTCAGCATGGATGTAATCGAGTGTTGCCTTCATCTTGTGCACGACTTTGCTGAATTGATGTCATGTTTCTTATCGAAGATGCAGTGCTTGTAGAATCCGATTTCATATATCTTTTTGTCATCCAGAAGATTGCGCTTAGGATGTTCATCCCTTTCTGACTCCTATGTTCAAGTCGCATGTGTCACAACTTGGATGCTTCTGATTCTAATTGGATAAACTACCTACTACATGTAGGATCCCAAAGGGCACCAAGAGGGGGGGGTGAATTTGTGTTAAATCAAAATATCAATTTTACAAATATCATCGCGAAAGCATAAAACCGATTCTCAAAACCTTTGCAAATAAAGCAATTCAAATTATAAACATAATATGAATGGGGAGAGATAGAGAAAAAAAATCAAACGCAAAGACATGGTGGTTGTTGACGAGATTCGATCACACCTTGGCCTATGTCTCCGCTCCGACTTCTCGACCTTGAGACCGTCGGAGATTCCAGTAATCCCTTCCTTTGTTCCAAATGGGGCAAGGAAGAAAGTTCTTTACATCAACCATCTTTTCTCCGCTTCGAGAGGCAAGGCAACCTTTTCTCCTAGGAAGCTAATCTTTTTCTCTTACTCAAGAAGTAAGATTTAGATCCTCTTTTACACAGGAGCTCTCTTTATTTTCCTGAAAAAGAATGTTTCTCTCTTTTACAATTCTATGCTCACAAGAGTGGAAGAGAAAAAACTCTAAATGATAACTTCAAGAAAAATATGTTCTTTTGATAACTTGAAGTTTTGCTTCAATGCTTGGATGGATGTCTTTGCTTCTGGCTTTGGCACTCCTTTTATAGGCTCTGGCGTGTGAAAAATTCGTCTAGATTTAATTTCACATTTTTCTCTTAAAATATAGCTGTTACTGTTCATTTCAGTAATGGACTGGTCGACCACATTTATGGACCGGTCGACTAGTCTATATGATCGTTGCGCTAATTTCTCAAGTTATCGCAACTAGTCGGCGACCGCTTCGTCGATCGGTATGTCGATATCGTCTCGACATTTTGCTTTGTAGCCGTTGAGCTGATCGGTCATCCAGTGCTTCTATCGGACTATTGACGGGTATAGTCTCGACGTGGATTTGGCAGCTCACGCATTGATCGGTCGACCGGTATCTCCAAATCGATCGATCGGTTTTTTTATATAATGGACATGTAAAGTATTACATCATAAAGGTTTTAAGATATAACTCTCCCTAAATTTATGACTATTTTATAATGGTAAAATGGAGACAATTTGATGAAATCCAAAATATATTTATGAATCAAAATATGGCATGGAACTGTGAAACATCAATGATATCTATGATATGACAAAAATAGAGTTGAACATGCTCCCCCTATCACTATGACTAATTTTCTTTTGTTCCTTTCTTTTCTTTCAGAGAAATAGTCATTTTGAAATTTTTGAGTGAAATCAAAAGAATAGGCTTAACACTTAAAAAATGCAAGAGTATTCCTAATGATACTTTTACCATAACTTTTGTGCCTTCACATTTCCATTCGCCCTTTGCTTTATATGTGAGGCACACCTGAAAAATAATCAAGTAACTTTTGGTACCCAAACTTTTTTGGGTCCAATTTTGCTAGATAATGTTCCTTTCGGAACCCAAATCATGTCATTTTGATATTATTTTCTAACTTTGCATTGATAAGCATAATGGCCATAAAGTCCGCATGTAAAACATGTAATATGTGATTTTCTATCATAGGAATGATTAGATTTTCAATAAGAGTTTTTATTTCCAAAATGATTCCTAAGATTGTTTTTCGTTATGTGATAAATAGTCTTTTCATTATTTTGTGTGTTTTTCAAAAAAATATTTTCTTGCTTTACCTTTTCTAAAGAGCATGCTAGTTTTATTATTTCACAAGCATGTGTAATTTTCAGAGAATCTATTTCGTTTTTCAATTTTTCAATCTCAAGTAGTAATTTTTCATTTTCCTCTTTAATTGAAAAATATCTTTTTACGAGAGAGGAAAGTTCTACATTCACATGCAAAGAAATATTTTCTTCGAAAAAGCTCGACGAGTCATTATTTGAAATTGAAGGATTAGAGATTACCTCATCGTCGTATACCATTAGGCACAAGTATGCATTCTCACTAGAAGAGCTTGATGAGTCATTTGATTCATCTTCACTTGTCTCTTCATGCTTTTTCTTCTTCTCTTTGTGAGATATCTTCTTTTTGTCTTTTATGAGACTTGAGTGATGTTTACATAATCCTCTTTTCGGCTTCTCACTCTTTTCTCTAGATTTCACCAACTTGAGATATTTGTCGAGCTTTCTTGTATAGCGGGCGAGTCTCTTTTCGTTTACTTCTTCACTTGAGTCATTTTCACTTTCGCTTGCTTTCAAAGCCAATGTCTTCTTTTAGGGAGCATTGGATTTTTCTTCTTCTTGATCCCAATCTCATAGGTTAAAAGTGAACCAATAAGATCATCAAAATCCAATTTGTTCAGATCTTTTTCTTCGATCACCATCCATTTTATATGCCATTGAGAGGAGAGAGATCTGAGAATCTTTTTCACTTTTTGAGGGTTATTTCTCGGCTCGCCCAAAGAGGCTAAGACATTCACAATATCATTAAATCGAGCAACCATATCATTTATGGATTCATGTTCAAACATTTTGAAAGAATCATATTGATGATTCGAAAAATTTAATCTAGATTCTTTGACTTTGTTCGTTCCTTCATATGTAGTAGTAAGTTTCTTCCAAATTTCAGTTGCACTTTGACAATTTGAAATCGGACTAAAATCCGTTGAATCCAAAGCACAATAAAAAAATATTCTTTGCTTTCCAATTCACACTACAAGAAAATTGGCGATTAGCGACTCAACATAGGAGATGCTAGGGAGGCGCTATTATATCTCCGTTGCGAAGCGTGTCTCTTTAATGTCTAATTAGAGCCACAATGTTGAGACGCTGAAAATCGGTTGCTAGTGGCGTCGCACTAGAGTCAAAGATATTGAGACGCAACTAGCGCCCCTTGTTGACGCTATATCGACGTTATTAAGACGCTACCTTTGCGGCTGTGCGAAGCAGAGGAGCGTCGCTCAATCGACGCGCAAGGGACGCTCGTTTTGGCGCGCTATTCCAGAGCCCACGTGTTGCTACTGTAGGCGCTAGGAGGGCACCAAATTGACGCAAATATGATCATGCACGCGTCATCAATGAGACGTTCAGAGGGCGCTAAGTGCGATATATTTAAAGTCGCGTCGACATGTTTTGCGACGCCAATGAGACACAATGGAGTCGCTACTTGTGCATTTTTTTTACCCGTCCCAGCCTCATTTTTTCCCTTCCCACACCCATACAATTTATAATGCATCTCAAAATGCATTGATATTCATCACAGGCAATATAAAAGCATCACAGGCAATATAAAACCATCATAGGCAATATAAAACCATCAAAGACATAATATATAACATAAGAATACGAAAACTACTAAACCAAAGTAACAAAATATATGTATGTGTAAGTCTATAAGTAACAAATGCATAGTTTGTTTTCTATCCTAGGTTTGGGAGTTATTGTTATCATTCCGGACGTTCGACCCAGACGTGCTCGATCCATGACCTCGCGGGGATGGATTCTACGTCGGGATCAATCCTTGAATCGCCTGCAATAGAGGAGCCAACTGCTGCGACAACTGCTGCGACACCTGCTGCGATATCTGCGCAAATAACTGCTGCGATAGCTGCTGTGATAGCTACGTCATATCAGGTGCAGCGGATGAGCTCGGAGCAGATGCACCTCTTGCATATCCTCCGATCCTCCTAGGTATCTAAGCGGCTGTGCCGAAGTCACGCAAGTATCCCCTCGTGTCGTGCCGGCCACCTCCTCCCAAACAGTAGGGTCATCTACGAAATAGAAAAATTATACAATCATATAATATATAAATTATATATCAAGAAATACATAAATTAAAAACATGACTAAACCAACGAAGAAACATTACCTGGTGGCTGAGTACTCGGATCATCTCCATACTTTTCAGTCATTTTCGCATTATACTCATCCTATAAAATTTAAACATTATGTATTTCAAAAATAGTGCAACAATCAAATGACCATATCATGAGACTTACCAGAAGCCTACGAGCAATGGGCGTGACTAAGTCGTTCATCTTCCGGCTCTTATGCGTGGCCCCATAGACCACATGAAAGTCTACGGGACCGCCTTCTTTCTCCTCCTACAATAAAGTTTCAAATTTGATAACATAAGTATAAGTCAAAAGTTTGATAAATTGAATTTATATGTAAATTATCATGCGCTGTCGATGCTCGTCAAATCGCATCGATCCCCCTATGTGGATGTGGGCCTTGGGCTTCAAAAGACGGTTAATTTTTGCCTTTTCCAACTTCCTTTGCTATCGTTCATCCGTCCTTTTGTGAACATCAAATACTTACACTTTCAAAAAACTATAATTTTCATAAAAATAATGTAAAAGTATACATATTTACCACTTCCTATAGAGGGACTCCTAAATCGAGCACCTAATATGTCTTGGGCATCTTTGTATGCCCTGCTCCAAAGTGAGGTCGGCTGACGTGACGACCTTGCGAAACTTGTATAATCGATTTCGAAGACGTTTTGCAGCGACCTCCTCAAAAGCTCTCCGGATCGTCCCTAAACCAAGATCCGGATCAAACTGATTTGCCTCCTACAAATAGAAGATTAAAACTTAATAATTTTAAAATAAATATAACTCGAATTATATAACCCAAATAGAAGATCGTACCGTAAAGGTTCGAAACATGTCATCTCGCACTTGAATTGGGACATCTTTCCAGGATCCTGTCCCTTCCGGCAAGTGGGAAAGAACGAGAGCACTGACATCCCGCACGGTACTAGCGGGTATGAAAGTGATCTTGCCAATTACAAAAAAGAATTAATTTTCAATGATAACCAAAACTATAACAAGTAATCTATACAAATTATTTAACTTACGGTCGAGCAATATTATTCACAGTGACCACCCCATTATCGTGTAACCCCTCTTCATCACTCGAAGAGGAATCATCATCTGGTACAGTTGGAGTAGGCTGTGAAGGTCCGACATCAGCTACGGGCCCTAATACATAATAAATCATTAGTGTCATACCAAATCAAAATTGTGATAATTGATAGATATACAGTAATGTTCTCACCTCGATTGATGTGTACCGCATGATTAGTAGCAGTCTGCTCGTCTGAATGAATTGAGTCAGGTGCTTGTGCTATCGGCGGCGTAGCAACTGACATTATTAAAAAATAATTAATATAATTAATTGAGAAATGCCAATAACAATAAATATATCACTAGCGTAAGATGTCGCTCGTCAATGCTAGATTGTGGTGAAGCGTCTGGTATTCTCGACGGTGGCGGTGGGGTAGCAACTGCCATCATAAGAAAATACATAAAATTTGGCTCCTACATAAAATTAAGTAATATACAAAAAATAACCTGGTGTGACATGACGATCGTCGTCGTGCGATCGAGACGTACCGACTCCCCGTCGACGGTGGAGAAATTGTCACAAAAGCAAAATATTTAAAAAACTCTATCTCCTACTGTCTATTGCCTATAATGTGTCACGTACTTGGAGTGATACGCTGAGCAGACCCACCAATGGATCGCCTACTATATAATGATTCGGCTACGTGCCCCGTCGGCGGCGAAGGAACTGATACTATTAAAAAAGGAATTTAACTATTATAATCAGCTATAAATAAGCAGCTCACAATAAATATGTTACATGGTGGTTGTGATGGCTGACTCATCTGGAGTGAACGTCTGGAAGAGCGAGATGACCCAGATGCTTGACCCCTATTAACCATGACTGAAAAAAAAAGAAACTTCTCTTATTATCGGTAACCATATATAACTTTAAAAAAAGTAAAAAGCTTATGTCATTATAATAACTACAGGATTCATTCGCTTGTTTCGTATTCTGATTCATTTTCATCATCGTCGTCGCTATAATCTTGGTTCGAGTCATCGTCAATGAAATTATCAAAGTTCACATCCAAGAGGTCATTTGAATTGAACTCTTCCATTGGCTCAGCGTCATCGACCAATTGAAAATTCTCAACTCCATCGGCCACATCAATCATCTCATTCACTCTATCTTTTTGATAGTAATCGTCCATGGGCACATCGTTGTGTACGGATGATGTTTCATTGACATCTATCATTGTTTCTGCTAAGAATAGTCTACTCCTCACCTTGCATGACGCTCACCATTCATCCTTGGTTCTTTTTTATGGATACTTAGTGTAATACACTTGTTGTGCTTGTTCCGCCAATACGAATGGATCGTATGACTGAAGTTTTGACCGAGGGTTAATATCCACCAATTTAAACTTATGATCGATCCGAGCTCCTTTCTCTGGATCGAACCAACGACATTTTAGCATCACGACTTTGTTAGATTTTCTCAAATAAGATAATTTTAGGATGTCTTCTATAACACCTTAGTAATCAAAGTCGTCGTCCCCGTACATGCTTCCTAGAACACATATGCCGCTATTAATAGTTGAACGTTGTCGGCTATATTCTTCTGTATGGAACTGATATCCATTGACTATGACGCCGTAGTAGCTAAAACTTGTTTCTTCGGGCCATGACCGAGATCTTGTATTTTGTTCACTATGACTGAGCCATTAATAACCTACAAAAAAATAACTAAAAATTTTATTAAAAGTTACGAACTTATAACAATTAAGAACAAGCGAAAAGATTTCTCACTTCACATCTCAACCAATCGGTAAAATGTTTGTCTCGTAGTTTCAATAACTCATCGTTTGAAACTAACGGATTGATTTCTTACTCTAATTCTTCGAATTTCCTGAATTCATAGTTTTCAATTAATACAATCATATAGCAACAATTAGCTTTAAATAATCAAACCAATGGCAGAAACATCCTATGACAATCAAACCAGCAAACTTTCCTACAATTTTTCAAATAAAAGGATTTCGTATTCTTTCCACATATGGGACAAGCAAGTTTTCCTTTTGTACTCCAACCACTTAACATTCCATATGTCGAAAAATCACTTATGTCCACATTAATGTGGCTCTCATAATGAAATTTTGCTTTTTAGATTTGTGATAGATAACCACGCCATCCTCCCACAACATCTTGAGTTCGTCAATCAAAGGTTTTAAATAAATATCTAAACTTTTATCAGGAGATCGAGGACCCGGGATCATACAGGTAAGCAATATATTCTCTCGTCTCATACACATGCTTGGAGAAAAATTATACGGTATCACAAAAATAGGCCAACATGAATAAGTAGTACTCGATGAGCCAAATGGGTTGAAGCCATCGATGCAAAGTCCTAATCTAACATTGCATGATTCTGCAAAAAAATCTGGATGAAGTGTATCAAATCGTCTCCATGCCTCTGCATCCGAAGGATGTGTAATCGAATTTTGATCTTCACGTGCCCCTTCTCTGTGCCACCTCATAATGATGCAATTTTTTCAAAAAAAAAAATAGTCGTTGTAATCTTGAAACGATCGGAAAGTATCTAAATATTGCATTTGCTACATTTTTTTTCGAACTTTGAGAATTCTTTTTCGGCTTAAATCTAGGCTCGCCACAAATAGAACAACTCATAAGTGAGTTGTTTTCTTTGTAGTACAACATGCAATGATTGCAGCATGCATCAATCTTCTGATATTCCAACCCTAAATCTCTCATCAACTGTTTGCACTTATAAAATTTCCCAGTAATTTCTCGGAAACTGGAAGCATACTCTTAATAATGGTAAGCATCCGGTCAAAACAACTTTCGCTCATATTAAATTCTGATTTTAAGTTCATTAGTTGTGCCACTGTAGAAAGTGTAGTTTGCTTCATGCATCCATCCCATAAAGGTTCATCTGCCTCTTCAAGAAGATTATAAAACTTAGAAGCCGAAGGATTTGGGTCTTCTTCAATCGATGTTTCGCCAATATTTTCTCCTAACATTGCATCTCGTATCATGTCCCTGTACGGATTGATCGAGTCTCCCACAACGGTATCTACATTACTTATTTCTTTAGCCCATCTTTTTTCGCCATGAAAGAACCAATTGATGTATGTAAGTAAGAAACCGTTGTAATATAAATTCTTCTGCACATCATATCTTACTTTCCACTGATAACATTTGCACTTCCGGCATGGACATAAGATTTCTCCATATGAAGAAGCAACACCTTCATTTTGATATGCCACATTAATGAATTCATCAACACCATCCTTATATTCTTCAGTTATGACGTCATGTTTATCCTTCCAACGACGAATCCAACTACGATCTGGCTTTATCATTTCTTTAACGAAGAACATTAAGCCAAGTAATCAAATTCGTGTACTTGAAACGTGTGATTTTGAACTTACGAATTAAGTCCAAAATCACATGTTTCAAGTACTTCATCGTCGAATCATGATCTCATTTTATCACCAAAAATGTGGAAGTACATGAATTAGTTCATAAGTTAACTTAACAATTAACATAAGTTAACTTAACTTAAGTAATACTTAACTTAAGTACTACTTAACTTAATTCATAACATGAATAAGTAATACTTAACTTAAGTAATACTTAATTTAATTCCTAAGAGATGATACTTAATATTATACTAAATAAGTAATACTAACTTGATCCAAAGAGATGATAATTAACTTAAGTACTACTTAATTTAACATGATAATAACATGAATAAGTAATACTTAACTTAACATGAATAATTAACTTAATTTAACTTCATGCATTAATAATTAACTTAATTTACATGGTGGCGGGCTAGTACCTTTTTAACTGGAGGACGGCGAAGGGCGGAGGGCGGCCGAGACGGTAGAGGGCAGTGGCGGCGGAGGCGGACATCGGCGGCGGTGGAGGGAGACACGGCGGAGGGCGGACGAGGTGGCGGTGGACGCGAAGGGCGGCGGTGGAGGCGGAGGGCGGCGGAGGCGAAGGGCGGAGGGTGGCCGAGACGGCGGTGGAGGTGGAGGGCAGTGGCGGTGAATTCGGACGGAGGCGGCGGTGGAGGGAGGACGCAGCCGAGGGCGGACGAGGCGGCGGTGGACGCGAAGGGTGGAGGTGGAGGCAGAGGGAGGACGACGCGGCAGCGGAGGCACCCTGCGGCGGCGGTGGAGAGCAGTGGAGGCGGAGGAAGGAGGATGAGGAGGCGAAGGGCGGCGGTGGAATGAGGAGGGCGGCGGCGAACGCGGAGGGAGGAGAAGGACGAGGCGAAGGGCGATAGTCGAACGCGGAGGGCGGCGGTCGAATGCGGAGGGCGACGGAGGCGAAGGGCGGCGGAGGCGAAGGGCGGCGGCGACGATGGAGGGCGGTCGTCGGGCATCGAACGCCGGGCGAAGGGTGGAGGCGGCAGTGGAGGGCGTCGGAGGTCGGGCGTCAGAGGTCGGGCGTTGGAGGTCGGGCGTCAGAGGTCGGGCGTCGGAGGTCGAGCGACGGGCGTAGGAGTTCGAGCGTCGCGGCGCGTCGGGCGGGACGATGGTAAACAGTAAAAGTGAAAACGAAGAAGAGGGTTAGGGATTTAAGTAATTTTTTAGCGTCGCAATGAAACGAGACGCTACGTAGACGCCATATAGGCGCCGACACTGTCATAATTCGGCTAGAGCGGCGCTATAGAGAAGCTAATATGTCGCTAAGATAACGTAGCGACACCATAGCGTCATTGGGGCGTCTCAATGGTGTAGCGTCTCATCATCGCGACGTCATTGAGACGCTCATTAAAAGTTTTTTTCAATTTTTTTAGTATGTATGAAATTTTATTTATCAATGTAATGTCTCATCGCATTATGCCCCGTTCCAATTGTTTTATTTTCTTCCGATAATCTATCATGTATGTATACAAAATTATAAATATGTATGTATATGTGTATATAACACAATTGTGTGTGTATATATATACATATGTAATATATGCGTATGTATATATATGTCTACGTGTGAGAGATTAAGTTACAACAATGTGTTTCGTCTATATGTATTATAAATATATATGTGTATGTATATGTCTATACATGTGCGAGTCATATATATATAGATAGATAACATGTATATGTATACGTATTTGAAATGAATATATATATGTGTATTTGTTTATGTGTCAAATTAGATTATAATAATATGTATATATGCACTTATTATATATAAGTATCAGCATATACGCGTATTTATATGTCTATATGTGCCCGATTGAGCGATGGGTAAAAATCGGCTTAAGAGGCGCAATCAAAGATTCATTTATGGCGCTAGATTCATTTAGCGACACCGTAGCGTCGAACTAGCGTCTCAAACAATATGGCATCTCGAACATGCGATGCTAGAGAGACGTCCATAGTGTCATCATAGCGTCGACACAAGCTGCGGCTCTCGTTAAACGCTAGGTGGACACTATTGAGTGTCTACTGTGATGCTAAAATATAACTCACTTAATCAACCATCGTAATCCCATGATTAAGTATATAATAATAATATATGCATAATTAAGATATTATATATATTATATGTATAGATAACATAAATAATATAGATAACAAATTATATATTTAGGAACACTCTTATCATGTAAAAATACATATATATATATATAATCGTGTAATTAATACATATATGTTGATATTATGCTATTGATAATATGTTGATAATCATGTAATTAATACTAATATAATATTTAATGAATTTATTGATTTACATATAGTATATATAATATAGTGTTTAAATATATACAGTAGCGTCTCCTTTGTTTGAGACACCATATAGCATCGCTTTAGAGTCTTCAAACATGAGACGCTAGTGTCACGTCTAAAGTGGTCGACGACAGAACAGCGCTAGGTGCTGCCGCGCATTTGCGGTTCGTGGCGCAAAATAATAGCATCTACGTAGCATCTCGATTGCGCTAGAGAGTTAACGTCAACCCGCTGAATAGTTAAGAAGACGCATAATTAAGATATATGCATAATTAAGATATTATAAATATTATATATATAGATAACATAAATAATATAGATAACAAATTATATATTTAGGAACACTCTTATCATGTAAAAATACATATATATATATATAATCATGTAATTAATACATATATATGTTGATATTATGCTATTGATAATATGTTGATAATCGTGTAATTAATACTAATATAATATTTAATGAATTTATTGATTGACATATAGTATATATTTTATAGTGTTTAAATATATATACAGTAGCATCTCATTAGCGTCTCCTTTGTTTGAGATGCCATATAGCGTCGCTTTAGAGTCTTCAGATATGAGACGCTAGTGCCGCGTCTAAAGTGGTCGACGCCAAAACGGCGCTAGGTGCTGCCGCGCATTTGTGGTTCGTAGCGTGAAATAATAGCGTCTACGTAGCATCTCGATTGCGCTAGAGTTAACGTCAACCCGTTGAGTAGCTAAGAAGACGCGAATGAGACGCTATCGAGAGGCAAGTCGCGTCTGATTCTCGTGACGCGAAGTAGACGCAATGGAGGCGCTAATGACGTCTATATAGCGTCACAATTTTTGGAGGCGCTACATTGCGTCGCTAATCACCAATTTTCTTGTAGTGTTAATTTCAAAAAAACATTCTATCTTTAGTCATGTTCGGAAGGTAATTTTTCACGTAAATAATAGCATTTTTCAACAATATCCCACATGTTTATATCAATAGTACATATATAAGTTTGAATCCTAATTTTTCAATATGCAAAATTTAATGCATTTAAAAGAGGAGGACGACTAATTGATTGTCCTTCGGCAAAAATAACTCCACTTGATGCCATAGCTCTTAAGATTGTTAAATTTTATAAAAAATTATTAAAATCTTAAAAATGATTAGATCTAAAATGATTAAATCTAAAAACAAGATGATTCAAAAGAAATCAAAATAAGAGCAACCTGCTCTGATACCAATTGCAGGATCCCAAAGGGCACCAAGAGGGGGGTTGAATTGGTGTTAAATCAAAATATCGATTTTACAAAGATCATCGTGGAAGCACAAAATCGATTCTCGAAACCTTTGCAAATAAAGCAATTCAGATTATAAACATAATATGAATGGGGGAGAGAGAGAGAAAATCAAACGTAAAGACATGGCCACACCTTGACCTATGTTCCCGCTCCGACTTCTCGACCTCGAGACCATCGGAGATTCCAGTAATCCCTTACTTTGTTCCGAATGGGGCAAGAAAGAAAGTCCTTTACATCAGTCCCGCTCCGACTTCTCGACCTCGAGACCACCGGAGATTCCAGTAATCCCTTACTTTGTTCCAAATGGGGCAAGGAAGAAAGTCATTTACATCAGCCATCTTTTCTCCGCTTCGAGAGGCAAGGCAACCTCTTCTCCTAGGAAGCTAATCTTTTTCTCTCGCTCAAGAGGTAAAATTTAGAACCTCTTTTACACAGGAGCTCTCTCTATTTTCCTGAACAAGAATGTTTCTCTCTTTTACAATTCTATGCTCACAAGAGTGGAAGAGAGGAAGAAAGAAAACTCTAAATGATAACTTAAAAAAACAAGATGTTCTTTTGATAACTTGAAGTTTTGCTTTAATGCTTGAATGGATGTCTTTGCTTCTGACTTTGGTACTCCTTTTATAGGCTTTGGCATGTGGAAAATTCGTCTAAATTTAATTTCACATTTTTCTCCTTGAAATATAGTCGTTACTGTACATTTCAGTAATGGACCGGTCGACCGCATTTATGGACCGGTCGACAGGTCTATATGATCATTGCGCTGATTTCTCTAGTTACCGCAGCTAGCCTTTTACTCGTGTTTTCAGCCAAGAAGGTCAAAAAATGTGAAATTTTTTACACTGTCAAAAGATGCGAATTTTTCGACGCGTTCGTGCCTGTTGATGCATGGTGAGATTATTGGGACGAAAAAAATGGACTCGGGTGAAAATTTTCCGGGAGTGCGAAATTTCGTACGCGCGCCTTTTACTCGTGTTTTCAGCCAAGAAGGTCAAAAAATGCGAAATTTTTTACGCTGTCAAAAGATGCAAATTTTTTGACGCGTTCGTGCCTGTTGATGCATGGTGAGATGATTGAGATGAAAAAAAATGGACTCGGGTGAATTTTTTGGGGGTGCGAAATTTCGCGCGCGCGCCTTTTACTCGTGTTTTCAGCCAAGAAGGTCAAAAAACGTGATTTTTTTTAAGCTCGACCGCTTCGTCGATCGATATCATCTCGACATTTTGCTTTGTAGCCGTTGAGCTGATCGGTCGTTCAGTGCTTCGACCGGACTGTCGACCGGTATATACTCGACGTGGATTTGGCAGCTCATGCATTGATCGGTCGACCGGTATCTCCAAATCAGTTGACCGGTTTTCTCTCGACTGGCTTTCACTGTGTCGATTGGCTAGTTGACCGCCTTGCACTATTTTGGGCATAACTTTTTGCATAGTTATCCAAAATTAGATGATCTTGGAGTCTATGTAAAGCTAATAGAATTTTTTACAACTTTGATATTCATCCAAAAGTAATCAGAATAGTGCCAATTATTTAATCAAAGTGTACTGCATAAGGTTATCCATTTTTCTTTAAACTTTTTCAGCATTTTAACTTTAATCATTCGAGGTTTGTATCATCAAAACATAATTTTATATGGCATTAAAAATTTGACCCAATACTACAACCACGCTAAAAATTATTGTGCCTTGTAGTATGTACAAGAACTTTTGTCGGACTCCTCTCATGATTTTAACATCACCCTTGGTGATCGTGGGAACACCTACTACAGCATCCATCCGACATTCTTTGGAGTCCATGACTCCTAACGATATCAAATTTTTTTTCAGTTGCAGAATATGATGGACCTTTGTCAATGTCCTCACCCGATTATCATGAGTTCTGATCTGAATTGAGACGATTCCAACTATTTTACAAGTTGCATCATTGCACATGATGACGTTTTTGTCATCAATATTTCAGATAAATTGAAAACCACTCTTTGTGAGGAGTCATATGATAAGAGCATCATGAATCCAGACCCAACGTTTCTTCTTCTTCTTAGGTCAATCTTTCTTTCAGTGATCCGGTTCTTTGCAGTAGTTGCAGATGTCCTTCGGATTGACATTCTTCTTTTTTTATTTACCCTTCTTAGGGTTTGGATGATGTCCCTTCTCTGCGTTTATTACCAACCTTGCGGCTTGAGTCTCCACAGCCTTGACAGACGCCTTATGACGAAGTTCACAAGTATGTAGATTCGATCTTACTTCTTTCAAAGTAATTGTGTCTATTTCGATGATGACAGGCCAAACGAAATTTTTGTATGACAGAGGAAAAGACACCAACAGAAGTAGGGCATCTTCATCTTCAATTAGGGGAGAGCAGAAACTGGGTCGACCCAGTTGACCCGGTCCGACCCGGACTGGATTTTCGGGAAATATTCCCGAACTGAATGGAACCGGTCCGGGAATGGGTCATCTTCCCATGAAACTCGACGGGTTTCAGGTCGGGTCCGGGTCCAGCTTCCAAAACACCGACCCGAGACCCGACCCAATTACTTGGTATTGTATTAATATTATCAAAATAAAAACCTCTCTCGTGACTCGTTGACTCAGCCCGTGGCCCCGTGCCCTAACCAGCTCTTTTCAACCTCTCGTCGACTCTTAGCTTCATTGAGGTGAATAGGCGATCAGGCGACGCCCCCTCCGCTGCTGCCGCTCCCGCTCTTGCTCGGTCTCTTGGCTTCAGAGTTCAGGTGAAGCGACGTCGGCACTCAGCTATTGGATTGCTGCTCCACCGCTCCCCGGTTAATCGTTCTCCCCATCCCATGACCTAACTCCTGTGCTCTGTCGCTCCAGCCCTCAAGAGTCATCGGACGTCGGCCCTCTTCCTCCCCCTCTGGGCCTCTGTTTGCTTTGCTCCGGTGCGGCAGTGCGTTGTTCTCCCCATCTTGTGCCCTAAATCCATGTGCTCTATCGCTCCGCCGCTCATGAGTCATCGGACGTCTGTGCTCTTCCTCCCGCTCGGCCTGTGGATTACGGACGTCGGCCTTTTTTCAAGTGATTCTCTCATTCCATCTTCTCAAATCCTTGTAAATAAACGTGCATGATATGTATTGAACTCTTGGTTACGGATATTATGGATTCATTCGGACATGATTTTTTATTTGATTTGATGTTTTGTTACGGATTATGTTCAAGTCAAGTGCATGATATGTATTTGATTTTGTATTGAACTGAAATCGATCGATACTCGGTAGAGGCATAGAGCATGATATGTATTGCCTTCTTAGTTCTTAGTTCTTACGTAGGATAATAAGGATATTACATATTACGTTCAGGACCTTCAGGTGCATGATATGTATTTGATTTTGTTTTGGAAGGTCCCGAGTGTATCTTTTTCTATTTTCAAAACTAGCAAAGAATGGAGGGAAATGCAATGACTATCCTTGGATCTAACCCTACCTCTGATGATATTGTTATCGAGTCTGCACAGTCCAATCTAAATCATGTAGAAGGAACAAAATCAACTAGTGATGCTTCCATTGAAATAGAACCAGCTCGGAGGAAGTCAAGGGAAAACAAATCTGACGCTTGGAAGCATTTTGAAAAATTTAGTTTAGATGATGAAGTTAGAGCAAGATGCAAGTATTGCAAAAAAGACTTTGCTGCATACCCTATTAAGCATGGGACTACAGGCTTGTTTAAACACTTGAAAAGATGCAAGAAGTTCCCACGTAGAAGTGAAGTGGGAGGACAAAAAATGTTGGTGAAGTCCTTACAAGGAGGATCTACTAGAGCAAAAGGCTTAGTCTCTCATTCATATAATTATGAGGATTGTAGGAGGGCCTTAGCTGAGTTCGTGATATGTGATGAATAAGCTTTTAGAGTTGTAGAGTGTGATGAATTTCATAAATATTCCAAATGTTTGGAGCCCAGATTTATGATTCCTTCGAGATGGACTATTGCTAGATATTGTTATCAATTATATCTTGATGAGATGAAATCTCTCAAGTTATTATTGAAGAAGTCATGTTCACGTGTTTGCCTTACTACTGACACATGGACATCTTGTCAAAAATTATATTATATGTGTCTCACAGCACATTTTATTGATGAAGACTGGGTCTTACATAAAAGGGTTCTCAATTTGCATCCAATTGAGGGTCACAAGGCTGAGGAGATAGCAAAGGCTATAGAGAAGTGTTTATTAGTATGGGAGATTGAAAAGGTTTTCACTATTACTGTTGATAATACTAAAGCCAACGATAAAGCTATGGGTCATTTGAAAAAGAGATTAAATGCTTGGAAAGGATTGATTTGTAATGGTGACTTTATTCATATCAAATGTTGTGCACATACATTGAATCTTATAGTTAAAGATGGTTTAAGTGATATGAAATCAACAATCATATCAATTCATGAAGCTGTTCGTTATGTGAGGTCATCTCCAGCACGATTTGAAAAATTTAAAAGATTCATCCAAGAAGAGAAAATCACTAGCCAATGTAGTGTTCTTATGGATGTGCCAACTCGATGGAATTCAACTTATTTAATGTTGGAACGAGCGGAAAAGTTCCAAAGAGTTTTCGAGAGGTTGAATGAAGAAGACGATGGATACAAGTTATATTTCAAAGAGAACAACTTTGTGGCGCCTTCAGATGAAGATTGGGATAATGCTAGGAATTTTGTGTTGTTTTTGAAAATATTTTTACAGTGCAACTTGCAATTTATCTAGTTCAACATATATCACATCTTCTGCATGTTTTCATGAGATTGTATCTGTTCAATCCCAGATTATAAAATGGAGCAATAGTCATGACATATATTTGCAAAAAATGGCATGTGACATAAGGTCCAAGTATGATAAGTATTGGGGAAAACTTGAAAATATTAATCATTTGATACTTATTGCTGTTGTATTGGATCCAAGATATAAATTTGGATATGTTAAATGAAATTATTCAGATCTTTATGACTCAAACATGACTACTTGTGTAGTTACAAAGATTCAAGATACTATGTATCGTTTGTATGAATGTTATGCACATGAAGTCAACAATGGCTCAACTTCTCAAATGGAGAATATAAGCTCTGCAACTAGGGTTCTCAATGTAAATGTCGATGAGAAGACAGCAAGAATTCATCAATGGAGTAGATTGCAAAAGGAGAAAAGAAGTATTGACAACAAATCTGAAATTGAGAGATATTTGATGGAACCTTGTGAGGGAGAAAAAATTTTGATATATTAAACTAGTGGAAGGCTAATTCTACAAAGTACAATGTTCTTTCACTAATGGCACGTGATATTTTGGCCATTCCAGTTTCCATGATTCCTTCTGAGTCTATTTTTAGCACCGGAGGACGTATTCTTGACTTCTTTAGGAGTTCGTTATCACCAAAAATGACGAAAGCTCTTGTGTGCACACAAAGTTGGTTATCACCATCAAAATTTAACATTGAAGAAGATTTCGATCAATTTGATAACTCAAACAATATTATTACAGGTTAAATCTGTATTTTTATGTTTGAATATTATTCATCTTTCTAATTTATTTTATAGTCGATAGCATGATTAACTTTGGTTTTTCAAACATTTATGATTAACTTTGGCTTTTCAAACATTTATGTAGAAGCTATCGGGACTAGTCAAGTTGGGCCCTCAAGTTCAATATTCGATAGCATGATTGTAGATGGTTAAATCTTCAGGGTATGCCATCTTTGTCTTTCCTTTTATATTTTACTAATTAGTTGTATGCTAATTTACTTGCTTTAAGGGTTCTATGAAGATTTCGGACCATTCACTTACTTTAGATGCCTTGATTATTTTAGATGCCTTGATTATTTTAGATGCCTTGAAGTATTAACCACTATGCATAAATTATGCTTAAGTTTTATTATAATTCTCTTGTTGGTAAATTTATGTTGTACTTATAATCATTTGTAGATTAGTCAGAACATAAGCTTTTTTATCCACTAAGGTTGTTGGTTTGTCAATTAGTTACGAGCAATTTCACCAATGATTGCACTAGAAGGTGGATACTCAGAGTTCATATATGCTCTAGAAATCAGTTATATTCAATTATTTGATCTAATGCATTGATGCATAATGCACTTTTTCCTTGGATGTACCTAGATGTTTCATTAGGCATGGATCAACTTTTTTTAGCTAGATATTTTATGGAAAATTGTAGACTGCAAGTTGGTGTTCTCTAAGGTGAATGCAAGTTAATACCAAGTCAAGTGGTGTTTCTCTAAGATTTATGTATGATTGTTGAAAACATGATCAATAATTCTGCAGCCAAGTGTTGATATAACTTATGAGGAAACAATGCTTCTTCAAATATGATTCTATGAATGCTTCTTCAGAGTCTGTCATATAGATTCTAATATTTGATAAGTTTTTAGAGTTAGCCACTACATATGTCTTCATCTTGGACTCTGTAGAACATACATCTTAAGAAGTTGACATACATCTTAAACAATTTCTCAAGTCTAAGAACTCTATGTATATATTCATTGTCCTTTTAAAAAAATGTTATTGATTTATTTTCTTCTTTCTACTTGCAGGTCAAATGATCATATGAAGTTTATCTTATTTTTGCAATGATTTTGTGATTCTGTTGGATAATGATCATCAATGATTCTGTTGGACAATGATTTTGTGAATCTGTGAACATGAATTTTCTATTATGGTTTATGATATGATTCTGTGAATCTGTGACAATGATTCTATCATCTATTAACATGAATTTTCTATTATGATATATGTGAATCATCAATATTTTTGTGCTTATGTTATGTGGTGTGTGTGGGTGCTTGGCTGCTTGCATATCAGTAATATATAATGTTGTTACTCATTCTTGCATGATTTAGATTTACTCTAATGATCTTTTAAAATAATTTTGATCTAGTAAGAAGTAACTTACATATTTTTATCATGGAGTTTTTCTACTTGTGTAGAAATTTGGTAATTTGCATGTATGTAGAGGACAACTTGTCTAAAAGTTATGGATTTGGGAACAAGGTCACTCAAGGGAATTGGATCTGGCTTTCTAGATGACTGTCCAAAACTTACCATATACCCTCTAGATGCTGAGCATGATAAAGAGCCCTGTATCCAAATTTGAATAATATCAATTCTTATGAGCAATCTTGATATGGCATATCATTTTTGTGCAATGACTCATGGATCAGTCACATATATATGCATAGAAACACAAACTAACAAGAGTTCACAGGTGTTCAATTGTGCTCATGGCTCACGAAGAAGAGAAATAAGTCTGATAAGTGATATTTTTTTTTTCTTTTTTTTCATAAACTTCCCGATTTGTTTTCCAAATTTATTCCCAATTTTTGCATCTGTCCCGGTCCCAGTCCCGATCGGGATCGGGCCTAAAATTTTGATACCCGGCTATAACTGGGTCGGAACTGGGTCCGGTCAAACCTGGTCCCGAACCCGGTTTTGCTCTCCCCTATCTTCAATCTTCACATATATATTTCGTAATTCCATCAATAGAGTATCCATTTGATCAAGATGATTTTTCATAGGGGTGCCTTCTTACATGCAGAGGGCGAACAAACGTTGCTTCAATAGAAACTTATTAGTCAGAGACTTGGTTATGTAGAGACTCTCAAGTTTCGACCACAGATCAATCATTGTTTCTTAATCGGTGACTTCAATGATCACCTCGTCTGCCAGACACAACAATATCATAGAATGTGTCTTCTCTTCCTGTGCCGTCAAATTTGCAAGGTTTACCTCATTTTCTTTGCCCTTCGAGTTTCCTCCTTTGATTTGTTCATCGACACATTCGCGAGCAGCACTCAGACTCCTTGTTGTCTCAAAAGTGCTTGCATCTTGATTTTCCAAAGACTGAAACTATTTCACCCTGTGAATTTCTCGATATTCACATTGTGCGATGCTATCTCTACATCTGACGAATGATCGATGATGAAGCCTCGTTCTGATATTAGTTTGTTAGAATTTTTGCATGAGAAAAATTATGCACCGCAAGAAAATCCAAGAAAGTTAAATCCAAGTAGAGTTTTATTTGATGGAAATAATAGAAGAGGATTACAATACATATTGCTTTATGTTCAAAACCCTAGGGAGTTTATATAGGTACTCCCTCTACAAATGATAGAAATTTCATACTGATTGGGACTCTGAATTAATCCCTCAAAAATAGAACACCTATCATGATAAGGAAATGAATCAATTCTGAATCACATATTGAATCCCCCATTGACCCCGACCCCCCCCCCCCCCCACCCACACACACGCGCGTGCGCTTATTGACCGGGCAACGAGATCCCTTAGTGTGAGGGTGCTTTTACTTCAAAGTATCTTGAGGTCCAAACAGTTTCCAATTTAAGTAGGATTCAAGGCATTCTTAACATAGGTGAAGTAACATTTTCATCGACAAGTGCTTCTAAAGTGTACGTCAATATGGAAATTGATTATGTGAGATCATTACTTAAAGCGATGTTAAAACTATTGAGCCATCATGTGTCAATAGTTTGACTTCTGATGTTGAGAATTGAGATGATAAAGAATAGAATGACTATCAAAGAACTTCTGGAAAGAGTATGGCCAATGGACATTAAGGTACATATATTTTTTTATACACTTTGACATATGTCTTTAAATATATAGTATTTAAATTGTGAAAAAAATATCTTGATGTTGCAGGAATGTGTTGTCACTGTAAAGGCTAGGATAATGGATGTTGATTATTTTTTTATGTTATTATATATCATGCAACTCGTGTAATAAGAAAGTGTCCCCGACTGATAGTGTTCATATTTGCAACTCGCACAATAAGGAATACAAATTTCTCCCTTGTGCAGTAAGGAATACAATGTATTTTTTTCTACATCCTTTGTTTTTTTATATATGAGGATTATATTTTCATTATCCTTGCTTGTAATTTTTTACACTTAAATAATTTTTTCAGCTACAAATTACATCTTAAGGTCAACGAAGGGACAATTGTAATAGCTTTTGTTTTGTTTAACGCTGAGGCAGAGAAATTACTAGATTCCTTTGCTCATAAGTTAAATAATGGATAGTTGATTAATGTTAACACAGTGCCTCTCCAAATAATTTTCACAATCTCAAAATTATTTTAGACAAATGAGAAATCGGAGATGCAATGTATCCAAGATCAAAAGGTAAGAGAATATTATAAACATTAATATTATTTCTTAAGGGCAACGTATGAATGCTTTTGTTTAATGCATAATGAATATTATATCTTAAGTGTAAGTCACTAAAAGATTATGAACATTCTTTTGAGGTTTTACACACAAAGGAAAAGAAGCAAGAAATAAAAGTAATTTCATTTGTGCCTATCATCCATTTACATATTTGCTATTATTTATCGAGTTTAATATCTTACTTAATGTTTCTTCTCAAATTAGAAGGAATATTTCAAAGGATTTGAAAAGAATTGATGGAATGGATGAAGGATGACTCCAAGATCTTAACAAAAAGAAGGAAGAGGAAGAAGATAGTTTTCGATGACGATAATTCCAATGGATGGTGAAATTATTTAAAAGAATGAGAATGCAAACTTGGTCTTATGTTGAATTTTATTTTCATTAATGTTTAACATACTTTTAGAGAATTAGCTCATAACTTTTTTTCGGTTGTCATCATGGGTTGTAAACCTTATGAAAGTTGGTTTAAATCTTGCATGTTTATTTCCTTTAAAGTTGCTTTATATTATTTTGTTCCACTATTTGTTCCACAAGTAGTCCAAATGACATATTGGTAGGTTTACAACTTTTTTACAGGTATGATGATGTATATGCTATACAATGACAGTGATTTTGGGTTAAAATTTAATATAAAAGGAAATGAAAATAAATTAGATTGAAGATAAGTGAAGATCGGCGAAAGAAAAAAATATTTTCTCTACATATTTCTATCTTTCTATTTTCCTTTTGTTTATTTTATTCTCTTTTGTTATCAATATCCACATTATTCATTTTCCATGTTTGTTTGATCCTCCTTCCTCCAGAATTAATTTCCCTTCCTTTTCTTCCCATCATCTAGCCATATCAACTTTCCTTATTTACATGTATTCATATAATTAATGACAAATTTTGAATTTTGTTCATCAAGATATCTTCTTCACTATCCAACAATATTTTTTTTCCTCATCCTTTTTTACCATCTCTTCAATTCTCATTTCTCTATACAAGTAAGTTCTTTAAACATTTCTTCAAATGCAAGCCAACAAAGTGTCAAAACAAAAAGGTGCCTAAGTGCTACTTTGGAGAAATGCTCGAGTTCCATCAATTGGGCTTTTTTAATCTTTTATCCTTGCTTCCAAATGTTTTAATTGATTGAATTTAATATAACTTTCTTCTATCTTAATGCTTATGGTCATTTCTCATGTATCTATATCAACCAGGTGCTTAAGTTCTTATTCAACACACATATCAAAACAACACAAAGTGAAAAGGAAAAATCAATTGGATAGTTGGATAAAGGTTCAAGTTCTACAAATTTGTTAGTCCTTTGATCATTTTTTGTTGAAAAAAATACTTATCACTCAATTCTTTAAGTTGTATGAATTTTGATCTGTTAAATTGAGTTTGTTTGAATCTTATATTAATTAGGAATATTTTTTTTCAAATTATATGCATTTGTTCTTATGACCTATTTGGTACCTATTACTATATAAGAAAATAGTAGAATTATTATATGCATTTTCAATTAGAATTATTATTCTTATCCCGTAATCTTAATTTTATCTTTTGAAAAAAATAATGTTTATTGTTGCTTTTTTGGTGCTGTAGTAACTCAGTATTAGTAAGTTTGTATATGAACCATAGCATTTGTACCTTGGGTAATAAGTTATACTCATTTATATTTTGGATTCATTTTGGGTAATAAAATATGTTTTTAGATTTGAAGCAATATCTTAGGATAGAAAATATACCTATTTCTCATAAAAAATTAATTTTTAATATTGATGTTTAATATTATTTTTTTATCTCCAAAGAAAACTTTTGTTAATTATAATTGGAAACGTTTAAGATAGAATAACATTGAAAAACATTCAAATTTTAAAATACTATATAACAAATATAAAATAAAATTTGTTTTTTAGATTACATTGTTTGTTAGAAAAGGAGATAAATAGTCTAATTAAAAAATTATATATAGTAAGTTAGAATCTATAAAAGTAATGTTAATATCAAAGGTTGAAATATTATTTTTAAATAATGAACATAATCTTATAGGAATTTCCTTTTAAAGATTCTTTTAATAATGAATATGTATATATTTGAAATGCCTCTGATTATTTTAAAAAATCAATAGCAGGTAATTAACTATATTTATTCTGGAAAATATGGATGATTAATATTATATAAAAATAGTTGAACTTGAGATAAAATTGGTTATAAATTTATTACCTAAATTTAAAATTAATTAAATAAGGATAAATCATAACTAACCAAGAGATTAGAAATTATATATAAATTGAAATTGTGATTTCAATTCAACAATATGTTTTACTGTTAAATTGAATATTTATTTGCATCAAATATGAATGAGAATCGCCTTTTTATGTATTATATAAATTTTATTATCATTCTTAGAATTACTTAATAATTTTATGCTTGAATCAAATAATCAGTATCCGGCTAAAAATGAATACAATTTAACACAATAGCTTTGCCACAAGTTTTTACGTTCTTTTTCATTGCAATGATTCATTTTATGTATTTTTTTCTTTTTAACTTGACAGAGTTAATGAAAAAAAATGTTACGGGTTAAAGAAAAATTAAGATTATCTTTTTTTCTGAAAATTTTTTTATCGTATCTACACTTTTTTTCATTCTTTACATTTATTAGCTTTCTCTCTCCTCCCTATTTTATTACCTTAGTTTCTAAATTTATTATATTTAGTTTCCCTATTATTTCTTCTAGCTATTACTAATTTTTATTTATCTCTCTCTCTTCTCCTATCTTTCACCTCCCTAGTATATTGTTATATATAAAAATATTTATCTAATAATGGTTGTTCTTAGAATTATTTAATAACTTTGATTAAAGACTGTGATAATAGATGAGTTGATGTAACTTGCAGAGTTTATGAAATAAAGTTGTTACAATTAATACAAGACTTAAAAAAAAGGAAGTCTTTTGAAAAAGTCATCGCATGTAAGTACTTTTTTTCTTTTAGAAAATATCAACAATCATAAGTTTACCTTGATTATATTTTATTGTTGGTCTGTACACAATTGAGTTTCAGAAAAGAGGACTACCTAATGTGCATATATTCTTCTTTCTTCATTCATTAATGAAAAATTCTTCTCCGGAATGCATTGACAAGAATTAATGTAGAGATCCCAAATCTAAATCTTGACCTTGGTGGCTATAATGCAGTTAAGAAATTTATGATTCATGGACTATGTGGACAATTAAATCTCCAATCACCATGCATGATGCAAAACAAATGCACAAAACATTTTTTAAAAAGGCTCAATCAAAATACTACAAAAGATATAGATGGTTTTCCAATTTACAAAAGAAAGAGCACGTATGTCCAAGTTGAGAGAAAAGGTGTTTTATTAGATAATCGATATGTTGTTTCCTATAATAGAAATTTGCTTGTAAAATTTGATGAATATATAAACATTAAAATTTGCAATTATTCAAGAACAGTGAAATATTTGTTCAAATATGTACACAAAGGATCAGATAGAATGATTGCAACTATGAAACCCATCGACACTGCATCAGAAATTGATGAAATAAACACCTACTTAGATTGTAGGTATGTATCTGCAACAGAAGCATGCTGAAGAATTTTTTAATTTCACATTAATCATAGGGAACCTTCTGTTGAAAGATTATCCTTTCATATTCCTAGAGAACATACAATTTTTTTCAAAAAAAATAGATTAGCAGAGCATATTCTCAGTCCGCCAAACATTGAGAAAAAAAAATTCACTGAATAGTTTCAAACAAATAAGTTAAATGAAGATGCACGAAATTTGACATACACAAATTTTCCAATGTATTGGAGATGGAATGCAAAAGATAAATTTTGGACTAGAAGGAAAAATGGCAGATCTATAGAAAGAGTTTATTTTGCACATCGTTCAAGTAGGGAAAGATTTTATTTGAGAATTTTACTCAATATCGTGCGAGGAAGCACTTCATACAAAATATTAGAACAATTAATGGGATTACTTATCCGACATTTAAAGCAGTGTGTTATGCTTTAGGATTATTACATGATGATAAGGAATGAAATGATTGTCTTAATGAAATTGCTTTGTGGGCAATAGAGACCGAACTTAGACGTTTGTTTGTTACTATATCTTATGCATTGTGAAGTTGGTGATCCACGTCAACTTTGAGAATCAAATTTTTGCATTCTATTAGAAGACATTTATACTTTACAAAAAAAAAGGTTTAATTGTCAACACTTACAGTCGAGTGAAGAGCAAGCTAAATTTTATACATTAATTGAAATTGAAAGCATTCTTTTAAAAATGGGCAGAAGTTTAAAAGAATACAAGGATAAAAGCCTTCGAGGATATTTACATCTTTGTCCCGGTGCTCATCTTCTTTTCCATCATCCATTTATTATTTTATTTTTCTTCTTTTATTTTTTTCTTATCATTCATAATCGATTCATCCTTTATTTTTGTTTTCTCCATTTTGTTATCTCCAATTCATTACATCCTTATCATTATTTTTGTTTTTTCTCTCTCTCATCATTTCTTAGTTTATATTCTTTTTATCTTATTTTATTTTATTTTTTTGTTATTTTTTTATTTTAACTAACAACATGAGGATAAAACCACTACCATTTCATGATTATTTTCATGTTAACGAATTTCTACACTAAATTTCTAAAGTTGATCACTTCTTTGATTATTGGAATATTCTAAAATCTCAACGAGCCAAATTAGTGGCCAAAAAATTTTCAAATATAGCTTTATTATGTGGAAAAATAATAAGCGCGTTTGAGCTTATCATGAAAAATGACCTATTCGGACATGTCAAAAATTGAAGAAATTACTCATCCAACACTTTTTGCTTTCATGCAAGATAAGCAAAATTTAATGTAATAAGTTCAAATTCATTTGGAGAATATCAAGAATTCAGTTGAGAAACTTCAGTAGCGATTGGATAATATAATTAATAAAGTGCTTGAGACTCCATTAGAATATGTGCAATCTTGTGAAGATCAATTACATTTGAAAGTTATATCTTCTCCAATTGAAGAATTACAAGATACTAATCAAGATATCATAATCTATCCAAATATTGAAGAGATGGTTACTTTGAATTTTTTTTTCCAAAATCTAATTTTGTGCAATCTTGTGAAGATCAATTATCTTTTGAAGTTATATCTTATCCAATTGAAGAATTACAAGAAACTACTCAAGATATCAGAACCTATCCAAATACTGAAGAGTTGATTATTTTAGATTTTCTTTCTGAGGCAAACGAAGATAAACTTATTCAAGAGGTGGATGAAAAGTTGAAATTAAATTCGTCAACTAATAAAAGAGATCTACTTCAAATGCTTCAAGTTGATATGAGATGAATGAAAGTTTTTGTCAACACCAAATATTTTAATTTTTTTGGGAATTAAATTTTCAAGTCAAGATTTGTTGGTGGTGATTGATTTAAATGATTCATTGATAAGTTGATAAGGAAGACAAGACCACAGCAAGATATGAAACATGATCCTCCAGATTTAATTTTCAGAGCTCAAGATCGACTCTTTTGAAGAAAGGGAGACTGGTGTAGGAGACATAAGATATATTCTATTAGTTATTATTGTTATACTTATCTTTTTAGAATAGTTAAATTCTATTAGTTAGTATTGTTATCTTTTAAATTAGTTTAGATTTTATTGTAAAATTCTTATAAATAGGCATGAACTCTTTTATTATTAATAGTTAAATTATTATTTAATTATTTCATAAACTTATGTGATTTTATTTTTCGGTGGATTCTGAGACTACTAAGCTCTTAATGATGCTTTGAATCATCAACATCTTTCGAAATTCGTCCTAAAGTTGTAATTTCCTCCACTTTGTAGTCCCCCGCTGCATCAAAATAGAAGAACGACTCATTAAAGATTCCATATTCCTTTATATGTCAGTTCACATTCTACATGTGAAATTTGACAGAGTACACAATTGGCTGAACTTCTTCGCAATACTTCTCTTATTATTTGGAATGAGGCGCCAATGGCAAATAAATATTATTTTGAAGCTTTGGATAAAACCAATTTTGAAGCTTTGAAGAAAACCTTAAGAGACATTCTTAAATTAAAATATGACAATAGTAGTGACATATCTTTTGGAGGTCCTACAATGGTTTGTGATGGGGATTTTTGACAAATACTCCCTATTGTGCTTAAAGATGGACAAGCAGATATTGTGAATGCATCATTAAATTCTTCATATCTGTGGTCGCATTTTATTGTTTGTGAGCTTAAAGAAAATATGAGATTACAACAAGAAGACTTGAAATAGCTTACAAATGATGCTTCAAATAGGAGAAGGTTCTTCTTATGATGACCCAATTAAGGAACTTATCAAACTCCCTTACGAAATATGTTTGAAGCCATTTGGTAATCCTATGAAAAGTATTATAGAAGCAATTTATCCATCACTTTTGAAAAATTACAAGAACCCTTCTTATTTAATAGAAAGAGTTATTCTTACACCAAAAAATGAAATAGTTAATGATCTCAATGAAATGGTAAATTTAATACTAATAGATGGTAAAACATAGTTCAGTTCTGATAGTATGTGCAAAACAAGTGTCAATACAAATGATGAAGATATTTTATATCCGACAAATTTTCTTAGTAATTTGAAATTTGTGGATGTCCCCAATCATGACATATGCTTAAAAGAAGGTACTCCACTAATGCTTCTTAGAAACATCAACAAAACTGAAGGATTATGCAATGGTACAAGATTAATTGTTAACCACCTTGGAAATGGTATGTGAGTGTAGAACATCTCTGGCACACACATTGAGGAAAAATTACCATTCCAAGAATTACAATGTCACCAAGTGAATCAAAGTGTCCATTCAAGCTTAAAAGGCGAGAACTTCCTATGGCATCAGGTTTTGTCATGACAATCAATAAAAGTCAAGGACAATCTCTTAAGTGCGTAGGTTATTTCTTCCAAAGCAAGTCTTTACACATGGTCAGTTATATGTAGCAACTTTTCGAGTTACAAGAAAGGAAGGGTTGAGTATTTTGAATGTAGATGATGAAGTAGAAAAACATTGTTTTGCTAAAAACTTGTATACAAAGATATTTTCAAAATATATAAACTAAATCCGTCTAATTGATAACATTGTAAGTAATATTTTATGTTTATTTTATTTACTAAACAATATAAGTTTTATCATATGTTGTATGTAATTTTGTTTTATATAGGAGGATAAAGTGTGTTCAATGGCTTTTCACATGTATAATGACATACATGACCTATTTATGCGAGGAAAGTAGCTTTTACAATGTTATTAGTCCAACTAATTCTATTGTTGATATATTTTTTTACATGTTATATTATTAATAGTATATTAAAATCAATGTTTCAAGTATTTATCATATCATATTCTATGAGCTTCATGATATTATGAACATATTCAATTACAACCACACATGGCAATCATTTTATTGTTCTGAATATTGGTTAGGTAACTACAATTTGCATCATCAAGGAGTATCCCTTTAGTTGGTTTATTTTTTATGCACATTTCATTGCGAAAATGTATAATCTGGAAATTTATATGTATTTTACATGTTGAAATTGGCTATGATAATGCAAATCCACATCTTGAAGTGATTGGCAGATGATTTGGAATATACTCTCATAAATATTTTTCTTAATCTTAAACATAATTGATGTTGTAATTTGATTTATTAAGATGAATAATTAGACTAATGAATGAAGATTTGTGTTAGAACATATGATTCTCATAGGAGTTTTTTCATCCTCTCCTACCAGAAAGGGATTTTTCCCCAACTAAATTTTCCTTCGCACCCAAGAGGAGGAGAGTTTCCTTGGATGAAAAAAAATAAAAAAAAATAATTATTAGTAAAAATTATTTGAAATTATTGTGCAAAAGTATTATGCACCCAGAATTGTGCAAAATTAATAGAATTTAATGTCAAATATATTTTAGTGTGTATTTCTTACAAATTTAAATGAGAGTACATAATAAAAAAGATAAAAAAATTTCAAACATTTTAAATTTGTTTTATCATAAATATTTAATAATCTAGATAGGCTGACTTAACATTATTATTTCAAAATTATATTTTACACATGTAAATAATAAAAACAATTTTACAATTATTATAAAAATAATAATTTCAATCGCACGAAGCGCGTTTATGTTCCCTAATTAATCAATAATAGCAGCATCAATGTTTACATAACACAATAACTTATTGAATTTCACAGCATGAACTTTAATATTTAGGAGTCAAATAGTAACCCATTATAATAAATTATAAAATTAATGTTGTATAACGTACATACGTTAAAATACAAAATTAAACATTAGATACTTTTGCTTCTTAATTTTAGATTGGTTGTTAAATGGAATATATATACGTATGTATAATTCAGTAGTTGGTGGAGAAATGATCATATAAATTTATCAATCGTACCAATCATTGAAGAGAAATAAACATAAAATATTACATGACATGATAATGTTCGGACCCACCAAGTTGGATACTTGTGTAGCGCAAGGGAATCATAAGGATGTACTCGTTCTACTTTCTCCCATAACTAGAAAACGTTAGTGACACGGATTAATCATGACACTAATAATTGCATCTCATAAATAAGTACGAAGAAAATGTATAGTAAAATAGTTAATTATCAATTGAAAATAATTCATTTCGCATATAGACATTCACTATAAATTACATTGATGTTTTATATTACTTCATCAAAAAAAAATATAACAGCTTTAAGTTACTTAAATTTGGGCATCACTATACCATTATTTTTTTTTTCTTCATCTTTAATTTTCGATAATATTCTGTGCTTGAATTTATTTATCGATATAAAAATGTGTTACACACATTGTTATTTCTTACATATGAAAGGGCGTTATCACATAGATATAATCTAATTTTTGCTACTCATAACTGATCGAAGGTGTATTTAGAGCAAATGAACGCTGAATTCAGAGCAAATGCCACATATGATATGTCGATCGTCGGGGTTCACCATTGAGAAATAGTATTCGCACGCTAGATGTTGGTAAGTGAATATCATATTCCCTTCTACTGTAGAATAGATAAATTTATAATTTATAATGTCAACTACACTTCTCAAATTATAAGTATAAAATCGTCATCGATGTACAGAATGAGGTTGAACCACAAGGAGAGAATTAGTTTATGTTTCGCTACTCCTATCAAGAAGAATCAGTGCGTGGAGGAGAAATGATTAATGAATGTAGATAACTAAAAAGTAACTGTGTATTTTTTATATTTTAGATTTTATGATTTGTTTGGTTATTTTTGTGTTTAATCTTGATGTCTAAAGTAATTGAAGGTTAAGATTAAGTTGCATTACTCGATAATACGTAAGATGAAGGCATGAGGGATCATTTCTATGAAGAACTTGGTAAACAGATATTGTTTTTTTTTAAATTTGCATATGGATGGTAATACCAGTAATAGATGCTTGTCATTCTCATGAAAATTACGTGGGAGAACCAAGTCAATTCACCATTAGGTGATTCTGCATTAGAAATCCGCAAAAATCCTCTCTCGATTCATTCTACTAAATAAGATAAGGATTAATATCAAGAGTTTCCCTTCCTGCAACATAATAACCTTTCAACTCATAGAAGGTTGTTTACGACATATGCCCCTTCTCAAGGAACCATCGCATGAGGAGGAAAGCTCGCAAACATAGCACTCATAAGATAAATAATGAATTCAAAAGTCATGAAAGCAAAACATCCGAATACCAATAAAAACATCAAACTAAGTTCAGACCCATCATGCTAAGTTTGAGCTTCAAGCTAAGAGAGAACTTAATACAGTAAGATAAAGTGTGAAAAAGAAAATGCAGATTAAAACTAATATGCATGACGCTGGGTGGAGTGGTCGGTGATGATCCAGACCTCCTCATTGATGCTTATACTTCTCATTCTTCTTCCTTTGCACCTTCTGTCAATATGCTATTTTCGACGCACCTTCTCTTGTTGTCACCTTTGCTCCTTTATACTCCTCTCTCTTTGATCCTTTCCTTTTGATTTGTGCCACCTGGCTTCATCAAAGCCTTTAGCCTTTTTTATTTGTGCCACCCTGTACCTTGATCCCTTGCCAATTTTGTCAGGCAATACATATAGGTAGGTGACACTTGTCCTGTGATCCAAGGCCCCTTTTTTGTCTGATTAGACAGTGCATTCCCTCATTGTGTTGCATCCACTGCGTGCTTCTCTTGCGGTCAACGCCTAATAAAGAACCATCCGCATCTGTGTGACAAATAGGGAATTATCAGCCGATATACTAAGAATACATAAATATGAGCTGGAAATTGCTACATGCTTGAAATGTTCGAAAAAGTAATGAATACATGCAGTTCAAATTATTTTCATCCACTATTAGAGAAAATATAATGCCTTTTTTCATGACAAAATAGGTATAAAAACACAAGCCATCAACCATCCTCCAACCAAACTGGGGATCATAGCTGAAGATGAACGATTGAGAAAGAGAACACTCGTGAAGGGGGAATGGACCTCGTCCCTAGCCCCGCATATCCCCTTGCCAACTTCGTTCTTTGTAGGACTCAATCACAAATGAGGTCATCATCCCGATGGAGGAGGTCACTGAGCAATCCGTCATCCTGAAACAATGCCTTCTTGAAAGATTCATCGGGAATCTTGAAACCTGATGGATGGAGCTCCCAAGCTTATGGACTACTTCTGCACCTTTTAACATCTCCCATCTTGGCAACTTTTATTTCCTCTTTGCTTTCACTAACGACCAAGACCGCTTGCAAGTTCTCACCGGAGGCTCATGGATATTCCGAGGATCACCACTCAGTTGCCCAGGTCTCCCCATTCTTTTGACCCGACGGTGATCAATGCATAGCTTCACCTACCTCGATCTACTTCTCTGGACTTGTGCTCGAGCTGATGAACTCACAATCTATTCGCCGACTTGCTGCTTGATTTGGACCCCTTCTCAGCATAGATGAAGAGGCATTGTCATCCTACCTTCACCCCCTGGCAAGAATCTGTGCATAGCTGGATCTCTCCAAATCGATCAAGCAAAGTATCCAAATCAATTTCCCAAACGGCACTCGCCACTTTCAATAGGTAACATACGAGAACCCTCTCACCATCTGTTTGTGAGGTGACACTATTGACCATCGTCTGGAAGCATGCTCTCGGAGGCCGTCGGTGTAGGCGAGCCACCGGAAGGTCCTACTCTTCGGCCTATGGCTTCGGGCCATACCCCCGAAGTAGTCACCAGCCACTGCTAGTACGATCCACGTAGCCCAGCCGGCGACACCGCATCACCAGCTCCAACGGTCGACTACTAATGGTAACCTCTCTATCGATGATCGCCAACACTAGTACGATTGTTGCCACATCAGCTGTCAACCACGTTGGTGATCCACCACGTGCCCCTTGCCATGTCACCGATCCGCAGTTCATCTGATTTCCTCTCACAGCCAAAAGTCGTCCATTCCCCGATCTGCACTCGAGATCATCCCCCAAGAAGCACATCGCCAATTGTCCCCATCACTCCTTCGTTGCAGGAACACGCGGCCACATCTCCACCACCGAACCTGCTAACACACGATCAGGGTCATTCATCTGCAAATGTAAAACACACTTCCCCCCCCCCCCCCACCCCTCCACTCCTGTGACATTTCCTCGCTTCCGTCTCCCCCCACCCCCTTCCCCTCTCGCTCCCTTCCTGCTACTCAACATGTTCCTACACCGGGAAGACAACACAACCCCCCCCCCCCCCCCCCTCATCCACATGCACCTCCACTCATGGCGGCTAACAACCCTATAGAGTCGACCCATGAAACCATGGTTGCTTTCCTTACTCCATGCCTCCTCAGCCCGACACCGTCAAACCATGATGGGACTCCAAATTCTCGTCAGGAGAGGAGCAAGCCGACCCTGACTTGTTACCCCCATCTCGTCGAAATCTCGGATCCTCCATCCCAATGTGCCCGCCCTGGCTCTAAACACCTATCGCTCAGCGCCCCTCGAGGATGGAAGTCTGGTAAGTCCACTCCCTCCACCTCTGTTGATATCTCACTTCCTCCTCCACCTGTGCAAGTACAACTGACGGACGAAGTGGTACCGTCTCCTTTGTAATGGGGCTATTAGCATGGACCTGTCGAAGCACATTTAGGTCCAAAGTTAGGGATAGGCTCATACATCTTGTAAAAGTTCATAAATTAGACTTTGTAATTTTATTAGAGTCGCATACGGATTCTGTAAAAGCTAAATCGACCGTCCATCGCCTTGGCCGTGCTTGGCAAGGTACCTTCGCGAGGTCGTCGGCGCTGCGAGTAGCATTATCCTGGTCTGGCAAGGACAAGACGCCTAAGCGAGTTTGCTTGTTAACTCCGATCAAATTCTGCATGCTGTTATCACTCAAAATAAGGAAAAATTACACCAAATGCCCTCCAACTTTAATGTTTGCTCAACGATACCCTCTAACTTCACTTTATAACAAGAATGTCCTCCATCTTTTAACTCATTTCACGCGGTGCCCTCTTTACTTGCTATCGTCTATCTCCCGATCGCAGAGCTGACGTGGCACTGATGTGGTGTTGACACGACATTTTCTTTCCTCTCCATCTAATCATTTATTGATGTGGCAATATTAAAAAATTAAAATTAAAAAAATAAAAATGCCACGAGTGTGACCACCCACGCCGGTAGAGGCGCACACCGAGAATCCCCCTTCCCCTCCCCTCCCCGCACACTAGCGAGGAGAAGGGGGTGGGGGGCCTCGCCCCCTCCCCTCCCCCTTTTTGACCTTGTCGGCAAGCGAGGTCGTAGAGGGGGAGTGAGGCCCTCCCTCCCCATGCGCAGGCGAGGAGAAGAGGGGCCTCGCCCCCTCTGCGACCTCACCGGCAGCGCGCCGGCGAGGAGGGGGTCCTCGCTCCTCCTCGTTGGCATGCAGTGAGGTCACAGAGGGGGGCGAGGCCAAATCATTATTTTTTCTAATTTTCTAATTTTGTACTATAATTTGACTTAACAAGATTTTTCCTAAAAATATTAAATATTTTTTATCATACTTTAACATATGAAAAAAAAATCGAGACTTTGTTTTCCTTATTCTAACATTTTCAAAATCATCTTTTCATGACTTAAATGAATTTTCATCACCTCTTGCGCTCCAACACTTAAAATTGGACTTTTCTGCTTTGACATCATGACATGAATTCATCACATAATGTAACATTAATATATTTAATCATATATGATTGAAGTAGGGATATTACATTTTATCCTTCTTAAAACATTCCGTCCTCAAAATTTAATATATTGTTCAAATAAATATGGATAACAAACACACATATTTCGTTTGGTCTCTTAGGTTGCTCTATATTATGACGCTGCCATAGGACATGCAACAATGAAATTATAGGACATGCAATAATGAAATTAGTCCAAGTCAAAGAACCTATTCCTTTTGGTTAGAGGAATATTTTGTTTCATATATGGTGTTCTCACGTTCAACCTAGACTTATTATAACTTTTCTCATCATTTAAAAGAGAAACTCGGCAAGTGTGGATGTTGTGTAAGAAAATATATTAGGAAATGAAATTTTCAAAACTTATGATGGAAATTGTGTATATTATTGATAATAGCCAAAATGCCAACATGTATAGGAGTCATATCGAAAACTCCAACAAAAGGCATAATCACTGATTATCATCTTGTATGGTATGACTTCTTGCTCATATGAATAAATGAAAGGGTGTAAACATTGATAAGGTTTGTGAATATGTGTAACACCCCAAAATTTTTTAAATTTAAAATTTATTTTCATAATTTAAATAAATCCAAAAATATAGGATTTGTTAAAGAAAGTTAAAATTTGAAAAGAAATAAAAGTATAGTTAGAATAAGTGTTATTAGATAAGAGATAGGAAAAGATAATTCCTAATTAGAATAGGAGTTGAATTATAATAAGATTAGTGATTCAAAATTGAATTTGAATCTAATCATAAGCTTCTGATATAAAGGACTCATAATGAGAGTTAAAATAATAGATTTATGTCCAAATTGGGAGATGACATAATATTATTTAATTATTTTATTCTGAAAATTAAAAGATCATAAAAATAATTATTTATTTAATTCCAAAAATTTAGGAACAATTATCTTTAGGAGAGATAGCATAAAGTAAAGATAATTAAAAGAATATAAGAGATAATTTTGAGGTAGGATTGAATTAGGACTCCCTAAGGAGATTGAAATTAGGATTTTTAAAGATAAAAATATTCAGGAAATATAATAATAATAATAAATTATTTTAAATAAAAAAATAAGAAAAAACAATATTAATTAATTATTTAAATCTAAAAAATCAAGGAAAATAAAAAATAAATTATGAATAGAAATATTTGGGATCTTTAAATAGGTTCTATAACACTTAATATTTGTATCTCATGTGTCCTTTTATTAGGATGCCAAAAGAATTAGTTGTGTACATTATGTGTATGGAAATTTTGTACCTTGTAAAGAACGATGAATATTGTGGAATGTAAAACTTAAGGAGTATTTTGGTCTACTATGAATAATGATCATCTATTGCGTAGTTTGATTGAATTCTAGCGGTGACACCTATTGTGATTAATGATATAGCACTTAGCTAGAAATCATAGATCATGATCAAGACAATCCTAAGCCTAAATTTCAACAGATGAATCATTCAAAGAATCAACCAAAACATCATAAATCATGCTTGTCATAAAAAGTAATGATTGGCATTTATGCTGCCCATTTTTACCATGAACCTAAGCCTAAATCCCAAAAATAGGCGTAGCCACAAGCAAAACTATGGGTAAATTTCATTAAATGTCCTCACACTTTATCCAAATTTTCAACTCTATTATCTAACTTTACGTTATAACAATCGCCTACCAATTATTAATTTGTTTCACCTAACTGCCCTTTCGATTTGATATGGGTGATTTCCCAATCAGTTAGCTTATGTGAAAAGTTATTAAAAATAAAATAAATATAAAATACTAAAAAATAATTAAATTAAGAGGGAGCTCCCCCCTCCCTCCTTCCCTCTTTCTCCGAGCGCCGGATCCAAAAAGGGGGCATCGAACCCCATCCGTGAGCTCCCTGGTGAGCTCGTAAAGGGGGCCCACACCCCCATTTTTCTCTATGTGCATCGGCGAATGCAGAAAGGGGGCATTGCCCCACCCCTTCCTGCGAGCTCGCGGATGGGGCCGATGTCCCCCTTTTTTTCTCATGTGCATTGGCAAGCATGAAAAGGGGAGTGTACTGAACATGTGAAAAATGCAAGATGAAGAAGAAGAAAAGTTAAAAAAGAAGTCAAAACAAGATGGAAGATGAAGTGGTGTGAGCAGATGAAAGGAAGATGAAGTGGTGAAAAGAAAAATAAAGGAGAATTCAAATTTTCAAGGAAAACAATTCGGAGTTGTGTCGGCCCCATTTGAATCACAAATAAGGCCACGAATAAATTCCTATTCTTGGATTTTTTTTGCCAAACCCAATATTTTACAATTGCGGGCCCCACAACAATGATAGTGGGATTAGTTGATTTTGTGGTTCTCGATCGCAGCTGAATTTCAGTGCTCTCATCGTAAGAATATTTGCTAGAATTTTATGATTTAATCCCGGCACTTACCAAATGGGACTCAAAAGAGTTTGGGTGAAAAAGAGGTGAAGTAAAAAATATCATTCTCATTAATGTACCTGTGGCCACTTTCAAATCATTCATTTTTCGGATAAATTTTATTAAATATTCTTCAACTTTAATATTTTCTCAGCGCTACTTTTCAACTTCACTTTGTAATCAGAATATTCATCTTTTTACTTATTTCACCACTTAGTTAAAATGTCAACTTGGCATCTACATAACAAAGTTTTCTCTCCTCCATGCAAGTGGCCTCCACATGGCATCGTTATAAAATAAAATAATATTAAAAAAGATGATGTTGAAGTCATCCCCCAACGCACGCAAAAGGGGATGGTCGCTCCCTCTGTGATCTCATCGAAAATCGCAAAAGAGGGGGCGCTTCTTCGCTCTCCTTGCGTTTGCGTGCGCAGGAGAGTAGTGCAGAAGGGGGTGACCCCATCCCCCCTTTTGTGCTCTCCCTGTGTTGACGTGCGCATGAGAGGAGGGGCAAAATCCCCTTCTGCGCATGTCAGAGGTCACCTGGGGGACGACCTTCGGTAGCGTCCTTTTTATTTTTTAAAATATTATTTTTTATTTTTTAATGATGTCACGTGAGATGATCACTTGCATGGAGGAAAGAGTAATTTCAATCGAAAAATAGGCTATAGTTGATTAAATAAGTTAAAACATGAAGAATAATATGATTATAAAGTGAAGTTGGAAGTGAGAAAGTGATTCATGAAATGTTTTTCTATTCCTGGACATTAAAAACTCGATGTCAGCATTTGTTTTTCAAGATTGTGAGATGTTACACGTTGTGCACGTGCAATAGAGAAATAGAGTGTGTGGATGTCCCTGGCTCGTGATAGGGAGACCCAAAAGCCATGCACGATGCAGGCATTAATCAATTCTTCCTCCAAGCCACGTAGGTCCCCCATAATAACTTAGGTTACAACAATTGGAACGCCCATAGATCTGATGGCTTCTATTTAATTAAGGCTTTGATGTACCGATTCTATTCAATTTATTGCCTGCCAATTAATTACTGTCGATGTTAATGTGAATTAATAACTACTATCTAATTGAGTGATAACTGTTTAATTGAGATAACTAGTAGTGGCCATCCAATCCTAGGGTCCAAGCAACTATTGATTGGAAGAGATTTATTTGGTTGACATAGTTATCATTTCGACAACTTAAATCCATGATTAGTCCTAGTTACAATCAACTAATAGATTATTCACAATTATTTTATACATGTGAGAAATCATCGAGTATTGATACTTATTCATGACTTTTTCAAATCTAGTAGATTTACATACATATATATGTTATGAAGAAAATTGTGATTTTTTATATTACAAAAAATAATAATCAGTATGGAATATCAGACCTTAAAATATTATAATTAAAATAAATATGATATTAGTTCAGTTACAAATATTAAATTTTGTGAAAGATACATGAAATTGCATATAGCATTGAACTATTGCATGATATTAGAATCGACATAAAGGAAAATAATATATAAAAAAAACATAGATAAAACAGTCGAACAAAAAATTACTCAAATTTTTTTATATGTTTATTTATTTTATTATAATAAAAGACTATATCATTATCTTCTTATCAATAAATTTCTACCGATTTCAAGATCTTCTAAATAAGATGGAGATCATTTTTTTTCTTAGGAGAATCATAACATTTTCATAATTGAATTTAGATTCTACTAATTTTGATAATAGAATGTTGTAATGTTTATTGAAAAAGTGCTTAGACTATGGGAGTAAAGAGTGTATTGACATTAAATAAAAAGGACGTGTATAAATGTAATCATAATTCAAGGTGCTTTACAAGTAGTGCCTCAAGGGACACCTCACACTCAACGCCAGCTGCATCAATTTGTTCCACAAAGACACAACAAGGTGGCTCTCCAATTAAGGTGGTCAATCGCTGTGACCATGACAACATATGCATAGTGAGACACACACACTCTCTCTCTCTCTCAAGGTTGATGTTTATAAAGTTTGCTTTGCCCATAAAGTTAAGGACCAAATTTTCATTCGCTAATTCTTTTTTTATTCCTTTATTTCCTTTTCTTTCATTCATTTTGTGTTTGAAGAATAAGGGATATGACAAAATTTCATGTCATGTCAACCATAGGACAAGTGCAAGCACATGCACATGCTAGGGCTACAATGATGATTACTTCAATTGATGGACAAACTAAGTTGAATAATTAAAGCTTAAATTATTTCAAATCCAATTATAGTTAAGTTGAGAAGTGATACAATTTTTAATGCTATACAGTGTATACCTCATGACAAATAAACTCTCCTAAAGTTGCTTTCTAGAACTGATACACCATTAACCATTACCATACTTATTTGATTAATTAAATTCCGTTTAAGCTAATTAATCCATCCCTGTCAAGCTAATCAACGATACGTGGATGCAAGGAACTAATTGGTATGAGAGGTAACGTTACTTAGAGAATCATGCTCACACTACAAGACGAAGAGAAAGGGAGAATTTTTTTTAAAATGTTTTTCCATTTTTTTCTCTGAGAAAGAACTTTTTTTTGTTTTTACGGTATTTTTGTTATGTACCAAAAGAAGAGTTGCATGTGGGGAGAGAGAGAAAAGAAGAGGACTTAATGGACGTTTGGAGAGAGAGACTACCGTAATGATTGAGGATGGGGCAGGAGGAACCAAAAGAAAGCAAGCGTTGGATGGCCCACAAGTGAAAAAAATGGGTCTCTCGGCGGTGCCTTGTTCTGTTTGATGTGATGGTCACACTCACTTTCATGGTGCCAATTTCAAATTTAAGCAAGAATATAGAAACGTTCAATCAAGTAAATATTTTTTTCTTAATGAACTACTCAATCGGTTTAATTTGATTACAAAGGAAAAAAATCTCAATCTTATTCCGACATCACATTTAAGTCTTTTAATATTATTGTTATAAAACGAAAAATAATGGTGATCTAAAGTCCTTACAATTTTTTTTTTTTTTGAGTAAAGAGGCACTCAGCAGAGCGAATTAATTTTCATTGTTCATCTTCGTTTAATGAACTAATGCACCTCTTTTTTTTTGTGTTTCTCATGAAGGGTGAAGCAAAGAAGGAGGTCGAATTCGACGGCGACGACGTTGAAAGCGTTGAGGAGGGCGAAGCGGGAGTTGAGATATGCGACGAGAGCCGCCTGAGATGAGCCCGAGTCAAAGAACATCGCGGTGGCATCGAGAGTGAGTACGATGAAGCAACGGGAAGAAAGGAGTGGATAGACACAAAAAAAAAGTTAGATGGTCCAAATGAGCTCCTCAGTTTACTATAGAGCGGGCGCTAAGGGTTTGTTTGAATTGAGAGGTATGAAGAGGTGATGGGGTGGAATATGGAGAAATAAAATTAATTAAATTATATTTGATTATATTTTTTTATTTAAGTTAAGAGGGGTGGGGTGGAATAGCTAAGCCCTTTAAACATCATATTTTTTATTTCACCAAATTGGTGAAATGAGAAGGGATAAATTATTTTAAATCAAATTAATTCCTTCTCCTTTTTTATTACCAAATAAAATTATTTCTCTTCTTATCAAATTAAACCCCCTCTCTCTCTCCTCTCTCTCTCATTCATTGATATATATAATCATATATTATCTTTTTTTTAATATGAATACATATTTATCTATAATTTTTTATTAAATAAAACTTTTTAGTAAATATTAAATTTTATTCAAAATAAACATAAATATACTATTTAAAAATAATTTAATATTAATATAATATATTCAATCGGGTTGGGACGTAAAATCTAGATTCGATCCCGATCCGACTTAGTCGGGTGCCAAAGAAATGAGACTCGGTTCTGATCCAATTATTCATCGAGTCAGGAAAAAATTTAAAAAATCCTAACTGGTGTGGACGAGGACAACCAGGTCATCCCGGTTCATGCTCACCACTAATTAATGATTATAAATACTTAAATATATAATGAAGGATAAAAATGACTTTTACACAAATAAAATCTTCGTTACACCACCCCACATCTTATATAATTTATTATCTAAACATGAATTTTCTAATGACACACCACGTCAACCCCTATCACTCACCACACCATCTCATCGCATCCCTCCATTAGTTATTTGCCAAACAAATCCTAAGCAAAGCGTCTTTGCTCTTTACTTTTATACATAAGGTAAGTTTAATTTGTAATTTCGCGAGTCATTATATATATATATATATATATTCGCGCTAGTCTACATCTATATCTATATATTATTGTTGTAGATCCAATCAATTATCTTAACTTCAATTGTAATTAGAAGTAACTTAAATATCAATTTTCTTATCTTATGTTATCAAAATGATGATAATTTTAATACAAAAAAATAACTTTTTTATATAACTATAACCATAACAAACTAAAACAGCAATCTATAAAAATCAAAACAGCTTTAGTACAAAAGAAATAAATCGTTTGAACTATAATTATATCTCAAAATAACTAAAATAAAATAGAAAACATGACAAAGTGAAATATATGGGAAATACTGGGAAATTGAAAAGAGACACTAAATAAAGAAAACAATGATACAATAATATATGTGAACATAAAATGAAATAATTTTTCATTCAGTACATATAATTATTTATCCATTCTATCTTAAGGAAACAGACATTTTTATAAAAAACTTTTCTATTCTAAACTCAATTTTAACAAAAAGACTAAAAACACACTAATATAGCAGTTTCTATAACAATGTATCATTTGGAACTAAATTTTAGTTAAGTAAATAAATTTTATCAGATATTTCCGGGTGCAATTAGTATAATTCTCTTTCTTTTTAGATATTACCTAAAGAAATAGAATTTTAGGACAATTTTTTTTGTGATAGTAAGAAACTTTAGAAAATAGTTTAGTTAATTCTAGGAGAGAGAATTTATTGAATAAATAAAGTTATTTTTTCAATTTGCAATTATCATTTTGACTAATAAGAAAATATATTAAATAGATATTTGTCTATTTTATAATGATGCACAAAATTTTATTTCATATCATTTACACATTATGAGGATCTCCCAATATTTTGATTATTTTATCGTTAAATTCCTATTTTAGTACCATATAACATTTAAACCAGAAAATAATTAATTATTTATTGCGATAATAAATGACCATAATTCAAGCGTAGTTGACGTGCAACTAAGTTTTTGTTTTCAGGGAGATAAGAAAATGTGAATTTGTCAATTAAATGAAGTGAGATCCAGTTTAAATGAGTTCATTTTTTTGGATTGCGAGATTCATGAACTTAATATCAAAAATTAAAAAATAGTAATGAATAAGTTTCATTGATGATAATCGAATTTGAAATATTTTAATTCAAGAGTAAAAGCCGAGGCACTTCATTATGTCCTTGTTTAGTATTAGAAAAGGTACTCCATTAAATCCCATATACTACAGGTTTAATAGTGCGTGAAATATTTTTCATGTGATTTTATTTATTTTTTAAATATGTCTTTTCATTAACAACTTATAGGGTTATTTCTTTTGACCACCCCTAAACTATTACGATTTTTCAGATCTAATCCTAAATTACGAACTTCATTTTTTGGGTCCCTAAACTTTCACGATTTTTTAACTTTAATTCTTCCGTCCAATTCCGTCAACTTCTCGATTAACTTTGATTTTTTCTATTTGTGAAAAAGCCATTGCACCCCTACCATAAGTGTTAGTCAATTTTTATATAAAATAATATATAATAATAAATATAAAATTTATTTTTTTTAAAAAAAAAGAAAAAAGCAAATTCGACCGACTTCTCCGTCGCCTCCGAGATCACCCAACTCCTATCCTTCTTCGTCGTCCCCACCGTCATAGTCTACAAGGTCGTCAAGCAAATCCACCGCTTCCACCTGCGGCACCCGCTACCCTTCCTGTTCAACTCATTGGTCTCCGACTACACGCGCAGCGACGGTCCCCGCCGTACCCTTCTCATTTACAAGCACGCGGTCGGGGACGGCATCTCGCCCGTCAAGCACACCTTCCCTTTGCTCTTCAAGTCTTGCGCTAGGTTCTCAGGGATATGGGAAGCTCGGCAGTTGCAGAACGCTGCCTTCAAGCTCAATTTCTCTCGCGAACTCTTTGTCCAGAACGCGATGGTGCATGCGCACGCCATGTGCGGGGAGTACGATGATGTATCTCTTGGCTCTTGGACAAGCTTATATCCGAGCGTGTCAAAGGTGGTTTGTTCCGTAAGGCGCTAAAATTGTTCGCGCGAGTTTGCATGCGCGCGAGCGAGCTCGCCTGTGCAATCCCGCAGCGAGCAAGCTCGCTCGAGCGAGAGCGAGCTCACCGGCGCAACCCCGAGGCAGGGTGTGCGCCGACGAATTCGCTCGGGTGACGAGAGGACACGTCGTCCTCCCCTGTCCTTTTTTTAATTATTTTTTATTATATATTATTTTAAACCAAAAGAGAGTAACTCTTAGGCTTTGTTTGGATGTTCCTTCGTTAAAGGGAATAAAGGAAAATAAAGGAGAAGGGAAAAAAAAAGGAAGAGATGTGACCTCCTCTGCACCCCAAATCGGGGTTGAAGGAAATATGACCAAATGTCCCCTCCATTCCCCTCCATTCTCCTCTTCTTAAATTTAATCCAAACTAGGTAAAAGTTTTTTTTCCCTTCCCCTCCCCTTCTTTACCTCTCTTTTCCTTTCATCCAAATATAAGCTTAAGGAAGGGCGCAAGGGTATAATGATCTTTTCACAAATAGAAAAAGTCAAAGTTAATCGAGAAGTTGACGGAATTAAATGAAAGGATCAAATTGGATACATCGCAAAAGTTTAGGGACCCAAAAAATAAAGTTCGTAGTTTGAGATTAGATCTGAAAAATCGTAATAGTTTATGAGTGGTTAGAGAAAATAATCTAATTTATAAGATGCGATGAAAAATACAATTTAAATCATCAACATTTTCAAATTTTTACAAAGTTATTATCTGGTAAACCTATTTTTTATTATTATGAATAGTTCTTTAAGTTATTATTAAAGAAAAATATTTTTAAAAAATAAACGTAAAGCGGGTTTGATACGAAAAACTATTATTACTACTACTATTATTATTATTATTATTATTATTATTATTATTATTATTATTATTATTATTACTACTCTGCCAAGAGAGAGGTAAATAAAAAGGCAAAATGATAAAAAAAAGCGGGTCTCTCCTCCCTCCCTCCCTGTAAACAAAGAGATTCCAGGGACACAGGGCCGTGAGCGAGTTCCTCCGCCTCTCCTCTCTCCCTCCCTCCCTCCTTAGTCGCTCATCCTCTTCCATTATTTCAACTCTTCAAGGTTACTCTCTCTCTCGCTCTCTTTCTAATAATTTATGCCGCCTTCTATTTTCTTTGTTTTTTTTAATATTCCATGCAGCAGTTTTCTTTGTTGTTTTCGGCTGCACGTCAAGCTTGATTTGCAATTTAAAAGATCGGTTTTTGATCTGGTTTCTGGTCGCCCAGTAGCGTGATCGTTGCTTTGCAATTGTCAAAATCCCCACGTTTCTTTCCTCTGTCATTTTTCTTATTCCATGGCCGGTGGTTTTGCATTGTTCTCCTGTTCCGTGCCTTGAATTTTTTTCCTCTTCTTCAGGCATTAGTTCGTGGATGTTAGCCTCCCTAGACTGGAGATAAATCTAGGGTTTTAGTTGCCGTCGGCTTTGCCGATCGGTTGCCGATGGGGCGAGGGGATGGATCCCGGATTTTCATGATGGTCTTCACTAAGTCGATTGATGGTGGAGGCGTCTGGGGAAGACGAGGGTGGGACTGTTCTTCTTATTAGATCCTCGCGGGATTCGAATTCCCGCTTCGGTGAACCAGAGGGAAGATTCACGAACTTGTAATTGTGAGCGGGCGTTCCAGAGGGTCCTTTTGCAGATATTAAGTTTTAGTAATGGCTGATCTATCTTCCAGCCTTTTGAGACGACTTGGTTGAGAACAATTGGAAGTCTATTCGAGAAAAGGTGGTTACATCCATTTTTGGACCTTGGAGGATGGAGGATGGTGACAAAGCTGATGCGGCCAGGGAGAAAAATGGCGTGCATTTGCCCAAGGACAGGTCCACAGAGGAGTTCCTGCACACGGAGGTGGAAATGGACGAGAGCAGAGCTCTTGCAATGACGGATGGAGGCGGTGAGAGTGATGGGGAGGGAAGCAATGTGGTATTCTCCCGGGAAGCTGCCCTCTTGAACAAGGACACAGGAATCTCCAGAGGATACCCTTGTGCTTCAAAGACGGTGCAAGCAAGGGCCTTTGACTCTCTGGAGGAATTGGAGTCCCAAAGGAAGAGCAAGGAAAGAAACAAGCAAGAGAGGAAACTCAGTAAGCAACAAAGGATTGAGCTTGGACGCATGTTTCAAGAAGTGGTGAGCTCGCACGAATGGGGGCTTGCCAAGAACCTGATCAACATGGCTGATCCGCAGACTCTGAATGATGCACTCTGCAGAGCGTTGGATTCTATATGGTTCCTGACGACAAGCCAAGAGCTGGATGGGATCACGGGACTGATCAAGATGATTGTCCACAATGGTGCAAGTGATTTCACGAGGGCTGTCCTTAGGACATCTTTCCTGGCTTCATGTGTTTCTGCATGCCAAAGCAAAACCATGAATTTGGCTGACACTGTAGGTTTAATGGCTCAAAGGTACAACTCTTCTTAGATATTTCTTACATGTTCGGAAATGCCAGAGTCTGCATAATTTGGAGAGAATTAATGTGTTCATTCTAACACATTTGTTAAGTACATATATGATGACCCCTTGTTGAATTTGAATGGCTGAAATGATGAACATCCCTTTATTGACTTAAACCCTTTGGATATTTCTTAGATTGCATGAACACCTTCAAGAATGTCATGGAGATGAAGTTCTGAAAGCAGAAGCAGCTGCAAAAGTCCAGAAGTTTACAGAATGGGCTCTCAAATGCATCGGTCTTCATTCCCAATGTCAGGAGAGCAAGGGAAGAGGAAACCAAAGATTGATTCTGGAGGTCCGCCTTCAATTATCTGCCTTCAGGACCTTTCTGGATCTTGCTGGCAACCATCTTACAGGAAAGGATTTCACGGATTCCTTTGATGCAGCATGCTTTCCCCTGACCCTCTTCTCCAGCTCATTTGACCCTGGGTGGGCCTCTGGAACATCTGCTACTGGAATACAAGGATTGCTGGGATTATTGGTAGAGGGAGGAGCAGACAATGTGAACCAATGTTTTCTTGAAGCTGCAAGATTTGGTAGTACAGAACTTGTGCGCATTTTACTTAAGGTAACAAATGTTCTTTGATTTGTTAATTCGTCTGCTTTTAATCTGTATATACTCTTTTTTTGTTTTCTTATGCATTTAATTGTGTGGCAACCATCCTTTCAAATAAATTAATTAACAATTGTATTTCCCCTAAAAAAGAAAAATTGTATGGCTTATTTTCAAAAAATTGTATGGCCACCAAACATCCACTCTTGTGTAAAGGTAGAAATTTCTCATTTGTTTTATCAGTTTTAAATAATCTGTTGATCATGTTCAGTGGCAATGCCTCCTGAATATGGAATTTTCTCTTGCGAACGCATAAAACTTTATGGAATCTGTGATTTTTTCAGTATTAAGATTTATTATTTCTAGGATTTTTTTATTATTCCAACACTCCTTTGACATAAACTTTCGTTTCGCATCCAAGTATTGTTAAAAAGATATGTTCCCGTGATATGGAATATTTTCTTTTAAAGGGCATGTGTTCTGGAACATAATCATATGTTGTAGGAATGCATGTGTATTTCCTTTGTACGGTTGAAAGCATAGTATCTATTATAGTTGACTTGATCTGTTTCTCTAGGGGATCCTTACTGTTAAATTTTTTATGACACTTGCCCATAAACATCTTCTCTGGTTTAATGATTATCACAAGCTTATAACATGCCCTTGATATACTCCTTCAATAAACTGCCTGTTGATAAGATGTATGTGGCTTGATAATCATTCTACATGAGCAGAATTAAGTTAAGTAGTTAACGAAAAATAATAAAATAATAACAACAAAGCCTTATCCCACTAGGTGGGGTCGGCTACATGGATCATACGACGTCATTCCGCATTCGTTGATCCATGTTCATGCGATTCGACAGAAGAACAAAAAGAAGGGTCCTGTATTAACGAAAAGAAGAACAAAAATAATCTTCATACTTTCTTTGTGATATCTAACATTCTTGTTCTTGTATTAATGACATGACTTAAAAGTGGACGTAAAAGCCTAACTGCCATAAGGGTCCTGTCTCAAGTATTGAATAGTTTACTATTTTGTCATAATGCAGCACTATGGATGATGGCCAGAATATAGAGCTCAGAACAATATTTATTAAGATACAGCGAATGAGGATGCAAGTCCTGCAGTTTATTAGGCTTGTTATGTTTGACGAAACTGGTTTACAACAACTGTGATAAACAATCTTGGGAAGGAAAACGATTATGTTGGAGAGGGGTTTAGTGAACAGTCAGTGCTATAAATAGTCCTGAAACCATATTAGGTGTATCTAATATGCATAAACGCTTTCTGCCTACTGAATGAGAATAGAGAAATAAATAATAAATACAAATCATACATCGTTTTTAGCTATAACTAAGAGTTATGTACAATCATTTCTGAGTTTTGTTATATCATGGTCTCACATAGGAAACATTTAAGAGAAATATTTGAATTTTATTGACTCATGCAACTTTTCATTGGAATGGTGATATCAATTTTTCTCTTGTTCCAAAGTGTCTTTGCCATTCTAAAAGTACTCTATGTTTCATGTTATCAACAATGATATAGAGGTTGAATATGTTTTCTAAGATCTATTGTAATTCCAATTTCCCACATCTGATCCTCTCGAAAAATCCACTTGTGAAGAGTTGTGTCTGCTCAACTTTCTACCAGTCTATGCTAGTGTTAATGCTAGGTCGTTACCCGTAAGTAACGCGCTGTACAGCTCGGGTACAGTGTTAAGAGAGCAAGAGCCGCTGCATCCTCGCCTGAATGCAGTGTTAAATGAGCAAGGGCTACCGCACTCTAATGGACGGAGGCGGTTAAAGAAGCTAGTTCATGAGACTAAGGTCAGATTAGGTTCTTGGAACATTGGGACGTTGAATGGGAAGCGCCTCGAGGTGGCACAAGTAATGGACCAACGTAAGATTAGTATCTTATGCTTGCAAGAAACTAGATGGGTAGGAGAGGGAAGTAAAGAGATTAGGTTAAATGGTTCCAAACTTTGGTACACAGGTAAGGTAAATGGAAGGAATGGTATTGGTATTATCGCGGATGCAGAATGGAGGAAGAATGTTGTGGAAGTTAAAAGGATTGAGGATCGAATCATATCCGTGAAAGTAATTGTTGGAAAGGAGACTATGAACATTATTAGTGCATATGCACCCCAAGTAGGAGCAGAATCACATCTCAAGGAGAAGTTTTGGGCAGATATGGAGGGTTTGATTGAAAGTATACCAACAACCGAGAAAGTTTATATTGGGGGAGACCTTAATGGACATGTTGGTAAAGAGGCAGGACCACATGCAAGGGTTCATGGTGGTTTTAGTTTTGGGGAGTTGAATGAGGAAGGACAAACTATTATTGATTTTTCTTTAGCATACGACCTTAAGATTATCAACACTTGTTTTAGGAAGAGAGAGGAACATTTAATTACATACAAAAGTGGAACTCATAGGTCTCAAATCGATTTTTTCTTGATAAGAAATACTGATAAAAGACGTTGCACTAATTGCAAAGTAATTCCTGGGCATGGGGTGACTACACAACATAGATTGTTAGTTCTTGATATGCAAATAAAATGTATAAAACCAAAATCCCGAACAGTTTTTGATCGAAAGATCAAGTGGTGGCAGTTAAAGGGGGAGAAGCGAGAGACTTTTAGAAGTAAGTTATTAGAGGAAAGTGTGTGGGAGTTAGAAGGAGATGCTAGTATCATGTGGAAGAATGTGGCAAAAAAGGTTGAAATGGTTGCTAAAGCCATTTTAGGAGAATCAAAAGGTTTTGGACCACGAGATAAGGAGACTTGGTGGTGGAATGAGGAGGTCCAAGAAAAGGTGCGTAATAAGAAGAATTGTTTCAAGGCGATACACTTGGACAATAGTTCTGACAATTGGGAAAAGTATCGTTTGGCGAAAAGGGAGGCTAAGAAGGCAGTTAGTGATGCTCGTGCTAAAGCATATGAGAGGTTTTATAAGGAGTTAGAGACAAAGGCGGGTGAACAAAGGATTTACAAGATTGCAAGGAACAAAGAGAAGGAGTCGAGAGATTTGGATCAAGTAAGATGCATAAAAAATGAAGTTGGCAAGGTTTTAGTTACTGAAGGAGATATTAAGAACAGATGGGAAGAGTATTTCTATAAGCTATTTAATGATGGATGTGAAGATTCGCGTTGTGATTTGGAGGACTTGACAGTTAGCGAATGTGAGCTTAATAGGTCATTTTATCGTAGAATTAGAGTCTCGGAGGTTAGCGAAGCTCTTAAGAAAATGGAGAATGGTAAAGCCGTTGGACCGGATGGTATACCGATTGAAGTTTGGAAATGTTTAGGAGAAAAAGGTGTGTTGTGGTTATGTAAACTATTTAATGAGATTTTACGGTCGAAAAAGATGCCTGATGATTGGAGATTAAGTACATTAGTTCCTATTTACAAAAATAAAGGGGATATTCAGAATTGTGCAAATTATAGAGGGATTAAACTTATGAGTCACACTATGAAATTATGGGAAAAAGTGATTGAGCATAGATTGAGAATGGAGACTAGTATTTCTGAGAGACAATTTGGGTTCATGCCAGGAAGATCCACTACAGAGGCGATTTATTTACTAAGGGGGATGATGGAGAAGTATCGAAGTAGGAGAAGAGACTTACATATGGCTTTCATTGACTTAGAGAAGGCGTATGATCGGGTACCAAGGGATGTACTTTGGAAAGCCTTGCAAAAGAAGAGGGTGAATGTTGCCTACATTAAGGTAATACAAGATATGTACGATGGGGCATTGACTAGGGTTAGGACACCCGGAGGTGAGACAAATGAATTTCCTATAGGAATTGGCCTACATCAAGGATCAGCTTTAAGCCCGTATCTATTTAACTTAGTTATCGATGCTATAACCGAGAGTATCACAGAGGAGGTACCTAAGTGCATGCTATTTGCGGATGATATAGTACTTTTAGCGGATTCAAGAGAAGAGATTAATACAAAATTGGAAATATGGAGAAATACGTTGGAGTCAAAGGGTTTTCGTTTAAGTAGGAATAAAACAGAATATATGCATAGCAATTTCACAAATAAACAACTTAGAGACGATTTGAAAGTTAGGTTAGGGGAGGATATAATTCCTCAAGTGACAAAGTTTAAATATTTAGGATCAATTGTAAGACAAGATGGTGAGATTGATGACGATGTTAATCATAGAATTCAAGCTGGTTGGTGTAAGTGGAGGAAAGCCACTGGAGTTCTTTGTGATAGAAAAGTACCCAATAAAGTTAAAGGAAAATTCTATCGTACTGCTATAAGGCCAGCAGTGTTATAAGGCTATGAAGGGACAACATGAACGTAAAGTGGGGGTAGCCGAAATGAGGATGTTGAGATGGATGTGTGGTCATACAAGATTAGATAAGATTAGGAATGACCATGTACGTGAACGAGTCGGAGTGGCTCCTATTAGTGAGAAAATGGTAGAGAATCGTTTGAGATGGTTTGGTCATGTTCAGAGAAGACCATTAGATGCGCCAGTAAGAAGAGTAGATCAAATAATCTGGAGTCCAATTAAAAGAGGGAGAGGGAGGCCAAGGCGGACACTTGACGAACTAATAGAGCAAGATCTATTGGTGAATAATATACCGAAAGGTTTGGTTACTAATAGAGCGGAATGGCGTCGTATGATCCATGTAGCCGACCCCACCTAGTGGGATAAGGCTTTGTTGTTGTTGTTGTTGTATGCTAAAAAAAACTTTCCATCAATCCTCTTTCTATTAGACACTTGTCATCAATATAAATATGGTTTGTTCTTTAATCTCAAGGCCACTTATTCAAGGAACTAGTACACAAAAAAAGTAGTAAAAACCTCATCCTTATGTTACCTTAGTGACTATTCTCATGTATTTCTTCTTAGAATTTCATACTCCCAACTGTTTCATGCATGGCTAGGGTAACATTTAATTAGCTGTTCAACAATTTGATATTTTGGTTTCTCCATATCGTGCATTGAGTATTATGTAGAACCCACGCAATTGAAGAAAAAATAAAGAAAATTTAATGGAGACAACCAAGATTATGCAGGAATTAATTTCCAGGAATCATGGTAAACTCAGAGTAACATCAAACACATAGGAAATAAAGAAAGGCACAAAAGTAGAAAAAATAGTGGAGAAAAGTGGTAATAAAGTACAAGATTCAGTCAATTATTTTAATTTTTTGCTTTGATAATTTACAAATTCTTTCTTCTAAAAAATAATTTACAATTTCTTATATCTTCATCTCCCTCAATATTTGATCTTGGGTAAGTCACAGTGCGCTTGATTACTCATTAATAGCAATAAAATTATTGCCTATCTAAGTTTTTCCTTGAAAGTGCTCCAGGATAATGAAAATAATGCATACTATAAACTTGAGAAATCTGTTTGAACACTTACTTTGTGATAGGCATTGCAATTGAAAGAATAATAGTGCTTATATAAATTGGTTATCGTCAGAATTATTTTCCTATTTAGTATATTGTTTAAGTTTGCACTCTTTTTATATCAAAGTTCATCTTGTTGATATATAAACTTTTGGTAAAAAAAATGCTGGCTATGATACAAACTGAAAATACAACTAACATAAAACTAGGATAAGTATTATTAGTAGTCAAAGTGCAAGAGGTTTAAACACAATTACTACTAATAACTTGTCAATTCGAGATGACAAATCGCCATAAGTCTGTATGGGGTGGACCAATCTCCAATTACATAACTTATAAACACATTTCCAAAGGCTGCCATAAATCTAAAACCCATGCATGTATTTATAACATGCAAAGGTAGTTACAATAACTATAACGAAACTACAAATATAACTAACTACCCACTATTTTTTTAATCAGTCACTAACTAATACAAAGTGGTATCTTCTAACTACCCACTATCTAATTAACTAGACACTATCTAATACAAATTGGTATCTTATCAGTACACCCTTCCTAAAATTTCGCCTTGTTCTCAAGGCGGAGAAAAGAATTATTAATAATAATATTCTGCAGTTGAAGCCTTCAAACTTGATTAACTCCATCTTTTTGCCAAGAGAGAAATTTTTGAACCAATATGAACTTCCATCTTTTCTTCTTATGAAATAAACTTTCACTTGTAATATGTAATGTTGATTTATCCTGAATGAATGTTGCTTCTTTGTGCTTTGCTATTAGGATCTTTGAGGCTCTGATACCAATTGAAAATACAACTAAAATAAAACTAGGATAACTATTATTAGTAATAAAAATGCAAGAATCTTAAACACAATTATTACTAATAACTTGTCAATTCAAGATGACAAATCAGTCCGTGTGGAGTGGATCAATCGCCAATTACATATATGGTAAACACATTTCAAAGGTTGTCCTAAATCTAAAACCCATGCATGTATTTATAACATGCAAAGGTAGTTACAATAACTATAACAAAACTACAAATATAACTAACTACCTACTACCTTCTTAATCAGCCACTAACTAATACAAAGTGGTATCTTCTAACTACCCACTATTTAATTAACCAGCCACTATCTAATACAAAGTGGTATCTTATAGACTATGTGTTGCATGTCATAGATCATAGCTATACTTCAATCCAATAATTCAAATGTGATTTTGGATAACTCTTTTGCATCATCCATCTTACGCTATTATCTGCTGGTATGCTTATAATCAAATATGATTTAACTTTCTTCATTGTAATTTTCTTGATAGTATCCTTCAGCCTCTTTGAGTTACTATTTATCTTCAGCAACAGCATCAAATTACATGTCAAATACCTCACTAGATATATTTCTTAATTTTGTTAGTCGAATGACATTTGATTGAATTTGTGTTATATATCATTCTGTCACTCCAACGAGTAACATTTGTTTGTGTATATTGTTGTAATCACCATTCTCCCTTTCTAATTCACTATCTTCTTTACAGATTACTCAACAGAACAGCTTGCATGTTGATGTTGATCTTGCCCTTGTCTTTGCCTCTCATTATTGTAAAATTGAAACCATGGAATGCTTGGTTGACGAAGGAAATGCCGCGGGCTTCCTAGGTCCTTTGATGAGAGCAGCAGAGAGAGGTTGCATGCAGGTAGTCCAGTGGTTTGTTAACAGGGGATGCAGGGACATGGAGCTCTGCCTTGCCCTGACAGCAGCCACCTCTGGCAGCCAGATAGAAATTGCTGCTTATCTTCTCCCTCATGTTCCCCAACATGTGCTTGCTGCTTTTAGCATTGAGATCCTAAAGGCAGCTGGTGAGAGAAGCCATGGGTCTCTTGAAGGTGTTGCCTTCCTTCTCCGGAGTGACTTCCTTGGTGATACTGCTGCAACTTATGCTGTGGCCGATAGCATTGCTAGGACCACTGATGAGGCAGTGGCCACAGAGTTGAGGGCTTTCCTGAAGGAGCACTGGTCTGAGGCAGCATTTGCCGAGGGATTAAGTGCTGGGCAGAATCATTTCGTGAATTTCATGAGGATTCTTAGAAGGGGAACTTCACCCATGTGCCTAAGGGATCTTCCAGTTCCCTTGGTAAGTAGCATTGCTTACTTGCCGCTGTACAGAGAGTGTGTTCAGGCTGCAGGAAAACTGCTGCCTCAGAAACTCAGAGGGCAACTTTTGGACGCTGCTAGTGTCACGGGGTCATTCTCGGACACTAGATCACGTGCGGCGACTAGGCGGATAGGCACCTAGTCAAGCCTGTTTTGAGTTTGCAGCGGAAGTTTTATGGTCGAGACGACTTTGCCGGGAGTCGCTCTTATAGGCATTCAAACACGGACATGACTAGAGTGTTGGACTACTCGTCACGAGACCGTGGCATTAGCGCGTTGCGGCACTAATGTTGGCGCTTGGGCGCTTAAAGTCCGAAGGGGCGACGAAGGGACCACGGGACGCCACGAAGGGACACCGATGTGGGTTGCCACCCCACGCTCAAGGCCATGACACTAGAATTAAAGGAAAGCTTGCTTGTATTAAATATGATGAAACATAACATACAATTGAGCCTCGGAAGGCACTAATGAACTCCTCCCAGTGTACCGTAGGTATAGGAGTCTTGTTACATATTGAAGATGCAAAAGACGTACCCTACGGGAACGTCACCTACTTGGCCATTCATAAGGACGGCCTTACAAGATAAATGCCCTAAGGGCGGATAACTTGGTACTCCGCAATATTACGCAGTGCGGGGCGGCTGCATGTGTTCCATGTTTTCGGCGCTGAGCGGCCGAGGGCTATGAGTTGAGCGGCATTGGTGCCGCGAGGCTTCACGCTTCGTGTCACGGGAAACGCCCCGTGACATTCTCCCCCACCAAAGTCGGCGATGCCCCCGACGCCGTAGTCCGGGCTTCCTCGGGGCCCTCGTCTTGAGTCTTGACTTCGCTTGTCTCGTTCAATTCTGCCTTCTTTGCCTTGACTTCAACTTCACCAGCATCACGCAACGCCAGGAATGCCCGCTCCTTGGGGTCTCGCTGAGGACTCCTCCCTCAGGCCTGCTTCGCTCGCTGATCCTTCGTCCAATCCGGGGTCATCACTTGTGCAGCGCCAGTGGAGTCCGCCATGTGCGGTCTGACTTCATCAAGCAATTATCCGTCCATCAAGTCTCTGTTGGCTTCACTTCTCTTCGACTTGCGCAGCGTCAACTTGTGTGGTTTGGCTTCTTTGGGGGTGAAACAACTCTTGTATGCCTTCAGGAATAGCGCGGAGAAGAGTTGTCTCAGGGTCGCGTAGAATACGATGAAGAGTCTCGCCATTCGACCTGCATGACTTGACTCGATGCCTTCATGTTGCGGATGACCACAGCATAAGGTCTTCCTTCCGTCGAATGCACACTACGGGACCATCTCACCCTCGATGATCATTTTTGAATTTCGACGGCTTGAAACAGCACAAGCTCTCCGATGTCGATGCTTGTAGCTTGTCTGCTTCGAGTGCCTGGGGTCGCTATTATGAGCGACGAGAGTCTTCCCACGGATACTTTGGGATGCTTCAGGTCTCTTCGTGGGCTTGACTCAATGTCTCTATGTTGCATATGATTGCAACGTAGAGTCTTCCATATCTCTGCCGAACGAAAAGCGCAGGACCACCTCCTCCTTGGTGATCACCTGATGTTTCGGCAGTCTTGAGGCGGGACAAGGTTCTTTGATATGACAATCCATGCCTTGTCCATCCAAGTCATCATAGTGAGCGACGAGAGTCTCCCCACGTTTCCTTGTGGTTCAACTCGCTGTCCCCAAGTTGCAGATGACTGCAACATTGAGTCTTCCGTCCGTCGAGCCTTAAGAACCGCTCCACCTTCCCCTTGGTGGACAAGAGATATCTCGACGGTTTGAGGTGGAGCAAGATTCTTTGGTATAACATTCCGCACCTTGTCCACTCCCAGTCGCTATAGTGAGCGACGATGAGGGTCTCCCCACATGTGCCTGTGGTTCGACTCTCTTCTCCTGCTTCGATGGGCGATCTTTATCTTCGGCATGAGTAGCTTCCTCCTTGCGACTTGAGCTTCTCTCCCCCACCATTGCCCTTGCCCAAGGGCTTTGGTGGTATGGCACTTGTCCTGATTGACTTGGCAGTATCGACTAGTGAGCGGAGGTTGGACGATCCGGTCGTTCCAACTCCTTCCTAGTCCAAAGCTTCTAACCCCTCTGCTTGAAGAGCACCAACACTGGGTCTTCATCCTCCTGGGAACACTGTAGGCGGAGCTCGGTGATTCCTTTCACTTCCTCCTTCAACATGCCCATCTGGCCGATGCTGAACAATGCGATCTTGACCTTCAGTCCCAACTTGTCAGGGCCTGCATAATTGATGAACTGCCAATTCTTCCATCCCATGTCTGGGATGCATGTTTATCATATTCTACATTGTCGCGATGGCAACGCCATCCTGAGTTTGCCACATCTTGCAGGATTCTTGGGATATGCCTTCTTCCGATCCTGAGACCTCCTTTGAAGCTTTGACAATCCCTTTGGGGTATAGACGGGGCGAGATCGTTGTACTCGTTCACGAAGAGGATGCACCTTAGATGCTCGTCCGTTCGCACCTTGGACAAAGTAATGTCACTGTGCTTGTCATCCTAGATCATACACCTTTGACATACTCGTCCACCGGGCGGCTTGACCCTTGCGAAAGAGTAGCCGTTCCGAGCCTTCACCAATCCGGGCGGATGCTTGTGAAGACGCTCCGCTTAGATAAGCGGACTGCGGTTGGTGAACTCGTGGCATGAGCTCCCAACATTACCTCCATCTCCATTCGAAGGGACGACATCGCCAATGTGTCCTTCGAAACTTTCGCATTGTGATCCTTGGAGGCCGCTTCGATTACTCGAGGCGATGTCCGAAAGGAAAGGGCACTCCTTCCTTCGATTGGCGGCAGAACGCTTGACAGCAGCATGCCAAGGTTCGCCGATGCTCGACGCTCAGACCATTTGCCAAATTGGTCGCTGAGTTGAGGCGTCGATTTGCGTTGGCATGTATCAAGTTCGTCCCACTCCTTGATGGATGACATCGCGCCGCTTGCGGGGCGACACTTGACGAGGCAGGCAAGGCTGACAGCTCGTCCACGAGTGTTTGCAAGTAATCAACGCTTTGCTCCATTCCTGAAAGTCATCGTGGCGTGGCAGGCGATGCTGCGGCACGACAAGATGCTTGTGATTGATGCTCCTTGGCCGAAGGGATGATATTCTTTGGCCGAAAAGGGACCATGAACCTTGATATTTGTCTTTAAGCCAACTTCTCTCGTGAAGCGGTTGTGCACTTCACGTTGCATGACTGGGCATGCGATGCGACGTCACGAAATACTGAGCAGCGCCAGGTCGTCATGATAGTGCATGACTGACAGTCCCTGAATGTGACACGGGTCCTCCGAGTTACACGACGCTCGTGTAAGCGATCTCCTGATATGAGCAGCGCAAGACCATCATGCAGAGCATATGGCCACTCTTTGACGCAGCGCGACACTTCAGGATTCCCGACTGTATACCTGGGGTGGTTGATCTGCTCGAGTGAGCGACGCATGACCGTCCCGGTTAGGCGGGGCGATCAATCCGCCATCATGATGCATGACGGACGTTCCTTGACACGACACGGGTGTATGAGGAACATGCTGCGGGGCACGACTGGGCGTGCGGCGAGGAGGCTTGCCATGCATTCCTCGTTGGCGTCCACGATCAAAGACCATGGTACCAGTGCGCCTGTGCGTGATGGAGTATTTGAGCGGAAGCACATTTCCTACGCCAGGGCACGTTGCGACGACACAAGCGAGTCATCGTCGCTGGGTAATCCGAGCAGGAAGAACTGCTCTGATACCACTTGTCACGGGGTCATTCTCGGACACTAGACCACGTGCGGCGACTAGGCGGATAGGCACCTAGCCAAGCCTGTTTTGAGTTTGCAGCGGAAGTTTTATGGTCGAGACGACTTTGCCGGGAGTCGCTCTTATAGGCATTCAAACACGGACATGACTAGAGTGTTGGACTACTCGTCACGAGACCGTGGCATTAGCGCGTTGCGGCATTAATGTTGGCGCTTGGGCGCTTAAAGTCCGAAGGGGCGACGAAGGGACCACGGGATGCCACGAAGGGACACCGATGTGGGTTGCCACCCCACGCTCAAGGCCATGACACTAGAATTAAAGGAAAGCTTGCTTGTATTAAATATGATGAAACATAACATACAATTGGGCTTCGGAACCGTAGGTATAGGAGTCTTGTTACATATTGAAGATGCAAAAGACGTACCCTACGGGAACGTCACCTACTTGGCCATTCATAAGGACGGCCTTACAAGATAAATGCCCTAAGGGCGGATAACTTGGTATTCCGCAATATTATGCAGTGCGGGGCGGCTGCATGTGTTCCATGTTTTCGGCGCTGAGCGGCCGAGGGCTATGAGTTGAGCGGCATTGGTGCCGCGAGGCTTCACGCTTCGTGTCACGGGAAACGCCCCGTGACACTAGCAGGGTCAGCGGAAGGACTGTGGACATGAATGGTCAGGCAGAAGAACTTTTGGCAATTTTGGGGCATCAGTTGGTCCCTTGTTTCGTTCAGTCTCCAGTTACTGCCCCTGCCTCTTGTAGGTAGTCATTGACAGTTTGAATCCAGAAAGCAGCAAAACAAATTTCTACTCTGATACTTTGATGTCTGAATACTCTATACAACTTCCTGCCAGTCCGAGTTAATAGGCAGCCTAGTAAGGTCATTGGCCTGAGAGAGTCCAGGAGGGTGTCAGATGTGAGAATTATGATTTTATCTGATCATCAGCCTTTGTGATCAGCCATGGGCGTAAAGCTTTCGGCAGCTTATAAACTTTCGGGTACAAAGCTTATAAGTTTTTGGCATCATAGGTTCAGTGCTTGATAATAGGAGAACATACAATTTTTTTTTCTCATAAAATTTAAGCCAACAAATTACGCTGAGCATGCTGTTCATGATCAGATTGATTTGTCTTATACCGGAAAAAAAAAACTCTGGATTTCCTGTGCAGTTTTGCTAGTAGTTTCCATCTTGCTTATTGCAGTTTGGAATCCTGGTGCTGGTGGCAATGTCCATTTACATGCACCAGTATTTACAATGAACACAATGAAGTAAATTCCACCTGCTCATCTGAACATGAAAAGATGAACTGTGCTAGGCATAACCAAGTAGTAGCAACTTTATTAATTCGAGGGTATCTTTTGTATGCTTTACTGATAATTAAAGCTACATCGCAGAATCATATAGGTTTCCTGCCAGCATTTACAGAGAAACAAAATATATGTTTTAATAAAACTATTCAATCATATCCCAGGGAAAGAAAACGTTAATTTTTTCTTTGTACCTCTACAAATTTGAAGGGTTGCATCCATCGACAAAAGGTGGAAAGATCATATAAAATTTACATATATTAATAAGAAAATTATTAAACAAATGCATGAAATTAGATACGCATATCAATATGAAGTCATTTAGTGAAAGAAACATGTTAACAATATGTTTAAAATCAAGTTAACGAATAATATAAAGTTATCAAAATATTAGAAATCGGGTTGAGATTGGAAACGTTCGAATTTTTGAAAATATGTCCAAATGCGGACCCAATTTATTTCAAAATATTAGAAAAGTCATCCCGGTCCCAATTTAAGGCTGGATCAATTTTTTTTTCCTGTTTTTTTTCCAAAACGGGCCGAGTAGGGGTGACTGAGTCTTGCTCACTAGTTTCACGTCGATAGAATAAGTCCAGTTCGATAATTGTACTCGGATAAATAATGTATTGAATATTATTTTTAAGTTTCATTAATTAGCAAGCCATTCGATAGGCCGATCATTAATTCATTAATAGTATTAATATTTAAATAGAATTAATTATTACTTATTGTCTACCAATAATAACTAGTAAGCTTCTATAATAATATAACTAGTTTATCTATTATTAATTTAAATTGTTCTATTATTAATGAAAAAATTAAAGTGAAAAAATGAATAAACAGATAAAGTATTAAAGAAAATTAAAGGAAAAAAGGATAATTTAGTTATTATATTATTCATTTTATTAATATGTCAACAAAAGAATTCAAGAAAATTCGGAAAGAATGATATCGTGGAAAAAAAATAATTTGATTGAGGGGCGGCCAGCTAGAACTCAAATTATTCTAACAAGAAAATCCGGATTTTATTGCTACACGATAGAACTAAAATTATTTTTATTGACTCGATGCGACCAGCTCCTTATTGTTCCCAAAGAGGATGAACCATCAAGCAATGCATTCGCCAAATGCATTTCCAAGACTTCAATCCCAAATGATAGGAGAGAAAGTGAACAATGATCTCATGATCATTTTGACAGGTGATGCTTGAACAGTAAGGCCATCTCAATCTGCAAAAAGTTTAAAATCCACATTAGCAGGGTCTTCAAATCCAAATGGACGAGGAAACAAAATTCCCATAACTTACTGCTGTCAAAGCAGCTTCCGCACCCTTGTTTCCTGCTTTGCCACCTTCTTGATTCAGGGCCTGCAAATACGACGCAGCATTAAAAGGCCGAAACAGGAAAAACTCAAGCTATACTTCAGTACTATAATTTAAGACTCTCTGTTGTTAGCCAACATCAATTCAGGAAACACATCAAATTTATAAAGGATGAAAATTATCAGCTGATAGCATGCTTGAATGAAGAATTATAGTTTTCCATTCTGTCCAGTCCAAAGTTCAGAGGAAATAAACCTTAAAGTTTTATTTGTACGTCATATGCGAGCACAAGGGTTATCAGGATGCTCCCACGTTACGTACCAACAAAGTTTTTCCCATATTAGATCTCAAATCCTGACTGTGAAGGCATGCCCAAGATTTATCCACAGGGAAACAAATTAGCTATAAAAAACTTTGTTCATTCAGCACTGCAGCTGATGGTATGTGTATAACACAAGGCAAATTAAAAGGTCTGCTTCTCTATTGCACCTAAAACTGAATTGTTGCATTAAGAACTAAGTTTATACTATGACAACATACCTGATCCATGTCATCACAAGTCAACACCAAATACACATGGAACACCTGCAATGGCACATGGCAAAGGAAAAAGGTTTGAGTTTCAAAACCAATCACAATGAGCATTGCACTTGCCCTGGTAATAAATAAATAGAAAAGAAGGAAAAATGTAGATCGAACTTCGGGTTCAAATTGAAAATAGTTATCATACAAAATGAGTTAACACTAAAAACGTGCAGCTGAATAATCATCATTTTAACAATATCAAATCTCAGCTTAAAAGCTTATAACTGAACATGAACCTTGTGTCTAGATTCCGTCAATCGCCTTAAGTTTCAAAATAAGAGCTAACTATATAAATCCAAGATGTACCGATGACATTATGCCAATGGTAAATTAATCAACATGCATCTGAGCTCTTAAAAAGAATATGAACCAAAATAATTGACTGAAGAATCAAATGCAATTCCTGAATAAAAAGAAGTAAATGAACCTGAAGTCAATCCAGCATTGAGTACTCCAGAGGCTGCAGAATTTGCAACGGCGTCATAGTGGGTGGTATCACCTCTGATCTGAATGTAAAAGGTCCGGGACATAGAGTTACTATTGTCTACGTCATTGTTAGAAACTCCATTGGATTCATGCATTACTAGGACTTCAAGTAAAGACATTTCTAATAGTATGTTAATATATATAGAGATTACAAACTCAAATACGAATGGCATAGTTTGTATATCATCAACGAAAAGGTTGGGGCTGTATATCACGAATTATTTTCACAAGCTCTAAGACATAGAGTGGTTAATGCTTATCCCTCCTAACTGTAGCAACTCTGGGGCTCAAACTCGGCCTACTAGCTTACCTTGTCTACAACCCAGAATCTGAGATTGGTATTCTGTTTACCCAATTAATTGTTGGTGGTTTTGTATATCATTTAGGAACACATAAAACTTGTCGATGTTATCATTTTTATGACAAGAACCATGGTGATCCTATGTGAGGGAATAAGTTTAAACCTGCCCCATAAAAAAATGTACTATTCAGACCACACATTCATCCCAATAATCCCAAAAATTATGAAGAACCAATATGTTGACAACCACTTATTTATACAAAGCATAAATCATAGGCAAAAACCTTCTCACCAATTGATCATCGTCCAAGGGCGCAAAGATCTTTTTTTCAAGATCACATCAAGCATATTGCTAGCTCTTTCTTTCCAGAAGATTCATGCAAGTCTAATTTTGTCAGATTAACAAAATTTCCAAAGGTAGTTACTCTGTTTGAAATAGCAAGCAACAATAACGTTACTTTGTAAACTCTTGACACTTACATGATAATAACAATAAAGTTCAAATACACCGAAAGTCATTTTCTGTATTTGAGGAAGAATACATCAAAGTAGGTTGACAAACAACAACAACAAAGCCTTATCCCACTAGGTGGGGTCGGCTACATGGATCATACGACGCCATTCCTGGTTGACAAACAAACACAAACTATTTTAGAGTGATGAAAAACAACAATTACCACAGCTCCAATGCACAATACAGCATCAAAGTTGCCAGATCTGCCAAGTCTTTGTGCAACAACAGGTATTTCAAAACTACCTGGGACTTTCACAATCTGGGGAGAAAATACATTTCTAAACTTAGAAGTAAACAAAGAAAAACGTTGACTATAGAGAATGAGACGGTGGAAGTTATAAAATAGCTACTATTGTAATGGCAGTGCATATTTCAATTTCCTTGAACATAATGGAACTGAAGAAACTGAAGTTGTCATACAGTAATGTCATCATCGTCAACCGAGTATCGTGTAAAAGTTTCCAGAGCCCCCTCTAGTAGTAAGTTGGTCACAACTTCATTAAACCGTGCCACAACCTGCATTGGGTTAGATTACTCGAAATGAGGCAACGAATAGCTGCACCAAAAAATTCGTTTTAAACTTTTATAGCATTTAGAGGGATTGGCCTTCTTTCCTCCATAAAACAACATCCACGTCTAAAATTTTCCTTTTAATTTCTTTTACTAAGAACAAGTTCGAAGGTGGCAATTGATCAAACAAGTCATCTCCCACTCACAATCGCAAACTTCAGCCCGTCGGTCTTCGTCAGCGAACCAATAAGGCGCTTCGTCCCAGCCGCCACAACCGGGGCACGTCCGTACCTCGAGATCACCAATTTTAGTGGAGGGACTGCAGAGAGGACATGGAGGACGCAGATATCAAGATAGACAGATTGAGCAGATGATATAGCAAGTGGAGAAAGAACTACTACTTCGAATTGAAGAAGAGAGCGAGATGGATATGGGAGGGGAAACGGAGTTCAGACTCCTCGCAGCTGGAGAGAGAGAGCATCTGCGGTGAGCGGCGACGGCGAGCTCCGGTGTCGCAGTAAACGATGCCATGTCAAAGACCGACGTCGAACAAGTGTAGCGCCGGTCGAGTCGTCCTTCCAGTTTAATTGGAACAACTAGGACGGGAGACGATTGTGTAATAATTTATAATAAAAAATGAAGGTATAATGGGTGTCCCCCAACTAAAATGGGGACACTCTGCTCATTTAAAGGCGCCAGTCCATGCGCATCGGCCGGGCGCCAATGAAAATAGGTTTTTTTCATGGTGAACCAGGCGACGGCGTGCGGTTCACCATGAAAAAAACAAACGACATCGTCCGGGCGGTTCAGTCGTCGAATGCTCTTTTACTCTCCCTCACCTCTCACGCTCTCTCGCTTGAGATCACCGCCTTCACCTCTCTCTCGCTCTCCAGATTCGTCGTGAGCTCCGAGATCCGCCGCGTCCGTCGAGCTCTCCGCCTTCACCTCTCTTATCCGTCGCGAGCCCAAGCTCTGCCGCAAGCTGTCGAGATCTCCGCCACCGACGAGATCTCCATGAGTGCGACCACGTCCATCGAGCTCAGATCTGTCCATCGAGCTCAGATCCTATCTATTAATAAAATAATATATTTTAAAATAATAAATATATTTTTGACAAATTTTTCGCTTTGAAATCTTAAATGATACCCCACTAAGACATTTTTTATCGATTCTTAAGTCAAATTATATCAAAATATATTAAAAATAAAAGAAAATGTATTTAACTTCATATAAATTAATGTTTATGATCATAAATATATTTTAAATTAATATTTAAATGATTATATTAATCATATGAGATCGTATAGAATCGGATAAGATTGTAAGATCGTGTGACCAAAATTAAGATCGTATTAAAATCTTACATATAAGATCCTCAAGATAAGATCGAGATCGGAAGGGGTCGTAAGATCGTAAAATCATAAGATCTTAAGATCTAGATCGATATCTTGACAACCTTGCCCTTCGGGCATATTTGCGCAACCCGGAGCACCCTTCGCCGATGAGCACCCCCGACGGCAACAGATCTACACGACCCCGAGCACAACCGCACTTCGCCGACCCCTCACGTCGTGAGCATGCCGAGCTCCGCTCTCAGGTGCTTTCTCCCTCTTTCTTTTCGTTCTCACTTTCTCCCTCGATCCATCCCGATCTCAAGCTCCAAGTCGAGCACGTAGATCTGCCCGACGCCGACTCCCGCCGCGATGCTGCCGACCTCGAGCACCTCCGTCGCGATGTCCCTCGACCAGATCTGCGCGTGATGACCCTCACACCACCGCCGCTCGCCGACCCCCTCCACGACCCCGCACCACCGCACTTCAACCCCCACTGCAACCCTGCACCACCGCTCGCCGACCCTCGCCGCCACCCCGCACCATCGCCGACCCCCACCGCGACCCCACACGCTCGCACCCCGCTGCACGCCGCCACGGCGATACCGCCGACCCTCATAGTGTAATTAGTTGTTAATCGACATTGTAATTAGGTGTTAATCATTATGTATCAACATAGTAATTAGGTGTTAATCTGTGTAATTAGTTGTCATTTGCTGTATTGCTTAGGATTAAGCGTGTACACCGGCTAGAACTACTGGTTCTAGCAGTTTATACTCTCTAATATTATGAAGCAATTTGTTCTATTCCTTGTTCTATTCCTTCATAGATGTAAAAGTGTGAGGAAGTTGTGATACCTTGATAGTTGATAGCTCATGCAATGATAAATTATTATGGTATAATGAACTATATGCAACACATTGCTGATTTGCGTGTTGACTCATTAATTTTCAACATTTGGATTAATTCGGCATTGCCCATATGTGCTCGATATAAAATGAACGAAAAAGAGAAGAGCCCAAGAAATCATATTAATTAACATCAATCAATTGATTAACATAATTATTAAGTACACATTATTTTTCTACAATTAGCAAGGATACAACCATTTACAACTAATCTGTACATAATTATTAACTACATAAATTACAACATGATTAACAACTAACTAAATAATAACAACTAATCTTGTGCATAGAATGGGGTGCGCTTCGGCGGGGTCGCGGATGTGCGAGGTCGGCGGCCTGAGGGGCTCGGCGTGGTCGCGGATGTGCGAGGTCGGCAGCATGGGGGGGTCGGCGGGGCGGGCAGGCGAAATCGGCGGCGGTAGGGCGGGCGGCCGAACTCGGCGGCGGCGTCATGCAATGGCGGTCAGCGGGGGTGGCAGGACGTGTGATGGCAGCCCGTCCGAGGCGGGGAATCGCGGCTTCCTGGAGGCGAGGAGATATGGTGGACAGAGGAAGAAAATGGAAAAAACGCTATGAAAGTAGAGGGGGAAAGGACTTTCGGAGACGCAGATCTCGATGGCGGCAATCATGGAGGCTCAGATCTTATCGGCTGCGGATTTGGGCGGACGAGGTCATCGAGGCGCAGATCTCATCGGCAGCCATCAGATCACGATGGAGATGGTCTCGAAGGCGCAAATCTGGTCGGCAGCGGGCGGTTCTAGTCGGACGTGATCGTCGAGGCGCAACGATCGTCGATGGAGGGTGGATCTGGTCGGTGGCGAACGTAGATCTGGATGGACATGATCTGGAAAGCGTGGATCTCGATGGAGGCGGGTGGATCTGGACAGACGAGGTCCCCGGAGAAGCTCGGAGGGGCGAGAAGCTCGACGTGGGAATGATGATCGCACCGGTCGCCCGCTGAGTAGGTGAGAGAGAGCGACAGGGTAAAAAGGTGAAAAAATCTTACCGTCGCGCTGGAAAACGTGGATCTTGGCGGCGGCCAACGGATCCGGAGGGACGAGATCTCCGGCAGTAGATCTGGATGGCGCCGAGGAAGGGGAAGAAGCTCGGAGGGACGAAACAAGAGAGAGAGCGCGAGACGAGAGAAGAGGTGAGAGAGAGCGAGATGGTAAATGGGTAAAAAAAATTACCAGGGCGCTTTTCGAACCGGACGAGGGCGATTGTTTCCCTTCGTCGGGCCACTCCACGCTTTCCATGTAAGTCTGCCTCCACACTAGATGAAGCCGGCTTAGATGCGCGCCCGTCCGATGCGAAACAGACGAGCGCGAATTAATGGGTGGTCCCCCATTTAAGTTGGGGGGACACCCATTAAAGCCAAAAATGAAATAAGAAAAGCTAACATAAATTAACAATTTATTGAATCCTAAAAAAATAGTGTGATATTTTACTAATTAATTATACATTATTTTTTCAAAAGAAAATATTACTTACTTCTACACTATTTTCTGGAAACGAAAACTTATATTTCAAAAAGGAATTGTTATTTACTTTTAGGAAGGATATATTACTTATTGTAATTAAACTCAAATTGTATAATTTATCTTTAAATGCCAAAAGAAAGAACATTGCATTTTTAAAATGAAACATTATTGATTTTATTGAATTCTTTATTTATTTGGACTCAAATTGAATTCATTGTTTCATTATTTTTTAATTCCTTAAAATAATATTTTTTTTTATAAAAACGTAATATGATTTATTTTGTTCTTTTAAAGAAGGAAATTTAATTGATTTTATTATAATTTTCAATTATTTTTTAGAAAGAAAATATAAGGAAAGATTAATCTTAATTGGACTCAAATGAATTCTTTGTCTTAATTTGTTTTGACTCAACTGAATTTGTTATTTTAATATTTTCATTTAAAAATAATACATTTATATTTAAAAAAATGAGTATTATTTATTTTATTATACTTGTACAAGAATATTATTTATTTAATCACAAAAATAATACACTATACGTTATCATTTTAGAAAGGACATTATTTATTTTATTATACATGTACAACCTTTTGGAAAGAGAAGACTATTTATTTTAATCATTATTTCTAATACACTATACATTATTTCGCTTTGTGGGTCATTTTTAAAATATTTATTTTTATAGAAAGGAAAGATTAGTCTTTAATTTGACTCAAATTTATTTTAAATTTAAATTATTTTTAACATTTAGAAAATAACACATTATCTTTTATAAATGAAATATTATTTACTTTTACACTACCTTCTAGAAAAAGATTATATTTTAGAGAGGAAATATGATTTACTCGTACATTATATTTTAGAAAAGAAATATTATTTATTTTAATCATACTCAAATTGAATAATTTCTTTTTAATTTCCAAAACTAATACATTATCTTCTTAAATAAAATTTTGCTGATTTATTGAATCCTTTATTTTAAGTTATTTGATCTCAAATTGAATTTACTAATTCATTATTTTTAATTACTAAAATAATACATTTGAATGTAATATTATTTATTTTGTTATTCTAAAGAGGAAATATTATTGATTTTCTTATACTTGTCCTAGGGGTTTAAGAGAAATCCGACCGATTCAAAAGATCTACTCAATAAAAGATGAAGTGAGAAAAACTAAAAAATTAAGAATCCCAAATATGATTTAGTATTGTTTTTAATATATAAAAATTTGCCCGACAAAATTATGCTCCACCTGCAAAACCATAGGGGCCTATTGAGCCCATTTTTTATTTATGAATTTTAATTTATATAATTAATTTATAATGTATCAATTTTTTATTATAGTTATATTAATTTTCCATATGGTTTCCTATTTTTCTATCACTTTATGGAACTCTCGTATGTAGGGGTGATATTGGTTTCGGGTTGAGTGATTTTTACATCGAGAAAAATTGACCTTTAAATTTCGAATGGTTTTTTAGAGCGTAAAAGATCACCTTAAAATTTTGTTCGGAGAGAAAAACTGATCTAGACGGTCTCAATTTTTTTGGGTCGGAGATCTACTTAAAATAATATTTTTTATAAAATTAATAGACATTAAATACATTGCAAACTATGTTTTAAAAAAATTAATATTTAACTCTAATTTCATAAAACTAAACTATCATATTATCACATTATAATTTAAAATATTATAGTCAATTTTATACAAATTTTATTAAAATAGATTAATAACTTGATGATATTCAACTTTAACTATAACATAATAAGTCAACAATATACTTAATCTAATAAATATGGGTAAAAAATGTAAAAAATTGAAATATTATTTAAAAGTTGAGATAATATTTTAACTATAATATTTTATAAAATATATATTTGATTCGGGTCGGGCCCTGATCTTTTTTATTAGGAGCTCTAATTTAAACGAGAGATTTTAATTATTCTAAAAAATTAACCTAATTTTTAATCGGAGTCCGAGTTTACGAGTTTTTCGGGTCGATTTTCTCGGTTTGATTAGGTTTTTCGTTTGGGTAGATTTTAGTAGTATATTTATATTAACTTATAAAATTATATATTTTAAATCTATATTTTTAAATTAAGGCCTAAAAAATTGATGAGCTAGAGGATAGTTTTTAATTTGTAAATGGTTTTAAGATAATTTTTTAATTTAGAAAATTGGCGTAAGAAATAATGGATGATTTTGTTTTTAAAAATTGACCCACTACTTTCATCCCTAGCTTGTCCATATCTTTTGGGAAGAACATAATAAAGAAATATTAATATTAATTGGGTTCAAATTGAATGTTTTATTTTAAATTATTTTTACCCAATTGAATTCATTATTTTATTTTTTTAATTCTATAATATTACATTTATATTTTAAAATTTAAAATATTATTTATTTTTATTATACTTGTACATGACCTTTTAGAAAGAAATATTATTTATTTAATCACAAAAATAATACATTATTTTTTAAGAAAGGACATATAATTTTTTTCATAATTTTTTGTGCATTACCTTTTAGAAAAAAGTTACTCATTTTAATCATACTCAAATTAATAGAAAGAAAAGGTTAATCTTAATTCGAGTCAAATTGAATTCTTTATTTTATATTATTTTTTAGTGTAAAAAACAACAAATAATCTGTTAAAAAGAAAATATTATTTACTTGTATATGATCTTTTAGAAAGGAAATATTTTTTATTTTAATCATTTATTTTTTAATTCCAGAAATAATATATTATCTTTTTAAAATTTAATATTATTTATTTTATTGAATAATTTGTTTTTAATTATTTTGTACTCAAATTGGGTTAATGGTTTTGATATTTTTATTCCAAAAATAATACATTTATTTTTTAAAAGTGAAATATTGTTTATCTTATTATGGTCGTACATTACCTTTTAGAGTGAAAAGATTATTATCATACTCAAATTAAATTTCAAATAAATGACACATGCCGCCATATATCTTATCAATATTTTAATTAGTAGCATGTTACTAATATGTTTTATACATTATGTAACATTGATTTTTTTATAATATAAAGTTATATTATTTTTCTAATATTATTCTGAGTTAGTGACTTTATAGTGAAAAATAAGTATCTCATTCCTATAGTAACGGATTTGCTTGAACAACTTGGTGACACAAGGTTTACCAAGTTGGATGTTTGTTCACGCTACTCCTAGGTTTGTGTTGCCTATGAAGTTGTGTAGTAGATGGTGTACTTCACACATTGTGTCTACTTCAAATTCCTAGTGACATCACTCGTCCTTATCAATGTCTCTGACAATCTTTTGCATTCTCTTACATAAGGTATTAGAATCTTTTCTTGACATATTTGTGATTGTTTATCTTGTCGACATTATTGATCTATAGCCACATCATGAAGGATCACATTGAGCATATCAAACAAGTGTTTTAGTGTCTTTACTACTTCTTGGAATATATCATTGAAAATGGAAAGCTGAACATGAATGAAGAGAAAGATTCGAATCATCATGAAGTAGAAACCACCTTAGCAGATTGTTGATCCCATTGGTCTAATGAATTACTATCAACAATTTGTTAAGGGGAACTTATATCCATTGAAGAATCCACCTAAAGATACATAATTGGGAGTGGATGCATACTAAGGGTATTTAAAAAGAATCGGTACTTGCCCTATCATATTATACGAAGACCTCAAGGTGCATACTGATATAGATATTCTTATGCAAGAGGGGCACCCAATGGCATTTTAGAACTACAAGCTCAACAACATGAATGTCATATAAGTGAATATAATGATGGTGATCCACTATCCAAAGATGTGATGGCATTACCCTCTCAAATTGCATTTTTATATCAAGATGGGCAATGCCAAAGCAAGCACGTGAAAAGACTTTACACTAGAGTTTGACTATGTCTTGAAGTGTAGAATTGACAATTATGTTTCTCTTTTCAACCTAAGTGTAGAATTGACAATTATGTTTCTCTCAAGTCAACCAAATCTAGAGGATTAAAAAGAGATTGAAGTTAAAGTTAGATCTCATGCGAATGAACTTGTTGGAATAAGCAATTGAGGGTAAAATCATGTTTTGTAGAACATCTGCCAATAATTCACTAAAGGTCCGTTTTGGTGCATTATCGATGAAATTAACCAATAATTTAGATAATCAATTAAATAGCTTACCACTATTTAAATTACCGGTAATATCACATTATAATATTTGACAAGTATTGGTAATATAAATAATGGCTAAAATAGTTAAAGAAAAAATTACCAAAATACTCCTAAAAATTATTTTACATGTTCATCATATAGGTATCATAAGTAAAACCAGGCAAAAAAAATAGAAAAGTGAATATAGATAAAATAATATGAGACAAAATTAAGAGTTATTCGTAAACTATTCAATTAATAAAGAAGATGTAGTTAAATAATATTTATTTACTAATAAAATATTAAAATTAAAAAAATTATGGAATAGATTTTTTTTGTCAAAATGCATGTCTAGCAACTGATAATCTAGAAAGCCATCTCCTTTGCCTACGCTATTTGGATTACCAATGAGAGATTACTATAGCAACTAAACTTACCAGAGGTAATGTGATGAGGCTTGAGAATTAATTGGTAATTTATCTAAATTACCTCATACCAAATGGTCCTAAAAGAGTTGAAGAAGTTCTTTGTCGTTTGGGGTTGGAAGCACAAAAAGAAGTATTTATTTTGATGGAAAGGAAGGTCGGACGTCGACACAAGTTGAGAGCTCGATGGAAAAGAAGGTTGTGGAATGTCAATTCAAGTAGAAGATTGAAGAGTTTGAAGTTGTAATGTCAAGAACATTGCGGACTTAAGTAAGGGATAATATCATGAACATTATGCCTTGCATCCGTCAATAACGAGTGTTGGCCAAATTATCTTATTTTTTCTTTCATTTTTTTATTTTTTAAGATAATTTTTTGGCCCTTTGGCTTAGCTAATAGAGAATAACTTATAAGTTGAAGTAATGATAAGTATTATTGATTGAAAATTATTTTAAAAAATAAACATTTACATGTTTGTATAACATTACTTATATTAACAATAACTAGTTAGTTAAAACTAAGTGATTGTTTTTTTTAGGAAAAAAATCCTTTCCCTACTTATTTTTTTCTACTTGTAAGTATATTTGATATATTTTTATCATATTATGAAGTTATCAAACAATTTTTTTCAACTAACTTTTGCTTATAAACTTAGCCAAAGGGAATTTATTATAGAGTTGGTCAATGCTATTTTTATAATAAGTGCAATTAAAAATTACACCTAATGACGGTCCTCGATGATATAGAGTTGGCCAATATTTTAATATGTCGGATAGTAGAAAAGAGGAACTTAATATTTCCTAAATACCTTTGTGATTAAGCATTATATTCTTAAGGATTTAATGGTCATCATACGTCATACGCATCCGCGCCCACCGTCAGATTCACGTGAGGCGGAACGGCGACCGACATCGGCAGCTCACCGGCGGAAGAGTCCATATCAGCGAGGACGTTGGCTGCGAGGGAGACAGGGCGGAGAGGATGAGAAGGAGGAGCCAGAGGAGGAGGCTAAGGGTGGGGCCGTCGGGGAAGGAAGGAGATTCGCGTTCGCCTATCGGGGGAGGACAGATGCAGTAGCAGTCGCCACCTGAGCAGTAGCCGCCGTCGTCGATCTCTCTCTCTTGTGCACGATCTCTCATCGTTGCAGCTTCCCTCGTCGTCCTCATCATTGATCGAAGAGAAAGGGGGAGAGTAGATCGAGACACTCACCTCGCCGGATCCCTCGCAATCGGCTGCCCTTGCCGTCGCTAGATTAGGAGAAAGGGGGAGAGATCGGATCACCTCGCCGCAGCCATCGCCTAGCCGCTCGCGGTTCGTCGCCACTGTCACCTCGCTGCTCACGCCTCGCCGCCGCGCCGTCGCCTCGCCGCTCACACATCGCAGCCACCATCGTCACAGCATCCATCGTCGCCTCGTTGCCCACCGTCATATGCTGGTCGCCCGTGGCCTGATCTGCCGCCTAGCGGCCGGAGAAAGCCGCCTTGGGTGGACCCAGCCACCCGCGGCCTGATCCGGTCGCCCGAGGCTTGATCCGCCGCCTGGTGACCAGATCAGGCAATGGCCGCCACATCAGAGGGGCGGGAGAGAGAGAGATCGAGGGTGAGGGAGAGGGCCAACCAGATCTGGCCAGATTGCGAGAGAGGGAGCGGGAGAGGGAGAGAGTGCCGTTGGAGAGAGCGCCATCAGAGGAGAGAGCGCTGCCGGAATGGAGGGGGATAGCACGTTTTCTTGCTTAGATCGGATGGTGATGGAGAGACGTATGGGGGTCATATGCCTGAGCGGGCATATGACCCCCATTAAATCCTATTCTTAATATACACTTGCACTTTCTTTACATTTGGTGGCTTGGGCAACAACATTGTAAAATTATTGGGGTTATTTTCATAAATCGTCCACTAAACTATTACGATCTTTTACATCTAATATCAAACTACGAATTCTTTTGGATGCCCTAAACTATCACGACTTTTCACTTAGTCCTTCCATCCACTTTTATTACATTTTCTATTAGTTTTATTTTTTCTCATTTATGAGAAAACTAAATTACCTCTCTCTTCATAACACATCAAAAAATAAATATAAAAAAATAAAAGAGAAAAATTATTAGAACACTTAATTTGTAGGACCGGATTGGAGGGAGGGAGGGAGGGAGGTCGATCAATCAGCTCAATAATTTTTTTTCTTTTTTTCTTCTTTATATTTATTATTTTGATGTGTTATAAAGGAAGGATAATTTAGTTTTTTCATAAATGAGAAAATCAAAACTAGCAAAAAAATGTAATAGAAGTGGACGGAAGGATTAATGTGAAAAAGTCGCGATAATTTAGGGATAAAAAAAATAAGTTCGTAGTTTAAAGTTAAATGTGAAAAATTATAATAATTTAGGGGTGTTTTATAAAAATAACTCAAATTATTAATTTGCTTCACACAGCACCGACAGATAATTATTAATCATGGACATTTATTAGTCGAGATCTTATTTAACATTGTAAGATAATTGAAGATTTGGATATTGGTGAACGCTCGTGAAGTCTTATAAATTCTATTAATAATAATCATCAAGATTTTTTGAATCGCATCATAAAGATTTTATGAGCCGAAAAAAAATAAATTGTGATAAAAATCTCGAGATATTAATAACCTTTTGTTGGCCGTCAAGGCGAAGCAACCTCAAAATCCGAAACGCATGCTAAACTTGTGGGCCCATGAAATCAAGATCCAACAATAATTATCGGCTTTAAGAGCAAAAAGCCCATTAGGGGTCAAAGATTGCAATTTATAAATAAATAAATATGAGAACAAGAAGACGAATTGAGTTTGAAACATTCGCTGCAACTTTCGATCCAAGGATCCCTCCATGGAGGAGGTCGTCGACGCGATGAGCAAGGCCTACGACGACCTGGTGGCGGCGGTGGCCAACGTGATCGAGGCGAGCGAAGGATCTCTCGGCCAACGGACCGCGACAACCGACACGGCCCTCGACAAGTTCAAGCACCGCTGGGAGCTCTTCAGGGCGTCGTGCGACGGCATGGAGCGGGTCGTCGAGACGGCGAGGAAGAGGGTTGCCGCGGACAACGTGGCGGACGTATCGTGCCCGTTCGCGCCGGAGCGATCTGCTCCGATAGGTCTTCCGCCCCTCAGCGTCCCGCGGCTGGAGCGAGGGTTCCGCGCCATCCTCTCGGTCGAGAAGGCGCTACGGCACCAGCACGCGGACCGCGACGCCCCCGCCCCCGCCCCCGCCGCAGACTCGTCGCGGGGGAGCTCGGACGACGCAAAACCCTCCGACGATGAAGCAAAATAATAAAAAGAATCCTTCTGCTTTGGCTGAAACGATGCTTCGGTTGGTATGTTCCATCTCTTTTCCTGCATTTTTTTTCCTTCACGAGGTCTCAGTGCGCAAATACGTGCCATCAGAGAACTGCAAATTGGAGTTGCGTTTTCTGTCACGGAGGTAGCCTTCAGATGCCATCCTAAATAACATTCTAAAGAAAGAACAATGCGTTTGAAATGCAGTTTTTGTATGTGATATGCACAGGAATTGCACTGTTGCATCAACTAAATCTACATGAATATCACTGCATTGTTCAGTTCAAGTAAGTTAACCTCACAAGTGTTAGCTGCATTGCACTGGGACTAAAAATACAGCAGTTCCATGGATCCTAAACAGTGCATCATGATCCGGAACACTGCATCATGCATGCATACATCGTTCTTCTCTCCACATAGTTCAACTTATGTAAAAAAGTTAGTGCAGAACATTGCGTCTGATTATTTCCACAACCCCAAGAAGTTTTACGAATCGAGTGAGGCTTGCAGGATTGTTATCAATGAACCAACCAGAAGTTTCCTTTTCTCTGGCCTACTGCACAAGAGTATTTCTAATGAGGGAGGGCACGTAGGTATGAGATAAAAACATGACAGGGCAAGTAACAGCACCATAATTTGAAGGATTTGGAATGAGGCAGAGGTGGATCAAGACAGGAAGAAATGCGTTTCTCTTGAACATACGACCAGGCAGTTCCTTGCTGCATCGCCGGATTCGAGGTCGAGTTTAAAATGATTCTTTATACACTACAAGAAAAAGGCTGATTACAGTCTCAAAACCGTGACGGATTTATCGACGGAGCCGATCCGTCGAAAAAATGGTCGTCGCAAATTATTTTTCGACGGTCGGAGAAAATTCGTCGAAAATATCGACGATTTTGACCGCCGAAAGTTTCGGCAGTCGTCGCAACCCGCTGAAACTTTCGGCAGTCACAAACCGTCGAAACTTTCAGTGATCGACGTAACCTTCGAACTTTTGGCAGTCGCAACTGTCACAAAGATATTTTAAAATATAAAATAAATTAGTCGGCCACCCGACGGTAGATCTGCTGCCCACGGCCAGATCCCGCGGCAAGATTCGGCCGATAGGCGGCCATATCGGCCGCGGGAGGCCAGATCGGCAGCGGGAGGCCGGATCGGCCGCCTGGCGGCCACATTCTAGGGGGGAGAGAGAGAGAGCGCACGAAGGTCACCGGTGATCGTCGTCCGGGAGGGAGAGGGTTGCCGGTCAGGAGGTCATCGAGGGAGAGAGAGGTCGTCGAGGGAGAGAGAGGTCGTGGAGGGAGGGAGATAGGAGAGAGGGAGAGAGAAGTAGATTGGAAAGATTATATACATATTATATATATATAGGTGGAAAGATGAGAAAGCAGGAAAATGAACAAAAGCGGAATAATAAAATTTTAATTACCAATGGCTCTGACCGTCGAAAATTATTTAATTATAAAAATAAAATACTATATTTAGTTATATATAATATTTATTTTTTATTTTACCGACGGTTTGAACTGTCGCTAATTATTATCGACGGTCGGAACTGTCGAAAATTGTGACAGTTCGGACTGTCGCTAATTATATTAATAAAATACTCCTCATACTATATTATTATACATTTACTGACGGTTACGACCGAAAATTGCAGCGGATAGATATCCGTCAGAAATTTCGACGTTCCTAATCGTCGAAATATAAAATAATAATATAACAAATTATATAATTTATTATTTTCATTTTCGACGATTGTAACCGTCGAAAAATCTGTCGGAAATTGCGACGGATGAATATCCGTCGAAAATATCGACGTTCCTAATCGTCGAAAAATAAAATAATAATATAACAAATTATATAATTTATTATTTTCATTTTCGACGATAGTAACCGTCAAAAAATCTGTCGGAAATTACGATGGATGGATATCCGTAGGAAATATTGATGTTCCTAATTATTAAAAAAATAAAATAATAATATAATAAATTACATAATTTAATAGTTTTATTTTCGATGGTTGTAACCGTTGGAAAATCCATCGGAAATATTTTCGTCGCAAAATTCGTCGCAAATTACGACGGATTTCTATTCGTCGAAAATTGCCCGTCGGAAAATGATAATTTTCTTGTAGTGATACACATGGCAGTTCTTGATGGTACTTCTCAAAAAAAAAAATTTCTTGAAGGTAAGTCATAAAAGTTTACACTGTCTTAGTTGCAAGTAAAATCCACATCTATAATTTTATTTTATTGTGTACAACAAGATGAAGTTAAACGAAGTACAATGCTCTTGGTTCTATGACCTTGAGTTCTTTGACACATGTAATCTTCCCAAAATTTATTCCTTTGTCATTGATCCCTATTCTTTGACTAAATATTTTACCAATTAACTCAGAAAAATCAAATTTGCAATAACGTAAAATAGTTCAGCGTATTAAGCTTGGATAATATTTTTAAAATCGAACCGGTCAGCCTACTAGGTTATAATTCGATTAGTTTGATCGGATTGAATCAAAATTTTATTAAAATAATATTATTTATATTACATCAAGAAAATATATTATAAATTAAATTTAAAAGGTGATAATAAAATAAAAATCATATTAGTCATCATTTTAAGTTAATCAAATAGTAATAATTTTTTTATATTTTTAAAATATGTATTATTTATAATTTGATTTTATTATTTAATAACTTCACGAATAACTTTATTTTTTATTTAAATCTTTCTTTATTATTATCTTCTCACATTTTATTATATAATTTAAAAATTTTCTTTATATTATCTATTTTCTTTTTCATGTTCATCTTATAAAATTTATTATATTACTTATGTTTTAATTTTTAATATAAATTACATAAATTTTATAATCTTATTTAAGTTAATGATAATTTTCTCTTTTATTTAAATTTGACTTTATCATTACCTTCTTACCTTTTATTTTCAAATTCATAATTTAATTTCCTTATTACTAATATCCTTTTTTTATATTCATTCTCTAAAATCTAATCCTTTATTTTTATCCTCCTCCTATTCTTCTACCATTAATACAATAATATACTATTTCTTATTTTTCTCCTCCTCCTATCCTTCTACCATTAATACTATAATATATTATCCTTATTTTTCTCCTCTACTTATTCTTCCACCATTAATAATATAATATACTTTCCTTTTTTTATTAATTCAGACTTTTTTTTTACTTTTTTGAATAAAAATTGGATTGAATTGGTTTTTTTTTGTTCAACCCGGTTTTGATCGGATTGACCCAGTTCAATTTGATTTTTTCTCAATTCGGATTTTGATACCAAACTGGTCCGAACCGATGGCCAATTTACGGTTAAACTGGTCGGTCCGGTCCGGTTTTAAAAACACTGTGCTTGGATGAATTTTTCAAAGTAGAAAAAGAAATAACTAATGTATTACCACAAACATCCGTTAATGCACATGTCTCCAATCATAGATAGCATTATCAATTTTCTATAGGATTCCAAAAGAACGAAATTCCTATGAGCTATGCCATCAAGAATGTAAAATAATACAGTTAGATAAAATTTTGTAATAAAAGTTAATCATGCTTATCAAATATATATACCCTTTATCAATTAAAGTATCACAATTACAGAACGATCACGCATTAGGAAGCACTAGGTTGTGACATTTGCGTGACAAGCTTAGGCGAATTTTCATGTCATTCAGGGAAGTTTCATTTTCTCAGAATGTATCCTAATTTTTTTATCTAATTCTTCTTCTGACGATCGATTCAACCTATGATAAAAAAGATAGACCTTGGTATTCATAGAGAGATTCAATCGTCAAAATCAATAAAAAGGTCATCATGGACCAAGATCCAAACAGATCAATCTTGTTGGGAGGTACTGCCCAAGGAAAAGAAAAGGTGACTTCCGGATGAGGATAATAAATATCATCAAATCAGGTACGTTGAACTTGGTAAAATGAAATGATTGAATAATTAAAAAATTAGGTTGTTCAGGAATACATATTGAATGTTGAGATTACGCATTAAATTTTTAGTAGTAGATCCATAATCAAAAAAGTTTTTCTAAGAAGAAAAGATAGGGTGAGATTGCGTAAGATGTGTAAGATATTCCTCTAGACATATTTTTGTTATTGCTTTAACTCATATTCCCCCAAAAGTGGATCCTGCTCTAATAGCTTCGAATAAATTAAATACATGCATGTCTTAGAGAAAAAAAGGATTGGGTTATTTTGGAAAATACATTCAACCAACTCCAATGTATTGTGCGGTTTCAATGGTAATTATCTTTAGTTATAATATATTTATTGTAACCTCTTATCTTTTGGTAAACTATAATTAAGATTAATTTTCACTACTAGTCCCAAATTTTTGTAGGATCAAAGGCACCAAGAGGGGGGGGGGGGGGGGGGAGGGGGGAATTGGTGTATAAAAATCTTTTCGCGAAGTCACTTTCGAAAAAATTAATAAAATTGATCACAAGCAAATAAGGATAAGGCGTAAGTGAAAGATAAAGAACAGGAGACACAATATGATGATGAGATTCGACATCAACTCTTTGGTCAATGTCTCCGCTCTAACTTCTCGACCTCGAGACCGCTGGACATCCACTATCTTTCTCTTTTCTTGTAGGGAGAGAACAACTCTCTTTACACCACACACCTTTTTCTCCGTTTAAGAGACAAGGCATACCTCTTTTAAAATGAGCTTTCAATCTCATTAGATCAGAAAGTAAATGTTTCTCTCTAACTTTTTTCTTTTGGACAATTTTTCTCACACTCAAAGTTAAGAAAAAAAGGGAAGATATTTGCAATTTTGGGCTCAAGAATTTGAAAGGAGCTCTAGGATGTTCTTGCTTGCTTAGATAATTTTTCTTCAGGTTTTGACACTCCTTTTATAGGCTCCTCCAAGTGAGAATTCGTTCAAAAAGTTTTCCACAATTTTCTCTTCAAAATAATAGTCGTTACTATTTATTTGACTGTATGGTCGGTCGACCGCTGCGATGGGCCGATTGACCGGTCAATGTGATCGTTGTTACATTTTCTGCATTTTGACGCTGTTCGATCGACCGGTAATGCCTCAACGTCGATCGGTACATCTCATCATCGATCGGTGATCGGTGTTGTCTCATCTTTTGTTCCGCTGAATATAAATCGACCGGTGCCATGGCCGGTCGATCGCCTGTGTGCTGAAATTTTTTCTTTCATTTTTAATTTGGCGATTTTTTCAGAATGTTGTCATATCAATCCTACACCTGCATTATCATCACTTGAGCATAGATTAATAATTTTTATGTCCATTGTAATTTATTATTATTAAAACATAGGATTCAACAATCTCTCCCTTTTTATGATGGCAAATTAATTGGACGATAAAGAGAAAGAGAAAGAAAGAAAATGAAATGTAAGTTTAGATAGTAAGTAGTGAGCAAGCTCCCTCTACATTCATGCATATTTCAAATTTTCTCCTCCTAAATAGATGGCCTTTATACTCTCATAATAAATTGGGACAATATGAATATATGGCACAAAATAGATATGAAATCAATTAAGGCACTTCATCATGAAGAAAAAGTCATCACATTTCATTCATAATTAATAATACATCATATGTGCATGCACTAACAAATGTGACTGTAGTCACTACAAAATGGTGCATGACACTATTACGAATATAAACACATAACATCATCAAAAGAAAAGCATAACATCATAACATAACATCATAACATCGGCCTAAACTTCTCCCCCTTTTGGCATCATAAAAAAGGGAGACAACTCAACTCCTCTTCATCGGGACTATCATTCTCACGAGTTATGGGCAGAATAAATTCCTGGATGCATAGTAGGCATGTAACGATCCAACAAGATATCGAGAGTCACGCTCCATCCGGCGAACATGACGATCCATCTGTGTCACATGACGATTTATGACATCCACCTACTGTGAAGTGGTTGTGAAATCATAGGTGCTATAGGAAGCCGAGGCTGTCGAGAGTAGAGGAACACTAGTGCTAGCCTCCGGTGCGTCCTGAGTCCATCAGCGCTAGCTCTTCATCTGTGACATCATCTCCATCGTTAGAATCTAATGGTGCCGGCTCACCAACCCTAAGATGTTTTCGGTGCAAGGTCACTAAACCGATGACATTGGTGGGGCGAGGTCAGATATACTCCTCGTCCACGGAAACGTGGACACCCAAATGAAGTAAAATCCTGGTTATTCAGTCTCCAAAATAGAGGGGATGTCGACCATGAGTACCCGCGAAAATCTTTTGGAAGGTGGAGTCCATGTGATAGTGAGCGAAATGACCAAAATGGAGAAAGGAGGCATCTCGAATACAAAGACAATAAAGAAAAAATAAATCAAAATGGGTAACCTCTGTATAGTGCCCGACTCGAGCGGTGATCATACGACTCAGAATGTAGTCAGCCATCTTCATGGATGGATGAAGATGCCTATAGGATGATTCGACGGTGTAGTGGATATCTTGTCCATCAAATATCGTATTAATGCCATCCGTCATCGGTAGATAATCGAAAGGCCAACCATGGGCGACAAATGAATAAAAACCAGGTAAGGGGCATGCGACGCCAAATATGTGACATAGTTGGTTAGGGTCAAAGCTAATGAGTATGCCAAGGACATAAGTGATGATGGTCTCTCGAGTGATCATCATGTTCGCATAGAAGTGATGAACAAGACGGGAATGCAAGGTCTGAGAGAGAGAGAAGTGGCAGCCAACCAATGTTTTCGAACATCTGGAATATTCAAAGCGTCCCAATCAACGATGTAAGCTCGCCGGACATCGCGAGAGGCATACAAGGCATCAAAAGAAGCAGAGATAGCCTTGCTGAAAAAAAGATGACTATCAAAATTTGTAGGCTCTGTGGAAGGTGGTTGACGAGCACGTTCACGGGATCATCCTCATCCACAGCCTCGTCCACGTTGAAAGGGTCTGGTCAGCCTGTGTTCGGAACTCTAAAGGGGTGCTAGTACGAAAATTGACGGAGGCAGCGAGAGGGGTGATAGGAAAAGCACGATGGAGATAGGAAGGAGACGACGGTGACAGGGAGAGAGGGAGACGGCGATGGTGACAGGAAGGAGTAGGTAATGAGAGGACGATAAAAATGGCAGCCGAAATGATGATCGACGATAGGAGACAGTGATGGAGTGAAGAGAGAGAGAGGGAATTGTCAGTGAACGATGAAGGAATGAAAGAGAAGTGGGCGGCCGGCGGAAGACGACGGTGCGAAGAAGGAAGAAGAGAGAGAGAGGCCGATGGAGCGTAGGACGACTAGTCGATGGATGTCTAGAGAGCAGAGGGATGACCAGAGAGCAGAGGAATGATCGGCAGGTTGACGACTGGACAATGATGGAGATAATAGAGAGAGAGAGGTCAACCGGAGGAGGTGGAGGTCGAGGGAGCTAGCGAAGAGAAAAGCTGGTGGCAGTGATCATATAGAGGCGGCCGACGGAGAGCAGGAAGACGACGGTGCTAGAGTCGATGGCAGTTGCAGGGTTCGTCGACGGAGAGGGGTTGAACAGTCGAAGAGAAGTGAGTGGTCGAAGAGGGGTGATTGATGGAAGAAGGAGAGGTTGGACGGCCGGTGTTCGATTGAAGAGAGGAAAGTGAGAGAGGAGCAGGACGACCGTCGATGGATGTTTGAAGAACAGAGGGGTTGTCGGAGAGCAGAGGGACAGACGGTGATGGAGATAAGAAAGAAAAGTCGACCAACGGTGGTCGAGGTGGCTGGCGAGAGGAGAAGAGGGCAGCGGCGATCATCGAAGGAAGTGCAGAGGTGGCCGGTGGAGAACAGGAAGAGGACGGCCGGTGTTCGAGAGTTAAGAGAGGGAGGTAGACGGTGATGATGACGGCCGATCGATCATCAGTGTCGGGGACAGATATGAGAAAGACGGTGGCGACGGCGATGGCGGGGCGATCGTCGAACGAATATGCGATCAAAGGTTTGATTAAAGGGGGTCGACCGATTCGCCTAGTCGAACTATATATGTGCTCGATTTTTGCAAATGCCGATCGACCGTTCCTGTCCAACGGTCGATCGGACATTATTTTCTGAGAAAATGATCCTTCGGTCGATGGATATCAACCAGATGCAGTTATATATCGGTCGACTTGGTCTTTTCTAGTTGGTCGATCAATCGTTCCTTATTTCTATCTTTTTTAAAATTTTAATTATTAAAATCATGTTCCATAAACATATATGATACAAATGTAAGTGTTGTGCAACACTTTTAATGTTCAATTCATGTCAAAAGTGATATTGCATAACCAAGTCAATTTTACTTAGAATTGATATATAATCAAGATGTAATTATTCCTAATTCCCTTTTAAGTGCAAAACCGTTCTTCACTCAAGGGTTTTGTAAATATGTCTGCAAGTTGGACTTCAGTGGATACATGTTCAATGACAATGTCCTTAAAGGTCACATGTTCTCTAGTGAAATGATATCACAAGTCAATGTGTTTAGTCCTAGAGTATTGAATTGAATTTTTGTTCATGTCTATAGCACTTGTGTCATCACACTTCATGGGTACATTGGAACAATTTACACCATAGTCAAACAATTATTATTTTACTCATAGTATTTGTGCACAATAACTACCGACGGCTATATATTCGACCTCGACGGTAGAAAGTGCGATAGAGTTTTATTTCTTACAGCCCATGAAATGAGAGAGCCACCAAGAAAGTAACACATCATACTAGTGTTTTTCCTATTAACTTTACACTCAAGTAAAATCCGCATCAGTGTAGACATGCAATTCGAATGGAGAATTTCTTTCGTACCAAATGCCTAATTCATATGTATACTTTAAATAGCGCATTATCTTTTTTTACATTGATTAAATGTGATTCTTTGGGAGCAAATTGAAACCTAGCACACAAACACACATTAAACATTATATTTGGCCTAGATGCCATTAAATAGAGCAAGCTACCAATCATACGTCTGTACCTTTTTTTATCAATGGACTTATCTTTTTCATCTTTATCCAATTTTGTAGTAGTGCTCATAGGGATTGTGCTCGATTTGTATTCGTTCATTTCAAATCTTTTAAGCAACCCCTTGTATATTTTTTCTTGATTGAGAAAAATGTCTTTCTTGAATTGTTTCACTTGTAGGCCTAAAAAGAAGGTGAGCTCTCCTACAAGACTCATGTCAAATTCCTGTTGCATAAGAGTTTCTTCAAACTCTTTGCATGGACATTCATTAGTAGCACCATAAATAATATCATCAATATAATGTGAACTATTAAAATATCATTTTTAAAATATTTTAAAAATAATGTGGTGTTAATTTTCTCTTTTTGAAAATTATTTTCAATTAAAAATTAACTCAATCTTTCATACCAAGCTCGAGGGGCTTGTTTCAATTCATAAAGAACTTTTGAAAGTTTAAAAACATGATGGGGAAAATCTGAATTTTCAAAACCTTGAGATTGTTCAACATAAACTTCCTCAATTATAAAACCATTCAAAAAGGCCGATTTAACATCCATTTGAAAAAGTTTAAAACCTTTATAACATGCAAAAGTCAAAAGCATTTGAATTGCCTCAAGTCTAGCAATGGTAGCAAAAGTCTCATCAAAATTAATCCCTTCAATTTGTGAGTAACCCTTGGCGACTAATCTAGCATTGTTTCTCATACTGGCACCATTTTCATCTAACTTGTTTCGAAATACCCATTTGATTTCAATGATAGGATGGTCCTTAATCTTTCCACAAGTTTCCACACTTGATTTCTTTTAAAATTATTTAATTCCTCATGCATTGCATTTATCCAATTTGAATTTTCAAGTGCTTCATCTATATTGTTGGACTCAAAATTTGTAAAGAAAGCCGAAAAAGCACATAGATTCTTTAAAGAGTTTCTAATTTTTATATCTTTATTTATATTACATATAACTTGATCAAGTGGGTGTGATGATGCATGTCTCCAATTTCTTGGGATGACTTGATTCTCCTCTCTTTGAGATTCTTCCATTTCTTCCATCTATGAAGTGCAAACTTTTGCTTTCTCTATGTCCACAACTTCAAGTTGTCTTCATACTTCAACTATTTTTTCATCATCATTATGTACTTGTTTGCTCAGAAAATTATTATTTTCATTGAATTTAACATTAATAGACTCTTCAACAACTAATGTTCTTTTGTTATACACTCTATAAGCTTTACTTGTACTAGAATAACCAAGAAAAATATCATCATCACATTTATCATCAAATTTGCTTAATTTATCTTTGACATTCAAAATATAACATTTACACCCAAAAATTTTGAAATAAGAGATATTTGGTTTCTTACCAAATAACACTTCAAAACATGTTTTCTTCTCAAGAGGTCTAAGTAGAATCATATTGAAAACATAGCATAATGTGTTTACGACTTCCGTCCAAAAATATTTTGGTAACTTGCTTTCATTTGTAATTCTTCTATCCATTTTTTTTGTATAGTCCTATTTTTTTGTTTCTACTACTCCATTTTGTTAAGGTGGTATAAGAGTGGAAAAATTACGAGTGATTTCATTTTCTTCGCAAAATAATTCAAATTTATGATTTTTAAATTCTTCTTCATGGTCACTTCTAATTTTTGAAATCTTTTGTTCAAATTCGTTTTGGATTCTTTTTGCAAATTTGGAAAACATGTTTAGCATTTCATCTTTACTAGCGAGAAAAATAGTTCAAGTGAAACGAGAGAAATCATCAACAATCACAAATATATATCTTTTTCCTCCTAAACTTATCACATCAATAGATCCAAACAAGTCAAGATGTAAAAGTTCCAAGGCCCTATGTGTACTAATAACTCCTCCTAATTTAAAAGAACTTTTGGTTTCTTTACCTTTTAGACATGAATCACAAACATTATTTTTGTCAAATTTGATCTTAGGCAAGCCTCTAACCAATTCATGATTTGAAAGTTTATTTAATAATTTATAGTTTGCATGTCCTAATTTTCTATGCCACAAGTTTATGTCATTATGCATAGCACTAAGCCATTTTTCAAGTTATCAAAATCAATTTTGTATACATTATTGTACCTAAAACTCATGTGTAAAACTTTATTATTTTCAATTAGTATCAAACATTTGTCCTTTTCAAATTTGACTAAATAGTTTTTATCACATAATTGACTTATGCTAATTAGATTATGTTTTAAATTTTTAACTAGCCAAACATTTTCCAAATACACTTCATCATTCTTACAAATATTACATATACCAATTACTCTTCCTTTGCTATTGTCTTCAAAGGTGACTTTTCCTCCATTTTTTTCCAAATTGATGAAATTTGATGCATCATCGATCATATGTCTTGAGCATCCACTATCTAAATACCATTTACCTTCATTGTACTTAGAAGCTTTCTACAAGAAAAAAATTAAGAGCTTCATCTTTTTGGTATCCAAACTTGCTTGGGTCCATATTAGTTAGTAATGGTCTTTTTCGGAACCCAAATTTTCTTCATCCTGTTACTTATTTCTTTCCTAATTCTGCAATAATAAGAATAATGTCATTCATATCCACAATGAAAATAAATAATATGTGATCTTGTGTAATCATGCAATGCTTTAACAAATAAAGTTCTTTTGTCATTCTTCTTTTTAAAAGAATTGAAATCAAGTCCTTTTTTATTTGAAAATATTCTAGATCCACTAAGCATGACATCTAACATTTTACTTCCATTTGAGAATTTTTCAAGTTCAACTTTCAAATTATTAATTTTTTTTGTTCAAACATGAACTTTCTACATTTTGTTTTTCACATAATGTTTTTAGTGCACTATTTTCCATTTTCAATTCATCAATCGAGAATTTCAAGCTAGAGTTTTCTTCATTCAATATATCACACTTTTCACATGCTTTAACATTCTTATTTTTCTTTTGCAAATTTTCAAACTCTATTTTTATATCATCATATTTCTTTTTTATGCATCCATATTTATTAATAAGAATTCTAAACTCCTTATGCACATTAAAGAATTCAATATCACTAGAGTCAGATGAGACCTCATGTCTATTAGCCATTAGATATATGTAGACTTCTTCGTCGTCACTAGAGGAGGTGTTTGAGTCATTCTCTTCATCTTCGCTTTCATCCCAAGTGGCTTGAAGAGTCTTTTTCTTCATTCTTGAGCTTTCTCCATCTTTCTCCGTTTTGACCAAATTTGGACATTCATTTTTGTAGTGTCCAATCTTTTTGCATTCAAAGCAAGTTATTTCACTCTTGCTCAATGACGATCTTTTCTTGGTGAAGCCTTCTTTTTTTCTTAGCAAATTTGGGATATTTCTCAAGTTTCTTTGTATATAGAGAAAGCTTCTTTTCATCAAGATCATCATTCTCTTCACTTGTATCTTTCTCATCTTTATTTGCCTTCAATACCAGTGTTTTCCTTTTTGGAGTATTTGCTTCTTCATCCTCTTCTTTCAATAAAATTAATCACAAGCAAATAAGGATAAGGCGTAAGTGAAAAGTAAAGAACAAATGCAAGGAGACACAATATGATGATGATGTTTGGTCTCAACTTTTTTATTTACGTCCCCGCTCCGACTTCTCAACCTCGAGACCGACGGAAATCTCTTTTCTTATAGGGAGAGAACAATCCTCTTTACACCACACGCGTTTTTCTTCGCTCAAGAGGCAAGGCACACATCTTTTACAATGAGCTTTCAATCTCACTAGATCAGAAAGTAAATATTTTCCTCTAACTCTTTTTTTTGTACAATTTTTCTCACACTCAAAGTTAAGAAAAGAAAAGAAAAGAAATTTGTAATTTTGGGCTCAAGAAAAGGAAATAAAATGTTTTCCTCTAGCTCTAGGATATTTTTGCTTGCTTGGATGATTTTTCTTTATATTTTGGCACTCCTTTTATAGGCTGTACAAGTGAAAATTCGTTCAAAAAGTCTTTCATAATTTTCTCTTCAAAATAATAGCTGTTACTGTTCATTTGATTATATGGTCGCTCGACCGCTGCAATGGGCCGGTTGACCGGTCAATGTGACCATTGTTGCATTTTGACGCTGTCCGATCGACCGGTATATCGATCGGTAATGTCTCAACGTCGATCGGTACATCTCGTCGTTGACTAGTGCATTGACCAGTATTATCACGATGTCGACCGATGTTGTCTCGTCTTTTGTTCCACTGAATATCAATTGACCGGTGTCATGATCGATCGATCGGTCGTGTGTTAAAATTTTTCTTTCGATTTTAATTTGGTGATTTTTTCTGCGAATGTGGTCATATCAATCATACACCTACATTGTCATCACTTGAGTATAGATTAGTAACTTTTATGTCCATTTCAATATGTTATCACCAAAACATATGATTCAACAACTTTCACTCATTTCCGTTTTAATTTTAAAACTTTACGTTGTAATAAATCAGTTTCTCAATTTACAAATGTATATAAAAAATCCTCTTAAACTCGCAATAGGTTAATGTGTTGATTAGGATGTAGCATTGAACTCAAATAAAATATTATATATGTATTAAAAATAATTTTGTTATTTATTTATAAATAAATATCTATCTATTATTTTAATAAATGTATTATATTTTATTTGTATTAATTTTAATTTAATAATATAGTTCTTTTTGCCCACTCTTTTTTCTTATTTTATTATTATTTTAAGATAAATAAATAAATATTATTTGTAATAAATATAGAATATTTTAATTGAGTTGTGTGCCCCATCAACATCCCCATCGAATACATTAACTTGGAAATCTATTATTGCATATTAAGAGGATTATTTTATTACAAATTTGTAATTGAGAGATTATTTTGTTACAAAATAAAGTTTGAATACTAAAACGGGATATATATAAAAATTCATCGTTCTTATGTATGGACGGTAACTACATGAGGATAGCTAACTTTGGGATGACTAAATGAGCTCGGGAGTGAATCCTATGTTTGTGAAGCATTGCCAACAGTACAAAGCGAAATATTCCGTCACTCACTATCCCTTCTTCCATATATTATGTTGGTGATAACTCTGTACATACAATGTGTCATCGAATTCAATAAGAATGTTGTTTCTTAAAGTGCTGCGCATAAATAACTCTCCGTCGTCAATTTTGTTCCTTTTAAATGCACGGAGCATCATATGCCGGCGTTTGAACTCTAGTCTTTGAAAATTGTTAGATGCCATTGAACTCATCCAAGCTAAGCTTGTAATTTGCATTAAAGAGGCGGAAAGTAATCTCGCTGGGATCATAATTAGAAGTCTTGAATTTAGGAGTCGTCAAACATAGTGTAAGGGTTTCGTAAGTTCTAATATACATCAAACACTTCAAAATCAAGGCAGTTGCATAGGATTTCCACATCATCTTGAATCGTCTATCTCTTGCATAATGATGTTATGTAGACATCATACGGACACGCGAATTAAAAAATTAGCACCACTTTTCGTGCCCCCGTCCCAGAAAGAAAAGGGTATCATGTGTTAACAATTTCTATGAATGTTTTTTTAAGAAAACGCCATCTGTTGCTCTCGGCCTTTGCCTGTAACAATTGGGTGCTATCAATTCAGTTGAGGTTTTTTTTTTCTTTATCAAACACCAATTTTGATCCTTGCACAACTTGAGCCTCTGAAGCGTACTTTACTGTCCAATGATCTTGTATTACAACCTCGGCGAAATCCAACTGTGTCCCCTTCTCCAATGTTGACTTTTTAGTGCCTTGGATCTCATGGACAATTCATCGAACATTTAGCGGGCGAACGTTTTCTCCACCGATTCACAACTCATCTTTATCAATCGTACAGAAGAATAACAACATAAATCCAATAGGTGGTGTCGTGTCAACTCCTTGGTGATGGGTTCGCCGCTAGGGGACATGTGGTTATGTTTATTTAGGAGTGTTTAGCGGGTCGGTACTAATAACGATGAGTGTTCGGCAAGTCGACTTGCGAATCCGATGATTCGATCCGATTCAAATTAATTTGATCAGGTCGAGTGAAGATTCAATTTTTTTATTTTTTATAGTTTTTAGCTTATATTATGTATAAAAATAATAAAATAAAATATTTTAAACCTGTAAAATAATTTTTAAATGTTGAATAAGTTATTGCATACTTTTTATATTAAATAATAGAAAAAATAAGAAAAAAAGAAAAAAAAAGAAAAAATGATACCCGATCACCCGTCCGATCCAATCTGATCTAAATCGGATCGAGTTGGATCAGATCCATCGATTGGGTCGGGTCCGAGGTCGGTCAAATTCAACTCATGAACATTTCCTAATAAGAAGATTGACAAGTGGTGCTGTGATAGATTTGTAACATTTTACTTTTTAGAGTGCAAATTCAGGATTTCAACATTGTAACAGGAAGTCAACAAGGGTTAAAGTATATCCCGTTTAATATGTAAAAAAAAGCAGTGATGGGTAGTGCGAGAAGTGGAAATGAAATGGACAGAAGTAGAGAGGGTCAATTTTAATTATCTAGATGCACAATTGTAATCACAAGTGTAGGACTAGACCACTAGATTAATTAAACAATGAAAATTTTTATCGAAGTCAAAGGAAAATCAAGTAATAGGCAGGACTAGACCACTAGATTAATTAAACGATGAAATTTAATGGGGATAAGGAATGCAAAATAAGAAAAAAAAATTGCTATAGCTGTTCTAATTTTTAGGTGTACAAATTTATTGATAAAGTTTAATGACGAACTATTATCCAAGAATAAGATTTAGGTTCTATTTTTCATTATTAACGATTTGATAAGCGGATAACGATTTAATAATGGATAATGATCTAACTAACGAATAGCGGATAATGATTAGCAGTTAGAATTTTTGACAAATAAGTGTTTTGATAAATTTAATGATAGAATTAGTTGATAAATATAAAATGATATAATTGGACATATAATAAATTATTTAATTCAAGCGCTATACAAATTCTATACTAATGGAATAGATAAATTATTATATCTCAATTAAATAAAATAAAATTTCATAATTATTTTTTTATTAAAATGCATAGAAATTTATATTGAAGATAAATTTTATATAGTGCACACATGATATAAAAATCTTAATTATTAAATTAAATTTTTATTCATAGTAAACATACAAATAATTTGTAATTAATTAAGCGTGAACATAAAAATAAATAATCATAAAACAAAATGAGAACATCATCGAAAAAAATAAAAATGAAAAATAATAAGATAAGTTAAGAAAAAAATAATATATTTGAATAATGGTAGAATTGAAAAAAATTATAAACCACTAACCTCTAATCACTAAACGCTAGTAGAAATAGCTTTTCAATATTTTCATACCCGCTACTTATTTTTATCATGTATTAAACTTTGAACTGTTAAACACTATTTAAAATGCCCAAAGGGGACTGTGTGTGGGGGTGAGTGCACTAAAGGGATTGTTTGGTGAAGGAACTAAGGCCCCATTTGATTGCCAAGAACAAGCGGGAGCATCACCTTATTCAACCTGCAACATCCAAACACCAAGACAATAAGGTTTTCTTGGTCAAATGTGATGATTATCATTTTGTTGCACATAGAAAATAAAAAAGTGATGATTTTGAATTCGAACATCTTGTTTTAACACATTTTATTCTTAGGTTAAGAACAAATTTTTTGTTTGCCAAACGGGTCCTAAGAGATCTGAACATGCATGGGAACAAAGAACAAAGAAGATCTTTCTACTATGAACAACAATTTCTTTCTGTTTTTTAATTTTCAAGACAATTTATTCATGTTTTTTTTTTGTTGTTCTTAGCCATGCAACCCATTTGTTCCTATTAAATTCTCATATCAAACACCCCTATGTGGAGACATGCTTCTGCAGGAAGGTGTTGCATACGCAGAATTGTCATGCTATAAACGTGCGCAACCATAATTAGTGTTACGAAAAGAGGAAGAGATGGATTGCACAAAATACAAAAGAACACGAAGAGGAAAAAACGGCGGTGGCTCTTAGTTATGAAATAATGATGATTACAAGGATAGGTCTCGGTCTAGACCCCTAGGGAGTTTATATAGGCACTCTCTTTGATAGATGATAGGAATTACATACGGACTGAGACTCTAAATAAATCCCCTGAAAATAGGACACCTATCTCGTGATAAGAAAATAAATCAAATCCGAATCACAAACAAAATACCCCTAAAAATTTTCGCTCAGCGAGACCCCCGTAGGGGAATTCTGCTGAAGCGCTTGACTATGTAGGGGGACCAACTGAGTTCAGATTCAAGACATTATTAACAAATCTCCACCTTGACTTGAATCATCTTCAGAGCACAAAAGCACGTCACGCCGCCGCCAGTCCCTTCTTGAAGCTATTACCAAGTATTTATGTTAAGCAAGTTCAAACAATGTTGGAATTTGCCGTAAGGAACAAATTTGGTGAACATATCAGTTGGATTGTCTTCAGTGCCAATCTTCTTCACCTTGATCCTCTTCTCAGTGCGGATGAAGTGATATCTGACTTCAATGTGTTTGGTTCTTTCATGATGTACTTGATCCTTGGCTAAACATATTGCACTCAGACTGTCACAGTGCACTATAGCCTGCTCCTGATGTAATCCGAGATCTCCAACTAAGCCTTTTAACCAGATGCCTTCTTTGGCAGCTTCCGTCAGTGCCATGTATTCAGCCTCTGTGGTGGACAATGTAACTGATGGCTGAAGTGTAGCCTTCCAACTAATAACTGAACTGTCCAAAGTGAAGACATAGCCTGTCATAGATCGTCTTCCATCAACATCTCCAGCATAATCTGAATCTGAGTACCCTGCAACCAAACACTCTTTATCACTTCTATAGATGAGGCCAATATCAGATGTTCCTCTCAGATACCGAAAAATTCGCTTCACTGCTTGCCAGTGCTCCTTTCCTGGATCGCTCATGAACCTGCTGACAACACTGACTGCATGAGTAATGTCTGGTCTTGTACAAACCATGACATACATCAAACTTCCAACTGCACTAGCATATGGAACCCGAGACATGTACTCCTTTTCTGCATCTGACTTTGGTGCGAAGGCAACAAAAAGATGAACATTTGCAGCTGATGGAGTATTCAAAGGCTTCGCTCCAGACATTCCAAACCTGGATAAAATCTTCTCAATATAACTTTTCTGAGATAAGAAGAGTTTACCCTGTGCGCGATCCGTTAGAATTTCCATCCCCAGAAGCTTCTGTGCTGCACCAAGATCTTTCATGTCGAATTCTGCACTGAGGAGCATCTTCAGATTTTGAATGTCTGCCATGTCTCTGGCAGCAATAAGAATATCATCAACATACAAGAGCAGATAGATGGTGGAGCCGTCCTTCACCTTCTTATGGTATACACAGCAATCATAGGGACTTCGACTGAATCCCTTACTGATCATGAAGCTGTCGAACCTCTTGTACCATTATCTGGGAGACTGCTTCAAGCCATATAGAGATTTCTTCAGACTGCAAACTTGATTCTCCTTTCTAGGAATAGAGAATCCCTCTGGTTGGCTCATAAGAATATTTTCTTCAAGTTCTCTATGGAGGAAAGCAGACTTCACATCTAGTTGCTCGAGCTCTAGATTCTGATGTGCTACGAGAGCAAGTAGCACCCTGATAGAAGTATGTCTTACAACAGGTGAGAATATCTCATTGTAGTCCACACCTTCTTTCTGACTATAACCTTTAGCAACCAATCGTGCTTTGTATCTCGTGCCTTCAACTCTTGGAATTCTTGCTTTCTTCTTGAAGATCCATTTACAGCCAACAACCTTCCTGCCCTTAGGCAACTTGACCAGCTCCCACGTCTGATTTTTGTGAAGAGATTCCATCTCCTCACCCATAGCAGCAATCCACTGTCCAGATTCGGCACATGTAATGACATCTCTATAAGAGGACGGCTCTAGGGACTCCACCTCTTCAGCTACCTATAGTGCATAAGCAACCATGTCCTCGAAACCATATCGCTTAGGAGGACCCACTTCTCTGCGAGGAAGTCTAGCGGCAATTGACTCCTCTTCAGGTTGCTCATCAGATTCTTCACCTTCTGGTTCTGCTTCTTGATGTGATCCTTCAGCATCATCCTCAATTTGAGTGATTTCAACCTCCACCTGTTTACTGACACTCTCTTCAGCCTCCACCTTCAACTGAAGCATTGATGCTTCATCAAAGGTTACGCTTCTGCTGTGGATGACTTTGTGTTCTGAAGGAGACCAAATTCTGTAGCCCTTCACTCCTGCACCATATCCCATGAACACCCCTTCTTTGGCCCTTGGCTCCAACTTCTCTTCACTGACGTGATAGTATGCTGGACAACAAAAAACTTTCAGACAAATATAATCAGCAGGATTTCCTGACCATACCTCAGTTGGAGTCTTGAGATCAATTGCAGTCGCCGGACTTCGATTCACCAAGTAACAAGCTGTGTTAACAGCTTCAGCCCAGAATGTCCTATTCAGGTTAGCGTTAGAGAGCATGCACCTTGCCCTCTTCAGAAGTGTCATGTTCATTCGTTCTGCAACTCCATTCTGCTGTGGAGTATCCCTGACTGTGCGATGTCTGGCAATGCCTTCATCTTTGCAGAACTGGTCAAATTCAACAGAACAGAACTCCAAACCATTGTCAGTGCGAAGACGCTTCACTTTCTTCGACGTCTGATTTTCCACCAGAACCTTCCACTGCTTGAAGGCCTTGAAGGACTCACTCTTGTGTTTCATCATGAATATCCAAGTCATCCTCGAGTAGTCATCAATCACAGATAGGAAGTACCTCGCACCTCCTAATGATGGAACACGAGAGGGACCCCAACAATCGGCGTGGATGTAGTCAAGTGTCGCCTTCGTCCTGTGCACTGCCTTGCCAAACTGAGACCTTTGCTGTTTGCCGAATACGTAGTGCTTGCAGATGTTTATTTCAGATATCTTCTTCTTCCCTAGAAGACCTCGTTTGCTGAGGATATTCATCCCGTTCTGACTCATATGCCCAAGCCGCAGTGCCACAGCCTGGACCTATCTGATTCGGATGAACTAGCCACTGCAGCAACGCCAGAGACTGTCTTACCTTGTAATACATACAAGGACTTCTGTCTGACTCCCTTCAGAACCGTAGCATCACCTTTCATGACCGTGAGAATGCCTCCAGTAGCATTGATCTGATGCCCTTTAGAGTCGAGGACTCCAAGTGATATCAAATTCTTTTTCAGTTGCGGAATATGGCGGACATCTGTCAGCGTCCTCACAAGATTGTCATGAGTCCTGATCTGCACAGAACCGATCCCAACTATCTGACAGGCTGCATCGTTGCCCATGATGACGTTTCCACCATCAATCTTCTGATAAGTTGAGAACCACTCTTTATTCGGAGTCATATGATAGGAACACCCCGAATCCAGAACCCAACTATCCACCAGACATCCTTGATCAGAAGCAGCCAGAACCAAATCATCTTCGGAATTTCCTGTTTCATGTGCCACCGCAGCGACAGGGGCCTTCTTCTTCTTCCGACAATCCTTCTTCCAATGACCTGGTTCCTTGCAGTAATTACAGATGTCTTTCGCAGTGATTTTCTTCTTCTTCGACTTGGATTTCTTTGAATTCGAGGACTGTCCCTTCTCTGCGGTTGATATCAAACTCGCGGCCTGAGTCTCTGCAGAATTTCCAGATGCCCTATGCCGAAGTTCACGAGTATGGAGACTCGATCTTACTTCTTCCAGACTTATAGTTTCCTTTCCGATAATCATAGACTGAACGAAATTTTCATATGATGGAGGAAGCGAAACTAACAGAATTAGGGCAGCATCTTCATCCTCGATCTTAACATCGATATTTCTGAGTTCCATCAACAAAGAATTTAACTGATCAAGTTGTTCCTTTAGAGGGGTACCTTCCTGCATGCGGAGAGAGAACAGACGTTGCTTCAACAGCAACTTGTTGATGAGAGACTTCGTCATATATAGACTCTCGAGTCTCAACCACAGACCGGCCGCTTTTTCTTCATCTGCGACCTCGATTATCACCTCATCCGCCAGACACAACAGGATCATCGAGTGCGCCTTCTCCTCCTGTGCCGCCAAAGTTGCAAGGTCGATCTCCTTTTCTTTGCCTTTCGAGTCTTCCTCCTTTGGCTTGTTCTTCGACACGTTTGAGAGCGGCGCCCAGACTCCTTGTTGCTTCAAAAGTGCCCGCATCTTGATCTGCCACAACCTGAAGCTATTTCTGCCGTTGAACTTCTCCACGCTCATGTTGTGCGACGTCATCTCCCTGCTGATCGAGAATCGTTGACAAACCCTAAGACTCTGATACCAGTTTGTTACGAAAAGAGGGAGAGAGGGATCGCACGAAATACAAAAGAACACGAAGAGGAAAAAACGGCGGCGGCTCTTTGTTATGGAATAATGATGATTACAAGGATAGGTCTCGGTCTAGACCCCTAGGGAGTTTATATAGGCACTCCCTTTGACAGATGATAGGAATTACATACGGACTGGGACTTTAAATAAATCCCCTGAAAATAGGACACCTATCTCATGATAAGGAAATAAATCAAATCCGAATCACAAACAAAATACCCCTAAAAATTTTCGCTCAGCGAGACCCCCGTAAAGGAATTCTGCTGAAGCGCTTGACTATGTAGGGGGACCAACTGGGTTCAGATTCAAGGCATTATTAACAATTAGTTAATGGGGAACAAGTTTTGTTACCATGAACAAACAAGTTCCAAGCTTAACTCTTATTTTTTTAAAAAGTGTCATTCTTTTTAGTGTCTTAGATGATTCTTCTTTACACATGCATTTAGACAAAGGAACCTTCTTTCTGCACTGAAAAAAAAAAAAAAAAATCTGCGGATGAGCACAATCAAATAGAAGTATACTTTCAAATATGTATAAATCTTGTGATGCTTATTTATCAGCTGTCAGCATGATACATATCCTTGTAAGGCAATGAGAGGAAAATTTAACTAATGCAACAAAAAAGCATGAATCATTCAGATTATTCATGTTTCGCACAACATTTTAATTGCAGTCTAACTGAAGCATTGTAAACTGAAAAGAAATTGGTTTGACATTTTAACTGCATTTCTGATTATTCTTTTCCTTAATTGTAAGGAACTTTTTTGTTGATCCATGAACAAATTTGTCTTATTTTTACTCATAAACCAACATACTGAATAGTGACCCTCAGTGGGGTTAAAACGCATATGTTATCTTCCAATGTCTGAAGTGATAATCAATCAAGACGCATAACAAATGCACTGCAATATAAAATGTAGACAAACTCATGGCATATACATCAAAATCTTATTCAAAATTCCATCTGAAGTTGGTTTATTCTTGTTCATCCTACATGTTTGTAATGAGAATAAACAATGGGCACACAGGGAACTGAACAGTGGAATCTCAACTTAACATTTTGATAGTACATTCAACTGAACAATTGAGAAGTCTTCATTCTTTAAACAAGTGGTTTTTGTAAAAAAGTGTCCAATGTGAATCATCAAAAGAGATGGACTGAAGCCCATCCGTACTAAATGATTCTGCACATGAATCTAATACAGATGCAGGCATCTTTTCTTCATTTCTGCTAACAGAAGTTATGCATGCACACTCCATGGATCCAAAGGCATCCAACATGAACTGTTCATTCTTACAGTCTGGAATTGGAGTTCTAGTTTTTTCGACACACGATATCTGAAACAGATCCAAGATTATAAACTTCATCATAGATGATGTCCTCCTCGTCTGAAAGCCAATTACTGTATTCCAAGTCACTCATCTCAAAAATCCGGCTAACTAGTCCTTCACAGCATGAGATCCTTGTTGCATTACTTGCTTCGTCTTGTTGCTTTTGTTGCTTAACACAGTTCTGATGAAGGCTTCTGAAAGCGATTCAAATCCACAGAATCTAAAGAGACGGGAGTGCACTCAAAGTGGAAACTGTGATCAGGTTTTTGACTATCTTCATCACATGCTGCTAATTCTAGGGCTAAACTGATATTACGAAGGGATTCCTCCATTCCATCATTCTCAAGTGGGGACAAATTAAGCTGCTTTTTTGAGAATGAATCGGTTGACGGTGTGCAAATTACATTGTCATTAAACCATGATTCACTGGAAAATGGTGAGCTCTCTAAGGTAAAACCATAGGGATGCTTTCCTTGATCCTGTTGAGGCCTTACCAGCTTGAACTTTGATGCCTCTGCAACTCTTTCCAGAATGATAGAGAATGGACTAACACTACCACCAGTAGTGGGAGTCTTTTGAACACTTATACCAGATGGCGGTGTAGTCGCCAGCAGTGGCAAATTGAGGTCTGATAACTGACCATGGTGCTCAGGTGATCCTCTAGCGCTAGAAGCAGCAGGATTGTATCCCCAAAGCCCACCATTGGCTAAAAATTTAAGCCTCCTATCAAAATGTCCATCCTCAATGGGGGAGACCAACCAATTCATAGAAGTCTCATCTATGCAATGTGCAGAACGAACTCTAGAACTTGAACTGAACCTACTTTCAATCCCTGATTTAACATCTCCGGGAGGCGAAGACAACCACTGAATGGATGCATCAGTTATTGGAGGCGTCGTAGACGATGTAGTAGTCGGATCTCCAGTAATCTCGGGTGCAAATCCACCACCAACAGTTAGTATCCCTCTCGCCCTGCATTTTCTTCTGTCATGAACTCCAACAAGCACATGGCCTGCAGCGAAACAAGCCGGCGTGGCAGCCACGGAAGACGCTCCAATGGGGACCTCCGGCGAGATAGAGGCCACAATGGGAGGCGTAATCGCTGACCCAGGAGTGTTAACAACCTTCTCCTCTCCTTGCTGGGACGCCGGCAATGTGACATTGCTACTGAACCCCAAGGTAACACTCTTCTCGGGCGTGGAAGATAAGCAATAACGGGTTTTCCCCTTCGAAACACCATCAAAGTCGCACTTTTTCCCAACCTTCTCTCTCCTTAAGTCAGGATTCCTCCGGTTCCACATCCGGAGTACCTCTGGGGCCTTCGGCCGCGGCTCCTTCCTCGATCCCGGCCTCTTGGACGCTTCAGGATCGCGTTTCGGTGCAGCATTCTGCGAGTTCAGGCACCTGGAAGGCTTCGACCGTCGGTTCTCCGGCGCTGCAACCTTGCGGACAGGAGGCGCCGACGCAGGAATCTTGAATGAGGACTTGGAATGCTGGATGGTTTCCCTCGAGGACGAGTTCGACAGCAGGAAACTGAAGCAGCCCCTTCGCGGTATCTCCGACGAGCCGAATGGCGGCGGCTGTGGGCCGCCGAGGTCGCCATTGACCTCTCTCAGCGGATTCCTCGCCTTGGCCTTCGACATGACCTCCTCCTTCGAGCTCCTCGACTTCCTCCTCACGATCTCGCCGGGCCCATGCATGGCGACTGCTCGGAAATGTATCCGTTGGCGAAAAGAAAAAAGAAACCCACATGCTATTGCTAACAAGAAAAAGGTGCGATTTTTTTAAAAAACCTGAAATCGAGATCTCGATCAAAATTTCGCCCTTTTTAAGTTCGAGAATTGAGGCAGCCGGGAGATCGATCCGGCGATCGGGACCGTCCGTGTGGCCGATCTTGTTAAAACGGACGGTCAGATCCGTCGGGAAGGACGAAAGGACGGCGGTGATTGGGTAGAGCTTTATCCCCAAAGGTGGCATATATAAAATGTTGGCACGAAGGGGAAGAAGAGGCAGAAGAGTTCACTAGTTCACGTCTCTCTCCGGGGTCTCAACTACTCCTCGTTGTTGGCTTGTCGCCATGGGAGGAATGGAGAGGAAGAAGGTCATCATCGATACCGACCCCGGAATCGGTAATTGTGAACCCTGATCCTTTTAATCTGGTAATACAAACCCTAGATCTCATTTCAATTCGAGAAATATCATGAGGAGCCCCTTGGCAAATTCAATTCGTTTGTTTGTTGTTATGGGGAACTATAGTCTGTTTTCGAGGATCGGTTGGTAAGTTCTGTAGTGGGATGGAACTTGTGTGCTTGCTGCTGATGTGAATTGTCTGTTGAAGTGCAGATGATGCAATGGCGATTCTCGTGGCACTTAACTCTCCGGAGCTCGAGGTTATTGGTCTGACAACTGTGTACGGGAATGTTTATACGACTTTGGCCACGAGGAATGCGCTGCATTTGGTAATTCATGGCACAAATTTAACTCATTTTACATGTTTTCTATTGTTTCATGTTTAGAGGATTTTAGGTTCTCTCATATGCGATTTCAATTGAATTAGGAAACTATACCATGATTAGTTTTATCTAAAACTTTTATCATAGTTTCAGGACAACAGTAGATTCTTCATGCAAATTCAATCTCGCGAACATCCTTCAAAACTAGGTTACATGATATCTACCATTAGCCATTAGGGAGTTCAAAACTTAGTTACATGATATCTACCATTAGGGAGTCGTGCAAAGCTTGAATCCTTGCCACAAACTTGAAAATTACATAATCAGATAAAGTGAGTGAGACAAATGTATAATTTCTAAAAACATATATTTTTTTCTCAAGTCTGACTATTGCTATTTGAAAATTTCTTTTTTTCTCCAAAATCATGCAAACAAATTGGTTAATATAGGTTTTTGAAGGAGTCTGAAATTTTATTACATGGCTTGATTGTGCATGTTTCCGTTTTGGCCTGTGGTTTAGCTGGAAGTTGCAGACAGGACAGATATTCCAGTTGCTGAGGGATCTCATGTAACAATCATGGTAAGAAAACTTAGGATATCAAAAAAGTTACTGAGTTTTCTAGAATCATATATGCTTTGTTGCTATTCTGAAACCTTTACTCGTGGAATGCTAGTCACTGCTTTCCATTTTCCATATGTATTTATATGCAAAACTGAGTCATAAAGTTTTTAATTCTTGCATGGGAATTTATTGACCTCCTGTATGTTGAATGACCCTGCGTTGACTGTTTGGACAAACAAATTTACCTCCCTTTACAATGCAAATATTGATTTCTTACTTTTGCAATATCATGCATCAATTTGTCATAGCCGTGCTTTGACCTAAAACTTTTTATCTTTACTAGAGTACATGCATGTTATGGCCTTAGTCCTAATGTATCTGTTGTCAACATAAATAAGATATATTTACTTGATGATAGCTTGAAAACAACCATGACAGAGAGGCTAACTTTTCCATTTTACTTCTTTCTTCCTCATCAAAGAAAGGCACGAAGCTTCGAATTGCTGATTTTGTTCATGGTTCAGATGGATTGGGAAATCAGAACTTCCCTCCACCAAATGGGAAAGCTATTGATAAATCTGCTGCTGAGTTCTTAATTGAACAAGCAAACCAGTTTCCTGGTAAAGTTACCGTGGTTGCCCTTGGTCCGCTGACAAATATTGCCCTGGTCAGTTTCTTATGTAGTTCAACTGATATCACTATCTGTTTATCTCATTTACTCAAGGTTTCACTGAATATTTTTCATCCTAAACAGGCTATTCAACTTGATCCTTCATTTTCAGAAAAGATAGGACAAATCATTATCCTTGGTGGTGCTTTTTCAGTAAATGGGAACGTTAATCCAGCTGCAGAAGCTAATGTAGGGATATTCTAGTCTTTTTCTCATCTTGACATTCTCAATTTATGTCGTAAAATTTTGGAGCTTGACATTTCCCTTATTATGTCAATTATCACAAGATTGCTAGAAAAATGATTGAAACATTTATTTACGTTAAGTTAAACTCCTTGTTGCCAGTATACCAAAGTAAAAACATGCTTTACTTCAGAATGCTTGAACATGTTCTGTGTTGTAGCAGAGCATAAAGGCTCATAAAGTTAAAAGATCTATCGGAAAATTATTGGAGAGTTACAATAGAAAAGAGATATGATCATTCTTGAATGCCAGAGATGTGCAGTTCATAGAGCTGAACGGCAAAGAGGAGCCATTTAGCAAATTTTTAATGATGTTTTATGTTGTCTTATTTCGTTTTTCCTAGCTATTCAGTATACTAATTGCATCAGTTTTACTTGTTCAGCTGTTATCACTATTTTCATGAGATCTGATTATCAAAGCACAAAAAAAATCTGAATCAAAACATAGCCTGTAACATTTGTCAAATTGTAAGTCCGAAATAAAAAAGTGTATTGTTGTTGGTTAAAGATTTGATGTAAAAATGCTGTGCCTTCTCCTTCCAATAATATAAGGCATTCCCTCTAAAAAAATAATGAGGCATTATTACAGTCGTTCATGACAATTACGCTATTTTACTCCAGAGAAAGAGAAGGGAAATAAAATTCATGTTTCTTTTTATTTTCTTGAAAGAGAAGAAAGTTCACGTGTCAGTTTCAATTCCTGTAGATTCAGGAAAAGGCTCTCTAAGAGGTCAAGGTGATAGATACTGCCATGCAATGTTCTACTAAGTTTAACCTTATACAAACTAGTTTTTGTTTTAAATTATTGACCTTGTTCATCCTATATATTCCAAGTGATTTAAGTTCTAGTATCCTTTCAAAAGTCATATGACCATTATACGGTATATCCTGTCTTTTCCTGTTAAAACGTAGGTTCTCTTATTCAAGATGATAAATTTCTCTTTTTGACCATGCAATATTCTCCCAATTTGACTTGTAAAAAATGGTATATGCATTAAGTCACTCAAGATTAGTCTCGTGGAGAATTTTTTCTGCATACAGAGTGGTTCCAGCACTGAATTGGCTTGAAACTCTATTGACCATGTGAAAGACATACAATTTTTCATTGAAACCATATGTTCAATAATTTTCCTGTGAAAATAATGATACGCAGATATTTGGTGACCCAGAAGCTGCTGATATTGTTTTCACTTGTGGGGCTAATATATTGGCTGTGGGAATAAATGTTACACATCAAGTTGTTCTTACAAGTGAGTATTAACTTTGGTTGTCAATTTTTTATTCATCTATGAGTGTTTTGAACTGATGTAATTAGTGTCTCATAGATGCAACAAATAGCCTGCATTTTGCGCACATTCATTTATAATTTGAACTTGAAACAATAAAAAAAGTATGTCCATACTGTGTCATATATGCTGATTTTGTACACTGATGAAAACAATTGCATGTGCAGGTGCTGATCGTGAAAAGCTGCAACAATCCAAAGGGAGATTTGCTCAATACCTGTGCAGAATTTTAGATGTCTACTTTTCATATCATAGAGAGGCCTATGAAATACATGGTTTGTAATTTAGGAGGAAGACGTTGTTCTGTAAGGAGCCATGTCTTATGAATCTCTTGGATTAATGCAGGTGTTTACCTTCATGATCCAACTGTTCTTCTTGCTGCGATCAATCCTGCTTTGTTGACTTATGAGGAAGGTGTGGTGAGAGTTCAGACATCTGGTATCACAAGGGGAATCACAATATTTGACAACACAAAGAAAAGGCAAGTAAATTTGCAGTCTAGAAATGTTCCATATTAGATTGCTTGTGACAAACATTATGCTGGATTTTTTTTCTGCTTTGGTAAACTTAGATAATCCAAGGTCTCCACAATTATTTTTCATATACAGCCAAGATACACACATAGATCTTCCTCAAAAGGAAAAGAAGTAGCAAGATGATTGTATCATACACATATTTTAATTATAACACCAAACATTTCAGGTACGCTGAGATCACGGAGTGGTCGAACAAGCCCACCATCAAGGTTGCTGTTACAGTAGACGCTCCTGCCATAGTTGAGATGATCATGGACAGGCTTATCAACTCTTAAGGAGCTCTTTATCTTTACAAATCTATTGTCATTGGATACTCATAATTCATTTTGGTGTCCTGCTCTATAGAAATGTCAGCTGTCAATGATGAATTTGGTCAATAAGTTCTTCGCTACAGAACTCAAATCTTCACCATCGCAGTTTCCTTCTGGTCATGTTTTTTAGTCTTTTTGTTTGAGTTTGTTTACTTTGCAATGCAATTGGGTCTTTGGCACCTTGGATCTAAAATCAGTGTGTGTGAGCATGCTAAGACGACAACGCTTGAAACTTAAAGATATGATGAATGGAAGGATTTACATAAGATGTCTCTGTTTATTGTTCATGTTGAATGAGTGTACAAAGACTGCTCAATCGATCTTGAATATATTTATAGTTGATGTACACTTGCAACAATTAAGAATGATAAGTTCTCAGCGTAACAAAGTATGTTTGCCGAGTCTGATCGAAAAAGAAGGTATGTTTACCGAGAAATGTAAAAAGATTGATCAGTTGTATTATTTCCTTGTGCATTTGAGGATGAAAGAAAAATCTAACCAACCCGATAAGCTGAAAAATTTGAACAAAAAATATAAAAATTATGGGACTGAATATAATTTAGATCGACTTTAACGAAATCAGCTTTTTAAAATTATGGCCCACCTGAAAAAAATGGTAAGGATGATGGAGTTCGTTTTTATTTATTAATTTTTATCATAAGCAGTCATTTTTATTAATATTATAATAATTTTTTATATAATCTAAAATGTTCTTTAATAACTCTAGTACTTTATTCTATGTTTACTTAGAAAATTAAATATTTTTATATATTTAATTTATTATATATTTTAAAAAATATATTCAATTAAAATAGGCCCAAAATAATCATCGGAAAATAATGAGTTTTTTTTAATGGTTTTAGCGTGACTTTTGTAATTTGAAATCTGACCCAAAACGTATGTGGTTGGGAGACGCAGGACAATATCAATTTGTTTAATTTGGATCATTTGAAATCTGAGGAAGATGTCTTGTCATCAGGAATAGAAAAATGTCTGAAGAGTGGTTACGAATAGACTTAATATAGTAAATTAAGAGACTCGTATATAACATTTTATTATTTGTAGAGATTAATATTCGTTAATAAATTGATGTCACTTACGTCCTTCTCTTTGTTAAAACAAAAGAAAAATCAATCCGAAAAATAACAAGTGCGTTTGTTAGACCAAAAAATGAATCGGATTCGAATCAATTTTTATAACACACCGATTCGAAAAAAAAAGAAAGCAGAGTTTCAGCCAAGTTTTCCCTTCCTCGTCTCCTTGTCTTTTTTCTATTGGTCATTCTCCGTGTCTTCTCTCATCTTGTCTTTTGCTCTTTTGTTTCTTCTCCTCTCCATATCTTTTTTCTTCTAATTCTCAATGGGAGAAGCTCCAAGATAAAGATTAGCTTCTCCCCCAAGAGGGAGGTTGGAAGGGCCAAGGGTCGGACCTCCTCTATAAAACTCCCTCCTCCTCTTTCATTTTTCTCCTCTCCACTATCTCTCTCGCCCCGTTTTCCTTCTTCTCTGACGCGCGGACAGGAGGGGACAAAGAGGCACCGCCGACAATCCTCCTAGGCGCGGGCAATGTTGGAGGGCAGCTGTAGAGGCGTGGACCACTGTGGGGGCACACCGACGAATCAAGAACTATCGACTTTAAGGTGTATGTTTGGAATCTATTTCATGGATTAGCTTCTAGATGAATGATGCATGTTTTAAGGACCTACGTATCAGTAGAACCCATATTAGGATGAGAACAATTTGTGTCCCATATTTTCGTAAAGTTAAAATGTGATTTTGAACATAGACGAATATTTTCATGCTTACTACGAATTGCTTATGTGATAAATGACCAGATCCATTTACCCATGACTAGATGGTTACGTGAAGTATGATTATATGTCGTTAAATGTTGAGTGTTATGCATTGTACCGATGATCATCGAAAAGACGAAATGACGTCTGTTTTTCTGCATCATCGAACCCGAATCGGGTTCACCGAACCCGACCCGGGTTATTCCTAGCCCGATCGAGTTCTACTGAACTCGGCCCGGATCCACCATTAACGTCAAGCTCGAGCTCGACGTGAACCAGCCCGAGTTTGTCGCGAAGAAGATTATCGGGCGAGACGATCGTTGCGACCCGATTGCGCTCCGACTGTCCCAGGTATGCCCTACACCCGGCTCTGGTTCCACTCTGATTTTGTCGAGATTGATTTTGTCAGAAACTCGAACCGGGTTTCACCCATATTTGGCCCGGGTTCTGACCACCTGAACAGTGATTTGATAATTTTTGACACCCGATTTACGTACTTGATACCGAATTCAGTTGAAATGTTAATCTTGATTCTTAGATTCGGGTTTACTCCCGTATCCTCAAGCCAAACCAATGGATTATCATGCTAATATGATTATGTTCCTTCATGAAAGTACGAATAAAGAATGACTATGATCCTTATGAACTTTCACGAAAGATGAAATGAACGGCACTTGAGCTCCGCACGTCCCAGTAACTCGGCTCGTGTTACTCCCTACCCGTCCCAGGTTCATCGCGAGGAAAATGATCGAGCTCAATGGTCGACCGACTTGACGTTTGTCCGACCTGGCCCGAGTATGAAGCCAACTCAACTCGAGTTATATTCCCTTTTTTCAAAGACTACACTCAACTTCGACCCGACCCAGGTATGACCCAAACCCGGCCCGAGTTTTTGCTCAGGTTTTCTCAAGACTTTTTTGTCGGAACTTGGTCCGAGTTCTATCCATACTTGGCTTAGGTTCTGACCAACAGAACATGACTTCTATGATTTAGACCCTTGATTTATATGTTTGATCGCTAATATGTTGAAATGTTAATTATGCTCAATGGATTGGTAGTTACTCTTCATGACTGAACTGAACCAATGAAATGTTATGTAAATCTCCTTATGTCCTTTCATCGAAACATGAATATTGAATGACCATGATCGATATGAACTACCATGAAGAACGATTATGAGCCATTATGAATCCTTCGGAATGTGAATATGAATACAAATGATGAACAAGAACAATGGACAAGAGAATGAATAAGAAGAAAGAGGTTGACGCCTTAAAATGAAATGCATGCCAAGTTATTAGTATTATGATGCTTAATATGAAGATAGCATGTGTGCACGATGTTCTAAGGATATTTTGAACTTAGAATTATGATAAGAAGGAAATAGTTGATGCCATGATAGGTTAGTAAGATATAAACACTTACATATTATCAAATGATGCATATATTAGATAATTTTTAAGTTGGGGAAGTGATGACATATAGATTGCTTAATCCTCTGTACTGGGAGTTTCTCCCACATGATTATACATGCTTAAGGTTGTAGAAGTTGGGTTATGATTTGGTGCTTTGATGACATATGGAAATTCTTATCATTAGTTGGTTAGAATATATGTCTAAGAATGATGAGGATGGACATGTATGAAGTTATGATTATTGTTAAAGGCTTAAATGATGATTTACGTATTGATGTGAAGTAAGAAGATGGACTATGGTAGGTCATGCAAATGGACATAGCTATGAAGGAAGCAAAGAAGATATGATGCATGAAATGAATATGAACGATGTTTGTATGCTCTCTGTATGTTAGTTAATCTTAGACGTAGAGTAGAATCGTTGTAGAATGTAGTGTTTTCGGATATTAATAAGGACTTCCGCAAACGATCTACAGTTCTGCCTAGTAGAAACGATCGACCGATCCTGGATCGGACGTCCGTTATCGAACGATAGAGTATAGTGGACTATCGGTTGACTGAAACTCTTGTCCAAAAGTTCAAGGATGTTTGTAGATTATGACGGATGATAGCACTCTCCTAGCCGACCAGTGGATACTGATAAACAGATGTCCGAATCCCTTTCGGACGATCGCTGATGAATTTCAAATGGACGACCATTGATCTTTTGATCGTCTGATTCATGGGCAGAAGGTAATATGATCTTAAATGAACCCTTATGATTTGACAAGCCCCTGTCCACTTGATTAGTACCAAATGATACAATGATAAAGATGATTCAGAGCCACTCCTGTTCCCTACAATCGTGATTGATATATGTGATCGAAATAATATGATCTAGGAATGGACACAGAATGGTCGACCGCTCCCTTTTTGGCCGACCAAAAAATAATGATGAACAGGCGTCCGCCCTCCTTTTCTGAACGACCACTGAATGGATCAGAATGGATGACCCTCGACTTTCGGGCATCTATTATGTGGACAGGAAAAACAAGACTTTAATCGAACCTCCTGATTTGATAAGCTTCCGTCCACCTGATTTGAAAATGAATGCTATGAGGACCTACAAACGGATGACCCTTGACTTTCGAGCATTCGATACGTGAACAGGAAAAGTATGACTTTAAAAATGAATCCTCTGATTTGATAAGCTCCCATCCACTTGATTGAAGTTGAATGATATGCACTTAATGATGAATCGGAGCTATGCTCTGTAATCAATCTACGAATCGAAAGAGAGGTCTATTGACGATGAGAGAAGTTATGACAGCCTTGTATGAGGCACTTTCTCACAGGTTACTATTTGCTCTATCTAGATGGGAGTATCTCCCCTTCGGATGTTTTTGTTTGGTGCGAGATCATCTCCACTGAGGAATGTTTCTACCTAGTACAAGATCATCTCCACTTCTATAGATGTTTTCGCCCGACGGGGCTGGCTGTGGAACTAATCACCCATTGGACCATGATGGTTTAGATAGTTGCACCTCGCGGTGCCTGCAACGTACACCCTTAAAGAATGTGCGAGGTCATCTCCTATGAGGGATGTTTCCGACTAGTGCGAGGTTTATCCTCACTTTTACTGATGTTACGACCTATTGCGAGGTCATCTCCTCTGAGAGATGTTTTCGACTAGTGTGAAGTTTATTTTCACTTTTATTTATGTTATGACCTAGTGCGAGGTCATCTGCTCCGAGGGATGTTTCCGTCTAATGTGAGGTTATCCTCACTGCCTAGTGCGATGTCATCTCCTCTGAAGGATATTTCCGACTAGTGCGAGGTTTATCCTCACTATTATTTATGATATAACCTAGTGCGAGGTCATCTCCTTCGAGGGATATTTCCTCCTAGTGCGAAGTTATCCTCACCTCATATGAAATTAAGGGAGTATGAAGGACGAACACTAACGACGAACATGCCAAAGAAACAAAAAAAAAAAGAAAAGAAATGGAAAATCAAGTATGAATGTATGAAAGATGAACACAAACGATGAACATGTAAAAGAATCAGAAAAAGAAATGAAATGAAAAGTCATGAATCATGTTTCTCTCCATCAACTTTACTCTACTATGTTTTCACTCTTACATTGAGTATATGTTTCCTTCATGTTATTTCTGACAGAACTTATTTATGATTTATACAAACTCACACTTAGCTTTATGCTAATGGTTGAGCTTACTTCCCTGTGATTCCCACAGGTACTTGATGATGATCACAAGCTGTTGATGTGTGTGCGACGACTACAGCTTGGTGGCGTATGCACATGATTACTTAGGATTTAGAAGAGACTTATAGAGTTGTACTTATGGCACGGACTTGTACATGCCTTATGGATGTACTATTATATATTTAGCTTTCGCATTACCTTTTATTATTGTATTATCCTATTTATTAAGTCTTCCGCTTACGTGTCACTTTCCTCGACCATTTGGGTCAATGAAAGAGTAAAAAAAAGACCGAATAAAGTAATGACCGGGAGAAAATTTCGCCACGTGGAGAGGTCGAATTTCGAGGCATTATAATTTTATCCCCAATGTTTTTAAAATTAGACTGGTGATTGAACCGGTTGGCCAACTAGGTCATGGTTTGATCGGTGCAATCGAGTTCGACCGAATTGAATCAAATTTTTATTAAAATAACATTATTTGTATTACTTTAAGAAAATATATTATAAATTAAATTATAAAAAGTAATAAATAATAAAATAAGAACCATATTAGTCATAATTTTAAATTAATCAAATAGTAATAAATTATTTTTATATTTTATAATATATATTACTTGTAATTTTTTTATGACAAAAGGCACAAAACTTATTAGGCAGTCTTAAATGTCCGAGATGACTTTGATGAATATCATATTAATTAACCATATGCCTTAACTTTTATCTTTATTTTATTTAAAAGTAAATTTAGGTAATTTTCTTTAAACTTTATCATCTATTTAAATCTTTCTTTATTACTATCTTCCCACATTTTGTTATATAATTTCAAAATTTTCTTCATATTATCTATTTCCTTTTTCATGCTCATCCTATAAAATTTATTATATAACTTATGTTTTAATATAAATTATTTAAAATTTATCATCTTATATAAGTTCATGATAATTTTCTCTTTTGTTTAAATTTGACTTTCTTATTACCTTCTTACCTTTTATTTTCAAATTCAAATTAATTTTCTTATTACTAATATCCTTTTTTACATTCATTCTATAAAATCTAATCCCTTATTTTTCTTCTCTTCCTATTCTTCCACCATTAATACTATTCCTTTTTTCTATTTGTTTTCTATTAATTCAGATTTTTTACTTTCTTTTGAAAAAAAACTTGATTGAACTGAGACCGTTTCTGCCCGAATTGACCTGGTTCAATCCAATTTGTTTGCATTCCGATTTTAAATATCAAATCGGACCTGACCTATGATTGATTCATGACTGTACTGGTTGGACCGGCCGATCTGGTCTAGTCCGGTTGTAAAAAAAATGTTTATCCCAATTTCCGTATGAATTTTGTGTGTGTTCTTCTAGATAATCCTGTAGCATTTCATCTAATAGGAACAGTTCTAATTCTATTATTTTTTTAGAATTTTTTTTAATATGATTAAAAAAGTTTCAGATTGTCCCATCATTGGCTTCCAGACATTTTAAATGAGAGTGGTTCAGGAAATTTTATTGCATTAATCAAGAAGTTTTGATCAAACAAGTGATTGGAGTCACAATTGAACCTGACTCGGGTAAAAAATTCCTTGTCCGAGTATCATATTGAATGATTTACAATTATAATATTAATCATATACAAATAATTAATTGATGTTACCTTTACTTCTTCTAATATTTCGAAATTTCTAATCGATAATTCTATTTAAACTGGTTATTATCAACTTTTTTATTTGAAAACATATAAAAACCTAAAATATAATAAAACACCTGGGCACAAAAGAGGAAACTATCCAACCCGAAATTCTTTGAAATTGGCTGGAGTTTGTTTTCCAATTACTTTTGTTCTTTTTTTTTAAAAAGAAAAGTACTATAGTTTAAATTGCATAGAAATGTCCTGATACATCAGTAGAGCGAGCCCGAGAGGTGTGGCTCCCTCCCAAAAAGTGTCGTTCCATAAATCAAGAGAACGACCAGAATTTGTCAAAAAATCCATAGATTGATTTGCCTCGCGGTATACATGTGATATTTTCCATTCAGTATAATCATTCAAAAGATTGTAAAGCTCCAGTAACATATTTCGGTTGCCCCATGGTGTAGTTTGTCTTCCAAGGATGAGTTGTTCTAAAGTCTCAGAGCCTGATTCAATTTGTAGCCGCATGAGACCCATCGATTTTGCTCTTCATACACTAGCAAGGATATCCCAAAGTTCTAAATCCAGAATATTATTCGCCATTCTCCTAAGAGCCCTTGCACACAGAAAAGACCCATTAGGAAATGTATAAGGAAGCCTACGCCCCTCGCCTCTTTCCCTGCATTCAGAGACTCGTCTGAATAATTTTAATCCAACCGTGAGTCGTGGGCTCTCTTCTGACCCATGTGGGTCATGGGGGTGGTGTGCCCAGTCAAAGCTTTTTCTCAAGCCGCCAGAATGGCTGCCTATTGCCCCTAGAAATGTATGTCATTTCTAGTGCCCCAAATGGTCCAAAGAGTGAAGGAAATTAAGGAAAGAAGTCTTGCTTTTGATCACCGGTCCAGCGATACGTCTTTAATGAGCCAGGCCCTCAGAATCCATTGGTCAAGGCGCCCAAAGGTTAGATTGAGCCAGGATTGACAGAGGGCCCAAAATTGAACAACAAATGGACAATGAAAGAAAAGATGAAAAATAGATTCAAGTTCGGAACCTCACATGAGGCAAGTAGGGTTAATATTTGGATTGAAACTAGCTATGACATCAAGAGTAGGTAGTCTACCGTGAGTGAGTTTCCAAAAAAAATACTGAATCTTAGGAGGGGCCAAGAACTTCCATCGTCGGTGAGCACAGGTACCGACGACGACAAAGTGTGGTAGCAAATGACTTTGTAAACTGAGTCGGAATAGGCCGTACCACGGGCATTATTTTTCCAAATCCAATTTTCATCATTGGCATGCAGTGAAATAAAAATAGACATAATGTGCAAGCACAACAAGGGGCCAAAAAGATAATGCAATAATTGAACATTCCAAACACGGTTCAGCATTAGATCAGAGCCATTATATAAAGTTAACAGTTGAGTTTTATTCATATTAGTAAATGTAGGAGACCATGGTAACGAAGTACGCAATATCCATGGATCCTGAAAAATGCTTGTAGAAGACCCATAAGCAATTAACTTCATCGTGCCAAAGCGTAAGAATAAAAAGAGAATTAAGAATAATTTTCCAACTCCATGCACAGTTTTTCAAATTATAATTACTCCAGAGATGAATCATACCATACTTATTAGAGATCAGCTCATTCCACATATTTTCCTTCTTGCTTTTAATCCATTTTTTGCTGAGTTACCTAATTCCAATTAATTAAATGTATACCCTTACCTTCCGTACCTAAATTCCACAAAAATGATTTAAAAAACTTTTCCAAGGATCTTAGTGTTTCGGGTGAGATATATGAGAGTAGTTCTAACCCAATCCTATATTATTATATTCTACTTGTCGGATAGAATTCTTTTCTCCAGCACAACAGGACACACTTAGTATAATTAATTAAATAGGTTTCGTATTTGAATGGTACAATTGAATAACGGAATTATGTTATACACATCCAAATATCAAACTAGTCAGATGGTAGTAACTTTAATAATTAAAAATAGGTTCCATAGCATTTTGTATATCTTATTTTATTTAATGAAATATTTTAATTAAGAATTTAATGGAGGTGCGATGCATTAAAATCGTTGCATAGTTAAATTTGAACTTTTCAACTCACCCGGTTCCGAAAAATTACACCTCAATTAATCTCATTAATTAACATTAGTGTTTGTTGTACCTCCTAAATTATCTACATTACTATATCTGTATTTTAAGAATATACGGGAAATATTTTTTTAGTCGATGTATAAAATAAATTATTTTAATATGTAGACCTGTTTAATTCTAGAGAACTCATGTACAGCATGAAACCAGGTAATACATGCAGTTGCTTAATGTGAAATTATCAACAAGAGATGGTTGCACTCAAACTAAAAAAAGTAAAACCATAGTACATATTTAATTACACGAATCTTTATAGAGAAAAAACGTTTCTGAAGCAATTCATCAAACTTTCCATGCATATAATCATGGTGCAATAATTAGTAATTACATAGTTAATGACTGAAAAGATAACAAATATAGTATATAAATAATGATATTTCTATATTGATATAAATTTCCATTAATTAAGAAACCAAAAGAAAGTAAATGGATCCTTTGTTCCTTTACGAAGAAATTTCCATTCGAAAGTGCATCAATTTATTGAACATTACTAAGGATGAGAAAACAAGACGCCAAAATCTAACATTTCAAGTAATTTTATTCATATGTATCAACGAAATAATGAATTTCACTTCTAGAATGTATAGATTAACAGAGCAATCTCCACCGTGCCTAGCTAGACATGATATCTGGTTACCGGTGGCCTCATTTAAGATTGATTTAATTGATTTTTTTCATTAATTGCTACTTAAATCTCCACATTTGCTTGAATTTAATTCATTGGATCAGATTCATCCACTGGAAATGATGTGGCTCAAATTAATATGTTTCCAATTAATTAATGTGAGTTAATACATGAGGAGCATGAACCAAAGGCATTATTTAGAAACTCACCATATATGGATTCATTCATATTATCCTAATGGGTGATAATAGATAATTTCTTTGATCAGTTTAGACAATAACATATATATATACATATATATATATATATATATATATGATAAAAAATAAAGCATGGCTCCATCAAGGGAAAGTAAAAATGCCTTATGTACAATTTAATGTCCCATCTTCTATTTATACTGCACTAGCTCCCATGTTTTTTTCTCTATCATAGCATCAACCCTCTCTTGCACCCTTCTTTGCTACCTTCTTCTCCACATATTATTCTCAGACCTAAAAGAAGTGGAAGTAGTTGATTTGAAGGTATGTATCAGAGCCAGATTTACATGTTTTTTTCAATGTTATGGAGATTTCTCCATGTATCTGTACTTTGCAGAGTAGTCATGCTAGTTACAAATGCATGTTGATCTTTACTTCTATATACACAAACCATTCGTTTACTTTTATATACGCAAACCGTACATTCTTCGTAATCAATATTAGATATATGCTCATTCAATGAATATACCATATTTATCGATCTTCCGTATGCGCACGACACATCAGATGTACGACGAGCCATGCACGACAACGTACGTATACCTTTTTTCCTATGATATCTTGCATAAAATTATTGTAAGTTGGTATCACTTGACATGGCATGTTTCTTTCTTTCTTATGCAAAAGGAATTATTCTTGTTCATTGTATACCCTTATCATGCATCATATTAATCAGTTCATTCCAATATCATTTGCATAAAGTTTTGATTTGATCAAGTTCCTTTTACTGAAGGTGTTCCTTCTATTTTTGAGATCACATTGAAAAAGTGTTCCATGTTTCTTTTCCACCAAATCATATGATTATCAATGATATATTTTGCTTTCATGAAGAGGAAGGGGGGCATAAATGTGTATGTCCTAGATCTCTAAAGGTGGGTCTTGCATTTAGTGTTCAAAATTGATGTTTTTGCAAGCCACATGATCAAAACATTGGAGTATATATTGTGTTTTCTAAACAAAAGATAAAATGGGGTTTCAGTTTTCCAAAGGTTGATATTGTTACTTATAATGATGTTATTGGAAGGAAGAGATGGATGAAATTTTCTACATGCAATCAGAATGCTTAGTTATTTTCACCTAACTAGAAAGGATCACAACATACTGCTGACTCAATTCTCTTCACATAACTATATTTGTTGGGAAAAGGAAAAAAAAATTACAGCTAACAGAATGAAATGCAGGGCGTAGGTATATGACATAAATGGCCATCGGTGAGTAATGACATTAAATATTCAATTTTTTATATCCCCTATTATGAAAACTTTCCTGTATCATATATTAATTCATAGATTAGATTAATGAACCTCTGTTTACTATTAATTAATGCATGTATTAAGAAACTTATGTCAATTTATTATTTTTCTCCTCCTTAATTAGTCGGCCATGAGTATTAATTACATATTCTTGACTTTCCATTCTAATTTTGTCATGATACATATCAGGTATAGTGATAAAGGTCCCTTATTTTCATATTTCATAATAATATAACAGACTTAATTAGTCCTGACAAAAAAGAATTTCCTCATGGATCTCCTTTATATATATAACACTAGTAACAAAATATTATTTTGATTATTTTGTATACATATTTTTGCATGCATGCATCAAGGGTTCTTAGCTGGTACGTGGATTCACGTAGTAGTTCTTCTGCTAAGTCACCATGGCACAATTTTCTCCGTTGCGTTCAAATTATGGATTTCTGTCTGCAAGGTACCCATCCATGCCACCGAGCAGCGCAAGCTCGTCATCCTCCAACAACGTGCGCCAAAGTACCAGGCGGCGGCGCCGGGCCTTGCCGTGCGGCGCGTGCCGCGTCCTGCGGCGCCGGTGCACGCCTCTGTGCTTGTTCTCCCCGTATTTCCGGTCCTATGAGAGCAGCAGGTTCAGAGCACTCCACCGGGTGTTCGGCGCGAGCAGGATCCGCATGTTTATCTGCGGCCTCCAGCCCGCGCAGCGCCGGAGAGCCGTCGACGCGCTCGTCGGTGAGGCACAAATACGCCTACGCGACCCCGTCAATGGTTGCCTCGGCGTAATCGCGGGGCTCCAGAACGAGCTCGCGGAGATGAGGGCAGATCGCGACGCAATGGAGGCCAGGAGCAGTCTGTACTTGTACATGCTGTTGCAGGACGGAGCCGTCGATGAGGTAGCAGGAAGTTCTCGACCCGGAGGCCCGCCTCCGAGTTATTTCTCACTGGCCCGGGCTTGCTTGCTCAATCCTCCGCGGATCGGCGGCGTCATTGGGGCAGTTCCTCCTCCCGCCGCGGAACGCTGTCCAAACATGAATTTGTCCGTCGCCGGACAATACTCGCGCAGTCCTCCGTCGGCCCACGACGCGGAGGCAGGTTTTAGTTCTCCGTCAAGCGGGCAATCTCCAAGCCTGAGCTTGACCCTCGCCGGGCCCTACTGGTGCAGTCCTCCGCCGGCCAACCCCCGCACGGAAGGCAGAGCTGCTGCTGCAGCCATGGCGAGTAGGATCGCCGAAGCACGTCTGAGGAGCGCCGCCGGCGGCGGACAAAGAGCACCGGAGACGGGGGATTGGGAGCCCGGTCAGGTGGATCGAAGTGAAAGTAGTGGAACCCAGCAAGGTGACGACGCGCGGCGGGGAGGAATGCTGGGACCATTGTGCATGAAGGAAATGACGAGGTCATCTAAAAATTAAGGTAATAACATGAAGTCATCAATAACATTTTTATAATTGTGCACTACGCAAATGGATTGTATTAGTTGCTTGATCTATCTATCTATCTATCTATCTCTCTCTCTCTATATATATATTAGTAATTAAATTCTGATATAACATACTAACATACTCCTTAACATAGATACATGTTATGTGTATTATGAGGTTGTTCTTACTTGTAATGCTTTTATTTAGTCTTTTTAATTGTTTGCAGGTTCATTAGCAGTAATGTTTCTGGTGGAGGTGGAGATGAAGGAGCGAGTGGAATAAACGTTCCCTTGGGTGATATATATATATATGCATGCAAGGCTCTCTTCTGTCAATTTAGTCAAGCAGTAGTCTTCTTAATTACTTAGCATCCGCTTGTTTGTTATTTGTATGGTGGACAAAGAATTCAAACTTATAATATGCATCGTATAATTTCATGTCTTTTTATTACTTATGTACGAGTTTTTTTGGGAGTAGCTTAATTATGAGTTTAACTGGTGTTTATGCATGAAATATCTCCCCATTCGGGTTAATTGCCAAAGTCAAATGCATGCATCATATGCCACAAATTTGGAAACATTTTCTTTCCTTACTTATTTGAATATTTACACAAAATGCCATAACTCACTCATTATAGTGGTAAGAAAGAGTAAAGTTAGATAGTTATAAGAGGATATTGTCATTATTCTTTTAATGAGTTTCTGATCTTATATCTCAGTGCATGAACAGGGAATATTTTCTTTGTTTTAATGAGTTAAACTAAGTTTTCAGAAAAATAATTAGTAGATTTTTCTAGAGTGGTCTTGGAAGAATTTTTTAAAAAACCATCTTGAAAATGGTAAACCATCATTTTTAAGCTCATGACAAGAATAAAAATATTCCTTTAACACAAGAATATCTCTATTCCCATTTTTTCAATTATTTCACCCAAATTTTATTTATTATAATTTATTCATTGTTATTATATTATATTATTTATTAGTATTATAATAACAAAAATAAACTATGAATAATAAACTATTTTATTTTTAAATTATATTCTCTTCGAACTAAACACAAGTAAATATAATAATATACTTATTTTTTCAAAAATATAATATTATGTTAATTTATTCCACTTTAAAATACCATGGAACCAAACGGCTTCTTAGGAGCTATGTGGTAGAGTAAGTTATGCTCTAAATTCTAACTTCATATTATTATATGTTAGTAGTCTTAAATATCAGTGGCCCGAGTAAGTACTCTAAAGGAAATTAGATGGCTTAAACACATGTTATCACTGCATGCAATCCTTAATTCCAATAGAAAAGGAGAAAAATGGTATCATGTATGAATTTTATTTGGTGTGTTGTATTGTGGCAACAGAATGCACAATCATTAAACCCATTGCATGCAGTTAATTATTATCTTTAATTTCATTGCAAGAAAAGGCTTCATTTGTGAAGGAAAAAACTAAAGTGACCGTTGAAACTCAATTTTTCATCGTTATATTAATGCATCTTAATATTTTTCTAAATTGAGAACTGACTCGTTGTTTGCGGTTTTCAATTTTGTGTTTGGCTTATATTGGAGAGGTCAAGGCATTAGGTACTTCTAATTTGTCATAAGATCAATTATTTATTGTTATAGATTATGTGTGTTTACCTTTACTTTAATCATACATAATCCATAATGCTCGACCAATTAATTTTAACTATCTTTCATTCATTTTCTACATTTTTAATTTTTTTTTATTTCTTACCGTAAAGCCACTTTTTCTCATAGCATATTATTGAGATAGATTACATTTAAATAGTTATTCATATGTTTGACACTTTGCTAACTACTTTATTGTTTGATATGATTATTGCACTTGATAGCAATTTTATTATTACAAATTCAACACATCATTGTTATTTTCGAGAAATCATGATCATATTGCTATCTTAAATTGACTTGGCTTGTGGTTTGGATTTGTTCCACTTCGTCATTGAAGATTGGTCGACTTGTCTATAAAATAAATTTCCTGAAAACACATACGAACAGAAACTCATGAAAGTATATGAAGTGAAGATTTTAAAATAAGAATAGGCAAATGAAAATTTCAAAAGTTCAAGAAATAAAAAGAACTCTCAAGTTGACAAACAAAAATAGAAAAATAGAACTTCAAATAGTCATCGACAACAATGCCATGTCAATTATACTAAATCATATCAAGTAATAAATAATGAATAGAGTATCGAACCCACGAGTACTAATCTAAATTCTTAAATTAATATGAAAAAAATAGAATTCAAACTATATATCCCTGTCATATTCTCTTAGTTATCAATTAATAAAAAAATATACTTTGTGTACAAATGAAACAAATAAAGGTTATAGGACTCAAGAACTTAAGTACCCAAGTACCCTAGTTAAAAATATAATGAAAGTACATTGAAAACTCAATCTACCTTAATATACATTTAACTAAGATGCTTTAATATTCCCTAAGCCTCTTTCTTCAAGTCAAATAAACCCAACAACTAAGGCGATAAATGATAAAACATTAGGTATCTCGAATTTCGCTAACTAATTGTTTGCCCTTGAATAATGTTTGAAAATAAGCAATAAGCCAAACATTCAATACTAAAATAAGATGAGGAAAGCAACCTGCTAATGTGGTACAATAAGTTTCACTAAGCCTCTTTCTTCAATCCAAATAAACTCAAAACTAAGGTGATAAATGATAAAATATAATGTACTTCAAACTTTGCTAATTAATAGGATGTCCTTAAAAAAATTTTGAAAATAAGTAAAGACTAAAGCAAAGGAAATTAAGACATGGTATTTTTTGGTATTATTATTTTTTATTTCCATAAAGTGCAGGCATAAACCCAACATGCAGTACTAACATAAATCACGAAAATCAAATATTCTAATATAGTACGATAAGCAAACATGATGCATTAAATGCAACTTCCCTTAAGATTGAACAAACACTGTCCTCAGTGTTAGCCCAAGAATGTAAGGAGTATATGATGCAAGACTAGAAAAAGGATTAAAGAAGGAAAGAAAAGGCATAGCCAGCTCGCCCATCTGTGGAGGTGGTGGCTCTTGAACTAGGTTGTAAGTGTCCATCCTGCTCAAGCGTAAGCCTGTAAATGATGCTCATGTCCATCCTGATGGTTTGTAAGTGTCCGAAACTAGGTTTGATACTCCTTATGGTTCTGTTACATCATATGAAATTTTCGCTCTTATATAGAAATAATAGCGACTAAGGAATCCTGTAAAGTTGAAACATCGAAGCCGACGCAAAAGCGTAATCCTGTTGTGATGTAGACATGGACTCGGAGCTATAAAAGGCGACTTCTCATAGTGTTAAGGCCTCTCTTCCAACATATATACTAGCTCCTTATCATGTGGCTCATCCTACTCAATAGAATCAGAAAAATAACTCAGAATAGGATGCCTCAAGGATCAAAATTACAACCAATTGGAACGATAGAAGACATTGAACCTATTGTATTTGCGCAAAGAATTGTTTCGGGCCTATTCCTGAACATGAACACAAGGACATCTGGTGTCCTCCTCACTAGATTCATCTACGAAATTGTGCTCATGCCAATAAAATATGGCTCAATGAAATCATGAGTAGACGAATTTAGCCCAAAGTATAATGCTATTGGAGTTATTAAACCTCCCATTATTACTTTGCATGAGGTCACCTAAGCATGCCTTTGAAGATTACCTGCTAAAATGGCCCCCATGTTGACTTGAATGCCCTCCACCACGGCCCAAAGTTTCAGGATCTCTATGTGATTGACTACCCGTTCACTCTCTACTCGGCGCATATCGTATAAGAAAGGATTTAATGTGCATAGTGGAACACAAGATTCTCAATAAGACTCGCCTTCGCCTTTGAGAAAACAAGAGGCTCATCATTTATGATAGCCTTAAAGAATTCAATTGGCTTGCACTGTGAAGGAATTTTAGATAAATCTATGGAGGAAAGCCATAGATTGAGATAAACTTGGAGCACGATAAATTGTAATCTCGATTGTAGAGTCGGAAGCTAACTCAAGGTCGTCCACCATCACCCTCATGAGGAGATGCTGCAAAAGAACTTAAGAACTCATGGCAAAGCTTCTCATAGCAAGAAACACCTCACACCCACCCTTTTTTACCTTATTTTCGCTGTTATTGTGTTCTGTACACCTTGACATTGTGAAGTAATGATCCTAGAGAAAAAATAGACTAAAAGTGAAATGAACTTTTAAAATCATTATTTATAACATCCACATCACACAATGAACTTTTAAAATAATAGTGCGCACAATTTCTATATCCACACGCAAAAATAATATAAATGTGACATGATTATGTTCATAGATAAAATCATTAAAAAATCAAATAATGTTACATGGCATATTTAAATTTGCTCATAATAACATATCAAAATTTCATAATTATTGCCCGATAAATTTCTAAAAATTTCTATAAATTTTCTAATTAAGATGACACAATTATATGAAAAAAAAATGTGAAATATAAAAATAATAAATAAAATAATTAAAAATTATGATATTTCATTTTTAATTTTTTATGCATTAAAATGTTAATTTAATGAGTAATAAATAATTTATTTATGATTTATCAATTATGTGATTTAATTATTGTCTAAATATAAAATACTTTAGGTCAACTAAATATAATAACTTATCTAGTTTCTATTATCGCAATATTTAAAATAACTAATTTTATGAAAATGTAACTATTTTTTTAACATATTCTGTGGTACATTTGATTATTAAATAAACAAATAGATTATTTTACAAGTTTATTATACTTACAATAATAGTATATACTTGGAGGTTACATGTTACTTGTAGAAGATTTTTTACATAAAATATATATAACATAATATAGTTATATTATATATTACTTTTATTTTATATACCCTTTTTTTCATAATTCAACTAGTAAAATTTGACTGTTATAGAATCGATCACTCGTTCTGAACCGACAGAACACATATTTTTACATTATTCTCTTTTCAATCTTACATACTTTTACATATTGAGCACAGATTTTGCTCTACACATCACACGAAATATTTATCAACATTCTTGGTACATTAGTAATGAGACAAGTGGGGGTTTCACATAAAGACATCCATCATGCTAATCTCACTCATAAATGTACATGAGTATTGAACGATTTCATAATGAGTTAACATAACAATAATAAGCATTCTAGTTCTAAACATGATGAGCAATAGAGCATTAAGCTATGGAATACATGGCATTCTAATCATGATTAGCAATGAAATAGTAAACTAAGGAACATTACTTATTAAATGCACATTTCTCAAATCTTCTCTCTAAGAACAAAGGGTTTGTTCATCATGCCCTAATTCATACATTCAAACATCATTAGGGAAAGATTAGGAAGGTTTGAATCCCCTCAAATATATCTTAATAGCAATGTCTTAAATCCTAGCTTTAGCACTTTGTCCTTCTCTTAATTTCCCTTGGTTCGGCTACAGTGAATAGAGAGAGAGGGAGAGAGAGAGAGCGCTTGGTGAGCTAACCCTTTGCTAAAAATCAAGTGAAGAGAGGAGAAAATATGCTTACTATAGCTGAAATGGGGCTTTCCTATTGCTGGCCGTGAGGAGCTTGAGAGAGGGAGAGATGGAAGGGGTTACTGTAGCAAGTGGTGGGAGTTTTGCTTGCTGGCCGACATGTGAAGAGTAAAAGCATATTTGCTTTTAGGTTAAGCCATGTTTCTTCCTAATTGGGCTTGGTGGGCTGTGGCAGCTTGGGCTCTTTTTTTATTTATTTAGAATGTTACAACATACTCCCATTAAATAAAAATTCTTCCTCGAATTTTAGTAAAATTTAATCAAAATATTTCGACAATTTCTTTCGCATTTTCTCATCAAACTCCCATATAGCTTCTTGCCCTCTATGGTGCTTCCATGCTACCTTGGCCATGGGTATGGTCTTGTTCTTGAGATGCTTGTAATCTATAATTTCAATAGGTTGTTCCACATATGTCAAATCTTCCTTGATATTCGGCTCCTCAATTCGAATCACATTTGCTTCATCATGAACATACTTCCAGAGCATTGATACATGAAAGACATTATGAAGTCTTGCATATGGGGGTGGTAGTGCTAACTTGTAAGCTGCTTCACCAACTTTCTCTAGGATTTCAAAAGATCCAATATATTTTGGAGTCAATTTTTCTTGCTAAATCTCATAACACTCTTAGTTGATGAAACTTTGAGCATGACATGATCACCCACTTCATAGAATTGTTCTCTTCTTATTAGATCCGCATAGCTCTTTTGCCTACTTTGTGTCGTTAGCATTCTTTGCTTGATGAGTTCCACCTTGTCAACATACATATGGATCAGATCTGGTTCAAGGTATCTTTCTTCACCGGTTTCACTCCAACATGCCGGAGAACGGCAAGGCCTTCCATACAAAGTTTCAAATGGAGCCATCTTGATACTTGAGTGATAACTATTATTATAGATAAATTCCACTAAAGGAAGGTGATCATCTCAATTTCCATACGAATCTAAGGCACAAGTCCTAAGCATATCTTCAAGTATTTGAATTGTTCTTTCACTTTGGCCATCGGTATGAGAATGAAATGTCGTGCTAAAATTTAGCCTTATTTCAGAAGCATTTTGGAGACCTTTCCAAAATCTTGAAGTAAATTTTGGAGCTCTATCTGAAATGATAGAAGTCAGAATTCCGTGCAAATGGATAATCTCATTCACATATAGCTCTACCATGCTATCCATAGATTGACTCACCTTCATAGGAATAAAGTGAGCCAACTTCGTCAAACGGTCCACTACAACTCAAATTGCATCATGTTCTTTCCGAGTTCGAGGTAATCCTACCACAAAGTCCATAGAGATACTTTGTCATTTCTATTCTAGAATAGGTAAGCATTGTAACTTGCCACAAGGCCTTCGATGTTCAATCTTGATTTGTTGACAAACTATGCACTTTGCTACATACTTGACCACTTTCTTCTTCATGTCTTCCCACCAAAAATTTCTTTGCAAGTTCTTGAACATCTTGGTACTTCCGGGATGAATGAAGAATTCGGACTTTTGATACTTATCCAAAATCCCTCTTCTTAGAGCTTTATTCTTTGGCACCCATAAACGGTTCTTATACCTAATTGTTCCATCTTCACCGTACTTGAAGTGATTCCTTTCCCTTTTGCATACATTAATCATTCTTGCATATTCCGAGTCTCTTATTTGAGCTTCAATAATTCTCTTCACTAAACTTAATTCGATCACATGATGAGCCATACAGATGATCCTTCGGTCACAAATACTTGGGACCCATTGCACTATACTTTCTACAAGATTCCACTTGTATACACTCAAACATCCAAGTGATCCTTCCCACTTGCAGCTTAGTGCATCAGCCACTACATTAGCTTTTTCGGGATGATACAATATAGCGAACTCATAGTTCTTAAGGAATTCAAGCCATCTTCTTTGCCTCATGTTCAACTCTTTTTGGGAGAATACATACTTTAGGCTCTTGTGATCCGTGTATACTTCAAAATTTTCACCATACAAGTAATGACGCCATATCTTCAATGTGAATACTACCGCCACTAACTCTAAGTCATGAGTTGGATAATTGACTTCATGCTTTTTCAATTGCCTTGAAGCATATGCAACCACTTTGCCATGTTGCATAAGTACACAACCTAAGTCGGTACCACAAACATCACTATAAATAATATAGCCTCCACTTCCCGAGGGAATGACTAGGATTGGAGCCGTGGTGAGTCTCCTCTTAGTTCTTGGAAGCTTGTTTTCACATGGTTGTGACCATATAAATTTCTCGTCTTTTCTTGTCAACTTTGTCATAGGTGCGACAATTTTGAAGAAATCTTGGATAAACCTTCTATAATATCCGGCAAGTCTCAAGAAACTTCTAATCTCGATCACATTCTTGGGCCTATTCCAATTCATCACCGCTTCAACTTTAGTCAGATCCACAGCTACTCCATGCCTTGATACAATATGTCCAAGGAACATTACTTCTTCAAGACAAAATTCACACTTAGAAAATTTGACGTAGAGCTTGTTTCTTCTCAAGATTTCCAATACAATGCGAAGATGTTCTCGATGCTCCTCCGGGCTTGAAGAGTAGATGAGGATGTCATCCATAAATACTATCACAAATTTGTCCAAGTATGGACGAAAGACCCTTTTCATCAAATCCATGAATACGGCGGACGCATTCGTTAGTCCAAAAGACATAACAAAAAACTCGTAATGTCCATACCTTGAATGAAATATCATCTTGGGAACATCTTACTCGGCTTCCCTTAATTGGTGGTAACCACTCCTTAGGTCAATCTTTGAGAAGATCGATGTCGACGATAATTGATAAAAAATATCATCAATTCTTAGCAAGGGATACTTGTTCTTTACCGTCACCTTATTGAGCAATCGGTAGTCAATGCACAATCTTAAAGAGCCATCCTTCTTCTTGACAAAAAGTACCGGTGTGCCCCAATGTGAGACACTTGGCCTAATGAATCCCTTGTCCAAAAGCTCTTGTAATTGGGTTTTCAATTCATGCATTTCCGTCAGAGCTATTCGATAGGGCGGCTTTGAAATGGACGCGGTACCCGAAAGTAATTCAATATTGAACTCAACTTTCCTTCTTAGTGGTAATCCCGCGATGTCTTTTGGAAAGACATCAGGATATTCTCTTACCACATCCAAGGATTCAAGTGCCTTGGGTTGTGAATTCATCTTGATGACACTTGCCAAAAATCCTCTTGCCCCTTTTTTGATCATCTTGCTTGCCTTAGTTGTTAAAATTAGCACTTTGGCTTTCTTGAAAGGGATTCCTCGAATCATTGCAATACATGCGTGCATCATTATAGAATAACAAATTCATTCCTAGGATTACATCATAATCTATCATTGGAAGCAATATGAGATCACATGGAAAATTCTTCCTATCTATTTCTATAAATACATTGGGGACATATCTCCTAGTGACTACCATTGCGGTAGGAGTCACTACTTCTAGTTGATAATTAGTAACTAGAGGTCTTACTTCTAGCATTCTAGCAAATGCATGGGATATAAAGGAATGTGTTGCACCCGAATAAAAAAGAACATTTGCATAGTGTCCGGCAATTAAGATATTACATTGGATCACATTGTTTGCTTGGGTGGCTTCATTAACTTCCATGGCGAACACCCTTGCTGGAGCTCTTGGTGGGTTTGCAATCATTTTTCCTTTGTCCTGATTGCCCCCTTGCTTCTCCAGGCAATCTCTTATGTAGTGGCCTATCTTGCCACATTGTAGACATGTTCCGACCTTGAAGCAGCATTCGCCAAAATGGGACCTCCCACAATTAGAACATGTGGGCTTTGTTTGCTCCACTTTCTTTGGAGAATGGTAAGGGACTTTCCTTCATGCTTCTTGATGGCTTTTCTCTTAGCACCCATCCTTTTGTTGTACTTCCTCTCATGTTCAGCGGCAAGCTCACCGCATCCTTCATAGTGGTACAACGACCACTCCTCACCCAAGGTTGCAATCTGGGATTCAAACCATTGATGAACCTCTTGGTCCTTCTAAGCTCATTCTCATTGAGTTCACCATATTTTTCAGCCTCAGGAATGTGTTCACGTATAGGTCCACTGTCATATTGCCTTAGACGAGATTGAGAAATTCGTCCATCTTCTTCTCCTTAACATGATCCGAGATGAAGCGAGCCTCGAACATTTTCACGAAGCTCTCCCATTCAACCACTTCCTCACTATCGAAAGTAGTCTTTATGAGTGCCTTCCACCATGCCTTAGCTTGGCCGCAAAGGTGATGTGTAGCATACATCACCTTGCGGTCTCCGGGGCATCCCATGACCTTGAGGATGTCCCCTACTTCTTCAATCCATGCCGCATAAAAGGGGCGTGACACATGGGCCTAATAGGATCTAACATACCCAAGAAAGGGTTCATAAACATAAAGACTTCAAGTAAAGGTACATGACTCTAGAGAGGCCCATAAGCCATACATAATTAACCCTTATAAGAGTTCACCATCATGACATAATATAAGTAAGATAACTTGTGCCATAGCTTAACCCATTCATGTGTAATGTCTCCGTCATGAGGCTCTAGCCGCCGAACCTAAGTCTCCTCCATACTTGCACGGATCCATGGGTGCAGGAAATTTCTCCCGTTAGAGTATGTTGAGGCCCATGCATGCTATGATCTTATACCATGATTTCTACATGTGATGACATATGCATTGCATCATAATGAAACATAGCTTGTATGCATGCTATGAGCTACTTATGCATACTATATGACATAAAAACAATATCATCATAGCAAGATAAAATAAACATATAACATTTCCATATTATGCTAAAGCATATTATAAGTTATCATTGTACTTATCACTATGCTAATGCATATCATGATCTTATCTTATTTTACTTTATCATCTTAATTCATGTTATAATATGATGTGATAAATGGACATTCATAATGCATCCTCATAGGTGCTTTCTTCATTCTTCATCATCTTTATCATCTTTTTCTTTATGTCCCAAGTCATTCATCATTCATCTTTTCATCTTTCATATTTTCCTTAGATGATTTGTTATCTTGTCGATTGAGAAGAATGATGGCTCATAGGTCATAACCCTCACCCGTGGGTGAGGTCTTAATCCTCATCTGAATCTGGAGATGAAGTCTTAACCCTCTCCCATAGGGAAAGTCATAACCCTCATTCGTCAATGAGGTCTTCCCCTATCAGTCGATGGAGTCTTAGGTAAGGTACCGATTGGTCCCAAGAGAAAAATATCATACCTTCATCAATCCGTCTTTTAGTTATGTTCATCAATACATACAATCATTCAATACATATTGCATGTTTTAGCCCTATTTAAGGTCATACGAACTTCAAATCATACTAAGTGTAGACAATCAATCATAACCAATCAACAACTTCAGAACGGACGACCGCTGGACTGAGTATTGAACGATCGGTAGGATTTTTGGTCGACCGTTATGGTCCTTTTGGATGACAAAATTGTGCGTTGGGTTGACCGCTAAATAGAGAGAGCAATGACTCTCTAAATCGGATGACCATTGGGGTATCGGTCGACCAAAACTACGTGTCGGGTCGATCGCTAATCCTAGAGAGCAACGACTCTCTAAATTGGACAATCGTTGGGGGTATCGGCCGACCGTTACATGACTTTCGGACGACCAAAACTGGGCGTTGGGTCGACCGTTAATTACTGAGAGCAATGACTGCTCTAAACTGGCATCCGAATGTGTTTCGGACGACCATTAGACACATGTCAGAATGAAATCGTCCCCAGAACGAAATTTGTGCTCAATATGTAAAAGTATGTAGGATTGGAAAGAGAATGGTGTAAAAATGTATCTTCTGTCAGTCCAGAACGGTCGACCGTTATAGAATCGGTCGCCCGTTCTAGACCGACAGAACACATATTTTTACACCATTCTCTTTCCAATCCTACATACTTTTACATATTGAGCACATATTTCACTTTACACATCACATCAAACATTTATCAACATTCTTGGTACATTAGTAATAAGACAAGTGGGGGTTTCACATAAAGACATCCATCATGCTAATCTCACTAATAAATATACATGAGCATTGAACGATTTCATAATGAGTTAACATAACAATAATAAGCATTCTAGTTCTAAACATGATGAGCAATAGAGCATTAAGCTATAGAATACATGGCATTCTAATCATGATTAGCAATGGAATAGTAAACTAAGGAACATTACTTATTAAATGCACATTTCCCAAATCTTCTCTCTAAGAACAAAGGGTTTGTTCACCATGCCCTAATTCATACATTCAAATATCATTAGGAGAAGATTAGGAATGTTTAGATCCCCTCAAACATACCTTAATAGCAATGTCCTAAATTCTAGCTTTAGCACTTTGTCCTTCTCTTAATTTCCCTTGGTTTGGCTATAGTGAATAAAGAGAGAGGGAGAGAGAGAGCTTGGTGAGCTAACCCCTTCCTAATAACCAAGAGAAGAGAGGAGAAAATATGCTTATTATAGCTGCAAATGGGGCTTTCCTATTGCTGGCCGTGAGGAGCTTGAGAGAGGGAGAGAGTGTGAGATGGAAGGGGATACTGTAGCAAATGGTGGGGGTTTTGCTTGCTGGCCGACATGTGAAGAGTAAAAGCATATTTGCTTTTAGGTTAAGTCATGTTTCTTCCTAATTGGGCTTGGTGGGCTGTGGTGGCTTGGGCTCCTCTTTTTTTTTTTTTTTTGATTTCTTTAGAATGTTTCAAAATCTGCGATTTCGGCCTCGGCTGCAAGCAGCAGGGGACGTCGCCCTACACAAGTAACACGATGACCATCGTCACCTTGTGGTACAGAGCGCTGGAATGCTGCTGGGGGCCAAGGAGTACTCATCCGCCATCGACATGTGGTCCCTATGCTGCATCATGGCGGAGATGCTTAATAAGCACACGCTCTTCCAAGGGACAACGGGGTCTGATCAAAGTAGCAAAATATTTAGCATTCTTGGAACGCCAAATTTGGAGGTGTGGCCGGGCATGTCTGCAATCTCCGAAGCTCTTAGGGCCGTGGGTAGCACAGGAAGGCAATGGAGCAATCTCCGGAGGCTCTTCCCTGCAACTCCGCGACATGGTCGCCCAATGTTGTCCTGAGACGGATATCACTTTCTCGAAGGCCTCCTCAATTATGACGCGGAGCAGAGGCTCACAACACAGGCTGCACTCGAGCATGCATGGTTCGATGAGAGCCCCCTGCCTGTCGAGCCCCAAGGCCTCCATGAGGACGAGGCTTTTCTAGACGCCCTGGATTAGATGAAGATGAAAACAAATAACCAAGACCATCTAAAATAAATGATGTGATTAATATATCATTTTAAAATTTTGACTAAGAAAATCAGGTTCTTTGATGTGAGCTCATTTATACGTGCAAAATAAGAGAAAATATACTAGCAAGTATACTAGTTCATATCATGCAATAAAAGGTGAATAGAGTCACTACAAGAAAATGCACCTTTTTTTACTGCCAAATCCATCACAAAATAAGTTTAATCTGGCGCATATTCTCTATTTGTGATTAATAGCAATATGGAATAAAAGTCATGGAAGCAAATATCCAATGTTGGAACAGGCCATAAAAAGAAAAGATGAAAAGATGTTTATACAGCAAAGACAGGAAGTGTGCATACAAGTGCATTAAATCCATGAGAAAAGGATATCTACCTAGTACAAAAAAGAAAAACATAAAACCAGTTGATATTTAAACAATCCTTCGACTTCCAACTCTGGTCAATGCCACTAACCCAACATTTTCACTTCATAGAAATTAAAGTACAGAAATTGAAGACATTTTAATTTTTCAAATATTAATATCTTTTCATATAATATCCAGCGATTGATCATCTATTTAGACTTTGACACTCAATGACTCATTTGCAGTACCAAACATTCCATCTAAAAGTATGCATATTCGCTGCACATGGGAAACATAATTGAGAATGTATAACTAGTTATCACTACTCGGGTTTGGCTGTAACTCTGAGGATTGAACATGTAGATTTGTGCACTTGCCAACCAATTCCTCTGCAGAAGACAATGATCAAAATACCTATTGATTGTAGACAGAAGAAAACTTGCTTCTCTTGAGGATCATAATATTGACTCAAAATTCGCTGAAAATCATGTAAAACTTGGTGTGAAATTCCATAGCAAAGGACCAAGCCCATATTTCCCATAGCTCAGGTCGGTTTCTTCTTGAGTTGTGCTGTCTAGGCTCGGATTGTTGTGAAACTCGCCCTAGGTTTATCTGATAATTTGGCCCAGGTTGTTTAGAACCGAGGTCAGGTTCTGTATCATTTTTTCCTTTTTTCGAATTTTGAAATATATATACCCGTCCAATTTTCTTTGAGTTTGGCAGGAGTTGTGCTTGTAGAAGCTTGTTAGTGAAGTAAATACATGATGTTTAATAACAACCAATTATGGATTGAAAATTAGACTTGAAGCAAAGCGACTAATGGACTAAAAAATAAGTAAATATATGACTGGGACTCGAGTTAAAGAAAACATACGGAATGACCTAAAAGAAAAGTAAAAAAAAAGACTCAATCATCTAAATTACCAAAAGGATATTATTAAAACGCATAGGAACAATAAAGAACAATATCACCATGGTTAATTGATGTGCTCGTGAATACCCAATCCCATGAGCTCACTAGATGCGAGTGCATATGCACCCACCTGACTTTAGCTTCTAATAACCATCTTCCATAATTTGCTTTACCTTTCCATCTCTAATTGTGATTTCTCTACATCTTGATTTGATTTTGGGATCTTTAGTTTGGGATGTGGTTGGTGCTATTGATACTAGTGATGATACTAATGCCTCTTTCCTTTGTCGTAGCGGAATTGGAGGCAAGTTTTTAGGCAGCATCGAAACTTCCCAAGGCCAACTCCTCATTTGGACCTTTCCATCTTCAATTATGTACTCACTTGTCTCTTTGTCCATGTTCTTATGTGATAATTCATTTGTGGCCCTTACCTTCTATAGGAGTTTTGGTAGTGGCATGGAGACATAATAATTGGAGGATAATTTTCTGAACATGTTTTCTTGGATGAGATAATTTGAAAAGAGAAAATTGCAACCTGCTTCACTAATGCATGATTCTTCGCCTCCATCTTAGTGAATTTGCTTTGAATTTCTAGTGGCCGTGGAGAACTAATCTCATTATTGACCTTCGCTTGAGTCTTCAACTAAATTAAGCGTGCCTCAGGATTGAATGACTTGGTCTTGAAGTTAAGCTTGTTCTCAATGATTGAAATAAATTGGCAAATCAATTGGTCCTTGTTGGTTTGATGACTTATCTTCGCGTAGAGATGAGAACTTCCTCAGCAATATCCCCACCATGTGAGTAAGCAGAGCTAGTGGGTCCTGTGACATATCTCTTACTTCTACACATGCATGCATTGGTGTGGTGATGTTTCATCCCAGAAAGTTTATGGTAACTTCTATAATTCTAGGTGTTGAGGTGCGCTGCTGGCTGCAAAAAGTTTCCAGTTATTTGTTGCGTACAAAACATATATAATTAGCCCTGCATTTAATCACATTTTGATTCATTTTTATATAGCATGCATAATTTATGAGCTTATTTGATTTAATTTCATAGAAGTGAAAATCTATCCATATTTTATTGCAAAAAAAACCAAGAGAAAAGATCTACGAAATCGGAGAAAATGACGCTGTGAAAATCTATCCATATTATATATTTTATTGCAAAAAAACCAAGAAAAAAGATCTACGAAACCGGAGAAAATGACGCTCCAATCGAAGTTAAAATGGAGCCAAAAAGTTCAAATTAGTGAAAGTTGTGAAGGCTGAAAATGAATATAACGGGTCATAATAAAACATACGGTCATATAATTAGTCATTACAAGACGACCAGTTACATAAGCAGTTTCATCACAAAAGCTTGCCCGAGTAATAGGCCGGGACCTACTTCGATTAGGGCACTATGAGGGCCATGACCTACTTCGATTAGGGCACTATGAGGGCCGTAAAATTTATGTTGTGGGTCGCGAGAAGCCGTATTTTGGCTGTCATGGGTCTTTACAAAATCGTATTTTAAGATTTCTTTGACTTTTCTCAAGAATTTTAATTATGGATAGACTTCAAACTTTATCATAAATCCCATGGATCATTTGGAAACATATGTATTCAAATTTGAAGAAATTTTGGATGATTTTAAAGTTCAACAAGAGTTCAATATGAAGTATCTTATTTTCACATGGAAAGACTCCCAATTAAATTGAAACTCTATCAAATCCTTGGGACATATGGGGGCTATAAATAGAGGCCATAGGAAATAGAAACCAGAGTGCTTAAGACTTGGGAGCCGTGCCATATTGCCGAGAATGAATTTTAAAGTCTGAAGGTCAATAGAAGGAGTCGTTTGTGTTGTGCAAGTGTCGTAATTTTCATATCACAACCCGTTATGTTGTGCATAAGAGCCGCGACTTCCTCATCACGACCGGTGATAGAGTATATTTTCGAAATAAACAAATAAGAGCGAGAGAAAAAAGAAAAACTCACAATCGATCAGTGGAGAACTTCACATGCCAAACACAAACACACAAATTTACAGCGACTAGGGACACTGTGGATTCTTCGTGGCTTTTTCCTACAACTTCCACATTATTTTTTTCTACTTTTATATTATTCATTATCACGTTCATCCTCTTACATGGTTTGATTTTCAACATTGGGGACAATGTTTAGTTCAAGCTTGGGGGAGATTACAATTTCACGTATCATGTTTATCTTTTTATATTGCATTGCATGCTCACATTCTTATCATGTTTGCGTATTTGCTTGCATCATTGAAAAATCAGAAAAAAAGAATATCATGCATTATTCACACAAAATTGAAATTTTAAAAGAAAACATCATATTTTCTAATGTCTTATTATTTGCTTATTTTTCAAGTATTATTTAAGGACATCCTGTTGATTAACAAAATTAGAAGCACTATTATTTTATCATTTATCACCTTAGTATTTGATATCTTAGAATATAAAAGTCGTTATGTAGACCTATAAATAATTGCACAACAAATTCTTATTCATGCTCATCTTTTAGATTTGATAATAATTTCCTCCTTGTCGAATGCTTAGGTGTATTGAGCTTATATTAAAAAAATAGAAAAGAGAAAATAGAAATGGGGGTTAGTTGAACCGAAAAAATAAATGTGTTAAAAAAGGTTAAAAATAAAGAAAAAGAGAAATGTATAAATGAGTTATTTGAAACCTCGGTGCGTCCGGGCCGAGTGATTAGATCCAAAGTCCAAAGTCCAAAGTCCAAAGTCCGTTACACCTTGCGTAATATGGAGAAACACACGAGTACCAAATTACCACAAAAAAGTAAATAAAAAAGTAAAGTTAAGAAAGAAAAGGTAAAATTGTATAAGCTCACTATGCACTTATGTTTTCAACACTCGAATTTTATTTGATAGACTATATATTTTCTTGCATAGAGATGAACTTGAAGGAGTTTAAATATGTCTAATATTCAGCAATTCTACGAAGCTATGTAATTAGAATAGTGAAGAGATACTTTTGGAATAGTGGAGAGATACTTTGGTTATCGGTGTATAAAATCTAGTGATAAGAAAACTTGTTGACTGATAGGGTCATCATTTTGGAAGTAGTTTTTTCTTGAACATTGCTTGAGGACAAGCAATTATCTAAGCTTAGAGTGTTTGATGCATGCAAAATACAACATATAGGTAACATACATCATAAAACTTATTTGATCCATTTTTATATAGCATGCATCATAAAACTAATTTGATCCATTTTTATATAGCATGCATCATAAAATTTATTTGATTTAATTTTATAGAAGTGTATCTAATTTTGTGTTTATTGCAAAAAAAAACAAGAGAAAAGAGGTACAAAGCTACTGAAGAAAATGACACTCAAATCGAGAAAATGCAAATTAGTGAAGGATGCCAAGACTGAAAATGAATATAACAGATCATGATAGAGCGTAACCTTCATAATAGTCTGAGCCGTTACAAGACTATAACGACCAAATAAATAAGCAATTTCATTACAAAAATTTGCCCGAGGAACGGGCACCAAATTGTTACGAGGCGTGGAAATAACTTCTACTTTGATTTGAACACTATGAGAGTGAAATTCATTTTGGGGTCGTGAGATGTCATATTCAAGTCGTTACGAATTTATTATGAGCCATTACGAAGCATAGTTCTTTGATTTTTCTCGAGAATTTCAATTGTGGATCGGCTCCAAACTTTATCGTAAGTCTCATGATCATTTGGAAACATATCTATTCAAATTTGAAGAAGCTTTGGATGATTTTAAAGTCCAACAAGAGTTGAATTTGAATTTATCTTATTTTGACATGGAAAGACTCACAATCAAATCGAAACTCTACCAAATCCTTGGGACACCTGAGAGATATAAATAGAGATCCTATGAGACAGAAAACATAGTGCTTGAGACTTGGCAGCCATGCCATATTGCTGAGAATGAATTTCAAAGTCTGAAGTTCGACCGAAGGAGAAAGCTACATAGTAACTTATCGTTTGTACTGTGCAATGGTTCAGAGGTCTGGAAGACTACGGATTCTTCTTCTATATTTTACTTGGATGCCTTTTTACTTATCATATTTTATCTTTGATGTAATAGATATTTTATATTTAGTTTAATAAGGGAAAACAATTTTAATCCTGTTATTAGTTGAGTTAATTAAACTTTTTGGCTTCTTTTGATTATGCATGTTGTTCATTGTCTTTTGAGAAGTAATTTAATTTTTGGGATTAAATTACAAGCCTGCATGAGGGATGATTAGTTTTAGGAATTATTATTGCTTTGATAATTAATCTTTTAATTTTAAGTTGACATAACGTGTTCGGTAACTCATCATTTGTGTCAAATTTCACGCGGTCCATTATTATGTCCAATATTGTGGTGAATAATAGTTTATGAGATTCATATTAATACATCTTAATCTTTTACTAAATTGAGAATTGACTCATTGTTTATAGTTTTCAATTTTTTTTAAAATTAAGATAGTTTGGTTTACTCGTATTAAGACATTAGGTACTCCAAATCCATTATAATAATCGAAACTATTATTCTTTATAAGTCAATTGTTACAATGGATCATACATGTTGACCTTTACTTTAATAATACATAATTCCCAAGGCTCAACACCTATTAATTTTAATTATCTTTCATACATTTTCTACAATTTTAATTTTGTATTTACTTACCATGAAACCATTACTTCTCATAGCAAATTATTGAGATAGATTAAATTTAAATAGTTACTCGTATCTTCGACACTCTATTTTCTACTTTATTGCTTGATATGATTAGTGCACTTAATAGCAATTTTATTATTACAAGTTCAACACATCATTGTTATTCTCGAGAAATCATGATCATATCGCTATCTTAAATTGACTTGGCTTGTGATTTGGATTTGTACCACTTCGTCTTTGAAGATTGGCCGAATTGTACATCAAAGAAATTTCCCAAAAACACATGCAAAAAGTCATGAAAGTATATGAAGTGAATATTTTAATGTAAAAATAGGCAAATGAAAAAAGTTCATGTGATAAAATAGAACTTGAAGTAGTCAAGTATACTAAATCATATAAAGTAATAAATAATGAATAGAGTGTCGAACCTACGAGTACTAATCTAAATTCTTCAAACAATATGAGAGAAAATTAGACTTCAGACTATATATCCCTCTCATATTCTCTTAATTATCAATTAATAAAAAATATACTTTGTATACAATAGAAACAAATAAAGATTGTAGGACATAAGAACTTAAGTACCTAACTATAAAAATATAATCAAAGCACGTTGAGAACTCAATCTCTTTTAATGTACATTTAACTAAGATGCTTTAATATGTAAGATTGTTTAAAGTAAAGGACTTAAAAATTTGAGAACCTATAGAAGTGAAGTAAAGTAAAAGATGTTGAAAACTCAATCAACTTGAATTTTGATATGTCTTATGTTGCAAACCAACATTTAATGTGAAAATTCTAAATATAAGACATCTTAAACTTACACTACAAGAAAAAGTAGGATTTTCGACGGATTTTTTTCGACGGTCTGACATCCGTATGAATTATCGACGGTTTTTCCAGCGGAAAGTGTAAACCGTCGAACTTTTCGTCGGATATTTTTCGACGGTTCTAGCCGTCTAAACTTTCGACGGTCCAGAATTCGTCGAAAGCTTCCGTCGAAAATTTTGGCGCTTCGAACGGTTCAGACCGTCGAAAGTTTCGACGATTTACCTATCCGTCGAAAGTTCCAGCGATCTTAGCCGTCGAAATATTTCAACGTCGGTCCCGTACTATTATTTAAATTTTTGACACTTTTGACCGTCGACATTTGCAACGTTCGTCGCAATCGTCGATATTTCGGTGGTCATACCCGTCGAAATGTTATGAGATTTTCATTAATTAAAATATTCAACCTTAATTAAAACATTCGCAACAAATAGTAGTATTTTTTGGAATAATTACCAACGGTCTTAATCGTCGAAAATGGAAAGTTATAATTTACGCAACTCTGTTCAGTTGGAAATTTATGAATATACATATCGACGGCTGAAACCGTCAAAACTATCGGGTTTGAGCCGTCGAAACTCGAATTAATATTATATTAAATTTACTTATGTTGCGACGATTATGACCGTCGGAAAGTGGCTATATAAATAGCCGACCCCACTGTCACTTTGTCCGTTTTCGAACCCGATTACTTCCTCTCGTCCGCATTACGTCCGGCCAGCATTTCATCGGCATTTCGTCCGGCCGTCGGCCACCTCCCGCCGCGTTTCATCCTCATTGCCTTCCCTCGCCGCCACCCGAAGCTTCCGCTGCCAGGTCGTCGCCGACTGCAATCTCCGGCGCAGGTAGGTTTCGATCCCCTCCTGGCCTCCTTGCTCTCTATGGCGGCCAGATCCAGCTGCCCTTCGCGCGGATGGCCGCCCTCCGTGCGGCGGCCAGATCCGGCCGGCCTGCGCACGCGGCGGCCAGATCCGGCCGCCCTCCTATTGCTGCGGCCAGATCCGGCCGCCGTTCGCGTGCGGCGGCCAGATCCGGCCGGCCTCCGCGCGGCGGCGGCCAGATCCGGCCGCCCTTCGCACGGTGGCCAGCTCCGGCCGCCCTCCACGAAAAGTTGGCCGGATCTCGATCTTGAAATCTTATTGCATGCGTCCATTTCAATCCATGTAATAATGTTCAGCCGCTAAGAATTTCAAAACCAGCCGTAGATCTCGATCTTGGCCTGGAACAAAGTAGCAGTAAAATGTGAGATGCGTTTCCCCTTTCTCCCTTCGGAACGTCCTCTTCATCTTTTCTCCATTGATTGTTACTAGTATTTAATAAGTGGTTGCAAAATTGTGGCTAATGATTTGAATTATCTTGAACAAAGAGATATGAGAAAAAAGTTTTAGACATCTATTTTAATAGAAAAATATTAAGGATTACAATTCAAGAATGTAATTGCCATATGAGTGGAGTTTACATCGACAGATTAATATTGCGAAAGCAAATAAAGTCACGACCTTTATCAGAGAGTGCATTAATATTGCCAATCATTATTTTATTTTTTTATTGTATTTATTTATTTTGTGATATTTTATTCCAGATCCGGCCGCCCTTCTTTACCTCCTGTTCATGGACCTAACAGTTGGATTCATATTTCGCAGCTGAATCTCATGAACGACCAACTTTACATCAATATCAGAGGATTTGTGATGTGAGGTAAACATATATGAACCTATGTAGCTTCATATCTAGTAGTCCTGAATATCAGAGGATCTAGATTAAAATATAGCTTGATATCTGCTAATCATTTCGAATGTTCCAAAAATATATAGTATTGGATACTTCTATTGTACTGCAATAGCATGAGAATCTATGCAATCTTTTCTTCATTTTTTTCTTCTCTCAACTGGCCATCAAATTGAGTTCCTCTGAACACAAAGTTTAATGAATTTGGACTACCTCAATTTAAAAGTTTGTGTGCTATAAGTATATTAATTTATGCTAAGAACAAGTTTATAGAATTCGATTTGCATATTTGCATATTTGCATATTTCTCTTTTGCACTATGTTCTTCTTGTTGTAATTGTTTCCTTATATTAATCATGAGCCATACTGTGCTTTAGTTGTTCATAGTTATATATATAACTTAACTTAGAAATGGAATAAATCACTTCATATTTATGCATTGATGAAAGAAGCCTCCATCTTTTCCGTCAAATAGCCATAAGATGTCGTTCCCTAATGTTTTTATTTGATCATGTTAAGGCCAGAGATTAGAGATTTTGTGAATGGTTATAAGTTTCACATTGAAACTTGGTCGATTGAGAAGAAAACCGTGAATAGTGGAGTATGTGTCGTGGGATCCACGGACGGAGCAAATGAGCGTGACTACTACGGCGTTCTCAAAGACATTATTCAGCTGCAATATACTGGAGGTAATAAAGTCACATTATTTGAGTGTAATTGTTTTGATCCAAAGGAAAGGAGAGGGATGCGAGTTCAAAAGATTTCAAAATAGTTGAAATACGTCACAATAGGTGTTATAATCGTTTTGATCCTTTCATTATTCCGTCTTCTACAAGACAAGTATATTATGTGCCATATCCGGAGAAGATCAAGGACAAAGCACAATGGTGAGTTGTAATAAAGACGAAGGCAAGAAGTATGATAGAATTTGATGGTGCATTGCAATGTGCCTTTCAAGATGACTCGCAGACTTCTGTGGCCCCTATTGTCGACACCGAATTAGTCGACGATCTACAGGATTCGGAACACGTATTTGAAGACTTCGATAACATCGACATACAAAATGATGAAAACGGCTCGGACGAAGATGAATTTGAAACTACGTCGACTTATGATGATGATGATGATGATGGGTACCAGTCATGTGGAAACTCAGATGATGAGTAATGATATTATTACTTGTCGTCACGAATTATCATTTTTTTACCTTACAACTAGGATATTTTATTACGACTATTGTCATCTTATGGATTGTTCATTTACGACTCATTTTCATTTTGTATTATAATGGTTTGTTAAAATTATCATCTCGCAATAGTTTGTTTGAGGCGTTAGCGATGCATGTGGACAAACAATCGGATCGACGGATGCCTGATGCGGACGATGCATTCTTATATTCGCTACCATCTCGTGAGTGTTTGAAATAATGATCAGAAGAATTTTATGCAAAAGCTTATTCGAATTAATTTGTTTATTTTTTATAAGCGCCTCCGGATATTAGGAATTAGTTCTCGAGTTATACGTACAATTCCGTTCCTCAAGATGCAACACAAGACGTAGCCGAACATAGTCAGGTTGAGACGTTGTGACATTTGAATTTTTTATCAATTGTGAATTTGACTTGGAATAAATTTTGTACTACGTAGATGTATCGATTTGTTAAAAGTAAAAACAAAGAAAAGGAGTCGACGTCCCTAGAGCTCTCAGTACTCCGTCGGCTCCAATATCAGTAATGGGCATTCGCATAACAGAGTGTTCTTCTCCTCCGTCGGCTCCTAGATCAGCCACGGGCATTCGCATAATAGAACGTTCTTCTCGTCCGTCGGGTCCTTCCTCTCACGCTGATATTGCGGACTTGGATACACAATTGCCACAAGAACCTGTCAGAGCTCATTGTTCCGTGGAAAGCTCGGACCAAGCTTCGTCAAATCGTATTTACAAAGCATACGTGCAGCCAGATGAGAATTTAGGATAAGTGTTATTTTATGTATATCGAATCCTTATTCATGCTTTGATTCAGCCATGACATTTTATAATTCTGTGTCCTTCCAGGTTTGTACCATCGAAACCAGCGGCTGCGGCAGTTACTAAAGTGTTGCGACATAGGTATACTGAAGCGTGGCTTATATGGAGGGAAGTTCCTTATGCCACGAGACAGATGCTATTTAATGAATTTCAGATATCATTAGAAGTCAACATGATCATTAAATTTTTTCTTCGTAATACATTAATTATTTTTAAACACATGCAGGCTGATGTGTGGTGGGAGCCCGAGCATACGGAAAAAATGTGGAAGGCTTTTAACTCTCGGTGCTCGAAGAGATTGTCCGCGATGCTTTCTGAAGCTCGAGCTGACGGAGAATGACCCAATTGGATCCCCGAGGCTGTTTGGATTGATTTTCTAGGAAAGTGGTCCACCGAGGAGTACAGATTGAAATGCGAAAAAGCAAAAACCAGTCGAGAGTCCGACCATAGAGCGTGCTTGCATTCGGGCGGATGTGTATCCACGAGCACGATTGCTAAGAAAATGGTAAGGTCTTTCAATACAGTGTCGAGAAAATATTATACTTTAAGTTACAAATTTTAAAATATTATCTCATTGCAGGAGAAAGAGACGGGTAGACCACCTACTCAGGACGAAATATTTCTCCGAACTCATCAGAAAAAGAAAGAACAAAGAATGGGTTTCGGATTATGCCCGGGAGACATATGTATGTAAATTTTTGTGCCTTTATTTTTTCCTAAATTGCAAGTTAATAGTTAATTAACAAAACTTTGAAGTCGATCACCTAGTCGTCATTTATAGTTAATTAGTTTTGCCGGTTCTTTGTATTTTCTTTATATTTCAGGAGTCTTATAAAACAAAAGAAGTTGATCATATTACGCAAGCCACGTAGGAGGGGACCACACCGTTGACCCCAAGACAACTTTGGACGGACCACGTCGGCATGAAGAAGGGTCGCATTTACAGCCTCGGATCTTCTGTGAGTTCAATTGATATTGGGTATGGTCGACGAACTACTTCAGATTCATCTCCTTCTGGTATGCAAGAAATTATGGATTAGGTGACCAACAAGATTAGGGATGAGGTCAGAAAGGAATTCGAAGAACGTGAACGTCGTAACAGGATTGAAATGAAGAAAAATGATGTGTGCTTTCATGCGTGGCGAATTGAACGACGATGACGTCGAGGTAGATTCATTATACATAATTTTTTTTAGAATTTGCTTTAATCTGTAGATTCATTATACTCATTAGATTCATATGCACTTTGACATCAACATGGGTACTAACTTAGATTTTACTCTTCATCCCTTTCAATTAGATCTGTAGACTTTCAAAGTTTTCACCGGAAATGGAGTGCAGACAACTGGATCATCTAAATGTCAGTACTCAGTATAAAATAAATATACTTGTAGTTTATGTTTCCTGTTTTTTCCTGATTGGCCATGAACTTCAACATACTTCGTGATCACTGCATGAAATCATAGGAAAAGAACTTAGCAACCTTATTTTAATGATAACTTTGGCATTTTGGATTTAAATGATAATGATGATTAAAACTCATATGCCTCTATCTATTATTTTGAATGCAAGATTCGATTTTGCTTCAATTTTGAGATTCGGCGTTAGCTTGTTAGTTTACGCATCTTCTATTGAATTTATCAAATTATGTTGATGTTAGATTCAAATTATGTTTTTATATTTTAGATTTTACTCTATATATATGCACTTTAGATTTTACTCTTCAATAGATTTCAAATCCGAATTCATGTTTTTTTTGCATTTTCATATGTTATAACTTTCTGCAGTGATGTTACTCTATTTCAATTTTGTGCAGTGATGTTTTGCGACCAAGACGTTACGCGAATTGAACTTTAGCTCTTCATCGTGATCAAGACATTATGCCGAATTTTAAGTGATGTTTCGATTATGTGATGTTCAATTTGTTTCATGTTTGGATTATGTGAAACGTGATGTAATTGAATTATATGTGATATGATGTAATTGAATTATCTGTCATGTGAATCTATGAATCTATTATCTGTGAATCTGCGAATTGAATTATCTGTGAATTGTTTCAAATGTGTTGTATTATCTGTTCGGACATTTAAAATTCACCATTTTTTTAATTTTTTTATGTTTCCGACGATCCTGATCGTCGAAAATAGCTGAAATATTCCAATGTTCAATGGATTTTTTTATACTTACCGACGGTTATATCCGTCGGTACAGCATTATCGACGGTCGTAGCCGTCGAAAATTAATTGTGGAGCCGACGAGTAAAACCGTCGATACAAGATTGTCGATGGTTTGAACCGTCGATACTATCGACGGCTAAAGCCACCGATATATATCGGCGATTCGTGCCGTCGATAGATATCGACGACACGAACCGCCGATACTATCGACGGTTTAAGCCGTCGATAAATATTGACGGCACGAACCGTCAATACTGTCGACGGTTTAAGCCGTCGATAAATATCGGCGGTCCTAACTGTCGATATTATCGATGGTTCATGTCGTCGATACTCAATGTTCGACAGTCGCGCCCGCCAGCTAGACCGTCTGTAATACCGACGGCCGTCGCAAATTGTTTGCGATGCCCCTTTTTCGCATGGACACTGTTCGTCGAAAGAACCGTCAGAAATCGTAATTTCCGACAGATCTGGCCATTTTACCGACGGTTCGAACCATATGTAAAAAGCAATTTTCTTGTAGTGTTATTCAAGTTCAACTCTAAATAATTATTTTATCAAATAAGAATATTAATGTTGAATAACCAAGTGGAAGATGAGGTTATGATTTTTCTTTCATTTGGGGTTAACTAACCCTATTTGTTTTCAACTTTTTTTCTTTCTCTTTATTTTCTCACTTCTATTTATTTTTCAATTTTTTCACTTCTTAATTTCCTTTGGGGTTAAGCCAACCTTCTGTTTTACTGGATTTATTTTGTGGGGTTTGACTAACCCTCTTTTTATTTATTTAATAAGCTCAACAATCAATTGAATGTTCAACGAGGATATAATTATTGTCAAAAGTATTATATATATATATATATATATATAATAATAATAATAATAATAATAATAATAATAATAATAATAATAATAATAATAATAATAATAATAATAATAATAATAATAATAATAATAAATTGTCGTCAAAATATTCATAGTTTCCCTAAACCTCTTTCTTCAAGCCAAATAAACCCAACAACTAAGGTGACAAATGATAAAACATTCGGTATCACGAATTTCACTAATTAATTGTATGCCCTTGAATAATGATTGAAAATAAGCCATAAGCTAAACATGCAATATTAAAATAAGTTATGGAAAACAAACATGCTAATGCAGTACGATAAGTTTCACTAAGCCTCTTTATTCAATCCAAATAAACTCAAAACTAAGGTGATAAATGATAAACTATAAGGTACTTCAAATTTTGCTATTTAATAGGATTTCTTAAAATAACCTTGAAAATAAGTAAAGATTGAAGTAAAGGAAATTAAGACGGTATTTTTTGGTATTACTTTTTTTGGATTTCCATAAAATGCAGACAAAAACCTAACATGCAATACTAAAATAAACCACAAAAGCAAATATGCTAATGTAGTACGATATTCAAACATGATGCATTATATGCAACTTCCCCCAAGATTGAACAAACACTGTGGAGTATATGATGCAAGACTAGAGAAAGGATAAAAGAAGGAAAGAAAGGCATAACCAGCTAGCCCATCCGTGGAGTTGGCGGATACTGCCTGAAGTACTCTTGAACCATATGCTCATGTCGATTGTAAGTGTCCGGAACTAGGTTTGATACTCCTTATGGTGCTATTGCATCATATAAAATTGTCGCTCTTATATAGAAATAAGAAAGACTAAGGAATCATGTAAAGTTGAAACATCAAAGCCTACGCGTAAGAGTAAGCCTGTTATGATGTAGAAGTGGACTCGGAGCTGTAAAAGGCAGCTTCTCATAGTGTGAAGGCCTCTCTTCCTGCATATGTACTGGCTCCTCATCATGTGGCTTATCCTGCTCAATAGAATCGAGAGAATAATTAAGAATAGGATGGCTGATGAAAGATACAACCAATTGGCCGGATAGAAGACATTGAACCTATTGGTATTTGCGTAAAGAATTGTTTTGGGCCTATTCCTGAACATGAACACGAGGGCATTTGGTGTCCTCCTCACTAGATTCATCTACAAAATTGTGCTCATGCCAATAAAAGATGGCTCAATGAGATCATGAGTAGACGAATCTAGCCCAAAGTATAATGCTATTGAAGTGATTAAACCTCCCATTATTACTTTGCACGAGGTCATCCGAGCATGCCTTCGAAGATTATTTGCTAAAACAGCTCCCATGTTGACTTGAACGCCCTCCACCATGGCCCAAAGTTTGAGGATCTCTATAAGATTAACAACCCTTTCACTCTCTATTCGACGCATATTGTATAAGATAGGATTTAATGTGCATAGCGTAACACAAGATTCTCAATAAGATTCACCTTTGCCTTCCAAAAAACAAGAGGCTCATCATTTATGATAGCCTTAAAGAATTCAGTTGGCTTGCATTGAGAAGGAATTTCTAATAAATCTATGGTGGAAAGCCATAGATTGCGATAAACTTGGAGCGCGATAAATTGTATTCTCGATTGTAAACTGGGAAGCTAACTCAAGGTCGTCCACCATCACCCTCATGAGGAGAAGCTGCAAAAGAACTAAAGAACTCATGGCAACTCTTCTCATAGCAAGAAAGACCTCATACCCACCCTTTTTTGACCTTATTTTCTCTGATATTGTGTTCCGTACACCTTGATGCTATGAAGTAATGATCCTAGAGAAAAAAATGGACTAAAAGTGGGTTGCCTCTAACTCAAACAAATTCTAGAATTCATTGTTTTTTGCATGGTGCTAATTACCCTTTATCTTGACACCAAACTAATCGAAAAAATATAATAATGTCACACGAACATAGAAATTTTTAAAGAACGTGTTAACACTACAATAGGGCAAGTCACAAAAGAATTATATCTTTTATAAGACACTTGCCTACACATGCATATTCATGATGCACCACTCAACAAAAATACTATCACCACCATCATATAATTTTGATGCCTTAATTCTATTTGGACTACAATGTTTTATAATGCAATATGTAACTTAGATCCAAATGAAGTAAATTCCTGAGTTCATTAAACATATCACATTCATAATATGAATATTTATTCATGACCCCCAACATAATATAATAATTATGACTTTTAAAGAGTACAAATAGTTATACATTTTTTCACTCAACAGTAGAAGAATTTTCCACATGCTTTCAACAGATATATGTGTGATAATATAAGTACGACGATAACCAATTATATAAAATGTAAAATAAATCACATGCTTAAAATACATATATGCTTAACATAAGGCATTGAAATAATTATAATATCAGTTACATAAAAGAAAAGAAAATTTATTTTGTGATATGGCTTAATTACATAAATGTAACAATAAAAGATATTCATCCAACAAAATATGATGTTCTAATATCATTCGTATATCAGTGATTGCATAATTTTAGTACCAAATAAAGCTATGCAATGTCTTGTCAAAATTCATTATTACATTAAAAAATTTCTTGTAACAAAAATATATACACTTTGAATTTTCTTTTAAATAAAAAATCACTATTTATAACATCCACATCGCACAATGAACTTTTAAAATAATAGTGCGCACAATTTTTATATCCACATGCAAAAATAATATAAATGTGACATGATTATGTTCATAGATAAAATCATTAAAAAAATCAACTAATGTTACATTGCATATTTAAATTTGCTCATAATAACATATCAAAATGTCCAGAATTATTGCCCGATAAATTTCTGAAAATTTCTATAAATTTTCTAATTACGATGACATAATTATATGAAACAAATGTGAAATATAAAATAAAAAATAAAAGAATTAAAAATTATGATATTTCATTTTTATATTTTTATGCATTAAAATGTTAATTTAATGAGTAATAAATAATTTATTTATGAATTATCAATTATGAAAATTTAATATACACTTATTATATATTATATACATATGACTAAGTTACGTGCAATGGTGTATTGTTAATTAAGTTTATTTATATATTGAATAGATACAAAATATATCGCCAAAATAATTAAAGAATGTAGAATAAAAAATAAAAATAAAACAAACAAAATTCGGCGCCCATGTTCTTGAGTTGAGCCCCAACGGTTATTATTATTATTATTATTATTATTATTATTATTATTATTATTATTATTATTATTATTATTAGAAATATATGATTGACTTATTATTTCTCAACTTTTACTTCTCTCTTCCTGAAAATATATATATAACTGAAACATATTTCTGCCAGGACCGGCAGCTGAGAAAGAGAGAGAGAGAGAGAGAGAAACAGAGAGAGAGAGAGGCGCTGAGATGGAGTATGTAGGAGGGAGGGAGGAGGTGGAGAGCAATATCGTTAATGGCGGGAAACGGAGTCAGAGATGGAGAAGGAGCTCAACGAGTCGTTCAGGGATTCTTGTTCTTGTTTTTCAAATTCCAACGGTTCTGCGCCTTCTTTCTCTTCCCGTTTTAAGGTTACGGTCTCTTCTCTTCTCTTCTCTTCACTTCCTCCTCCGTTTCACTTCTCTCTGCTCTTCTTGCTCTGTGCCCACGCTCGTGCTCCTTGTCTTTGTGTTTCCGTCGATAGCTACTGCTGCGTCGATGGCTCCGCCTGTTATCTACACGCTAGTCTACCCCGTCGAGAGGACTCCCATTTCCAAGAAGCGGCCTCGACTCGATGACCCCTCTGTGACGACTGCTGAGGTTGTCCCTGCCGCCAAGGAGGAGGCTCGACTCCATGAACCCACCGTCGCAACTGAGGCCGAACCAGAGCGGTAGGCTCCTTCCAAGAAGCCTCGACTCGACGATCCCTCCGTGGCAACCGCTGAGGACGACCCGAAGTGGCAGCACGTCGCCAAGAAGAGGACCCAGCAGCCAGTGACGGTCCCGCGCTGCATCGTCGAGCACGACTTCGTCGTATCCACCAAGATCAGCGAGGGCAGCTACGACACCGTCTTCAAGGCATATGACAGCCAGATCGTCGCCCTGAAGCAATTGGTGGATCCTACTTGGCGGGTGGAGGTCGAGTGCCTCGACGCCTGCCGCCACCCAAACGTTGTGCGGCTCAAGGACCTGACCACAGACGCCAATGGCAAGGCCATGTTCTTGGTCTTGGACTTCGCTTACACGAACCTCTGGCACGTGTTGCAGTCGTGGCAGTGTCCATTCACAGAAGGCGAGACAAAATTCTTAATGCTGCAACTGCTGAGGGCCATAAAGTGCATACACGATCACCGCATCCTCCATCGGGATCTCAAGACGGCCAACATCCTCGTCGACAACTACGGCGACCTTAAAATTTGTGATTTCGGCCTCGGCTGCAAGCAGCAAGGGACGTCGCCCTACACGAGTAACACGATGACCGTGGTCACCTTGTGGTACAGGGCGCCGGAGCTGCTGTTGGGGGTCAAGGAGTACTCATCCGCCATCAACATGTGGTCCCTAGGCTGCATCATGGCGGAGATGCTTAATAAGCATGCGCTCTTCCAAAGGACGATGAAGTCTGGTCAAATTAGCAAAATATTCAGCGTTCTTGGAACGCCAAATTTGAAGGCGTGGCCGGGCATGTCTGCAATCCCCGAAGCTCTTAGGGCCGTGGGTAGCATAGGAAGGCAATGGAGCAATCTCCGGAGGCTCTTCCCAGCAACTCCGCGATGCGGTCGCCCAATGTTGTCCCGAGACGGATATCAGTTTCTCGAAGGCCTCCTCAATTATGACCCGGAGCAGAGGCTCACAGCACAGGCTGCACTCGAGCATGCATGGTTCGATGAGAGCCCCAAGGCCTCCATGAGGACGAGGCTTTTCTGGAAGTCCTGGATCAGATGAAGATGAAAACATTACAGAAAAACAAACCATGAGTAGTCTATTGCAGTGTAGCATTTGTTGATTGTAGCTTCTTTTGAGTCCTCATCCTAGTAGAGTGAATTCCCATTTTTTGGTATTGTTATCAATTATATATGTGCTCTCCTTTTTTCTTCTTCTTTCCTGACTTTAGCATATAACTCTTAATGTGTATGTGAACTTATTCTTTTCTCAAAGTATTCCAAATTCTGTTATTGTATATATTTTCTTTTTTCTTGCATTGGTGTTTGACTTCGTCTATGCACTATATTATCACTGACAGACTGGTCTATGTTTCAATGTTATTCCAATGAGCAGTGTTCATTTTCCTTCCTACATGTTAACAACCTCTATGAGCCCACTCAAAGTTAAGAAAATTATTGAACAATAACATCCTTTGCTTAGGACTAGATTAGATTCAAAATAAGGAACAAAAGGGAACATTGCTAAGTTTTTTTCTTTTCTCACTTTAGCATATAACTCTAAGTATGTGATGCTAGAAAGGCAGCCCATTGGGCAGTGTCACAGAATTTTTTGCTTTCATCTTAACAACCTTTGTGAGCCAATTCCAATTCCATGTCACATGTTTTGAAGCTTCAGAATTTATGATCCACGGAGGCATTACTTTCGAAATAAACTAACTGCATACCTGCCATATTCACTTTTCCCTCTTTAATTTTAGAACCATCTTATGCTCCTCAGCTAGCACTACACTTGTATGTGGATTTCAAGCATTGACTGAATTCTGAAATTATTTCTAGGGAACTTAAAATTTGTTGGATATGCAATCAGGTTGTAACATTGATCTTCTTGTTTTAGGATGCATCTAGTGCTTATTGCTTATTTTGATGATTATCAAAATCTGTTGATACACATCAGCTAAAATAGGACTTTTATGCGGATTTACAAGGGGTTCCTATATCTCTATTATAATTGTAGCTAGTTGTGTAGTTTGAACAATACACTAAAAATAAAATTTCCTCTTTTTCAACACTGTTCTCTTTTTTCTACTCACATTCTGCTTTTAGATTTGTGTATCATAAATTTGAATTGTATGAGACAAGCTTTGGAAATCAGAATCAGATTCATCATGACAGTTGTTCAATTAACTCCTATTCTTTGTCTGATTCTTAGTTTAAATTTCTTTCGACAAAGTATTAGTTTTCTGAATCTGTCTTCTAGTTTCTTGATGTTTTGGAGTGGATGATTTCTATAGAATGAAATGGAGTTGACCTACTGAAATGTAAATGCACAATATATGTAAAAAAATTTGTACATCATAGAATCATATGCCACTGGTTGTTCCGGGGACATAAATACCCTCATTGAGCACATCTCAAGATGTTGTACCACAATTTTGCAAAATACTCTATTCCATATGTATGTTTTGCTTACTCAGTGATACTAACAGGCCATAGGGTTTTACTTCTGAAACAGCTATTAGTGGTAATTATAAATTTGTCAAATATACATTACCTTTTACACCCAACAAGATCGCAATCTAAATTAAAAAGAACATTCGATAGGTCATTTTCTGGGCACTTTGTAGTGAAAGATTTTTTAGATATTTGTTTTTCTATAACTGAAACAATTAAAAAACAACATCTTTACAACTTAGATCTTTTTTTTGGCTTCGAGAGGTACGAACATACATCTCATACTGGAAAATTTTTACCCACCTTTTCTCTGCTCAAGAGACAAGGCACAATTTCTTAGCACTCTGGATCTTACCATATATACAAAGGAAATATGACATTTTACCAATCTCTCTTTTACAAATTAGAAGATCACACAAGAAAAGAAGAGAAAATAATGACAAGAATTGTAACTTCAGGGCATAAATGGACTTCACAAGTGTTTCTTTAAATTTCTTTAAAAGTCTTAATGATTCTACAATGTTTGGGAACCCTTTTCTATCATTCTTAACTCCATTTAGCCGTTTGGATTCATTTCCTATCATTTGGTCTGAAATAGGACCATTACTCTACATTTTCTGCGCAAATCGGTCAACCATTTGCTCACACGACCACTCATCATAACCATCGAAAACTCGACCGATCGACATTTTTCATTTACCGACCAGTTGAACTACTGGTCAACCGCTTGTCATTTTAACTTCCTCCGTCATCAAAACTGATGTCACCTGCCGACTGTTGGCTCCAACTACACAACCGCTCTTCAAATATGCTTTGATGTGTGTGTGTTTTCCATGTTGATTGGTTCACCAGACTGATAGATCGACCAACTTGCACTGTTTTGTATATAACTTTTCGAAAGAATGAGGCATTTTTTATTTTCATAGAATGCTAATACTACAATTACTCTAATTAATTGAGGCTAGTATCACCAAAATATAATTAATTAAGATATAAAACATTTGTCCCAATAGATAATATTTTAGGGTAGTGACATTGAGATGGTAGCTAAGCTCCCATTTATCCCACAATTCCAAAAACATTACCAAGTTATTAAAAACATAATTATGTAAAGGTACGATGTTAGCAAGTTTGGAAAACAAATAACCAAGATCATCTAAAATAAATGATGTGATTAATATATCATTTTAAAATTTTGACCAAGAAAATCAGGGTTCTTTGATGTGAGCTCATTTATACGTGCAAAATAAGAGAAAATATACTAACAAGTATGCTAGTTCATATCATGCAATAAAAGGTGAATAAAGTCACTACAAGAAAATGCAACTTTTTTTACCGCCAAATCCATCACAAAATAAGATTAATCTGGCACATATTCTCTATTTTTTACTAATAGCAATATGAAATAAAAGTCATGGAAGCAAATATCCAATGTCTGAACAGGCCATAAAAGGAAAAGATGAAAAGATGTTTATACAACAAAGACAGGAAGTGTGCATACAAGTGCATTATATCCATGAGAAAAGGATATCTACCTAGTACAAAGAAGAAAAACATAAAACCAGTTGATATTTAGACAATCCTTCCACTTCCAACTCTCATCAATGCCACTAACCCAACATTTTCACTTCATAGAAATTAAAGTATAGAAATTGAAGACATTTTAATTTTTCAAATATAAATATCTTTTCATAAAATATCCCACAATTGATCATTTATTTAGAATTTGACACTCATACAGATGACCCATTTTGCAGTACCAAACGTTCCCATCTAAAAGTATGCATATTCGTTGCACATGGGAAACATAATTGAGAATGCATAACTAGTTATCACTACTCGGGTTTGGCTGTAACTCTGAGGATTGAACATGCAGATTTGTGCACTTGCCAACCAATTCCTCTACAGAAGACAACGATCAAAATATCTGTTGATTGCAGACAGAAGAAAACTTGCTTCTCTTGAGGATCAGAATGTTGACTCAAAATTCGCTGAAATCATGTAAAACTTGGTGTGAAATTACATAACGAAGCACTGAGCCCATATTTCCCATAGCTCAGGTTAGTTTCTTCTTGAGTTGTGTAGATCGAGGCTCGGATTGTTGTGAAACTCGCCCTAGGTTTATCTGATAATTTGGCCCAGGTTGTTTAGAACTGAGGTCGGGTTCTGTACCTTTTTCTTTGAGCTCGGCGAGAGTTGTGCTTGCAGAAGCTTGTTAATGAAATAAATACATGATGTTTAATATCAACCAATTATGGATGGAAAATTAAACTTGAAGCAAAGCAACTAATGAACTAAAAAATAAGTAAAGATATGATGAGACTCGATTTAAAGAAAACATACGGAATGACCTAAAAGAAAAGTAAAAATAAGACTCAATCATCTAAATTACCAAAAGGATATTATTAAAACACATAGGAACGATAAAGAACAATATCACCGTGGTGAATTGATGTGCTCGTGAATACCCAATCCATGAGCTCACTAGATGCGAGTAAATATGCACCCACCCGACTCTAGCTTCTAATAACCATCTTCCATAATTTGCTTTACCTTTTTATCTCAAATTGTGATTTCTCTACATCTCGATTTGATTTTGGGATCTTTAGTTTGGGATGTGGTTGGTGCTATTGATACTAGTGATGATACTAATGCCTCTTTTCTTTGTCATAGCGGAATTGGAGGCAAGTTTTTAGGCGGCATTGAAACTTTCCAAGGCCAACTCCTCATTTAGACCTTTTCATCTTTAATTGTGTACTCACTTGTCTCTTTGTCCATGTTCTTCTTTGATAATTCCTTTGTGGCCCCTACCTTCTATAGGGGTTTTGGTAGTGGCATGGACACACAATAATTGGAGGATAATTTTCTGAGCACATTTTCTTGGATGAGACAAATTGAGAAGAGAAAATTGCAACCTGCGTCACTAATGTATGGTTCTTCGCCTCCATCTTAGTGAATTTGCTTTGAATTTCTAGTGGTTTTAGAGAAGGAATCTCATTATTGACCTTCCCTTGATTCTCAACAGAATTAAGTGTGCCTCTGGATTGAATGAATTGGTCTTGAAGTTTAGCTTGTTCTCAATGTTTGAAATAAATTGGCAAATCAATTGGTCCTTGTTGGTTTGATGGCTTATCTTCGTGGAGAGCTGAGAGGGCACCATCAATTTCCTTGTCATATATACTATTTCAGATTTGAAATTTGATTCTCCATATTTTATATTAATTCTTCTTGTGTGAAGAATTTCCTCAGCAATATCCCCACCATGTGAGTAAGCAGAGCTAGTGGGTCCTGCAACATATCTCTTACTTCTACACATGATTGCATTGGCGCCGTGGTGTTGCGTCCCAGAAAGTTTATGATAACTTCTATAATTCTAGGTGTTGAAATGCCTTCTTGCTGTTGGCTACAAAAAGTTTCGAGTTATTTGATGCATAGAAAACACATATAATTAGCCATGCATTTAATCACTTTTTGATTCATTTTTATATAGCATACATCATTTATGAGCTTATTTGATTTAATTTCATAAAAGTGAAAATCTATCCAAGTTTTATATTTTATTGCAAAAGAAAAACCAAGAGAAAAGAACTATGAAACCAGATAAAATGACACTCGAATCGAAGTTAAAACAGAGTCAAAAAGTTCAAATTAGTGAAAGTTGTGAAGGCCGAAAATGAATATAACGGATCGTGATAAAGCATAATGGTCATAACATTCTGAGTCGTTACGAGGCGACCAGTTACATAAGCAGTTTCATCAAAAGCTTGCCCGAGTAATAGGCCGTGACCTACTTCGATTAGGGCACTGTGAGGGTCATGAAATTTATGTTACGGGTTGTGAGAAGTCATATTTTGGCTGTCATGGGTCGTTACAAAATCGTATTTTAAAATTTCTTTGACTTTTCTCAAGAATTTTAATTATGAATCGACTTCAAACTTTACCATAAATCCCATGGATCATTTGGAAACATATGTATTCAAATTTGAAGAAATTTTGGATGATTTTAAAGTCCAACAAGAGTTCAATATGAAGTTATCTTATTTTGACATGAAAACACTCCCAATTAAATTGAAACTCTATCAAATCCTTGGGACACATGGGGGCTATAAATAGAGGCCATAGGATATCAAAACCAGAGTGCTTAAGACTTGGGAGCTGTGTCATATTGTCAAGAGTGAATTTTAAAGTCTGAAGGTCAATAGAAGGAGACATTTTTGTTGTGCAAGTGTTGTAATTTCCATATCATGACCCGTTATGTTTTGCATAAGAGACGCGACTTCCTCATCACGACTGGTGATAGAGTATATTTTCGAAATAAACAAACAAGAGCGAGCAAAAAAGGAAAACTCAAAATCGATGAGAGAAGAACTTCACATGCCAAACACAAACACACAAATTTATAGCAGCTAGGGACACTGTGGATTCTTCGTGACTTCTTCCTACAACTTCCACATTATTTTTTTCTACTTTTATACATTATCACGTTCATCCTCTTGCAAGGTTTGATTTTCAACATTTGAGACAATGTTTAGTTCAAGCTTGGAGAAGATTGCAATTTCATGTATCATGCTTATCTTTTTATGTGGCATTGCATGCTAACATTCTTATCATGTTTGCATATTTGCTTGCATCTCATATTGAAAAATTAGAAAAAAAAAGAATATCAGGCATTATTCGCACAAAATTGAAATTTTAAAAGAAAACATCATATTTTCTAATGTCTTATTAACAAAGTTATCATCTTAGTATTGGATATCTTAGAATATAAAAGTCGCTATGTAGACCTATAAATAATTGCACGACAAATTCTTGTCCATGCTCATCTTTTAGCCTTGATAATAATTTCCTCCTTGTTGAATGCTTAAGTGTATTGAGCTTATATTAAAAAAAGAGAAAAAATAAAATAGAAAAGGGGATTAGTTGAACCAAAAAAAATAAATGTGTTAAAAAAGTTAAAAATAAAGAAAAAGAGAATTGTATAAATGTGTTATATGAAACCTCGATGCGTCTGGGCCGAGTAATTAGATCCATAGGGGTTCTTGCTTACGACCTAAAGGCAATCGATCCAAAGTCTGTTACACCTTGCGTAATATGGAGAAACACACGAGTACCAAATTACCACAAAAAAGTGAATGAAAAGTAAAGTTAAGAAAAAAAAGGTCAAAATGTATAAGCTCACTATGCACTTATGTTTTCAACACTCGACATTTATTTGATAGACTATATATTTTCTTGCGTAGAGCTGAGCTTGAAGGAGTTTAAGCATGTCTAATATTCAGCAATTCTACGAAGCTATGTAATTGGAATAGTTGAGAGATACTTTGATGACTAGTGTATAAAACCTAGTGATAAGAAAACTAGTTGACTGCTAGGGTCATCATTTTGGTTATAGTTTTGCCTTGAACATTACTTGAGTACAAGAAATTATCTAAGCTTTGGAGTGTTTGATGCATGCAAAATACAACATATAGTTAGCATGCATCATAAAACTTATTTGATCCATTTTTATATAGCATGCATCATAAAACTAATTTGATCCATTTTTATATAGCATGCATCATAAAACTTATTTGATTTAATTTTATAAAAATGTATGCAAATTTGTGTTTATTGCAAAAAAAAGCATAAGAAAAGAACTACAAAGCTATCAGAGAAAATGACAATTGAAGTTAAAACAGAGCAAGAAAATGCAAATTACTGAAGGATGCCAAGATCGAAAATGAATATAATGGTTCGTGATAGAGTAGTCTGAGCCATTACAAGACTACAACGACCAGTTAAATATGCAATTTCATCACAAAAACTTGCCCGAGTAACGTTCACCAAACTTTTATGAGGCGTGGAAATAACTTCTACTTTGATTTGAACACTATGAGAGTGAAATTTATGTTGGGGTTGTGAGATGCCATATTCAAGTCATTATGAATTTATTATGAGCCGTTACGGAGCATAGTTCTTCGATTTGTTTTAGAATTTCAATTGTGGATCGGCTCCAAACTTTATTGTAAGTCTCACAATCATTTTGGAAACATATCTATTCAAATTTGAAGAAGCTTTGGATGATTTTAAAGTCCAACAAGACTTGAATCCGAATTTATTTTATTTTGACATGGAAAGACTCGCAATTAAATCGAAATTCTACCAAATCCTTGGGATACCTAGAAGCTATAAATAGAGGTCCTATAAGACAGAAAATATAGTACTTGAGACTTGGCAGCCATGACATATTGCTGAGAAAGTGTTTCAAAGTTTGAAGTTCAACCGAAGGAGAAAGGTGTGTAGTAACTCGTGGTTTGTAGTGTGCAATTGAGGAAGACTATGGATTCTTCTTCTATATTTTACTTGGATGCTCTTTTATTTATCATATTTTATCTTTGTTGTAATAAATACTTTATATTTGGTTTAATAAGTGAAAACAATTTTAATTATGTTATTAGTTGAGTTAATTAAACTTTTTGGCTTCTTTTGATTATGCATGCTGAGTTCATTGTCTTTTGAGTAGTAATTTGATTTTTGGGATTAGATTACAAACCTGGATGAGGGGTGATTAGTTTTAGGAATTATTATTGCTTTGATAAATAATATTTTACTTTTAAGTTGACATAACGCGTGTTCGGTAACTCATCATTTGTGTCAAATTTCGTGCGGTCCATTATTATGTCTAATATTGTGGGCGAATAATAGTTTAGGAGATACATATTAATGCATTTTAATCTTTTGCCAAATTGTGAATTGACTCATTGTTTATAGTTTTCAATTTTGTCAAAATTAAGATAGTTTGGTTTATTCATATTGGAGAGGTCAAAACATTAGGTAATTCAAATCCATTATAAGAATCGAAACTATTATTCTTTATAAGTTAATTGTTAATAATCATACATAATTCCCAAGGCTCAACACCAATTAATTTTAATTATCTTTCATTCATTTTCTACAATTTTAATTTTCTATTTCCTTACCATGAAACCATTTTTTTCTCATAGCAAATTATGGAGATAGATTAAATTTAAATAGTTATTCGTGTCTTCAACACTCGATTTTCTACTTTATTGCTTGATACGATTAGTGCACTTGATAACAATTTTATTGTTACAAGTTCAACACATCATTGTTATTCTTGAGAAACCATGATCATATCGCTATGTCCAATATTGTGGGGGAATAATAGTTTAGGAGATACATATTAATGCATATTAATCTTTTGGCAAATTGAGAATCGACTCGTTGTTTATAGTTTTCAATTTTGTCGAAATTAAGATAGTTTGGTTTATTCAATTTGGAGAGGTCAAGACATTAGGTAATTCAAATCCATTATGAGAATCGAAACTATTCTTCTTTATAAGTCGATTGTTACAAAGGATCATACATGTTTACCTATACTTTAATCATACATAATTCCCAAAGCTCAACACCAATTAATTTTAATTATCTTTCATACATTTTCTATAGTTTTAATTTTCTATTTCCTTACCATGAAACCATGTTTTCTTATAGAAAATTATGGAAATATATTAAATTTAAATAGTTATTCGTGTTTTCGACACTCTATTTTCTACTTTATTGCTTGATACGATTAATGCACTTGATAGCTATTTTATTGTTACAAGTTCAACACATCGTTGTTATTCTCGAGAAATCATGATCATATCACTATCTTAAATTGACTTGGCTTGTGATTTGGATTTGTTCCACTTCGTCTTTGAAGATTGGTCGAATTGTATATAAAAGAAATTTCCCGAAAACACATGCAAACAGAAAGTCATGAAAGTATATGAAGTGAAGATTTTAATGTAAAAAATAGGCAAATGAAAAATTCAAAAGTTCATGTAATAAAAAGAACTCTCAAGTTGACAAACAAAAGTAGTAAAATAGAATTTGAAGTAGTCACTGACAACGATGCCAAAAACTTGATGTGTGTCAAGTGTAATAAATCGTATCAAGTAATAAATAGTGAATAGAGTGTCGAACCCACGAGTACTAATCTAAATTCTTAAAATAATATGAGAGAAAATTAGAATTCAGACTGCATATCCCTCTCATATTCTCTTAATTATCAATTAATAAAAAAATATACTTTGTATACAAAAGAAACAAATAAAGTTCATAGGACGCAAGAACTTAAGTACCTAACTATCCTAGTTAAAAATATAATCAAAGCACGTTGAGAACTCAATCTCTTTTAATGTACACTTAACTAAGATGCTTTAATATGTAAGATTGTCTAAAGTAAAGCACATAAAAATTTGAGAACCTGACTATCTTAAATATAAGTGAAGTAAAGTAAAAGATGTTGAAAACTCAATCAACTTGAAGTTTGATCTAAGATGTTTTATGTTGCAAACCAACATTCAATGTGAAAATTCTAAATACAAGACATCTTAAACTTATTCAAGTTCAAATCCAAATAATAACAAAATAATTATTTTATCAAATAAGAATAATAATGTTGAATAACCAAGTGGAAGACGAGGTTATGGTTTTTCTTTCATTTGGGGTTAACTAACCCTATTTGTTTTCAACTTTTTTTTTCTCTCTCTTTTTTTTTCACTTTTTTCACTTCTTTTCCTTTCTAACTGGCTTTTTATTGGGTTTATTTTGTGGCATTTGACTAACCTTGTTTTTATTTATTTAATAAGCTCAACAATTTACTTGAATGTTCAATGAGGATATAATTATTGTTAAAAGTATTATATATATATATATATATATATCATAAAAATAAGAGAATGAACAATAAATTGTTATCAAAATATTCATAGTTTCTTCAAGCCAACAAAGTCAACAACTAAGGTGATAAATGATAAAACATTAGGTATCTTGAATTTCACCAATTAATTGTATGCCCTTGAATAATGCTTGAAAATAAGCCATAAGCCAAACATGCAATACTAAAATAAGTTATGGAAAGCAAACATGCTAATGCAGTACGTTTCACTAAGCCTCTTTATTCAATCCAAATAAACTCAAAACTAAGGTGATAAATGATAAAATATAATGTACTTCGAATTTTCTACTTAATAGGATTTCCTTAAAAAACTTTGAAAATAAGTAAAGATTGAAGCAAAGGAAATTAAGACACGATATTTTTTGGTATTACTTTTTTTGGATTTCCATAAAATGTAGACATAAACCAAATATGCAATACTAAAATAAACCACGAAAGCAAATATGCTAATGAAGTACGATAAGCAAACATGGTGCATTAAATGCAACTTCCCCCAAGATTGAACAAACACTGTGGAGTATATGATGCAAGACTAGAGAAAGGATAAAAGAAGGAAAGAAAGGCATAATCAGCTAGCTTATATGTGGAGGTGGCATATACTGCCCGAAGTACTCTTCAACCATATGCTCATGTCGATTATAAGTGTCTAGAACTAGGTTTGATACTCCTTATGGTGCTATTGCATCATATAAAATTGTCGCTCTTATATAGAAGTAAGAAAGACTAAGGAATCATGTAAAGTTGAAACATCAAATCCTACGCAGAAGAGTAAGCCCGTTATGATGTAGAAGTGGACTCAGAGCTGTAAAATGCGGCTTCTCATAGTGTGAAGGCCTCTCTTCCTACATATATAATGGCTCCTCATCATGTGGCTTATCCTGCTCAATAGAATCGGGAAAATAACTAAGAATAGGATGGCTGATGAAAGATACAACCAATTGGCCGGATAGAAGACATTGAACTTATTGGTATTTGCGCAAAGAATTGTTTTGGGCCTATTCCTGAACATGAACACAAGGGCATCTGGTGTCCTCCTCACTATATTCATCTACAAAATTGTGCTCATGCCAATAAAAGATGGCTCAATGAAATCCTGAGTAGACGAAGCTAGCCCAAAGTATAATGCTATTAGAGTGATTAAACCTCCTATTATTACTTTGCACGAGATCATCCGAGCATGCCTTTGAAGATTATCCGCTAAAAAGGCTCCCTTGTTGACTTGAATGCCCTCCACTCTCTACTCGAAGCATATTGTATAAGATAGGATTTAATGTGCATAGCGTAACACAAGATTTTCAATAAGACTCGCCTTCGCCTGCGAGAAAAATAGAGGCTCATCATTTATGATAGCCTTAAAGACTTCAGTTGGATTGAGATAAATCTATGGAGGAAAGCCATAGATTGAAATAAACTTGGACCGTGACAAATTGTATTCTCGATTGTAGACTCGGAAGCTAACTCAAGGTCGACCACCATCACCCTCATGAGGAGAAGCTGCAAAAGAACTTAAGAACTCATGGCAAAGCTTCCCATAGCAAGAAAGACCTCATACCACCCTCTTTTGACCTTATTTCTCTTTATTGTGTTCCGTACACCTCGACGCGGTGAAGTAATGATCTTAGAGAAAAAAAATGGACTAAAAGTGGGTAGCTTCTAACTCAAACAAATTCTAGAAAGTAAGAGAATAAATGCATGAAATGATGAAACAACTATGAAAAATAATATCATGATGCATGCAAAATATGTATAAAAATGCATGCAACACTCTTCATTGCTTTTGCACGGTGCTAATTGCCCTTTATGTTGACACCAAACTAACTGAAAAAAATATCATAATGTCACATGAACAAATAATTATGACTTTTAAAGAGTACAAGTAATTATACATTTTTTCACTCAACAATGGAAGAATTTGCCAAATGCTTTCAACAGATATGTGTGTGATAATATAAGTATGACGATAACCAATTATATAAAAAGTAAAATAATTCACATGCTTAAAATACATATATGCATAACATAAAGCATTTAAATAATTATAATATCAGTTTCATAAAAGAAAAGAAAAATTATTTTGTGATATGGCTTAATTACATATATGCAACAATAAAAGATATTCATCCAACAAAATATGATGTTCTAATATCATTCGTATATCAGTGATTGCATAATTTTAGTGCCAAATAAAGCTATGTAATTAATATCTTGTCAAAATTCATTATTACATTAAAAAAAATTTGTAACAAAAATATATACAGTTTGAATTTTCTTTTAAATAAAATCATTATTTATAACATCCACATCGCACAATGAACTTTTAAAATAATAGTGCGCACAATTTCTATATCCACATGCTTAAATAATATAAACGTGACATGATTATGTTCATAGATAAAATCATTAAAAAAATCAACTAATGTTACATGGCATATTTAAATTTGCTCATAATAACATATCAAAATGTCGAGAATTATTGCCCGATAAATTTCTATAAATTTTCTAATCACGATGACATAATTATATGAAAAAGTGAGATATAAAAATAAAAAATAAAAGAATTAAAAATTATGATATTCATTTTTAAATTTTTATGCATTAAAATGTTAATTTAATGAGTAATAAATATTTTATTTATGATTTATCAATTATGCGATTTAATTATTGTCTAAATATAAAATAGTTTAAGACAACTTAATATAGTAACTTATCTAGTTTCTATTATCGCAATATTTAAAACAACTAATTTTATGAAAATGTGACTATTTTTTTAACATATTCTGTGGTACGTTTGATGATTAAATAAACAAATAGATTATTTTACAGGTTTATTATATTTGCAATAATAGTATATACATGGAGGTTACATGTTACTTGTAGAAGAATTTTTTATTTAAAATTAAAATATATATAATATAATATAGTTATATTATATATTACTTTTACTTGATATACCCATTTTTTCATAGTTCAACTTGTAAAATTTATAAATGTCTATGATGTATGCGAATTTAATATACACTTATTATATATTATATACATATGACTAAGTTACGTGCAATGGTGTATTGGTAATTAAGTTTATCATCATTAAGTTTATTTATATATTGAATAGATACAATATATATCGCCAAAATAATTAAAGAAGGTGGAATAAAAAATAAAAATAAAAGAAACAAAATTTGGTACCCCGCCTTGTTGTATGTTCTTGAGTTGAGCCCCAACGGTTCCGTGCGATTCTTGTTCTTGTTTTACAAATTCCAACGGTTCTGCGCCTTCTTTCTCTTCCCTTTTCAAGTTTATCTCCGTCTTCTTTAGGGCTGAGCACGGTTATCTGATTAACTGTAACCGTCGGTTAACCGACCGAAATTTTAACTAATTAACCGAACCGAATTATCCGATTCGATTTTGGTTCGGTTAACGGATAAACAAATTGTTAACCGCAATTAATTGAACGGTTATGGCTAATTAATCGAAATTTTGGTTAAAAACCAAATTAACCGATAATTATTATTTTTATATATTCTAATTATTTTTTTATAAAAACTTGTTTTTTGTATATGAATTTATGTATTTTTGTTTAATTTGATTTGTATCCTAACTATTGAATGATTTGTATCTTATTATCATGTTCAATTTTAATTTTAACTTTTAATTTTCAATACGTATTTAATATTTACTTTAATATATTTTTAAATTTTGTAAATTTTATAATAATATTTTAAAATATTTTTTTATTTTCGGTTAAAATGATGAATACACCGAACCAAACCGAAAAAATCGATTAACTAAATCGGTTAACCGATTTTTCGATCCGGATAATGATTAATTTTTTTTCGATCGATTCAGTCAATTAATCGAATTATCTGAACGATTAATTAACCGAATCAACCGTTGCTCTTCCCTAGTCTTCTCTTCTCTTCCTCCTCACTTTCTCTTTTCTTCATTTCCTTCTCCGTTTCTCTTCTCTCTGCTCTTCTTGCTCTGTGCCCGCGTTCGTGCTTCGTGTCTCTGTGTTTCCGCCGATAGCTACTTCTGCGTCAATGGCTCCGTCTATTATCTACACGCTGGTCTACCCGTCGAGAGGACTCCCATTTCCAAGAAGCGGCCTCTACTCGATGTGGTGACTGCTGATGTAACATCCTGAAGTAAATGAAAAAAAAAAAAAGAAAAGAAAAAGATCAAGAAGCCCACACACGCACAAGGCCCAAGCAAATTACCAACACCTAATAACCTAGTCTCTCTCACCCAACAAAACCCCATTCCAAGCTGCAGTAACCTATTTCTCACTCACACACTCTCCTCCCCTAAGTTCCACTCGACTCCACGATCCCACCGTTGCTGAGGCCGAACCAGAGCGGCAGGCTGCTTCCAAGAAGCCTCGACTCCACTATCCCTGCGTTGCATCTGCTGAGGCCGAGCCTGCCACCAAGAAGCCTCGACTCGACGATCCCTCCGTGGCAACCGCTGAGGCCGAGCCGAAGCGGCAGCACGTCGCCAAGAAGAGGCCCCAGCAGCCAGTGACGGTCCCGCGCTGCATCGTCGAGCACGACTTCGTCGTATCCACCAAGATCGGCGAGGGTAGCTACGGCGCCGGCTTCGAGACATATGACCGCCGCGACATGGATCCTACTTGGCGGGTGGAGGTCGAATGCCTTATGCATGCCGTCATCCAAACGTTCTGCTGCTGAAGGACCTGGCCACCAATGGCAAGGTCATGTTCTTGGTTTTGGACTTTTGTAGTCGCGGCAGCGTCCATTCAGAGAAGGCGATAAACCGCATCCTCCATCGGGATCTCAAGACAGCCAACATCCTCGCCGACCACTACGGCGACCTTAAAATCTCGGCTGCAAGCAGCAGGGGACGTCAAACACAATGACCATCGTCACAGGCGCTGGAGCTGTTCCTAGGGCCAAGGAGTACTCGTCCGCCATCGACATGTGGTCCCTAGGCATCATGGCGGAGATGTTTAATAAGCACGCACTCTTGCAAGGAACGACGAAGTCTGATCAAATTAACAAAACATTCAGCGTTCTTGGAACGCCAAATTTGAAGGTGTCGCCGAGCATGTCTGCAATCACTGAAGCTCTTAGGGCCATGGGTAGCACAGGAAGGCAATGGAGCAATCTCCGGAGGCTCTTCCCTGCAACTCCGTCGACGCCGTCCCCAATGTTGTCCCAAGACTTATATCACTTCCTCCAAGGACTCCTCAATTGTTGTCCCAAGACGGATATCACTTTCTCTTTTCCTCCTCAATTATGACCCGGAGCAGAGGCTCACAGCACAGGCTGCACTCGAGCATGATGTGAGCCTCTGCTCCGGGTCATAATTGAGGAGGCTTTCGAGAAAGTGATATCCGTCTCGGGACAACATTGGGCGACGGGATCGCGGAGTTGCAGGGAAGAGCCTCTGGAGATTGCTCCATTGCCTTCCTGTGCTACCCACGACCCTAAGAGCTTCGGAGATTGCAGATATGCCCGACTACACCTTCAAATTTTTACGCTGGCTTATCCAATTCCAAGAACGTTGAATATTTTGCTAATTTGATCAAACTCCGTCTTCCCTTGGAAGAGCGCGTGCTTATTAAGCATCTCCGCCATGATGCTGCCTGGGGACCACATGTCAATGGCGGACGATTACTCCTTGGCCCCCAGCAGCAGCTCCTGTACCACAAGGTGTCGATGGTCATCGTGTTACTTGTGTAGGGCGATGTCCCCTGCTGCTTGCAACCGAGGCCGAAATCGCAGATTTTAAGGTCACCGTAGTGGTTGACGAGGATGTTGGCCGTCTTGAGATCCCGATGAAGGATGCGGTGATCGTGTATGCACTTTACGGCCCTCAGCAGTTACAGCATTAAGAATTTTTCTCACCTTCTGCGAATGGATGCTGCCGCGACTGCAACACCTGCCAGAGGGTCGTGTAAGCGAAGACCAAGAACATGGCCTTGCCATTGGGTCCGTGGCCAGGTCCTTGAGCCGCACAACATTTGGGTGGCGGCAGGCGTCGAGGCACTCGACCTCCACCCGCCAAGTAGGATGCACCAATTGCGGTCATATGCCTTGAAGACGGCGCCGTAGTTGCCCTCGTCGATCTTGGTGGATACGAAGTCGTGCTTAGTTTTCTGAATCTGTCTTCTAGTTTCTTGATGTCTTGGAGTGGATGATTTCTATAGATTGAATGCAATGGTAGAACTTTATATCCCTTTTGTATGCCCTTTAACTCTAGCTGATAACTTAACAATCAATGGAAATTTCGCAACATAATAACAATGACATCCAAACACTTTCAAATGAGTTATATCATGTTCCTTCCCAAAAACTTTTTAATAAGACGTGGCGTTAGAATTAATAAGACTGTCTCATTCTCAAAAGAGTGTAAATTTTGATTCCTCCAAACCTTCCATTGCACAACATAAAATCCACAGAAGAAATTCAGTCAATGCTTTAGTTCCTGATGCTGGATTTCATGAATCATCTAAGGAAATAGTGATTCAGGAACCTGCTGTAAATACACATACAAATCTAGTGCTAGCTGATGTGAAATATTTGAAGGTTCTGAAATTACAATAAGAGAAATTTGTACACTGGCTCAGAGGAAAAAGTGAATATGGCAGGTATGCAGTTAGTTTATCTTCAAAGTAATGCCTCCTTGGATCATAATTTCTGAGGCTTCAAAATATGTGACATGGAATTGGAATTGGAATTGGAATTGGCGCGCAGAGGATGTTAAGATGATAGCAAGAAATTCTGTGAGACTGCCTTTCTAGAATCACATACTAAGGGTTATATGCCAAACTCGGGAATGAAAAAAAAACTGAGCAATGTTCTGTTTGTTCCTCAATTTGAATTTAATCTAGTCTTAAGCGAAGCATGTTACTGTTCAATAATTTTCTTCACTTTGAATTCTGGAAAAAAGCTGAGCAATGTTCTTTTTTAATCAGCAATTTTCTTTTGAGGATTTTGTGCTGTGCAATGGAGAGTTTGGAGGAATCAAATTTACTGAAGGACATCCTAGAACAGTGGATGATAACAATTTTCTGGGAGTGAGACAGTCTTATTAACTCTAATGCCACGTCTAATCAAATTTTATTTTTAGCGTATTGTTCAAACTACACAAGTAACTACAATTATAAAATAACAGAGATACATGAACCAGTTGTAAACCAGTATACAAGTCCAGTTTTAGCTGATCCGTTTCAACAGATTCCAATAATCATGAATAGAAGCAATAACCAGTAGATTCCATTCTAAAACAAGAAAATCAATGTTACAAACTGATTGCATATCCATCAAATTTTAAGTAAAAATTATTTCTAGGGAACCTAAAATTTGTTTGAAATGAAATCAGGTTGTAACATTGATCTTCTTGTTTTAGGATGGCATCTAGTGATTATTGCTTCATTTGATGATTATCAGAATCTGTTCATACACATCAGCTAAAACTGGACTTGTATGCTGATATACAACGGTTCCTGTATCTCTATTATAATTGTAGTTAGTTGTGTTGTTTGAACAACAACAAACAACAACAACAACAAAGTCTTATCCCACTAGGTGGGGTCGGCTAATATTCATGAGATTCGACAGGGTTTTACGCTGGCTGTCGGGGCCTAACACAACCCTCCTCCTTTATCCGGGCTTGGGACCGGCTATAAAACATCTCAGGCAAATGGAAACAAAAAAAAAAGAGTACAATAGCTGCAATGGCACTTCCCACTCTCTAACCAATAAAAAGGCAGAAGAAAGAAATTATATTCTCCAAATATGCACAAGAATCAGGTCGTTTAATGCTATTAACAAATGAACATTTTAGAATGTGTACAGGTAAACACTTACACAATCAAGTTATTAACCTGCCCAGATTTAGGATGAGTAAAAAAGAACTCTAGATACTTGGAGATAAAGTTGTGGCCCTAAGAATGATATTTCCTTGAGGCAAAGATAATGACACAAAATGAACGAATAAGATGTATACACTCCTCACTTCCGGACCAAGATCCAACAACACAACTACCCACAACTAAAAATCACGAAGTCGATAGTTTTCCACATAAGATGAACCTCGACTGCATAATCCTATTAGCCGTTTATTTGTGCTCAACAGAGTCAAGCTTTTGACTTAGGGTGCAGGCTCCCCGTTAGAAGTCGAACATAGGACGAGAGGATGCAGTACTCCCTCAGGCACCCACCATTCTCCATCTATACCAGTACCTATATAACATCACTATAAACCATGGTTGTTTGGACCGGACCGGACCGGCCGGTCCGACCGGTCCAACCGTCGACCGCCACTCTGGGCGGGTTTGGTTCGACCCCAAAATCGGATTAGGAGTCAGACCGTTTCGAACCGGTCAAGACCGGTCAAAACCCGCCTAAAACCGGGTTGAACCGTTGAACCGGCGGTTTTGCAAGAACCGGCCAGTCCAAAAATTGAAAATATCTTGAAATAATGTGGACACTGGGTTTTGAACTCAAGACCTCCTGAAACCAACTTATGTGTATATACCACTGTGCTATATTTATTTATCTGAATGCCAAGTTATTTTATATTATACAATGGTTATCATCAGTCATTTATATAATTATTTTGTTTGATAAGAAATTTTATAATATTTTAAATGTCAAAAATTAAATATGAAAAGATTAGTTACCTAATTAAATTAAAAAATAGAAACTACAATAATCTTTCTAATTTAAGTAAAGTTAAATTTGAGAAAATGAATTTGTAAATTGTAATTGAATATATTAAAATCACATAAAACTCATATCAATAGTTAAATATGTCACATTTGATTTTTTAATTTTAATTAAAATGATTTAATCATATGTACTTTGTTGTAGAAATATATTAATTATTGATAAGAATATATAAGTATTACAATTTATCTTTTTATATTATTTTATTAATATCCGGTCCGACCGTCCGAGTTAACCGGTTCGACCGGTCCAACCTGACCCGAAGACTTATTCGGATCGACGTCCGGTCCGGGTCTTACAACATTGCTATAAACGCTTTCTAGCATCTTGGTCCACTTCGAGGTGAACAATAAGTTGGCAAATTTAAATAAAATACCGGTAATCTATTTAGAATAGATTACCTAATTCCAAACGTCCCCAGCCAAAACCTCGAGAAACCTATTTGGATTCCAAGTCTAATGACGACCAAATCGCCCAAATTGATAAGTGACGATCGAAAAATACTTACTTCTTAATCGATCGGAGAATGATGGAGAAGAGTTGGGGTTTCGATGTAACCTGTTGCGAGGAATCGTCCGCGGTGCGCGGGCGGAGGTGGACGGCAAGGCGGAGAGGGGATCCGTGGATCACACGGCAGTCGTCACCGTAGACGGACTGCATGGCCTCCACCTCCAGCAGGACCTCTTCCGTCGCCATTGCCGTCGATTCCATCGTCGCCCTCGACGCTTAGCCACGCGACAAGGGAGAAAACGAAGACGATGGTTCCCTCCCTCTTCTCGGGGAATTATATGCAACACGGCAAGGCGGAGAGGGGATCCGTGGATCACGCGGCAGTCGTCACCGTAGACGGACTGCATGGCCTCCACCTCCAGCAGGACCTCTTCCGTCGCCATTGCCGTCGATTCCATCGTCGCCCTCGACGCTTAGCCACGCGACAAGGGAGAAAACGAAGACGATGGTTCCCTCCCTCTTCTCTCCATTTCTTTTCCCCATCATTAATTGTAGTACGCGGTAACCATTTCTTGAAAGTGTCCAATGGAGGAAACCAAAGTGATCAGCACTAGTTCTTTCTACTTAAATTATTATAAAAGAAGTTGAATTATAACTCAAAACTTTACTTCTTTCTACTAGAAGACTCAGTTATTGATGAGCAGCTCTGGATAAAAAAACAGCAAGACAAAAAAAGTTGAGTTCCCATCTCCAAGTACGTTCAGAGAAAACCAGAATACATAAAATATTGCCACTCTCCTATGTGTTCTGTGTTTGTACTTTCCCTTCAAGGTATGATTCATGAGAGAGAGAGAGTGTGTGTGGTGGGGGGGGGTGGGTGCGGACACCCCCCTCCCCTTCTTTTCTCTAGTGCCGACGCCGGTGCTGGTACCGAAGAAAGGGGGAGGGGGCAGCGGCCCCCTCTGGATGAACCCTTGTTTATTTTTTTACTTTTGGATATATGTGGAGGGGTTTTCTATTTTTATTACTTTAAAAATGACACGTAGGAGAGAGAAATTTTTTTAACTTAAGAGAGTTGTCCACGTGGCAGCTGACAAAGTTGGACAGAGTGGCATCCATGTAGGAAATTCACCAGGAAATGACTAATAACCTGTTACAATGACTGCGACAGAAATATTTTAGAAGTTCAATAACCATGAGGTTAGACAGTGACGGATGACCCTTTTGTGAATAGACCTAAAGTTGAATGATCATAATTGAAAATTACTCGAAAAAAAGGTGTCCAATGCCCTTTGTTACTTCATACAATGCACATGATGTGTTCGAAACTGAGTGTTCACTACGTCCTATCGACCCTAGTCCATGTGAAGAATTGTCTCATCTCAGCAGCCAAGCAAAAATCTCTTGGGGGAAACACGTAATCTCCAAATGTTCTGACAGTATGATTTAAGAATGCTCGTAGAGGTGCTCCCTAGAATTAGACACATATACTCCAACAAGCTTAGCTCACCCATCTACGCTAGAAACATCTTATCGATATCACAAGATCCTATTGTGTAACTCCATTAGCTCCATAATATGCTAGTATGACAACCCAGCTGTAAATTGGAGAGTACGAGATCTCACTGCAGATCATCGAGAACTCTAAAATGACATAGACGAGTTGGCCAATAATGCCATCAACCTAAGGAATGCATCAATTGAGTGCGCCCATGTGTCCACTCAGGTCTCCAAAAAAGGAAAATAGTCCATTACCCAGGGAGAGGAAAGGCTGCACCAATCAGAAGATTTACAACACAACTCTCAAAAAGGATGATGCCCCTCTGACCAGGACTAGGCAAGATGCTCATGAGAGGTTCCTTCCATAACATGCAAAAAGAAAATCGCACTATAGATCACCTCCAGGCCCCACAATCCACCCAACACATTGTGCTAGGAGAGCACAATTAGTCAAATGGAGGTTGTGAACTCCTAAATCACTGTCTGACATGGGCTGACAAAAGTTGCACCATAGTACGAGGTGAACCTCTTGTCCCTTGGTACTGCAGCCTCGCTAAAAAAAAGATGCTCCTTGGGTCAATGTGCCTCTTCACAAGGCCCAACATCTCTAATGCTGACATGTAGTAGATGAGGAGAGATGGGAGCACCGACCTCCACAGGACCACACGAACCCATGGAAAAAGAGCCTAGAACTCCAAACTTATAGCATGCGCTCCAAGCACTCAACAACTAGCTCCATCCATGTGAACCAATGTGGTGACTAACCAAAACCTCAAGTATGTGATCACATGGAACAAATTGTCATGTGTAGCTCTATTGCACAACATGTTGCATCCTAGTGCCAAAGTTTCATTTATCCTTTGACAAGGAATTCCATATAATCACTTTTGATATTTAAACCATATAGTTTAATAGGTTCAAATTTCATGAAGCCTAAGAGAGACTAGATAATCAAACAAGTCAAAGAACATTAAAATTTAGGAATTACAACAGCAAATCTCCTAAATAGTGTATCCCACTTGTTTCACATAATAGTTTTTTTGAGGAGGTTTCACATAATAGTTGAAGTTCAAGAGTAGGCCTCTTGATATTGTTGTATAAACAAGAGAACTAAATATATTATGATGTGAGCTGGAATCAAGAAAACTACGCAACACCACAACATATTCAGAGTTTCATTGCTTCATTCATCATGTCAGATCTTACCGTAACTGCATTGAGCAAAGTAGAGCGCTCTTCTAGAGTTTAGCCCAGGCCAAAGCCTCCAATCAGAAATCCTGATACATTTCTAATACACTAAAAATAAAATTTCCTCTTTTTCAACACAAAGTCTGCTCCTCTTTTTTCTGCTCATATTCTGCTTTTAGATTCCTGTACCAGTAATTTGAACTTTATGGGACAAACTTTGGAAATCAGAAACAGATTCATCATATTCATCATGACAGTTGTTCAATTAACTCCTATTCTTGGTCTGATTGTTAGTTCAAATCTCTTTGCACAAAGTATTAGTTTTCTGAATCTGTCTTCTAGTTTCTTGATGTTTTGGAGTGGATGATTTCTATAGAATGAATGCATTGGTAGAACTTTATATCCCTTTGGTATGCCTTTTAACTCTAGCTGATAACTTAACAACCAATGGAAATTTCTCAACATAATAACAATGACATCCAAACACTTTCAAATGAGTTATATCATGTTCCTTCCCAAAAACTTTTTAATAAGACATGGCGTTGGAATTAATAAGACTGTCTCATTCTCAAAACAGTGTAAATTTTGATTCCTCCAAACCTTCCATTGCACAACATAGAATCCACAGAAGAAAATTGCTGAATAAGATAACACCTTTCTAAGTAGGCACACTAAGATTAAATTTAATTTAAATTATGGACATAATAGAACATTGCTCAGCTTTTTTCCGGACTTTCGAATATAACTCCCAGTAAGTGATACCAAAGAAGCTGTTCCAATGAGCAGAGTTCATTTTCCTTCCTGCCATGTTAACAACCTCTATGAGCCCACCCAAAGTTAAGAAAATGATTGAACAGTGACATCCTTTGCTTATGACTAGATTAGATTCAAATTGAGGAACAGAAGGGAACATTGCTAAGTTTTTTTCTTTCCTGACTTTAGCATATAACTCTTAGTATGTGATGCTATAAAGGCAGCCCATTGGGCAGTGTCACAGAATTTTTTTGCTTTCATCTTAACAACCTTTGTGCGCCAATTCCAATTCCATGTCACATGTTTTGAAGCTTCAGAATGTATGATCCAGGGAGGCATTACTTTAGAAATAAACTAGCTGCATAACTGCCATATTCACTTTTTCCTCTGTAATTTTAGAACCGTCTTATGCTCCTCAGCTAGCACTACACTTGTATGTGGATTTCAAGCTGATTCCTGTATCACTGTTTTCGTAGATGATTCATGAAATCCAGCATCAGCATTGAGTGAATTATGAATTATTTCTAGGGAACTTAAAATTTGATGGATATGCAATCAGTTTGTAACATTGATTTTCTTGTTTTAGAATGGCATCTACTGGTTATTGCTTCTATTCATGATTATTGGAATATGTTGAAACGGATCAACTAGAGCTGGACTTGTATACTGGTTTACAACTGGTTCATGTATCTCTGTTATTTTATAATTGTAGTTACTTGTGTAGTTTGAACAATACGCTAAAAATAAAATTTGATTAGACGTGGCATTAGAGTTAATAAGACTGTCTCACTCCTAGAAAAGTGTTATCATCCACTGTTCTAGGATGTCCTTCAGTAAATTTGATTCTCTCCTGTCTTTGAAAGGATAGAGCTAAAAGCAATCTCTGGTATAGATATTGATATTGATCCGCTTCTATGGGAGGTGGGTGGGGAATCACCTGGGTTTCATGAATGGAAGTTGGCCTTAGGTGTAATAGGACTCCCGGTTACTGCGCGGGATCGCTCGCCAGCTAGGCCCTCTAGAAGAAAGTTGGAGCAACATTGTATGAGAACATCCAAACTCTCCATTGCACAGCACAAAATCCTCAAAAGAAAATTGCTGAATAAAAAAGAACATTGCTCAGCTTTTTTCCAGAATTCAAGGTGAAGAAAATTATTGAATAGTAACATCCTTTGCTTAAAACTAGATTAAATTCAAATTGAGGAACAAACAGAACATTCCACAGTTTTTTTCTTTCCCTGAGTTAGGCATATAACCCTTAGTATGTGATAGTAGAAAGGCAGTCTCACAGAATTTCTTGCTATCATCTGAACAACCTCTGCGCGCCAATTCCAATTCCATGTCACATGTTTTGAAGCCCTGGAAATTATGATCCAGGGAGGCAGCCAGTGTACAAATTTCCCTTACTGTAATTTCAGATATTTCACATCAGCTAGCACTAGATTTGTATGTGTATTTACAGCAGGTTCCTGTATCAATATTTCCTTAGATGATTCATGAAATCCAGCATGACTGAATTCTGAAATTATTTTTAGGGAACTTAAAATTTGTTGGATATGCAATCAGGTTGTAACATTGCTCTTCTTGATTTAGGATGCATCTAGTGCTTATTGCTTCTTTTGATGGTTATCAGAATCTGTTGATACACATCAGCTAAAACTGGACTTTTATGCTGATTTAATTAGTTGTGTAGTTTGAACAATACACTAAAATTAAAATTTCCTCTTCTTAAGTACTGCTCCTCTTTTTTCTACTCCTTTTAGATTTCTGTATCATAAATTTGAACTGTATGGGACAAGCCTTGGAAATCAGAATCAGATTCATCATGATAGTTGTTCAATTAACTCCTATTCTTGGTCTGATTCTTAGTTCAAATTTCTTTGCACAAAGTATTAATTTTCTGAATCTGTCTTATAGTTTCTTGATGTTTGGAGTGGATGATTTCTTACAATGAAATGGATTTGACCTATTGAAATGTAAACGCATAGTATATGTAAAAAAAATTGTACATCATAGAATCATACGTCACTGGTTGTTTCGGGGACATAAATACCCTCATTGAGCATATCTCAAGGTGCTGTGCCACAATTTTGCGAAATACTCTGTTCAGGCACATCCATATGTATCTTTGGCTTACTCAATGATACTAATAGGCCATAGGGTTTTAGTTCTAGAAACAGATAAATTTACTATTAGTGGTAATTATAAATTTGCCAAATATACATTACCTTTTACACTCAACAAGATCGCAATCTAAATTAAAAAGAACATTCGATAGGTCATTTTCTGGGCACTTTGTAGTGAAAGATTTTTTAGATATTTGTTTTTCTATAACTGAAACAATTAAAAAACAGCATCTTTACAATTTGGATCTTTTTTTTGGCTATACATCTCATACTGGAAAATTTTTACCCACCTTTTCTTAGCACTCTGGATCTTACCATATATACAAAGGAAATATAATATTTTACTAATCTCTCTTTTACAAATTAGAAGATCACACAAGAAAAGAAGAGAAAATAATGACAAGAATTGTAACTTCAGGGCATAAATGGACTTCACAAGTGTTTCTTTAAATTTCTTTAACAGTCTTAATGATTCTACAATGTTTGGGAATCATTTTTTATCCTTCTTAACTCCATTTAGCCGTTTGAATTGATTTGTAATCAGTTGGTCTGAAATAGGACCATTACTCTACATTTTCTGTGCAAGTCCCGACCGCCATCATAAGCATCGAAAACTCGACCGATCGACATTTTTCATTTATCGACCGGTTGAACTATCGGTCAACCACTTGTCATTTTAACTTCCTCTGTCATCAACACTGATGTCATCGGTCGACTCCAACTACACAACCGCTCTTCAAATATGATTTGATGTGTGCGTTTTCCATGTTGATTGGTTCATCAGACCCATAGATCGACCAACCAACTTGCACTGTTTGGTATATAACTTTTCGAACCATTATTAGAATGAGGCCTTTTTTATTTTCTTACAATGCTAATACTACAACACATGTTTGTCCACATATATATAAAAATTAATTTCAAATTCAATGCATCAAATAACTCATACTACTTAAACTTTATCGGTACTTTAGATATTACTCTAATTAATTGAGGCTAGTATCACCAAAATATAATTAATTAGGATACATAACATTTGTCTCAATAGATAATATTTTAGAGTAGTGACATTGAGATGGTAGCTAAGCTCCCATTTAACTCTCACAATTCCAAAAGCATTACCAAGTTATTAAAAACATAATTGTGTAAAGGTACTACGCTAGCAAGTTTGGAAAACAAATAACCAAGATCATCTAAAATAAATGATGTGATTAATATTTCATTTTAAAATTTTGATCAAGAAAATCAGGGTTCTTTGGTGTGAGCTAGCAAGTATGCTAGTTCATATCATGCAATAAAAGGTGAATAGAGTCTGTACAAGAAAATGTACCTTTTTTGACCGCCAAATCCATCACAAAATAAGATTAATCTGGCACATATTCTCTATTTTTTACTAATAGCAATATGAAATAAAAGTCATGGAAGCAAATATCCAATGTCTGATCAGGCCATAAAAGGAAAAGATGAAAACATGTTTATACAGCAAAGATAGGAAGTGTGCATACAAGTGCATTATATCCATGAGAAAAGGATATCTACCTAGTACAAAGAAGAAAAAACATAAAAGCAGTTGATATTTAGACAATCCTTCGACTTCCAACTCTAGTCAATGCCACTAAACCAACATTTTCACTTCATAGAAATTACAGTATAGAAATTGAAGACATATTAAAATTTTAAATATAAATATCTTTTCATAAAATATCCCGCGATCGATCATTTATTTAGAATTTGATAGTCATACAGATGACCCATTTTGTACCAAACATTCCATCTAAAAGTATGCATATTCGCTGCACATGGGAAAAATAATTGAGAATGCATAACTAGTTATCACTACTCGGGTTTGGCCTGAGGATTGAACATGCGGATTTGTGCACTTGCCAACCAATTCCTCTACAGAAGACAACGATCAAAATACCTATTGATTGCAGACAAAAGAAAACTTGCTTCTCTTGAGGATCATAATATTGACTCAAAATTCGTTGAAAATCATGTAAAGCTTGGTGTGAAATTACATAGCGAAGGACCGAGCCCATATTTCCCATAACTCAGGTCAGTTTCTTCTTGAGTTGTGTAGATCGAGGCTCGGATTATTGTGAAACTCGCCCTAGGTTTATCTGATAATTTGGCCCAGGTTGTTTAGAACCGAGGTCGGGTTCTGTACCTTTTTCTTTGAGCTCGGCAAGAGTTGTGCTTGCAGAAGCTTGTTAATGAAGTAAATACATGATGTTTAATATCAACCAATTATGAACTAAAAAATAAGTAAAGATATGACTGGGACTCGAGTTAATGAAAACATACGGAATGACCTAAAGAAAAGTAAAAATAAGACTCGATCATCTAAATTACCAAAAGGATATTGGTAAAACACATAGTAACGATAAAGAACCATCTCACTGTAGTCAATTGATGTGCTCGTGAATACCCAATCCGATGAGCTCACTAGATGCAAGTGAGTATGCACCCACCCGACTCCAACTTCTAATAACTATCTTCCATAATTTGCTTTACCTTTTTATATCAAATTGTGATTTCTCTGCATCTTGATTTGATTTTGGGATCTTTAGTCTGGGATGTGGTTGGTGCTATTGATTCTAGTGATAACGCTGATACCCCTTTCCTTTGTCGTAGCAGAATTGGAGGCAAGTTTTTAGGCGGCATCGAAACTTCCCAAGGCCAACTCCTCATTTAGACCTTTCCATCTTCAATTATGTACTCACTTGTCTCTTTGTCCATGTGCTTCTTTGATAATTCTTTTGTGGCCCTTACCTTCTATAGGAGTTTTGGTAGTGGCATGGACACACAATAATTGGAGGATAATTTTCTGAGCACGTTTTCTTGGATGAGACAATTAGAGAAGAGAAAATTGCAACTTGCGTCACTAATGCATGGTTCTTCACCTCCATCTTAGTGAATTTGCTTTGAATTTCTAGTGGTTGTAGAGAAGGAATCTCATTATGATTCTTCAACTGAATTAAGTGTGCCTCTGGATTGAATGATTTGGTCTTGAAGTTTAGCTTGTTCTCAATGGTTGAAATAAATTGGCAAATCAATTGGTCCTTGTCGGTTTGACGACTTATGTTCGCGCAGAGATGAGAGGGCACCATCAATTTCTTTATCATATATACTATTTCAAATTTGAAATTTCATTCTCCATATTTTATATTAATTCTTCTTGTGTGGAGAACTTCCTCAGCAATATCCCCACCATGTGAGTAAGCAGAGCTAGTGGGTCCTGCGACATATCTCTTCTACACATGCATGCATTGGCGCTGTGGTGTTGCGTCCAGAAAGTTTATGGTAACTTCTATAATTCTAGGTGTTGAAGTGCCTTCTTACTGCTGGCTACAAAAAGTTCCGAGTTATTTGATATATACAAAAAAACATATAATTAGCCATGCATTTAATCACATTTTGATTCATTTTTATATAGCATGCATCTTTTATGAGCTTATTTGATTTAATTTCATAAAAGTAAAAATCTATCCAAGTTTTATATTTTATTGCAAAAAAACCAAGAGAAAAGAGCCACGAAGCCGGAGAAAATGACACTCAAATCGAAGTTAAAACAGAGTAAAAAAGTTCAAATTAGTGAAAGTTGTGAAGGCTGAAAATGAATATAACAAGTCGTGATAAAGCATAACGATCGTAACATTCTGAGTCGTTACAAGGCGACCAGTTACATAAGCAGTTTCATCACAAAAGCTTGCCCGAGTAATAAGCTGTGACCTACTTCGATTAGGGCACTGTGAGGGCTGTGAAATTTATGTTGCGGTCGTGAGAAGTCATATTTTGTCTGTCATGGGTCGTTACAAAATCGTATTTTAAGATTTCTTTGACTTTTCTCAAGGATTTTAATTATGGATCGACTTCAAACTTTATCATAAATCCCATGGATCATTTAAAAACATATGTATTCAAATTTGAAGAAATTTTGGATGATTTTAAAGTCCAACAAGAGTTCAATATGAAGTTATCTTATTTTGACATGAAAAGACTCCCAATTAAATTGAAACTCTATCAAATCCTTGGGACACATGGGGGTTATAAATAGAGGCCATAGGATATAGAAACCAGAGTGCTTAAGACTTGGGAGCCGTGCCATATTGCCGAGAATGAATTTTAAAGTATGAAGGTCAATAGAAGGAGTCATTTGTGTTGTGCAAGTGTCGTAATTTTCATATCACAACCCGTTATGTTTTGTGTAAGAGCCACGACTTCCTCATCACGACCGGTGATAGAGTATATTTTCGAAATAAACCAAGAGCAAGCGAAAAAAGAAAAACTCAAAATCAATGAGAGAAGAACTTCCCATGCCAAACACAAACACAAATTTATAGCGGCTAGGGACACTACGGATTCTTCGTGACTTCTTTCTACAACTTTCACATTATTTTTTCTACTTTTATACATTATCACGTTCTCCTCTTGCAAGGTTTGATTTTCAACATTTGAAACAATGATTAGTTCAAGTTTGGAGAAGATTACAATTTCATGTATCATGCTTATCTTTTTATATGGCATTGCATGCTCACATTCTTATCATGTTTGTGCATTTGCTTGCATCTCATATTGAAAAATCAGAAAAAAAGAATATCAGGAATTATTCACACAAAATTGAAATTGTAAAAGAAAACATCATATTTTCTAATGTCTTATTATTTGCTTATTTTTCAAGTATTATTCAAGGACATCCTGTTGATTAACAAAATTAGAAGCACTATTATTTTATCATTTATCACCTTAGTATTAGATATCTTAGAATATAAAAGTCACTATGTAGACCTATAAATAATTGCACGACAAATTCTTGTTCCTGCTCATCTTTTAGCCTTGATAATAATTTCCTCCTTGTCAAATGCTTAAGTGTATGGAGCTTATATTAAAAAAAGTGAATAGATAAAATAGAAAAGGGGATTAGTTGAACCGAAAAAATAAATGTGTTAAAAAAGTTAAAAATAAAGAAAAAGAGAAATATATAAATGTGTTATTTGAAACCTCAATGTGTCCGGGCCAAGTAATTAGATCCATAGGGATTCTTGCCTACGACCTAAAGGCAATCAATCCAACGTCTGTTACACCTTGCGTAATATGGAGAAACACATGAGAACCAAATTACCACAAGAAAGTGAATGAAAATTAAAGTTAAGAAAAAAAGGTAAAAATGTATAAGCTCACTATGCACTTATGTTTTCAACACTCTCCTTTATTTCATAGACTATATATTTTCTTGCATAGAGCTAAGCTTGAAGGAGTTTAAGTATGTTTAATACAAAGCTATGTAATTGGAATAGTGGAGAGATACTTTGGTGATTGGTGTATAAAATCTAGTGACAAGAAAACTAGTTTACTGATACGGTCATTATTTTGGTTGTAGTTTTGCCTTGAACATTGCTTGAGGACAAGAAATTATCTAAGCTTTGGAGTGTTTGATGCATGCAAAATACAACATATAGTTAGCATGCATCATAAAATTTATTTGATCCATTTTTATATAGCATGCATCATAAAACTAATTTGATCCATTTTTATATAGCATGCATCATAAAACTTATTTGATTTAATTTTATAAAAATGTATCCAAATTTGTGTTTATTGCAAAAAAAAAGGCAAGAGAAAAGAGCTATAAAGCTACTGGAGAAAATGACACTCAGATCGAAGTTAAAACGGAGCAAGAAAATGCAAATTAGTGAAGGATACCAAGATCGAAAATGAATATAACGGATCATGATAGAGCATAACAATCGTAATAGTCTGAGCCATTACAAGACTATAACGACCAGTTAAATAAGTCATTTCATCACAAAAACTTGCCCGAGTAACGTTCACCAAACTGTTACGAGGCGTGGAATTAATTTCTACTTTGATTTGAACACTATGAGAGTGAAATTTATTTTGGGGGTCGTGAGATGTCATATTCAAGTCGTTACGAATTTATTATGAGCCGTTATGAAGCATAGTTCTTCAATTTTTCTCGAGAATTTCAATTGTGGATCGGCTCCAAACTTTATTGTAAGTCTCACAATCATTTTGGAAACATATCTATTCAAAGTTGAAGAAGCTTTGGATGATTTTAAAATCCAACAATACTTGAATCTGAATTTATTTTATTTTGACATTGAAAGACTCGCAATTGAATCAAAACTCTACCAAATCCTTGGGACACCTGGGAACTATAAATAGAGGTCTATGAGACAAAAAAACATAGTGCTTGAGACCTGGCAGCCATGCCATATTGCTGAGAAAGTGTTTCAAAGACTGAAGTTCAATCGAAGGAGAAAGGTGCGTAGTAACTCGTGGTTTGTAGAGTGCAATAGTTTAGAGGGCCGGAAGACTGCATATTCTTCTTCTATATTTTACTTGGATGCTCTTTTACTTATCATATTTTATCTTTGCTGTAATAAATATTTTATATTTGGTTTAATAAGTGAAAACAATTTAATTATGTTATTAGTTGAGTTAATTAAACTTTTCGGCTTCTTTTGATTATGCATGCTGAGTTCATTGTCTTTTGAGTAGTAATTTGATTTTTGGGATTAGTTTTAGGAATTATTATTGCTTTAATAACTAATATTTTACTTTTAAGTTGACATAACGCGTATTCGATAACTCCTCATTTGTGTCAAATTTCATGTGGTCCATTGTTACGTCCAATATTGTGGGTGAATAATAGTTTAGGAGATACATATTAATGCATCTTAATCTTTTGCCAAATTGAGAATTGACTCGTTGTTTATAGTTTTCGATTTTGTCGAAATTAAGATAGTTTGGTTTATTCATATTGGAGAGGTCAAGACATTAGGTAATTCAAATCTATTATGAGAATCAAAACTATTATTCTTGATAAGCCAATTGTTACAAAGGATCATACATTTTTTCAGTCAATAATGGAAGAATTTGCCAAATGCTTTCAACAAATATATGTGTGATAATATAAGTATGACGATAACCAATTATATAAAAAGTAAAATAAATCACATGCTTAAAATACATATATGCATAACATAAAGCATTTAAATAATTATAATATCAGTTTCATAAAAGAAAAGAAAAATTATTTTGTGATATGGCTTAATTGCATATATGTAACAATAAAAGATATTCATCCAACAAAATATGATGTTCTAATATCATTCAGATATCAGTGATTGCATAATTTTAGTACCAAATAAAGCTACGTAATTAATATCGTCAAAATTCATTATTACATTAAAAACAAATTTTGTAACTAAAATATATACACTTTGAATTTTCTTTTAAATAAAAAATCATTATTTATAACATCCACATCGCACAATTTCTATATCCACATGCAATAATAATATAAATGTGACATGATTATGTTTATAGATAAAATGATAAAAAAAATCAACTAATGTTACATGGCATATCTAAATTTGCTCATAATAACATATCAAAATGTCTCCGTCTTCTTTCCTCTTCTCTTCACTTCCTCCTCCGTTTCTCTTCTCTCTGCTCTTCTTGCTCTGCGCCCGCGCTCGTGCTCCCTGTCTCTGTGTTTCCGTCGATAGCTACTGTTGCGTTGATGGCTCCGCCTATTATCTACACGCTGGTCTACCCCGTCGAGAGGACTCCCATTTCCAAGAAGTGACCTCGACTCGATGACCCCTCTGTGGCGACTGCTGAGGTTGTCCCTGTCGCCAAGAAGGAGGCTCGACTACACAATACTGTTGGAGTTGATGAATACTTCAGGACCCCTTGTTTCTCACACCGGGTTCGCCCACGTGAGCTTAGGGGAATCTGAGTATTACCCAATTAACAGTGTTGCTGGCGTACGAACGAAAGGGGGGGTTCGGGGGGCCCCGCCCCCCGACGATGGATGTGATACCAGAAGTTTGATACGTACATGCTTGAACTCAAGTTTATACGTTCAGATTCAGATCATTGTGTTTATGTGAAGAGAGTTGGAGATCAGTTTGTCATTCTTACACTGTATATGGATGACATGTTGCTGATTGAAAATAGTATGAAGATGGTGAATTCAGTGAAAGGTTTGTTGGCCAAGAAGTTTGAGATGAAAGACTTGGGCCGGCGAATTTTATTTTGGGTATGCAGATTAGAAGGGATCGTCAGAAGCGAAAGTTGTGGCTAGGACAGGAGAAGTACATAAAAGAAGTGTTGAAGAAATTTAACACGTCGGACTGCAAGCCAGTAGGTACTCCTATGTCTTTAGGAACCAAACTTTCTGCAGAGCAATGCCCAAAGACGGATGAAGAAGCCGAAGAGATGGACCGTGTGTCATATGCAAGTGCAGTGGGCAGCTTGATGTATGCCATAGTGTGCACGCGTCCAGATATAGCCTAAGCAGTGGGAGTCTTGAGTCGGTATATGTTTAACCCGGGCAGGGAACACTATAATGCTATCAAGAGAGTTTTCAGATACCTTCGTGGAACTTTAGATTTTGCTTTGGGTTTTGAAGGTACAAGGAAAGGAAAGAGGCATGATATTGTAAGCCATGTAGATGCTGATTGGGATGGAGACATTGATAATAGACGGTCCACTAGTGGATATATTTTTACATTATTTGGAGCTGTACTGAGTTGGATGAGCAAGAGACAGAGCGTGGTAGTACTTTCTTCTACAGAAGCTGAATATATGGCTCTTACTCATGCTGCAAAAGAGGCCATATGGCTACAGCGGTTGTGCTTGGAGCTCGGATTTGAGCAAGGTGCCATGGAGGTGAGATGTGATAATCAAGGTGCTATTCAGTTAGCTAAGAATCCTGCATTCCACTCACGCACAAAGCATATTGACATCCAATATCATTTCATCCGGGAAAAGGTGGAAAAGAAAGAGGTTTAGCTTGAAAATGTTGATACAACAGAGAATGGTTCTGATTTTTTGACTAAAGCAGTTATATGTGCAAAGTTCGAGTGGTGCTCTATTGTTGTCGGATTGAAGAAGAATGTTGCTGGCAAGGCTCTCATTGGTGTGAAGTATCCACCAAGTGGGAGAATGTTGGAGTTGGTGAATACTTCAGAACCCCTTGTTTCTCACACCGGGTTCGCCCACGTGAGCTTAGGGAAATCTGTGTATTACCCAATTAACAGTGTTGTTGGCATACGAACGAAAGGGGGGTTCGGAGGGCTCCGCCCCACGACGGGTTTTGAGCTTTTGTTTAGCTGGCTCGTGTGGTTCGAATTAGGTTTTTTCTCTATTTTGTTCAGATTTTGAACCCGTTTGGGAGAGGGTATTTATAGCCTATTTTCAGATGTAATCTGTGTGGCGGCTGTAAACCTAAACGATATAGTGGAACCTCTTTGCAGGACGTAGCCCTAATCTCAAGGGTGAACCTGGGTAAATTCGTGTGTCTCCTCTAATTTTCTTGCAATATCTCTGCGATCTTCTCTTCCTGTTCTCGAATTTTTCCATCAAATCCCACCGTCGCAACTGCTGAGGCCGAACCAAAGCGGCAGGCTGCTTCCAAGAAGCCTCGACTCCACTATCCCTGCGTTGCAACTGCTGAGGCCGAGCCTGCCGCCAAGAAGCCTCAGCTTGACGATCCCTCCGTGACAACCGATGAGGACGAGCCGAAGCGGCAGCACGTCGCCAAGAAGAGGCCCCAGCAGCCAGTGACAGTCCTGCGCTGCATCGTCGAGCACGACTTCGTCGTATCCACCAAGATCGGCGAGGGCAGCTACGACGCCGTCTTCAAGTCGTATGACCGTCGGGACGGCCAGATCGTCGCCCTGAAGCGATTGGTGGATCCTACTTGGCGGGTGGAGGTCGAGTGCCTCGACGCCTGCTGCCACCCAAATGTTGTGTGGCTCAAGGACCTGGCCAAAGACGACAATGGCAAGGCCATGTTGTTGGTCTTGGACTTCGCTTACATGACCCTCTGGCACGTGTTGCAGTCAGGATAGCGTCCATTCACAGAAGGCGAGACAAAATTCTTAATGCTGCAACTGCTGAGGGTCGTAAAGTGCATACACGATCAATGCATCCTCCATCGGGATCTCAAGACGATCAACATCCTTGTCGACCACTTCGAAGACCTTAAAATCTGCAATTTTTGCCTCGGCTGCAAGCAGGAGGGGATGTCGCCCTACACGAGTAACACGATGACCGTCGTCACCTTGTGGTACAGGGCCCCGGAGCTCCTGCTGGGGGCCCAGGAGTACTCATGCACCATCGACATGTGGTCCCTAGGCTGCATCATGGCGGAGATGCTTAATAAGCACGCGCTGGACGCCCTGGACCAGATGAAGATGAAAACATTGCAGAAAAACAAACCATGAGCAGTCTATTGCAGTGTAGCATTTGTTGATCGTAGCTTCTTTTGAGTCCTCATCCGAGTAGAGTGAATTCCCAATTTTTTATATTGTTATCAATTATATATGTGCTCTCCTTTGTTTTCTTCTTTCTTTCCTGACTTTAGCATATAACTCTGAATGTGTACGTAAACTTATTCTTTTCTCGAAGTATTCCACATTCTGTTATTGTATATATTTTCTTTTTTCTTGCATTGGTGTCCGACTTCGTCTATGCACTATATTATCACTGACAAACTGGTCTGGCACATTTTCAACATGATGTCCGGAAGAATCTTCAACTCTGGAATCAGCTATATCTGGTGGCAGTACCATTCTCTGGTTTAAAGAATTTGAGCAGTCTGAAATATCACTTGGATTCTCAGATATAAATTCTAAACTGAAGGGGATTCGAAGAATATCCTCCTGTACTACTGCTGCAATTGGAACTCTAAGCCTGTTATTACAGAAGGAAAAAAAAGTATTTCACATCTTTGCCTACTCTGAGTTTTCCTGAATGCAATGGTAGAACTTTATATCCCTTTCGTATGCCCTTTAACTCTAGCTAAGAACTTAACAATCAATGGAAATTTTGCAACATAACAATGACATCCAAACACTTTCAAATGAGTTATATCATGCTCCCCAAAAACTTTTTAATAAGACATGGAGTTAGAATTAATAAGACTGTCTCATTCTAAAAAAAGTGTAAATTTTGATTCCTCCAAACCCTCCATTGCACAACACAAAATCCACAGTAGAAAATTGCTGAATAAGATAACACCTTTCTAAGTAGGCACACTTATATTAAATTTAATTTAAATTATGGACATAATAGAACATTGCTCAGCTTTTTTCCGGACTTTCGAATATAACTCAAAGTAAGTGATACCAAAGAAGTTGTTCCAATGAGCACCGTTCATTTTCCTTCCTGCCATGTTAACAACCTCTATGAGCCCACTCAAAGTGAAGAAAATTATTGAACAGTAACATCCTTTGCTTAAGACTAGATTAGATTCAAATTGAGGAACATAAGGTACTGTTCCTCAATTTCAGAACCTTCAGATACTGCACATCGGCTAGCGCTAGATTTGTCTGTGTATTTACAGTAGGTTCCTGTATCACTATTTCCTTAGATGATTCATGAAATCCAGCATCAAGAACTAAAGAATTGATTGAATTATGAAATTATTTCTAGGGAATTTAAAATTTGTCGAATATGCAATCAGGTTGTAACATCGATCTTCTTGTTTTAGGTTGGCATCTACTGGTTATTGCTTCTTTTGATGATTATCAAAATATGTTGATACACATCAACTAAAATTGGACCTGTATGCAGATTTACAACGGGTTCCCTGTATCTCTGTTATAATTGTAGTTAGTTGTGTAGTGTTGGGAATGAAACACCAAGGATTGATGAACAATGAAAATAGCGAAAGAAAGAGAAGATGGACACAAAGATTTTAACGTGGTAAAACTCTCTTGATCAATGTGAATAAAAGAGAAACATCCACGGGCAAAGGAGGCCGCTGCCAAAAAAATTTCACTATGAGCCAAAAGAGAGTACATCATATAAAACCATAACGGCCCAAGCCCTCCGCATCCGCCACAGATTCTCATTTTTTCTTCTTTCTCATTTTTTTTCTTCCATAATTTTGGGTACATGGTACATAATTCAAGGCACATCAACATGCAGTTTATTACAATACACTAAAAATACAATTTCCTCTTTTTCACCACAAAGTCTGCTCCTGTTTTTTCTACTCGCATTCCGCTTTCAGATTTCTGTCTCAGAAATTTGAACTTTATGGGACAAACTTTGGAAATCAGAATCAGATTCATCATGACAGTTGTTCAATTAACCCATGTTTTTGGTCTGATTCTTAGTTCAAATTTCTTTGCACAAAGTATTAGTTTTCTGAATCAGTCTTCTAGTTTCTTGATGTCTTGGAGTGGATGGTTTCTATAGAATGAAATGGGGTTGACCTACTGAAACCTAATTGCACAGTATATGTAAAAAAACCGCATCTTTAGATATTTGTTTTTCTATAACTGAAACAATTAAAAAACCACATCTTTACCACAGGAGATCCGAACATTTGGAACTCTTCTGCTAATGATTTGCTGTCATAAATCCTGAAGTTGTATTGAGCGAAAATAACTTTTGCCGAAAGATCAAATGAGAGTAATTTCCAAGAATTGCCTGAAATAACATAAACTAATTCAGAAGTTCGAGAAAGAAAATTACTTCCACGTGAGGAAACAAACTAATTCTTCCTGAATGCAACATCCAGTCGATAAAACATGCCTCTCAATCATTTAGCTGCAAATAATTCATTCTTGAAAGGAGATTAATCTGATGGGGCACATGAACATTATTAAGGGAAGGCTTATAGACAAAAGTATGTGACTTAAGGGAAACCTCAAATATTTTAAATCATTGATAGGAATCTGGAGTCTGAACATAATGTCAATTGAACCTCTTGTTCATAATCATTGATTATCCTATAGTCCCTATCTGACTCAAGGATTAATTAAAATTGTAAAAATTTTGCACAAGGATGAGCAGTTTAGCAAAATAAACTTTATGAACATTATCTGAAGTTTGTATAATAATTGAGAACCCTGCATACTAGAAGATTAAGAACGCAAGATTATTCAGTCTTCACCTGAATCTCATAAATTAGCTATTTTTTCTTCAAAATTTATTACATTAACAATTGCATACAGAATTAAGACTGGCACCATGAAAGCCTAGAAAAGTTATTAGTGATATTAGAGCAGCAGTCAAAATTGCTCAAATTTGGTTAACAATTGATTTTTTCTTTGTTTGTGAAAGAGATCAATGAAACTGATAAAAGTTGCATTCGTTTCAACAAAAGGGAAGATTACAAAAGTTTGGACAATGGTATTTAAGTCAGCAACAACATGGCTGCCTTGTAAATAAGTTGGCGGTAGACATTTTCCAACATCCAACTTGGACGATGTGCGCGATAAATCATAAAAGATTCGAAATTCTTCATGCTTTATGTGTTTGAAATTAAAGATCCGATAATATTATTTCATTACCTTTTCCTAATATAACAAATTAAAGATCTGGACATTCTATTGCAGGATAGCATTTGAGGACGAGCAAAGTGAATTCCAATTTTTTTTTGTTATCAATTATATATCATAGTTATCACTATTCAAGTTGTCACCTTTGTTTAATTCAGCAATTATTTATTTGATCACCATTTAGTCAAATATCATATTCAAGAATAATTTAGTGTTATCACATATACTGTAGTCTTCTGGTTACATATATTCAAAAATAGCAAAATGATAATGTTGGATCACTAGGCACCAAGAGGGGGAAGAGGATGAGTTGATGTCAAATAAAAAATATCGATTTTATGAAAATTCTCGCAAAAGCATAAAACCAATTTGTTAAACTTTAAATGTGCACAATAGCAATCACATCACGTGCATAATAAAATAGGAGGGATAGGGTAAGAGAAAGGCAAACACTATATGGACCATGGTATGGTGACGAGGTTCGGCCACTTCTTCACTTGCGTCCCCGCTCCGACTTTTTGAACTCCAGACCATCGAATTTCAGTAATCCTTCCTTCATTATAAATGAAGCAAAGAACAAACCTGTTCGATCTTTTCTTCGCTTCGAGAGGTACGACATACCTCTCCTGCTCGAAAGCTTTCACCCACCTTTTCTCTGCTCAAGAGATAAGGCACAACTTCTTATCACTTCGAATCTTACCATACATGCAAAGGCAATATGACATTTTACCAATCTCTGTTTAACAAATTAGAAGATCACACAAGAAAAGAAGAGAGAATAATGACAAGAATTGCAACTTCAGGATAAATGGACTTCACAAATGTTTCTTTAAGTTTCTTTAAAAGTCTTAATGATTCTATTGTTTGGGAACCATTTTCTAGCCTTCTTAACTCCATTTAGCCGTTTAGATTCATTTCCTATCATTTCAAATAGGACCATTACTCTATATTTTGTGCGCAAGTCGGTCGACCGTTCTGTTCACCCGACCGCTCATCATAGCCATCGAAAACTCGACCGATTGACATTTTTCACCCACTTACTGACCGGTTAAACTACCAAGCGATTGCTTGCCATTTTAACTTCCTCCAAACTATTGGCTCCAACTACACGACCGGTCGTCAAATATGATTTGATGTGTGTGTCTTCAATGTTGATTGGTTCACCAGACCGACAGATTGACTGTTCCTGCGCTGTTTGGCATATAACTTTTCGAATCGTTATTAGAATGAGGTGTTTTTTTATTTTCTTAGAATGCTAATATTACAACACATGTTTGTCCACACATATATAAAAATAAATTTCAAATTCAATGCATCAAATAACTCATACTACTTAAACTTTTTTGGTACTTTAGATATTACTCTAATTAATTGAGGCTAGTATCATCAAAATATAATTAATTAGGGCATAAAAACTTTGTCCCAATAGATAACATTTTATGTAGTGACATTGAGTTGGTAGCTAAGCTCCCATTTAACTCCCACTATTTCAAAAACATTACCATGTTATTAAAAACATAGTTATGCAAAGGTGCTATGCTAACAAGTTTGGAAACAAACAACCAAGATCATCTAAAATAAATGATGTGATTAATATATCATTTTTACAATTTTTATCAAGAAAATCGCGGTTTTTTATGTGAGCTCTTTTACACGTGCAAAATAAGAGCAAACAAGTATACTAATTCATATCATGTAATAAAAGCTGAATAGAGTCACTACAAGAAAATGCACCTTTTTTGACCGCCAAATCCATCAAAAAATAAGATTAATCTGGCACAAATTCTCTATTTGTGACTAATTGTAGATATGAAAGAAAAGTCATGGAAGCAAATGTCCAATGTCAGAACAGGCCATAAAAGGAAAAGATGATAAGATATATATACAGCAAAGATACATGAAGTGTGCATACAAGTACATTATATCCATGAGAAAAGGATATCTAGCTCGTACAAAGAAGAAAAACATAAAACCAGTTGATTTTTAGACAATCCTCCGACTTCCAACTCCCATCAATGCCAATAACCCAGCATTTTCACTTAATAGAAATTAAACTACAGAAACTGAAGACATTTTAATTTCTCAAGTATAAATAAATTTTTATAAAATATCCTGATTGATCGGTTTTTTAGAATTTTACACTGATACAAATGATCAATTTGCAGTACCAAACATTCCATCTAAAAGTATGCATATTCGCTGCACATGGGAAACAAACTAAGAACGCATAACTAGTTATCATTACTCGGGTTTAGCTATAACTCTGAGGATTGAACGCATATATTTGTGCACCTGCCAGCCAATTCCTCTACAGAAGACAACGATCAAAATACCTATTGATTTCAGGCAGAAGAAAACCATAACTTAGGGAGCCAAAATTTCTTCTCTTGAGGTTCATAATATTGACTCAAAATTCGCTGAAAATCGTGTAAAACTTGGTGTGAAATTCCACAGCGAGGGACCCAACCCATATTTCCCATAGCTCGGGTCGGGTTCTTCTCGAGTTGTGCAGTTCCAGGCCTGGATTATTGTGGAACTCGCCCTAGGTTTATCTGATAATTTGGCCCAGGTTTTTCAGAACTGAGGTCGGGTTCTCTACCTTTTTTCCTTTTCTCAAATTTTGAAATATATATACCCGTCCCGATTTTCTTTGAGCTCGGCAAGAGTTGTTCTTGTAGAAGCTTGTTAGTGAAGTAAAGACATGATGCTTAATATCTTCAATTATGTACTCACTCATCTCCTTCGTCCATGTTCTTCTTTGATAATTCCTTTGTGGCCCTTACCTTCTATACGAGTTTTGGTAGTGGCATTGACACACATTAATTGGAGGATAATTTTCTAAGTATGTTTTTGGACGAGACAATTTGAGAAGAGAAAATTGCAACCTGCTTCATTAATGCATGGTTCTCACCTCCATCTTAATGAATTTGCTTTGAATTTCTAGTGGTTGTGGAGAAGAATTTCATTATCGACCTTGATTTGAACCTTCAATTGAATTAATTTGAGTTTCCCCTCTAAGGATTGAAATGAGTTGGTCTTGAAGTTTAGTTTGTTCTCAATGGTTGAAATAAATTGGCAAATCAATTGGTCATTGGTTTGATGACTTATCTTCGCACATAGATGAGAGGGCACCATCAATTTCTTCGTCATACTGTGTTAGATTTGAAATTTGATTCTCCATATTTTGTATTAATTCTTCTTTTGTGGTGTAGTTCCTTAGCAATATCCACACCATGGGAGTAAGCTGAGCTAGTGGGTCCTGCGATATATCTCTTACTTCTACACATGCATGCATTGGCATGGTGGTGTTTCGTCCTAGAAAGTTTATGGTAACTTCTATAATTCTAGGTGTTGAAGTGCCTTCTTATTCTTGGCTACAAAAAGTTTTGAGTTATTTGATGCATACAAAATACAACATATAATTAGCCATGCATTTACTCACATCTTGATTCAGTTTTATATATAATACATCATTTATGAGCTTATTTGATTTAATTTCATATAAAAAAGTGAAAATTTATCCAAGTTTTGTATTTTATTGCAAAAAAAGAAAAGAAAAGAGCTACGAAACCGAAGAAAATGATGCTCAAATCGAAGTTGAAACGGAGCCAAAAATTGCAAATTAGTGAAAGTTGTGAAGGATGAAAATGAATATAATGGTCTGTGATAGAGCGTATCGATTGTAACATTCTGAGCCATTACAAGGCGACCAGTCAAATAAGCAGTTTCATCACAAAAACTTACTCGAGTAACGGGCCGTGACCAAAAAGTTTTGGGTAGTGAAAATGCAACTTCTGCTTCGATTAGGGCACTGTGAAGGCCGTGAAATTCATGTTGCGTGTCATGACAAGCTATTATGGGCCGTTACGAAATTGTACTTCTAGATTCCTTGGACTTTTCTCAAGAATTTCAGTTACATATTTATTTGATCATTTGGAAACATATGTATTCAAATTTGAAGAAATTTTGGATGATTTTAAATTCCAACAAGATCTCAATATGAATTTATCTTATTTTGACATGGACAGACTCTCAATTAAATTGAAACTCTATCAAATCCTTAGGACACATGGGGAATATAAATAGCGGCCCTAAGAGATAGAAACCAGAGTGCTTAAGACTTGGGAGACATGCCATATTGCTGAGAATGAATTTCAAAGTCCGAAGGTCAATCAAAGGAGTCATTTGTGTTGTGCAAGGGTCGTGTTGTGCATCACGATCGGCGATAGAGTATATTTTAAAAAAAACAAACAAGAGCGAGAAACATAAAAAGAAAAACTAAAAATCGATGAGAGGAGAAATTTACATGCCAAACATAGAGACACAAATTTATAGCGGCCAAGGACACTATGGATTCTTTGTGATTTCTTCCTACAACTTTTACATAAATCAGGTTGTATCAATTTCTTTTGTACTTTTATATTATTCATTATCACCTTCATCCTTCTACAAGGTTTGATTTTCAACACCGGGACAATGTTAAGTTCAAGCTTGGGGGAGAAACAATTTCATGCATCATGCTTATCTTTTTATATTGCATTGCATGCTCACATTCTTATCACGCATGTTTGCGTATTTGTTTGCATCTCATATTGAAAAATTGGAAAAAAATATCATGCATTATTCACAAAAATTGAAATTTTAAAATAAAACATCATATTTTCTAATGTCATATTATTTGCTTATTTTTCAAGTATTATTAAAGGACATCCTGCTGTTTAACAAAATTAGAAGTGCTATTATTTTATCATTTATCACCTTAGTATTGGATATTTTGGAGTATAAAAGTCTCTAAGTACAACTATAAATAATTGGATGACGAATTCTTGTTCATGCTCATTTTTTTAGCATTGATAATAATTTTCTCTTTGTCGAATGCTTAAGCGTTTGTTCAGCTTATATTAAAAAAAGAGAAAATAGAAAAGGGGGTTAGTAAATGTGTTAAAAAAAGTTAAAATTAAAGAAAAATATAAATGTATAAATGTGTTATCCAAAACCTCGGTGTATCCGAGTGATGAGATCCATAGGGATTCTTGCCTAACGACCTGGGCGACCGATCAGAAGTCCATTTTGGTAGATTATATATTTTCTTGCATAATATGGAGAAACACATGAGTACCAAATTACCACAAAAAAGTGAATGAAAAGAAAAGTTAAGAAAAAAAAAGTAAAAATGCATAAGCTCACTATGCACTTATATTTTCAACACTTGACTTTATTTGGTAGATTAAATATTTTCTTGCATAGAGCTGAACTTAAAGGAGTTTAAATATGTCCAATATTTAAAAATTCTATGAAGCTAGGTAATTCAAATAGTGGAGAGATACTTTGGCGATCGATGTATAAAATCTAGTGATAAGAAAATTAGTTGACTGAGAGAGTGGAGGGATTGACCATTTTGGTTTTAGTTTTGTTTTAAACATTGCTTGAGAACAAGCAATTATCTAAGTTTGGCGGAGTTTGATGCATGCAAAATACAACATATAATAACATGCATCATAAAACTTGTTTGATCCATTTTTATATAGCATGCATCATAAACATATTTGATTTAATTTGATAAAAATGAAAATATATCCAAATTTGTGTTTATTGCAAGAGAAAAGTGCTACAAAGCCACATGAAAAAATGACATTCAAATCGAAGTGTAAATTAGTGAAGAATGCTAAGACTGAAAATGAATATAATGGATCGTGATAGAACGTAACAGTCGTAATTGTCTGAGATATTACAAGATTGTACAATTAAATAAGAATTTTCATCACAAAAACTCACCCGAGTAATGGGCACCATAATGTTACGGGTCGTGAAAATAACTTCTACTTTGATTTGAACACTATGAGGGTAAAATTCATGTCCGGGGTCGCGAGATGCCATATTCAGATCGTTACGAAAGTAGTATGGACCATTACAAAGATGGATTTTGAGATTTTTTTCAACTTTTCTCAAGAATTCAATTGTAGATCGGCTCCAAACTTTATCATAAGTCTCAAGATTATTTGGAAACATATTTGTTCCACTTCGTCATTGAAGATTGGTCAACTTGTCTATAAAATAAATTTCCTGAAAACACATGCAAACAGAAACTCATGAAAATATATGAAATGAAGATTTTAAAATAAAAATAGGCAAATGAAAATTTCAAAAGTTCAAGTAAAAAAAGAACTCTCAAGTTGACAAACAAAAATAGAAAAATAGAACTTGAAATAGTCATCGACAACAATGTCATGTCAATTATACTAAATCGTATCAAGTAATAAATAGTGAATAGAGTGTCGAATCCACGAGTACTAATCTAAATTATTAAATTAATATGAGAAAAAATAGAATTCAAACTATATATCCCTGTCATATTCTCTTAGTTATCAATTAATAAAAAAATATACTTTGTATACAAATGAAACAAATAAAGGTTATAGGACTCAAGAACTTAAGTACCCAAGTACCCTAGTTAAAAATAGAATGAAAGTACATTGAAAACTCAATCTACCTTAATATACACTTAACTAAGATGCTTTAATATTCCCTAAGCCTCTTTCTTCAAGTCAAATAAACCCAACAACTAAGGCGATAAATGATAAGACATTAAGTATCTCGAATTTCGCTAATTAATTGTATGCCCTTGAATAATGTTTGAAAATAAGCCATAAGCCAAACAAGCAATACTAAAATAAGAAAGGAAAGCAACTTGCTAATGTAGTACGATAAGTTTCACTAAGCCTCTTTCTTCAATCGAAATAAACCCAAAACTAAGGTGATAAATATAAAATATAATGTACGTCAAATTTTGCTAATTAATAGGATGTCCTTAGAAAAAACCTTGAAATAAGTAAAGACTGAAGCAAAGGAAATTAAAACATGGTATTTTTTGGTATTATTTTTTTTGGATTTCCATAAAATTGAGGCATAAACCCAACATGCAGTACTAACATAAACCACGAAAATCAAATATGCTAATATAATACGATAAACAAACATGATGCATTAGATGCAACTTCCCTTAAGATTGAACAAACACTGTCCTCAGTGTTAGCCAAAGAATGTAAGGAGTATATGATGCAAGACCAGAAAAAGGATAAAAGAAGGAAAGAAAGGCATAGCCAGCTACCCCATCTGTGGAGGTTGTGGCTCTTGAACCATATGCTCATGTCCATCCTGATGGTTTGTAAGTGTCCGGAACTAGGTTCGATACTCCTTATGGTTCTATTACATCATATGAAATTTTCGCTCTTATATAGAAATAATAGCAACTAAGGAATCCTATAAAGCTGAAGCATCAAAGCCGACGCAAAAGGGTACGCCTGTTGTGATGTAGACATGGATTCGGAGCTGTAAAAGGCGACTTCTCATAGTGTGAAGCCCTCTCTTCCTGCATATGTATTGGCTCATTATCATGTGGCTCATCCTACTCAATAGAATCGGAAAAATAACTCAGAATAGGATGCCTCAAAGATCAAAATTACAACCAATTGGAACGATAGAAGACATTGAACCTATTGTATTTGTGCAAAGAATTGTTTTGGGCCTATTCCCGAACTTGAACACAAGGACATCTGGTGTCCTCCTCACTAGATTCATCTACAAAATTGTGCTCATGCCAATAAAATATGGCTCAATGAAATCATGAGTAGACGAATTTAGCCCAAAGTATAATGCTATTGGAGTTATTAAACCTCTCATTATTACTTTGCACGAGGTCACCCGAGCATGCCTTTGAAGATTATCAGCTAAAAAGGGCCCCATGTTTACTTAAGAACTCATGAGGAGGAGCTGCAAAAGAACTTAAGAACTCATGGCAAAGCTTCTCATAGCAAGAAACATCTCATACCCACCCTTTTTTTACCTTATTTTCGTTATTATTGTGTTCTGTACACCTTGACGCTGTGAAGTAATGATCCTAGAGAAAAAAATAGACTAAAGGTGATTGCATAATTTTAGTACCAAATAAAGCTATGCAATATCTTGTCAAAATTCATTATTACATTAAAAAAAATTTGTAACAAAAATATATACACTTTGAATTTTCTTTTAAATAAAAAATCATTATGTATAACAACCACATCGCACAATGAACTTTTAAAATAATAGTGCGCACAATTTCTATATCCACATGCAAAAATAATATAAATGTGACATGATTATGTTCATAGATAAAACCATTAAAAAATCAACTAATGTTACATGGCATATTTAAATTTGCTCATAATAACATATCAAAATGTCCAGAATCATTGCCCGATAAACTTCTGAAATTTTCTAATTACGATGACATAATTATATGAAAAAAATGTGAAATATAAAAATAATAAATAAAAGAATTAAAAATTATGATATTTCATTTTTAAATTCTATGCATTAAAATGTTAATTTAATGTCATAAATAATTTATTTATGATTTATCAATTATGTGATTTAATTATTGTCTAAATATAAAATACTTTAAGTCAACTAAATATAATAACTTATCTAGTTTCTCAATATTTAAAACAACTAATTTTATGAAAATGTAACTATCTTTTTAACATATTCTGTGGTACATTTGATGATTAAATAAACAAATAGATTATTTTACAAGTTTATTATATTTACAATAATAGTATATACATGGAGGTTACATGTTACTTGTAGATAGGGGAGAGCAACGGTCGGTTCGGTTAATTAACCGACCGGATAATTCGGTTAATTGACTGAATCGACCGAAAAAATTAATCATTATCCGGACCAAAAAATCGGTTAACCGATTTCGATTAACCAATTTTTTCGGTTCGGTTTGGTGAATTCACCGTTTTAACCGAAAATAAAAAATATTTTAAAATATTATTATAAAATTCACAAAATTTAAAAATATATTAAAGTAAATATTAAATATGTATTGAAAATTAAAAGTCAAAATTAAAATTGAACATGATAATAAGATACAAATCATTCAATAGTTAGGATACAAATCAAATTAAACAAAAATACATAAATTCATATACAAAAAACAAGTTTTTATAAAAAAAATAATTAGAATATATAAAAATAATAATTATTGGTTAATTCAAATTTTAATCGAAATTTCAGTTAATTAGCCATAACCGTCCAATTGATTGTAGTTAACAATTTGTTTATCCGTTAACCGAACCAAAATCTAATCGGATAATTCGGTTCGGTTAATCGATTAAAATTTCGGTCGTTAACCGACGGTTACGGTTAATCGGATAACCGTGCTCAGCCCTACTTGTAGAAAAATCTTTTTACATAAAATATATATAACATAATATAGTTATATTATATATTACTTTTACTTGATATACCCTTTTTTTCATAGTTCAACTTGTAAAATTTATAAATGTCTATGATGTATGCGAATTTAATGTACACTTATTATATATTATATACATATGACTAAGTTACGTGCAATGGTGTATTGGTAATTAAGTTTATCATCATTAAGTTTATTATATATTGAATAGATACAAAAATATATCGCCAAAATAATTAAAGAAGGTAGAATAAAAAATAAAAATAAAAGAAACAAAATTTGGCGCCCTGCCTTGTTGTATGTTCTTGAGTTGAGCCCCAACGGTTCTGTGCGATTCTTGTTCTTGTTTTTCAAATTCCAACGGTTCTGCGCCTTCTTTCTCTTCCCTTTTCAAGTTTACTGTCCCCGTCTTCTCTTCTCTTCTCTTCACTTCCTCCTCCGTTTCTCTTCTCTCTGCTCTTCTTGCTCTGTGCCGGCGCTCGTGCTCCCTATCTCTGTGTTTCCGCCGATAGCTACTGCCGCGTCGATGGCTCCACCTGTTATCTACACGCTGGTCTACCCCGTCGAGAGGACTCCCATTTCCAAGAAGCGGCCTCGACTCGATGACCCCTCTGTGGCGACTGCTGAGGTTGTCCCTGCCGCCAAAAAGGAGGCTCGACTCCACGATCCCACCGTCGCAACTGCCGAGGCCGAACCAGAGCGGCAGGCTGCTTCCAAGAAGCCTCGACTCCACTATCCCTGCGTTGCAACTGCTGAGGCCGAGCCTGCCGCCAAGAAGCCTCGACTCGACGATCCCTCCGTGGCAACCGCTGAGGCCGAGCTGAAGCGGCAGCACGTCGCCAAGAAGAGGCCCCAGCAGCCAGTGACGGTCCCGCGCTGCATCGTCGAGCACGACTTCGTCGTATCCACCAAGATCAGTGAGGGCAGCTACGGTGCCGTCTTCAAGGCATATGACCGCCGGGACGGCCAGATCGTCGCCCTGAAGCGATTAGTGGATCCTACTTGGCGGGTGGAGGTCGAGTGCCTCGACGCCTGCCGCCACCCAAACGTTGTGCGGCTCAAGGACCTGGCCACAGATGCCAATGGCAAGGCCATGTTCTTGGTCTTGGACTTCGCTTACACGAACCTCTGGCAGGTGTTGCAGTCGTGGCAGCGTCCATTCACAGAAGGCGAGACAAAATTCTTAATGCTGCAACTGCTGAGGGCCCTAAAGTGCATACACGATCACCGCATCCTCCATCGGGATCTCAAGACGGCCAACATCCTCGTTGACCACTACGGCGACCCTTAAAATCTGCGATTTCAGCCTCGGCGGCAAGCAGTAGGGGACGTCGCCCTACACGAGTAACACGATGACTGTCGTCACCTTGTGGTACAGGGCTCCAGAGCTGCTGCTGGGGGCTAAGGAGTACTCATGCGCCATCGACATGTGGTCCCTAGGCTGCATCATGGCGGAGATGCTTAATAAGCACGCGCTCTTCCAAGGGACGATGGAGTCTGATCAAATTAGCAAAATATTCAGCGTTCTTGGAATGTCAAATTTGAAGGTGTGGCTGGTCATGTCTGCAATCCCCGAAGGCTTTAGGGCCGTGGGTAGCACAGGAAGGCAATGGAGTAATCTCCGGAGGCTCTTCCCTGCAACTCTGCGACGCAATCGCCCAATGTTGTCCCGAGACGGATATCACTTTCTCGAAGGCCTCCTCAATTATGACACGGAGCAGAGGCTCACAGCACAGGCTGCACTCGAGCATGCATGGTTCGATGAGAGTCCCCCTACCTATCGAGCCCCAAGGCCTCCATGAGGACGAAGCTTTTCTGGATGCCCTGGATCAGATGAAGATGAAAACATCACAGAAAAACAAACCATGAGCAGTCTATTGCAGTGTAGCATTTGTTGATCGTAGCTTCTTTTGAGTCCTCATCCGAGTAGAGTGAATTCCCATTTTTTGGTATTGTTATCAATTCTATATGTGCTCTCCTTTTTTCTTCATCTTTTTTTCCTGACGTTAGCATATAACTCTCAATGTGTACGTGAACTTATTCTTTTCTCAAAGTATTCCAAATTCTGTTATTGTATATATTTTCTTTTTTCTTGCATTGGGTTCCGACTTCGTCTATGCATTATATTATCACTGATGTCTATGTTCCAATGTTATTCCAATGAGCAGTGTTCATTTTCCTTCATGCCATGTTAACAACCTTTATGAGCCCACTCAAAGTGAAGAAAATTATTGAACAGTAACATCCTTTGCTTAAGACAAGATTAAATTCAAATTGAGGAACAAACAGAACATTGCTCAGTTTTTTTTTCTTTCCCGAGTTTGGCATATAACCCTTAGTATGTGATACTATAAAGGCAGTCTCACAGAATTTCTTGCTATCATATGAACAACCTCTGCGCGCCAATTCTAATTCCATGTCACATGTTTTGAAGCCCCGAAAATAATGAACCAGGGAGGCATTACTTTGAAGATAAACTAACTACATACCTGCCATATTCACTTTTTCTTCTGAGCCAGTGTACAAATTTCCCTTACTGTAATTTCAAAACCTTCAGATATTTCACATCAGCTAGCACTAGATTTGTATGTGTATTTATAGCAGGTTTCTGTATCACTATTTCCTTAGATGATTCATGAAATCCAGCAACAGGAACTAAAGCATTGACTGAATTCTGAAATTATTTCTAGGGAATTTAAAATTTGTTGGATATGCAATCAGGTTGTAACATTAATCTTCTTGTTTTAGGATGGCATCTACTGGTTATTGCTTCTTTTGGTGATTATCAGAATCTGTTGACACACATCAGCTAGAACTGGACTTGTATCTGGATTTACAACTGGTTCCTGTATCTCAGTTATAATTGTAGTTAGTTGTATAGTTTCAACAATACACTAAAAATAAAATTTCCTCTTTTTCAGCACAAAGTCTGCTTTTAGATTTCTCTATCAGAAATTCGAACTTGATGGGACAAGTTTTGAAAATCAGAATCATATTCATCATGAGAGTTGAACTTGGTGATTCTTAGTTCAAATCTCTTGCATAAAGTTTTAGTTTTCTGGATTTGTCTTCTAGTTTCTTGATGTCTTCGGGTGGATGATTTCTATAGAATGAAATGGAATTGACATACTGCAACGTAGATGCACATATATGTAAAAAATTTTGTACATCATAGAATCATATGCCATTGATTGTTTGGGAAATTAAATATTCTGATGGAGCACATCTCGAAGTGTTTTAGTTCTGGAAACAGATAAATTTACTAGTAGTGGGAATTATAAATTTTCCAAATATACATTACCTTTTACACTCAACAAAATCACAATCCAAATTTAAAAACATTTGATAGGTTATTTTCTGAACAATTTGCAGTGAAAGATTGTTTAGATATTTATTTTTCCACAATTGAAATAATTAAAAAATCGCATCATAAATCCTTAAGTTGTATTCAGAGGAAATAACTCTGGCCGAAAGATCAAATGAAAAATTTAGCACAAGGATGTATTCATAGTCCCTCTTTGGCACAAGGATTAATTGAAATTGTAAAAATTTAGCACAAGGATGAGCAGTTTAGCAACATAAACTTTATGAAATGAAGTGTGTATAATCTTTGAGAATCCTGCATACCAGAAGATTAAGAACGCAAGATTATTATGTCTTCATCTGAATCTGAGAATCATAAATTAGCTTTTTTGCATAAAAAGTTATTACGTTGCACAATTGTTTACAGAATTAAACTAGCAACACGAAAGGCTAGAAAATTTATTAGTGATATTAGAGCAGCAGTCAAAATTGACCAAAATTCGGTGACTCACAAGATAACAAAGCATAGGAAATTGATTTATTTTCTTTGTTTGTGAAAGAGATCTACGAAACTGATAAAAGTAGCATTAATTTCCACAAAATGGCAGATTACAAAAGTTTGGACAATGGTGTTTAGATCAGCAGCAACATGACTGCCTTGTAAATAAGTTGGCGTTGGTAGACATTTTCCAACCTCCAACTTGAACTGTGTGCCATAAATCATAAATCGTTTGGAATTCTTATCAAATTGAAGATCCGGTAGTATTATTTCATTATCTTTTTCTAATATAACAAATTAAAGATCTGGGCATTCTATTGCAGGAGAGCATTTGTGGATGAGCAGAGTGAATTCCATTTTTTTTGTATTATGATCAATTATTATGGGCTCACCAGAGTCTCATTTGTTCCCCTGAAGAACAAAATGAGTGTCCCATTGTTTTTTTCTTTCCTCACTTCAACATATAACTTCCAATGTATATATGAACTTATTCTTTTGGATGAATTGAAAAAGAATTAGCATGCACTACAAGAAAATCGCGATTTTCCGACGGGCAATTTTCGACGGTTCGAAATCCGTCGCAATTTGCGACGGATTTTTCGACAGTTTCATTTCTGACGGATTTTTCGACGGTTATAACCGACGAAAATGATTTACATTATTATTTAATTTTTTGACGATTAGGAACGACGGATTTTTCGACGGTCACGACAGTCAAAAATGAAAAAATAAATTATGTAATTTTTTATATTATTATTTATTTTTTCCGACGGATTTTCTGACAGTTACGCTCATCGGAAATGAAAAAATTAAATTATTTATTTTATTTTATTATTATTTAATTTTTCCGACGGATTTTCTGATGGTTACGACCGTCAAAAATGAAAAAAATTAAATTACATTTTTTTATATTATTATTTAATTTTTTGACGATTAGGAACGTCGATATTTTCGACGGATATCCATCCGTCGCAAAATCCACCGCAATTTTTGACGGTTGTAACCGTCGGTAAATATATAATAATATCATATAAGGGATATTTTATTAATATAATTAGCGACGGTCTTAACCGTCGCTATTTCCGACGGTTACGACTGTTGGTAATATTTAGCGACGGTTCAAAATGTCGGTAAAATAAAAAATAAATATTATATATAATTTTATTTTTACAATTAAATATTTGTGACGGTCACAACCGTCGGTAACTTTAAAAATAATTAATATATGCATTTCCGACGGCCAGAACCGTCGGAAATTAAAATTTTGTTATCTCATTTTTTTTTCATTTTTCCGCTTTGTCGTCGGTCGAAATCCAATATATACCTCTCCTCTCCTCTCATCCGGCACCAGCGGCCGGATCGGCCGCGGGCGGCCGGATTTGGCCGCGGTCGGAGCTAGCCGCAGCCCGATCCGGCTGCTAATTTTTTTTTATATTTAAAAAATTCTTTGCGACGGTTGCGACCGCCGAAAGATCGACGGCCGTCAAAAGTTTTGACAGTTACGATCGTCGAAAACTTTCGACGGTACGAACCGCCAGCATTTTTCGGCGGTCGCGACCGTCGAAAACTTTTGACGGTTCGAACCGTCGGCCTTTTCCGGCAGTTGCAACCGTTGGAAACTTTCGACGGTTAGAACTGCCAGTACTTTTTCCGACGGTTCTGACCGTCGATATTTCCGACGAATTTTTTTCGACCGTCGCAAATCGATTTGCGACGAGCGTTTTTTCTACGGATCGATTCCAACTGAAAAACCGTCGGTAAAGTGTTACCGACGATTTTTGGGCTGATTACCGACGGTCCAGCATTTTTTTAGTAGTGATGGACTTTAACAAAAAAATAAAGGCACTCAAATAACAAGTAAAATAAAAAAGATAAAAGTTATTAGACACCATCCCCGCAACTACGTAAAAAATTTGATGCGGTCAAAATGATAGCATTTGTAACTGCACTAGCCGCTGAAAAAATAAAGTATTGAGTAGAGTTATCATTCTCACGAGAAGGTTAATAACTAAGATTTTACTTTAACCTTATTAATTGATAAAGTTAGAAAGTGATTATTTTCATATTTAAACAAAATAAAATAAAGAAAATGTCGAGGCCTAGGCTACTACCTTTCATGCTACATCAGGACATATCCGAGGTCATTGTCGCACGCGTTGCTGTAGATGGTGCACCCTCCACTCCCCGATAGAAGGATGAGGATCTAAGTGGAGGTCAGTATGTTCTTCAACTCCTAAAAATTGTTCTCGCAATTATCCGTCCAGTCGAACTTCTCGTTCTTCTTCGTCAAATGGGTGAGTGGGGCTGCAATATTCATGAATCTCGGATGAAGCATAGAGAGTAACCCGCTAGACAGAGGAAATTGTGAATCTTCATCGCATTATTCAGTCTGACCCAGTTGGTCACTGCCTCGACCTTCGATCCACTAAAATCTCGTGTCTGGACACAATATGCCCCAGGAACATCATTTGCTCCATCCAGAACTCACGCTTAGAGAACTTTGTATAGAGTCAGTACTGACGCAAGGTCTCCTAGACGATCCTTCAATGCTCCCATTGCTACTCCGGACTGGAGGAGTACATCAGAATATGGTCTACGAAGATGATCACAACCTGATCCATGTGCTGCTTGAATATTTTGTTCATAAAATCCGTAAAGGCTATTGGGGCATTCGTCAATCCGAAAGGCATGACTGTGAACTCGTAATGGCCATAGAGTGATCAAAGAGCAGTCTTCGACACATCTTAATCATATCTTCTTCTGTGACTCTCAACTGGTGGTAGCCGCTCCTCTTTGAAAACACTGAGGCTTTAGACAACTAGTCGATCCAGGCAACGAGTACTTGTTCTTGACCGTAAACTTATTCAACATTCTGCAGTCGAAGCCCTCAGCCATAGGGATCCGTCCTTCTTCACAAATAGAATTGGAGCACCCCAAGGGGAGACACTAGGTCGAATGAACCCTTTGTTGAGTAACTCCTGTATCTATTTTCTTCAGCTCTAGCATCTCCGTCGGAGTTATGGGTTAAGGACCTTTGGAGATCAGTGCCATCCCAGGTGACAGGTCGATCTCCCTCCTCGGAGGCAATCCGGAGATGTTCTCTAGAAAGACATCCGAAAAATTTCATAATACGTATCTGGTGTAGAGCTAGAGTTTGTGCATCGACTATCGTCACAAGGCCAGGTACCCTCTACAACCCCTCTATAGTAGCTTGTGGGCTTTCATGGCAGACAATATAATCTTGTTGTCTGGTGTCGATGTGCCTCTAATCATTTTTTTCTTGGCGACGATGACCTTCTTTTGCTTACATATAATCGATGCATCGCGGTATGACAATCAATCCATACCTAAGATGACATCTTTGTCCACCATGAGGAGTACAATCAAATCAGCGAAAAAATTCTTTCCATCCACATCAACTGGTACCTCAAGAAGGTACTTCGCCATATGGAAGGTCCACATTAGTGTCTTTACATTCATATTGTGTTCCACCTCTTTTATAGGTACACTAAGGGTGGAAACACATGCCTCAGAAATAAATGAATGTGATGCACCCGAATCAAATATTACAACCATAGGGAGACCTGCTATTTTGTTATCCTGTGGAGCCACATTTGCTTCGATGTTGTAGAGACGTCCGCGTACTCCACCTGTGCAATAGGCACATGTGTCATTCTTCATGCGACACTCTTCTGCGTGTAACCTATTGCATTAGGCACAGTTCGGCAATCCCTACTGCTGAGGTGTCAGTGGCTGTCGTGAAGGCTGTGGGGCACTGTAGTTCATATTCATCATCCGTTAGAATCATTACATACTTATTCTTAATTCACTTTACTTATCTCTCTACTTCACCTGCTGATGGGGAGCTTCGTGTTCTAGCTGTTGGTAGGGCTGATGGCGACGGTAACGACGAGCATCTCTACGAGTTGGGTGGCGGTCTTCCCATCTCGGCTTGACCGGCTCTACTGCTCTCACCACCTCGTTCAGCTCTTCGCGCCACATTTGGATCTCCCGCTCGATCATGTTCTCGATGCGAACAACTCCGTGCAGGACCAGCTCTGCCCCGTAGATGGCTCTCTCGCGTATGGTATGGTGGAGGTCGTCCAAATACTGCTCAGCGCAGACAGTCTCGTCCACACGATCCTTCTTGTAGCGCTCCAACTGAATGAAGCGTGCATGGTACTTTGCTGCCATCGTGTTGCCCTAGCATAGATTCTTGAACTCCTTCGATTTCCCCTTCCTTCTATAGGTTGGAGTGTACTAGGCCTCAAATAACTCTCTGAACTAGGGGATCACCTCCTAGCTCGGGAACTTCATCTCCTGAGCCATCTCTCACTAGTCACTAGCTTGACCGATGAGCAAATGGGTAGCATATAGGACCTCATTGTTCTCGTCGCATCGGGAGATGCGAAACATCCACACCATAATAGTGAGCCAGCGGCTTCTTCATAATCCACTGCCCCTTTGAAGTGGGGCGGGCATAGATTTAAGAATGTGAATAGTGTCCTTGCTGGAAGGACTTGTCGGTGGTGCTGGAGGAGGAAGCGATGCTTGGTACATCGGCACCGAGTATGTTGATTGCTGTGAAAGCGATTGGAGCTCTTGCTATTGTACAGGAGGGGGCTCTTGCTGTAAATCCTCCCCTATTTGACTCCCAAGGGCGGACTCAAGTCCATATGTCATAATCATCTCCGGGGTAGCCACAATGCGACCACCTCCACGCCGCACTGGCTGCTAAACATGTCGTAGGTGCCATCTATAAAACATAATAATTCATTTTAATAAAATAATCATAATCATAAAGGCAAAATTATTCTTACTTTACTTTGCGGTAGTTGAGTGTAGCGGTAGCTATGGTGGGTGCACATGGACCATATGTAACATATACTGTATAGCTAGGATGTCAAGAGAGTCCTAACATTTGATACCATTACTTAACGCTCCAAAATTCAACCCTGCCACGTGGCAAAGTCTCCTTTTGATTGTTACTTTTTTCGATCCTTCTTTGACTCTTGTGTTGACCCAGATGGTCAAGGAAAGTGACACATAAGTGAAAAACTTAATAAATGAAGAAGCTAAATAATAAAGAGTACATCATATTGTCTCAACATATTGGCATATAAAAAGAACATGCCATAATTCAACTCTAAAAGGTCCCATACATCATATCGAATACAACTTGATAAGGTAAGGAAAGAGACTCCATCTAGACTCTACGATAACCATGAACACACCATCCAGCTGTAGTCGCCGCACACACATCAAACCAAAATCAGGAACCATATCATGTACATGTGGGGATCATACATGGGAGCAAACTCAATCGTTAGCATAAAGCTGTGTGAGTTCGTATAGGACATAAGTAAGTTCCATTAGAAAATGTAGGAGACAAGCATATAAATCAAGTATAAAAGTGAATCATATGGAGGAATCAATAAAGAAATCATGTTTCGTACCTTTTCATTTTGTTTTATTTTTTCCATATTCATATTCATGTTCATTGATCTTGTTCATATTCATAAAGACTAAATCATTTTATTCATCTTTGGCCATTCATGTTCTTTCATCTTGTCCATAAATTAGAAGAGCTCTCCACTTTTAGGGAATACCATTGCACTAGCTATCTAGACCATAGTGGGCAAATGGGAGGGAAAGATGACCTCGCGCAAGGCGGAAACATCTATAGGGAGAAACTCCCATTTAGATAGACAAATGGTAACCCTCCTTTTATCTCTCAATTCATGAGCCTCTCTTTCAATTACATAGATCAAGGCTATATGGAGCAAAAGTGCCTCCGATCATCTTTAGGTTCATATCATTCAGTAGTAATTAGGTGGACGAAAACTTATCAAATGTTCAGACTAAAGTCATATTCATTCTGTCAATAGACCAAACACCCGAAAGTCGAGTGGTCGCTCGATTTAGGTTCCTTTAGCGGTCATCCGGAAGGGGAGCAGACACCCATTTTTGTTTGTGTTCATCGGTCAACCGAAAAGATTGCATCCGTCCATTTTGAGTTCCATTCATTAGTCATTCCAAGGCTGTATACTATCGGGCGACCGAGAGAAGTTTGGACATCCATTATCACATGAAGAATCTCTCAGACTTTCGGTCAAAAGTTTCGTTCGGCCGAAACTTGACCGGTCGTCCATTGAGAATAGTGTTGTCTTCTTCAGTCAATCAGAGTTAGTTCTTCGTCGACTATCGGAAGCTCTTCCGGCGTGATCATCTAGATCGGTCGTCCGAGCGACTAGTTATCATTGCCATTTTCGAGTCTCGACATTTTCCAATCTCTTCGTCCAAAAGAGTTTTGAACTTCCATTATGATCTATATCGGTCATCCGATCAAGTTTCGAACGATTGATATATTTGTCGCTATACTCTTGCTCAAAAGGGTTTCGGTCATCCACTTCAATTCGATAGAACCATAGGTCATTGCGGAAACCTTACATTTTCTATTAGTTTTCACATTCAATCATATCACAACATCTACTAATTATTCCTAACCCAATATATTATAGATTCAGATCTAGTGTGAACATATCAACATATGCATTAACATAGATAAATGACTATTCCCTCTTCTAATAAGCATGACAGAAATCCTTCTACTCATCTTAAACATGGCTATTCTTCTGTTATCACATCGTACTCTTCACTATATTAGATTACTTGGAAATCCGACTTAATAATCATGCTAACATATCCATCAATTATAACATCATAGCAAGCATTTTCATACAAACATTCATGGAATCGCACAGAATAATCCTCATAATAACCATCATTAGAAGCAGAACGTATAGTCATGATAAACTACCCAACTGCATGAAATCCTAATCCCATGGCAAACCTTAAAACATGTGAATCCCACAAGGAATCTAACCCATGACCTAGATCCCCAAAACACACCTCTTTTGATGTTGCCTGGTTCTTCTCCTCGCCAAATCAAACTCTAGTTGCTCCCTCTCCTCCCTCATGCATCGCATGCACTTGCTGGATCCGTCGGAGTAGCTTGAATGTCCTCTGGCCGAGGCGGATGAAGAAAGAACACACGAAAACAATAATGGAGGAGATGAAGAAGAGAAGAAAGGAAAGAGAGGTGGTGGCTTTAAAGAGTACAATATTGGAGGTTTTGGTCATTAATCACCTCAACCATGAGTGGGAGGGGTTGGTGTGATGGAGGTGAGAGAGAAAATTGAAACTGATCTTCTTCGACTTCTGGTGGTGCATCGACTAAGCTGCCGAGTCATTGCGACATCATGCGCCCATTTTAATTTATGTCATCCGACGTTAGATAATAATAAAAGTTGTTAATTTTTTTTAAATTTCGAGTGTTATAGATCATCAAGAGAATAAGAAAAAAATGAACATTTTCATCATGCACATTTTATATGACAATAAGAAAAAATAAATAACACAAAAAGAATCAGTCCATTTTTCTTCGTGTAATATATAAAATCTATAATTGAAATTATTTATCAATATATCATAATCTCAATCTATAAGTTTATAGGTAGAAGTTTTTTTAGAGAGGTTTATAGGTAAAAGTTATCTTATTAACATATAAAGGAAAGAAAAATGAAATAAGATGCGTCATATTATGGCTGTTGCAACAAGAATGTTGTAGGCCCCAAAATTTGACCCGCCACGTGGCACGATCTCTTCTCGTGCGCTACCTTTTTTTTCCTTTGACTCTTTTGTTGATCCAAATGGCCAAGGGAAATGACACATCAGCGGAAGACTTATCAATTAAGATAATACAATAATTAGAAGACAATGCGGAAGCCAAAGGGAAAAAGTACAACAACTGTCTTGATATAAAGCATAGTGCGGAAGCAAAAAGGGTACAACCCAAAGTCTCATGTCTAAAGTAGTAAAGATAAAGTTATGAGTACTAAATATAAAAATAACGATAGTAATAATCTAATATAAAAACATAAAAACATAAGTCAAACGTGACCTTATAAGACCCATCCACATAGATATATCATCTAATATAATGGATAAACATATGATTCATACTAGACATGACCATAACCATATGCACATGCCACCCAGAGCGAAGTCTCTGCGCATACACCATCACGTCACGAGCAACCATCATGTACCTATAGGGGGAGCAAGCTCAACCATTAGTATAATGCTAAGTGTGACTCGTATAAATCATAGATTAGCTCTGTCAGAATAAACATTAAGAGATCATATGATGAAATATAAAGGTGGATCGTAAAGTAGAGAGTGATCATAACATGATTGGTGTCTTTTTCCTTTCATTTCTTTCATTCTTTTGTTCTTTCATTTCATTCACTCATTCATTCATTCATTCATTCATTCATTCTTTCTTTTCATTTCTTTTCATTGGAAGACCTCTTCATTCTTTTAGAGGATACCATTGCCTGCTCTCGTAATGCGACTATCTAGACCATCATGGCCAGTGGGTGATCAGTGCCACGGTCAGCCCCGATGAGCTGGGATGACCTCGTGCAAAGAGGAAACATCCATAAGGGAGAGAACTCCCATCTAGATAGGAAAATGGAAATTCGTGAAGAAGTGTCTTGTTTAGGGCTCGCTTAACTTTTCCCCATTATAGTGGACCTTTCTTTCAATCCAAAGATCGATCAAAGTCATATGGAGCATAGCTCCGAATCATGTGGACCTATCTTCCAATCCGTAGATTGGTCAAGGCCGTATGGGCCTTTCTTTCAATCTGAAGATCGATCATGGTCTTATGGAGCAAAGCTTCGTATCATCTTTATGTTCTTTTCTTCTTTTAACCAATCTGATGGACATAAGCTTTATTAAAATCAGAGAGTTCGATTAGGATTGAATTCTTCTGTCCACATATCGGACACCCATAAGTCAATGATCGTCTGTCATTTGTTCCTTTCATCTATCGTTCAGAGAGAGAGAGCAGACGGCCATTTATCATTTCATGAATGTCATAATTAAGTTGGCATTTCATCCCTTCCATTCAGTTCAATCATAGGAAGGCAAACAAGGTTCTGTTGGGCATGATTAACTTCATGTAAAGATCAAATATCAACTACATAAATAGCAGTTCGTAATTCATAAAGTTTATGTTTTGTTGACCAGAACTCGGGCCGAGTATAGAGGAACTCGGGCCGAGTTGCTGACAGAATCATTCTCGAAAAATCCAAGTTTGAACCTGGGCCGAGTTGGGCAGAACTCGATCTGAAATGGTCTAATCCGGGGGCCGGTCGATCGATATCCATAGGTCGGTCGATGAACTACAAGGTTGGTCGACCGATCTGTGAGGGTCGATCGACTGATTTGTGCTGGTCGGTCGATCGATCTCCTTAGGTCGTTCGATCAATCTGTGTATTTCGTGGGCGATGCTCAGGTAGGACGTCGATTGACCCATTCCTTTTGGTCGGTCGGCCGATCTTTGCATTTCATGGGTGGTGGTCAGGCAAGGCGCCGGTTGACCAATTGTTATAGGTCAGTTGACCGATCTGTGTGTATCCATTTTGGTCGGTCGACCGGATTGTTCATATTATAGAACGCATAAATCATGCAGAATTCATAATTTTCTATCCTAAATTCTTTAGTACGTTTTAACAATCAGCAAGCAAGGTTTTTACAAGCAGGAACTAACTTCTAGACTACTCAATAGGCAATCATAAGTCAAGGACAAAGAAAAGTATATATCGATTCAACTTTCGTTCTTTTGATCACTTTTGACTCGTTAACATAATCAGTGGGAGCAGAGTTCTAATCTATGAAGAAGATCCTGAATTCACACCTTAAAGCCTATGAATCTGTGATTCGTCCGTGCGTGTGCTGTTGCTCACTGTCGTTGTCACGAACGTGCTCTACAAACGTCATTTCTGCATAATTATGTATTTAATTAACATATTAAGTTAGTTTGGATGTTCATTTAGTGATATTTATATATAGTAATTAATATTCTGATTAGAGCATAATGACTACTTAACTGTCAATAAATTTTATAAAAGTAATTACATAAGTTTATTAGGAATAAATTATAAAATTTCTAAATATTATAATATATATATGTTTAAATAGGATTAAGTCAGCTTAATTAGGATTAAAATACTTAGTTAGGACAAAAAAATGTGATTGACCATCACTTAAGTTCTAAGCAACTGAAGAAGCTTCTTAAAAGGATATTTTTTCAAACCGCCTTATGTTGTGAGAAAATTCTAAAAAAAATATATAAGGCACTTAACATTATCCTTTCATCGTAGAATAATTACCATGGCGCAAGTCAAGCGAAATGACCTGGGGAAAATCGGGAACATCGGCTGTTCAAGGTGAGTTTTGACCCGAAAATTATTCTTCTGATTGAGAGGATCATTCCTTTGTTTTTACCAAACCATAAATCATGAAATTTTGTTTGGTTAATCCATTCGAAGTTAGCTTTCCATGTCTTAGAATCACCTAAAAAGGAGTTTTATAGAGGAAGTTATGTACTTAACCTCGCTGGTCACTCATCCTGTCGCAAGTCTGATAGAGGTTCAACTTGTAAATTATGGCACAGTTCGAATATAATGAATTAAGGTTTGGAATTTTGATATGATTAATTAGACATTCTAAAAGTTCGGTGAGAAGTGGAATTATCCTATTTGGACATGTATTTTGGGAGAAATGAATTTTTCATTTCATAGCGATGCTTCTGTTAGGACATGGACAGATCATGACCCTAATTAACTATTTTTGTTATAAGGGCATACAAGGAGTTAAATTCTACAATTTTTATGCCTAAACACTACTGAAGTCTAGATTCTAGGAAAATTAGGATCTCATCAAATGGACACGTATTGTTAAAGATATAAATTAATCATTCAGTGACACACAGTCTGTCAGGACACAAACTCTAGGTTTGATTTTTTGGAATGTTTTGAATTACTCACTTGGACTTAGTTAATGATATAGGGGTTTGAAACCTTAATAAGTCTAGTTTCTAATTTATCCAGAATCATGAGATTTGCCTTTGTGATTAAGAAGTTATAAATTCTGAGACAACACCAAGTTAAACTATGGAGGATTGAAAAGTTTCAATTGTGAAATAGCCTATGAACAAAAAAACATGAATCTAGAAATTGGTATTAGAGGAGATTATAGGGATTTTAGGGTGCATAAACATTCATGCATTATGAGCATGCATTGCATATTACCTTATTAGTGATTAAGAAGTAAAAATGCATTATTACTTGTAGGAAAACATCAAGTTGCAAGTGAAAGGGAGGAAATCTAATAAACCTCCTTGAAGGGATAAAATATAAGGTGAGTGGATAAATTTACAACATAGTAAAATGTTATACGTTAGTTTTTTTATTTATGGTATTACCTCAAGCAAATATTATTATTGTTATTATTGAAACATATCTTGAGCTATGAAAAGTATTTATGATATGTTTCAAGGATTTCATATGAAATGGAGTAACATCTTATACAAAAATATTTTCAGGAAACAATGCTTGTGAAGTGAAAATAAGTTTTACTTGATAATGATATGTGATTATGACAAGTGTATTTTGATATTGTTAAACTCTATGTGTTCATTAGCCATGCTGTTTGAAAAAGATCTTTGGGATCGCATTCGATACACATGAAGCCTTTGGGGCATATATCGGGTTTCTTTGCCCTTTGAGGACTGCTCTGCGTGCACGTATTGACCCATGATATGCTTTGCGTGTTTGAGAATCGTGATTGGGTCACACACAATCATGATTGAGATACGTATTGACCCATGATTTGCTCTGCATATTTGATGCGTTGAATTTCTAAAAATAAAATTGCTAGCAAGTGCATTAGTCGTATCAAGTAATAAAGTAGAGAGTAGAGTGTCGAACCCATGAGTAACTAGTTAAATATAATCTATTTTAATAATCTACTAAGAGAAGAAAATTGTGTTGTGATATAGAAAACAAAATTAAATATGCAAAAATTAAATAATAAAAAGTAAAATAAATTGGTGTTGAGCCTGAGGATTATGGATGATTAATAATGATGATTAACTAACATGAACAACTATGAAGATTAAATTATAACGATGATGAATAGATTCAATTCTTGAGACGGATTAGAATTACCTAAATTAATGATTTCTACGCTGAGTAAATCAAACTATCTTAATTCCCGCAAAATTTAAGATCACAAATGATGAGTTAATATTTTGTTAAGAAAGATATTAAGATGCATTAAGTTGTAATTCCTAAACTAACGGTTATCCTCGCTGGGTAAAAACTGATAGACCGCATAGAATCTAGCACAAACGATGAGTTACTAGATTTGTGTTATGATTGTTTCAACTTTCAAGTTAAAGAACGATTTGCTGAAATTATTAAATCGTAAAATTAACCACATCAAATCTGGTTTGTAGTCTTATCTCAGAATATAATAATCTCATTAAAAAGCATTAAACACAAAAATCATAATAAAAAAAATTGAAATAACTATATTGATTCAAATCTAACAGCCGAGTTCATGCAGTTTTCTCAAAAAATTAATAATCTCTATTACAGAATTAATTATCGTAAAAAGTATGAGTAAAGAGCATCCAAACAATAGGTAGAAGACATAATTCTTCGCCTTCGATGATCTCTGGATCGAGAGTACACACGCTGAGTTGCTCTACAGTTTCATTTGAACAAACATCAAAAATTCTGAAATTCTTCTTCTGCAATGTAGCACAGCTCTCAAGTCTCAAGCACATGTTTTTCTATCTTCTAGGGCCTCTATTTATAACCTCCAGGGTCCCAAGAGTTCTAGTAGAGTTTCGATTTGACTCGAAGTTTTTTCATGTTAAAAAGAATAAATTTGGAATTAACTTTGATAGGTTTTTAAAACTATCCAAAACTCCTTCAAATCCGAGTAAATATATTTCATAATCATCCCTGAGGCTTAGGATAAAGTTTGAGTTCGATCTGGACTTAAAATTCACAAGAAAAGTCGAAGAAATCTCCAAAACAGCCTTCGTTACGGCCCACAACAGCTCTGTAACGGCCCTTACAATGTATAAATCAAATTCTGACTCAAAACTGGACCTTTTAACGGGCTGTAACGATCTGTTCACACCCCTGCTGTTACGGCCGTTACGGTCATATAACAGCCCGTTATATTCGATTCAGCCCTGACAACGTTCACTAATTTTTACTTTCTGGCTCCGTTTTAACTCCGATTTGAGTGCCATTTATTTCTATGGATTTCTGACTCGATTATCTTGCTTTTTTTGCAAAAACATATAATTTGGGTAGATTTCCATTTTTATAAAATTAGCAAATAAGAATAGAAAATGATGCATGCAATATGAAAAGGAATCGAAATGTGATTAAATACATGGCTAATTTTATATTGTATTTTGCATGCATCAATATTTGAGACTCTTTGATTGTGAAGCTCTGCTTAACTGTATGACACATAATCATGGAGGGATATGTATTGACCCATGATTTGCTCTGCATATCTGATACTCTTCATTATGAAGTTCTGCTTAACTGTATGACACATTATCATAGAGGGATACGTATTAACCCATGATGGGTATGTGCAATGATACATGTGTGGAGTTTAACTTTGAATATGATGATATCTTGAATAATTTTCATTTATGTAAAAGTTCATATGATTTGAAAACTTATGTGATATGAGTTATGCTTTAAATGTTTTCTCGCATGAAAAACCTAATTATTTAAATGTTATATACACTCGTATTTTTCCCCTATGTTGTATATTTATTCACTCACTGAGCAAACGATTGTTGCTCACATTACCCTTGTTGAATTTTTCAAATGATTCTAAGTTCTCGAGTTGAGTTGACTCAAAACTTGGTTTGATGCATATAGAAGAGGTTGAACCGCCGGAGCATTGCTATTTTTCTTTCACTTTTGTTTTTGAAGGCATGCATGTAACAGATAAACTCGAGATTTGTACTAGAGTTTATTAGAATCATTTTGTAAATTTGTATAAAATTTAATCATGTGAGGTGTTAAATATGAAATGAGTTGTGAAATGATAGTGATAATATGTGAATGTGATATCTTGTAACTTTTTATTAAACTTTGATGGGTATATATATGCATCTATTGTATGTATTGACAAATGACATAGGATAATTAAGGGAGGAGGTTTTGTCGATTTTATTTTAGAATTGCTAAATAAGATTAAAGGAAATAATAATTACGATTAGAACTTAGTCACGAAGTGGGGTGTGACAGAGTTTGGTATCAGAGCTTAGGTTATAAGATTCTGTAGACAGTATGATTTAAGTTTAAGGTTAGGTGACATTATGTGCATTAGATTAATAGTGCATGCTTTTGATTACTTTTCTTCTTTTATTTTGAAGGGGTAAAGATACCACCACGTGAGTAATGTGGTGAGGGACAATTTGATACTATTGGCTTTAGTAAATTCGCTCCGCCTGACTGTCGACCTATTAGGAGTTCATTTTCATCTCATGCATTATGCATCGATACATGGTGTGACATTTGATGTCAACAATGATCCTCCCTATGTGATGATGTGATGATAATGGATCCATCAATAATGTTTCATGATGGCAATGTTACGGATCAAACTAGTAGTACTTGCAAAAGATATAAATGAATATGGAGTCAAAAGGGACTAAGTGGGAAATGATGATATATTTCATTTCTTTAAATATCTAAGACTATAATGTCTTACTCGAAGGTGATTGATTAGTTCGTCAACATGCCACTTCACATTATTTTAAGAAAGAAGTTTACTTTGAGTTATCAAGAATATTATGAGTTACATTTTCTGATAAATGTTAGAATTTTCTCCTCTTGCATTATTTATATAATAATGACAGAGAAGTTAATTAGAAAGGAATGAGAAGCTTACTTTGCTTTTGTCATCGAGATAAAGATAAAAGGGGTCACGATTGAAAGATATTCCAATCATATAGGAATTTGTAAAATATTCCTAGAAGATCTTCCTAAATTATGACCGAGGAGATAGAGGTAATTCTTTATAGATCTAGTCCATAGAACTATTCCTATTTCTAAGACTCCTTATTGTATAACACCTATAAGATTAAAAGAACTATAGGAGCATTCTGATGAGGTTTGTATTCAAATCAAAACTTTGAATTTCGAACTTATTCTTCAAGAAGAAAGATATGTTCCTTAGTTGGGCATCAATTATAGACATTTAGACTAAGTGATTATGAAAAATAGTTTATCAAAAATGAGTTACTTGCTTGATGAACTACGCAGAGCAAATCATGAGTCAATACGTAGAGCAATTCATGGGTCAATACATATTCTAATCATAATTGTGTGTCACCCAATCATGATTCTCAGATACGCAAAGCATATCATGGGTCAATATGTGCACGCAGAACAGCCTCCAAAGAACAAAGACACTCGATATACGCCCCAAAGGCTTCATGTATATCGAATGCGGTCCCAAAGACCTTTTTTCAAATAGCATAGCTAATGAACATATGGAGTTTAACAATATCAAAATACTCATGTCATAATTCCCATTTCCTTATCAAATAAAACTTATTTTAACTTCACAATCATTGTTCCCTGAAAAACATTTTTGTGTAAAGGATTACTCCATCTCATATGATATTCTTAAAACACATCATAAATATCTTTCATAACTCAATATATGTTTCAATAATAATAACAATAATCTTTGCTTAAGATAATATCATAAATTAAAGAACTAACATATAACATTTTGCTATGTTGTAAATTTACCCACTCGCCTTGTGTTTTATCCCTTCAAGGAGGTTTATTAGATTTCCTCCCTTTCACTTGCAACTTGATGTTTTCCTACAAGTAATAATGCCTTTTTACTTCTCAATCACTAATAAGGTAATATGCAATACATGCTCATGATGTATGAATGCTTATGCACCCTAAAATTCCTATAACCTCCTCTAATACCAATTTCTAGTTTTAGATATTTATATTCATAAGCTATTCCACACTTGGAACTTCTCAATTCCCCAAAGCTTAACTATGTGTTGTTTTAGAATTTCAGACTGAATGTCTATCAATAAATAATTCATAACTTCTTAACCACATGGGAAAATCTTATGATTCTGAATTAATTAGAAACTATACATACTAAGATTTCCAACCCCAAAATATCATTATCAAATTCCAAGTGAGTAAGTCAAGATATCACAAGCAATCTGACATAGGGTTTGTGCCCCGGCAGACTGTGTGTCACTGAAATATTGATTTATATGTTTCTTCATACTTGTCCCTTTAACTAGGACATAATTTTTCTGAAAACTAGACTTCATTAGTATTTTTTCATAAAAACTAGAGAATTTAACTTCTTGTATAACCTTATAACAAAAATAGTTAATTTCGGTCGTGATCTGTCCATGTCCTAGAATCTGATAGAAAAATCACTATGAAATGAAAAACTGATTTCTCCACGTATACATGTCCAAATAGGATGATTCCACCTCTCACCGAACCCTTGGAATGTCTATTTAATATCTAAATTCCAAACCCTGATCCATTATATTCTAACCATTCCCTAATTTACAAATGGAACCTGTATCAGACTCGGGACATGATGAGTGACATGCAAAGTAACTTCCTATATAAAACTCCTTTTTAGGTGATTCCAGAGGCCATGGAAAGATTGCATTAACCATACAAAATTTCATGATTTATGGTTCATTTATCGAAGGAATGATCCTCGTAATCAGAAGAACAATTTTCGGATCAAAACTCACTTGGAACAGCCGATGTTCCCGATTTTTCCCAGGTCGTTTCGCTCGAGTTCTTCCTCTGGTAATTATTCTACGGTGAAAGGATAATGTTAAGTGCCTTATAATTATTGTTTTTAGAATTTTCTCACGACAAAAGATGGTTTGAAAAAATATCCCTTTATGCAGCTATTCATCTGTCTGCTTCAGCTACTTGGAACTTAAGTGATGGCCAATCACACGCTGGTGGGGAATGTACATAGTATCAAAGCCACTTCGCGTGAGCCTCTGTGCATAGTAGGGTGCGATCACTCAACGAGGGCGTTGAGTCCTCTGAGGGAAAGGGTGCATGAGGCATGCCTTGAATTAGTCCCACATGCATAAGTCACAGGAGAGATGCTAGGTATATATGAGAACATGTCCTTCATCAGGTATGACGTATTTTGATAAAACTGTGCGGGTTGAGGCCTAAAGCGGATAATATCACACACTGGTGGAAAATGTTATAGCCGTCCACCATGTCATCCATGCCAAAATTCTTGTCGGAACACCTCTGCCTACCTCTGTTGTTCGTGTGCGCCGGAGGGGAAACAAAAGAGTGAGAGAGAGAGGATAAATCATGAGAAGGAGTGCAAAAGTGGGAAGAGCCGAGAGGAAGAATGGTGAGGGGACTTTTAAGGTGATGAAGCTGCCTCTTCCTCTCCCCCTGTCGTGGCTAGATAGAGCAATGAAGAGGAGAGAGGAAAAGGGACAAATGGCTTGGTCGTTGCCCTTCTTCATTTTTTTTTTTGGACGTAAGGCATTTCAATATAATACCCATAGAAAAAGGATTCGTCCTCAAATTCTGTAAGGAATAGAGCTTATCAAATAAGTGCAGAAACTCTTTGTGCATTTCGGATTTGAGCCCCATGTCGCATCCTTTCCATAGTGGTACTTCCATGCGACATTGACTAACGGAACCTCCTTGTCCTTTCGGTACTAGACCTTGTGATCCAAGATCTTCGTCGGGTACTCCGCATAGGTCAAATCCTCTTTTAGGTGCGGCTCTTCGATCCTCGCTATGTTGGCATCATCGTGCTTGTACTTCCGGAGCATGGATGCGTGGAAGACATTGTGGACTCTTCCATACGAAGGTGGTAGGGCCAATATACAAGCTGCATTGCCGACTAACTCGAGGACCTCTAAGGGACCCACAAATCGAGGGCTGAGCTTCCCTCGTTTACTAAACTGCATCGCGCCCTTCATAAGAGACACATTTAATAACACTTGATCTCAGGCCTTGAAAATCTGCTCTCGACGCTTTGTCGGTGTATCTCTTTTGTCATGAATGTGCAACTTTGATTCTCTTCCGGACGACGTCTACCGTATCCGCATACTGTTAAGCTCGGACTGCTAGCTCCTCGCTCATTGCTATCCTCTCACTGACCTCGCCCCAATGCGTGGGCGACGGCAAGGTCTTTCATACATCGCCTCGAAAGGTGCCTACCTATGCTGGAGTGGAAGCTATTGTTGTACGAGAACTCGATCAACGGTAAATGTTCATCCCAGCTATCGTGCCAGTCCAAGGCACACGCTCGGAGCATATCCTCTAATGTCTGAATCGTCCTCTCTGACTATTTGTCAGTCTACTGTGGAAGGCCGTGCTATAGTTCAACTTGGCGTAGAAAACCTTCTGCAGACTCTTTCAAAATCTTGATGTGAACCGAGGGTCACGGTCCGACATGATTGAGACTGGAATGCTATGAAGTCGGATAATCTCGTGTACATACACTTCTAATAGACTTTCCACTGACTGCTTCCACTTGATCGGAATGAAGTGGACCGCCTTCGTCAACCTGTCGACCATGACCCAAATGGCGTCGTGATCCTTCTGTGTCCTAGGTAGACCTAAGATGAAGTCCATTCGGATGTTCTCCCCACTTCCATTCTGATATGCCTAGTGGTTTCATGAGTCCGTACGGTCGCTGGTGTTCGGCCTTCACCTATTGACATACCAGGCATTTGGAGACGTAGTCGGCTATCTCCATTTTCATATCATAGTACTAGAAGCTGCATTTGATGTCTCTATACATCTTCGTGATGCCCGGATGAATTGCGAACTCTAACTTGTGGCATTCGTCGAGCACCTCTCACCGGACTATAGCATTATTCGGAACCAAAAAGTGGTTCCAATATCTTATTCCTCCATCGTTGCCGACCTTAAAGTCTTCTGGTTCGCCTTGGCATCTCTTGAACATCTTCATATACTCTGTGTCGGCCATCTGTGCGGTGACGATCCCACTGATGAGACTCGGTTGCAGCTATTGTATCATCAAAATCCCTTTGTGTCCTGCAGCCCACGAATTCCAGTGGTTGAGTTCCTCGATCATCTCGTACCTCCATAGCTGGAGGAATGCTAATGAAGCCTCCCATTTTTTACTAAGAGCATCAGCTACCGAGTTCGCCTTACTGGGATGATAGTTGATCGCGAACTCGTAGTCCTTGAGGAACTCCATCCATCGTCTTTGCCGCATGTTGAGATTCTTCTGGGTGAAGATGTATTTCAAGCTCTTGTGGTCAGCGAACACCTGAATCTCTTCACTGTAGAGGTAGTGCCTCCATATTTTTAGTGTGAACATGATCACTGTCAACTCCAAATCGTGTGTCGGATAGTTCACCTCATATTTCTTCAGCTATCTCGAGGCGTAGGAGACTACCTTTCCATGCTACATCATGACACATCCCAGGACAATACCACAAGCATCGTTGTAGATGGTGTACCCTCTGCTACCCGATGGTCGGGTGTATCCTCCACAAATGGAGGTCAACCTATCCTTCAGCTCCTGAAAGTTTCTCTCGCACTTGTCCGTCTAGACGAACTTCTCGTTCTTCTTCGTCAGATTAGTGAGCGGGGCCACAATGTTTGAGAAATCCCAAATAAAGCGTCGATAGTAACCCGCTAGACCAAAGAAACTGTGGATCTCCATCGTGTTTTTCGGTTTGACCCAGTTGGCCATTGCCACGACCTTCGCTGGGTCCATTGTTCCATCCAAAACTCACACTTGGAGAACTTTGCGAAGAGTCAATGTTGACGCAAAATTTTCAAGATGATCCGTAGGTGCTCCCGGTGCTGCTCCGGGCTAGAGGAGTAGATCAAAATATCATCGACGAAGACGATCACGAACTGATCTGTGCTGCTTGAATATATACCTGATTCATTAGATCCATGAACGTTGTAGGGAACTTCATCAGTCCGAAGGGCATGACCGTTAACTCGTAGTGGCCATATCGCGATCGAAAAGCAATCTTGGGCACATCTTCTTCTGTGACTCTCAACTAGTGATAACCGTTTCTTAAGTCGATCTTTGAAAATATGGAAGCATTAGACGGCTGGTCGAACAAGTCTTCGTTCCTGGGCAATGGGTACTTGTTCTTAATCGTCACTTTATTCAGCATCCGATAGTCGATGCAGAGTCATAGCGATCCATCCTTCTTCACAAACAGAACCGGAGCACCCCAAGGGGAGACACTGGGTCGGATGAACTCCTTGTCGAGTAACTCTTATATCTGTTTCTTCAGTCTAGCATCTCCGTCAAGGCCATTCGGTAGGGAGCCTTGGAGATCGGTGTCATCCCTTGTGCTGCATCATTCTAAAGTCGATCTCCTTCCGCGGCGGCAACCCGGAGATGTCCTCTGGAAAGACGTCTGGAAAATCTCGAACCATGTCAACTTGTTGTAGAGCTGGTGTCGGTGCATCGGCTACGATTACGTTGGCTAGGTTTCCTCTACAACTCTTCTGTATTAGCTTGTGCGCCTTCATGGCTGACGAGATGATTTTGATGTCTGGCTTCGATGTTCCTTTGATCACAGTCTTCTTTTCGCCATGGTTGCCGATGAGGATTTTCTTTTGTTTACATATAACCGATGCATCATTGTATGACAACCAGTCCATGCCTAAGATGACATCGTAGTCCACCATGGGGATTACTATTAGGTTTGCAAAAAAATTCTTCCCATCCACCTCAATAGGTACCTCCGGAAGGTACCTTGTTGTGTGGAGGGTCCCCATCGGTGTCTTTACAATCATTTTATTCCATCTCTTTTATAGGCACTCAAAGGGAGGAAGCATATGCCTCAAAAATAAAAGAGTGCGACTGAATCAAACAATACAAGCATAGGCAATCCTGCGATAGAGAGGATACCTCAGAAAACGTCGTTATCCTGTGGAGCCGCATTTGCTTGAGCGGTGTAAAGATGTCCTAGTACTCTGTCCATGCCCCTAGGATTCTTCACGGGACAATCCCGAACAAAGTTTCCTGTCTTGCAACATTCGATGCATGTACCATTCTTCCAACGGCACACTCCAGAATGGGGGTTTAGGCAGAAGGTGCAGTTTGGTGTGCCTTATTGTTGAGGTGCTAGTGGTTGTCGTGGGGGCTGCTGTGCAGGTGCCTGTGCTAAGACGGAGCTAGGCAAGGTGTTGGCGGACGAGGAGCTTCGCGTTGCGGCCTCTGGTAGGGTTGGTAGCGATTGTCACGACATGCATCCTTGCTAGGCGACGATCCTCCCACCTCGACTTAGATGACTCTATAGCTCATCGGCTCCTTTTTCAATTCTTTACGTCGCATCTGGATCTCCCGTTTGATTATGTATGCCATTCGAATAGCTCCATGCAAATCGATCTCTGCCCCATAGGAGACTCTCTCTGTGAGGGTATGATAGAGGCCATCGAGGAACTGCTCGGCATGATCGGCCTCATCCAAAAGACCCTTACAGTAGTATTGCAACTGAATGAAACATGCATGATATTCTGACATTGTCATGTTGCCTTGACGTAGATCCTTGAACTCCTTCATCTTTTCCTTCTTCTGAAAGGATGGAGCGTACTGAGCTTCGAAGAGTTCTTTTAAACTTGTCCAAGGAATAATCGTCTGGTTTGGGAAGGTGGTCTCCCGTGCTGTCTCCCACCAGTCATTGGCCCGACCGGTGAGCATATGGGTAGCGTAGTGAACCTTGCTATCTTCGCTGCATCGATAAGAGTCGAACAATTGCTCCATCTTAATAAGCCACTAGACTGCCTCTTCATAATTCACCACCCCCCTGAAGTAGGGCGAGTGCAGTTTCAAAAATTCGTAAATCGTATCGGGAGGAGGAACTATCTGAAACGCTGAAGGAGGAACGACTAGGTACCGAGTACATCGACTATTGTGGGGATGGCTGGAGCTCCTATGGTTGCACTGGAGGAAGCTCCTGCTCCACGTCCTGTTCGACTTGACTCCCTGGGGCGGAGTCGTCCATCCATAGCAATCTCCGAAGTAACGGTGACACGGTCACCTCCACGTCCGCCCCACGGCCATTGCTGTGTTAGGCCGCTGAACATGTCATGGAAGACATCTATCAACATAATAATTTCATTTTAATAAACAATCATAACTTTAAAAGCATAAAGGTTCTTACTTTGCTCTGGATGGCTGGGTGTGGTGGTAGCTTTGGTGGATGCATATGGGTCATAGTTAGACTTAACTCTATTTCTAAGACGTCAAGAGAGTCCTAGCGTTAGGTTCTGATACCATAAATGTAGCACCCTAAAATTTGACCTGCCACATGACATGATTTCCTCTCGTGCGCTAACCATTTCTTCTTTTTCTTTGACTCTTTTGTTGACCCAAATGATCAAGGGAAATGACACATCAACGGAAGACTTATCAATTAAGATAATACAACAATTAGAAGACAATGCGGAAGCCAAAGGAGGAAAGTGCGACAACTATCTCAATATAAAGCATAGTGCGGAAGCAAAAAGGGTACATCCTAGAGTCTCATGTCTAAAGTAGTAAAGATAAAAGGATGACCACTGAACATTAAAATAATGACGGTCAAATATGATCTGATAAGACCCATCCAGATAGATATACCATCTCATATAATGGATAAACATACGACTCATACTAGACATGACCATAAGCACATGCACATGCCACCCAGAGCGAAGTCTCCGAACACACACCATCACGTCACGAGCAACCATCATGCATGTACCTGTGGGGATCACACAGAGGAACAAGCTCAACCATTAGCATAACACTAAGTGTGAGCTTGTATAAGTCATAGATCAGTTCTGTCAGAATAAACATTAAGATATCATATGATGAAATATAAAGGTGGATCGTAAAGTAGAGAGTGATCACCACATGATTGGTGTCTTTTTCCTTTCATTTCTTTCATTTCTTTCGTTCTTTGATTTCATTCACTCATTCATTCATTCTTTCTTTTCATTTCTTTTCATTGGAAGAGCTCTTCATTCATTTAGAGGATACCGTTGTCTGCACTCGTAGTGCTACTATCTAGACCATCATGGGCCAGTGGGTGATTAGTGCTACGGCCAACCCCATCGAGCTGGGATGACCTCATGAAAAGAGGAAACATCCTTAAAGGGGAGAACTCTCATCTAGATAGAACAAATGAAAATCCGTGAGGAAGTGCCTTGCGTAGGACTCGCTTAACTTTCCCTTATCATAGTAGACCTTTCTTTCAACCCAAAGATCGATCAAAGTCGTATGGAGCATAGTTCCGAATCATGTGGACCTATCTTCCAATCTGTAGATTGGTCAAGGCCGTATGGGTCTTTCTTTCAATCCGAAGATCAATCAAGGTCTTATGGAGCAAAGCTCTGTATCATCTTTATGTTCTTTTCTTCCTTTAACCAATTAGGTGGACAAAAGCTTTATTAAAATCAGAGAGTTCGATTATGGTTGAATTCTTCTGTCCACATATCGGACGCCCATAAGTCAACAGTCGTCCGTCATTTATTCCTTTGAGTTGTCGTCCGGAGAGGGAGCAGACGGCCATTTATCATTTCATGAATGTCATAATTAAGTTGGCATTTCATCCCTTCCATTCAGTTCGATCATAGGAAGGCAAACATGGTTCTGTTGGGCACGATTAACTTCATGTAAAGATCAAATATCAACTACGTAAACAGGGGTTCGTAGTTTGTAAAGTTTATGTTTTGTTGACCAGAACCCGGGACGAGTTGCTGACAAAATCATTCTTGAAAAATCTGAGTTAGAACCCAGGCCGAGTTGGGCAGAACTCATTCTGAAATAGTCTGATCTGGGGGCAGGTTGACCGATCTCCATAGGTCGATGATGCATGCAAAATATAACATATTTTAGATTATTATTTTAGTTAATTTTTCTATAATTTGATCATGGCATTGCATCATTTTAGATCATTTTTAGTTATAGATTCGGATTTATCGATTTTAATTATTAATTATCTGAATATTTTAATTGTGGATGGATTAACTTTATTTTTATAATTATTCTACAGGTAAGTCGAATTAACGCCGAATGAGATAAGGCATAAACGTATCGGATGTTATCTTAAGGAGTAAAACCGAGAAGATTTTGAAGTGTCACAGCTGAAGATTTATCATTACGGCCTGAAATCATTGGGCGAAATAGGAATGAAAGAATGATCTTTACACTGAAAGATCTTACGGCCGAGATGATCACATGAAGGCGTAAAATTGAATTTATCATCTTCATTGGATAAAGTTGTCTTACTTTGTTGGGGGTAAAAACAAATGCAACTTGATTTTTTGGGCGTAATGACAAGAAGAACTCATCATTTTGGTCGAGATTCAAAGAAGGGGTAACGATAAGAAGAGTCTATCATTTTGGGCGTAATGACAAGAAGAACTCATCGTTTTGGCTAAAATTAGAAGAAAAGGAGTAAAGATAAGAATTGTTTATCATTTTGGCCAAGATTCCAAGAAGGGGTAAAGATAAGAAGAGTCTATCATTTTGGGAGTAATGATTATAGAAGAAGTTATATTTTGGCCAAAATTCGAGGAGATCGTAATCAACTTTTATCTCGTGAATTTAATTTCAACCGTATGATTTATGCCCGTAATCAACACGAGTACCTATAAATAGAGGATGAAACCATCAATTCAATTCGTTCTCTGAAGTTTGGTTTTCTTCTACAGCATGTTTGAGCTCTGCAGGCTTCGACCAAGAGAGAGAGATTTGTTCGTCTCCGACGGCATCCGAGGATCCTGATTTTATTCTGGGTATAATTCTTCCAATTATCAATTGTATTTTATTATTATCTCTCTGCAATTCTAGGATGAACTCCATGTTTTAGTTATTTTATTTTTAGGATATTATTATTGAAGGGAAATTATGTGAATCTTTATTATTTTATTATTGAATTTCTTTTGATCAATTTTAATTGTGTTTAGTGCTTTTGATTTAATTATTTAAATTTTTGAGTTAAGTAATTATCAGCTTGTGGACTACTTGATTTCATATTTTATTTAATTAAATTAAATTATTTATTGCGAAATTAAAAATTGACATAGGTCTAATAACTAGTGTGTGGAGAATTAGATCTGTGTGGTCTATTAATCTATATAGTTTGTGGAGTGATTAATAGTCTAAGATTTTCATATTAACGCATTTTAAATTTAATTTCATCTGCAATACCAGTTTGTGGGCCTTCAATTTTGATTAAAATTAAGATAGTTTGATTTGCCAGATTAAATAGCAGAATTACCAGTTTGTGGACTCTGTGATGGTAATCTTGTAAATTAATAACTTAAAATTTCTAATCCATCTTAAGAATTTTAATTTATCTTTTATGGTTCACATATTTCTTCTTAATTTATTATCAGATCAACTTCAACACCATTATTTTATTATTATTATCTCATTTTCTCTATTTTATTTTAATTACAAAACTTATTTCCAAAATTCCATGTTTCTTCTCTTATTAATTTATAAAATTAGATATTGAATTAATAATATTCCTCGTGGGTTCGACACTCTTAATCCTAATTTTTATATTACTTGAGCGACTAGTGCACTTGCTAGCGATTAATAATTATCACCTCATAGCAGCCAGGGGAGGTGGTTTTCAAATTACTAGTTGCTTGACATGCACTTTGACAAAAATGTTCATTCAATCAAAATTTTTAATTTTAAATATTTTATTAATAAATAAATATCATTCAATCTCATCTTGTCTATTATTTAATATTTTTTTCAAATAACTCTTAGTTTTTTCTCATCTTATTTTACTATATTCATTTTTCTAATTTTTTGCTTTGTTTATTTATAATATCATGTAATCAAAATTTAAAATAATTTTTAAGGGTATTTTGATAATTTTTTTTCTAATTATTTTAATCATAACTTATATTACCAACGGTTACCAAACACTATAATGTGATATTATCTATAATTTAAATAGTGGTAATCTATCTAAATGATGATTTAAATTATCGATTAACTAAATTAGTAGGGTGCCAAATGGCCCCTAAAGGTTATCATGTTAAAATTTTGAGGAAAGATAAAGGGCCACTTGCCAACCATAGTATCATTTGCTTGAGCGAATATAAACAAAGAACATTTAATTTCTTTAAAAAAGAAAGGAAAGAAATATCATTCATGAAGAAAAGAAGAAAAACCATCGATCTCAAAATTAGAGTTGGAACAATTGGAGGTTTGGGATCACAATCTTGTCGAATCAGCCGAGAGCTCTAAGGAGCAATCGCTGGAATGGAGATCGCCAGAGAAAAAAGACACAAGTCATGGAGATTGCTTGAGGATGGAGTTGTTGTGAAATGCAGATGAATATTCTATCCATGGATCCTTCGGCTGCCCCAAGAGAGAGAGCAAACAGGGGAGAAAGAGAGCCACACTTCTGACCATGGATCTTCTGTCCGCCAACGGATGAAGCTTCCAGAGCCTTCTAATGTGCCGATTTGAGAATCGCCCGGCCGTGAGGAGGGAGAATCGACCCAAGGCAAATGGGGTCTGACTTCTAGGACTGAGCACGGCTAATCATGGCCAATTTTTTATCGACTAATCGAATTATTCGATTCAATTTTGTTTAGTTAACGGATAACAAATTTCTTCGCCGAATCCAATCAGTTGTGATCACAAAAAAATAACCAAAGATACGGTTAAAAACCGAATTAATTTTTATATATTTTTTTGTAGTATTTGTCTTTGTAAAAAAATTATTACAAGTATATGAATTTATATATTTTTTTAATTCCATTTATATCCTAATTATTTAATAATTTGTATCTAATTACCTTGTTAAAATTTAATATTTACCTTTTATTTTGAATAAATATCTAATTTTTATGTTAATGTATTTTCAGATTTTGTCAATTTTATAATAATAATTTTTAATTTTTTAATTTTAGTTAAAATGAGGAATTCATCTAACCGAGCCAATTTTTTTGTCAGAATAATGGTTATTTTTTTTTATCGACTCGATCAATTAATTAAATTATCCGATATGTTAATTAATTGAATCAACCATTACTCATGCTTCTATTCCGCCCATTGATATCATCCATTTTCTCGTAAGATGGATATAATCCGTCGGTCCAAAATCAATGGTTTTGAACAATATGGAACAAATCTGCTTTTCATTGTGTGATATGGCTCTCATCGTGTATGACGTGTTGATAAGTGGGTGCCCATATATATATATATATATATATATAACTTTTAATCTTATAAAATTATTTTTTGTTATCCTTTAAGCTATTAGTAAAAAAAAATATCTAAAAAAATAAAAAAAAATATGTCTAAAGTCACTTCACAACTGCTTCACACACTCATTAAACCCATATATATATATATATATATGAGATTAAGGGGCGCCTTAGGTGAAACTTGATGCAGCGCCCTAAATTAGGCCGTCCGTTTTAGATCGACGATCCAAATCATCTTATATTTTCTCTCTCTACTCTCTCGCGCTTCTCTCTCTTCTCTGCTCTCTCTCTCTTCCATCACTGCCTCCCGTTCGTCTCTTATGTGCACTCTCTCTTATGTCTCTCTCTCCTCCGATCGCTGCCGCCGTCATCTCCCCTCCGATTGTTGCTGACCTCTCCACGGCCACCGTCGATCTGCACGTGCCGCCGTCAATCTGCACTTGCCTCCGTCGATCTTCATGAGCGTGAAAATGGGGGGCGTCGACCCCCCTCCACGAGCCCGCCGACGAGCTCATGGAGGGTGCCAACTCCCCCCATTTTCGTTGTCGTGCCATTGCGTGCAAAAAAGGGGGCATCACCCCACGTCTGTGAGCTCGCAGAGGGGGACTAATGCCCCCCTTTCTCTAAAGAAAGGGCATCGGCGAGGGCAGCTCTCGCGGGTGATGGCGATGATGCGGGGCTCGACAATGATGGCACTCACGGGGGATGGCGACGGTGAAGGGCTCGACGATGACGATGCTCGGGGGCAATGGCAATGGCACAGGGCTCGACGATGATGATGCTCGTGAGTGACGGCGACGATGCTCGACGATAGTGCTCATAGGCCTTGACGACAACGACGCTCGACTCTTGGGTGGCGGCGGCGCTTGGAGGGAGTTGCAGCGGTAGTGCTTGGTGGAGGGGAGGAGACGAAGGCCTAGATTTGGACGCTACATAGGGTTTCATCTAAGGGGGTTACATATATATATGTATATGTATGTATATATATATATATAAGTGACTTTGCACTCTTTAATGTTTTAACACTTCTCCGCTTTGCTTTGTCCATTATGCTTGTTTTAATTGCTTTGTCCATTAATTGTCTTATTATTATTATTATTATTATTATTATTATTATTATTATTATTATTATTATTATTATTATTATTATTATTATTATGTACTAAATAGAAATTAAAGTAAAGTGATAAGTGTTTCCTCATGAATTAAGTGATGTCTCAAGTTCGAGTCAAATATAAAAAAATCTATTGGGCTACTATCACCTAAGATCATTTTGCTTTTGAGAGAAGAGAGAGATAAAATGTGACGTCCCCAAAATCAGCCCTCACAATACGTGTTGCGATCGGGTCTCGTAGCGCATTACACGGTGGACAACACCATAGTTGACCCCAAGTCATCAAAACCAATGACAAGAATATGTAGCAGAAGCGAAAATATTTAAAAACTATTCTAATTGAAAACATAGCGGAAGCGATAAAATATAATGGGTCATATAGCACTAAGCTCAATAACATTAAAGTATAACTGGCGGATAGCCCAAATACATAGAGATTCGGAGTCTACAATATAATGACTCTATAAACATTTCTCGCATGAGGACATACAACATAATCCATAATGATAAGAAATATTATGGCCTAACAAAGACCGACACCATATGCAATCCGTCGTCATGAGGCCACCACCAACCACCTATCTTCCATACCTGCATGAACTCGGATGCAGGGGAGGCCCATCTCCCATTAATTATATGTAAGGGCCATAAAAATAAGCAATTAAATAATATATAAAGTATTTTGATTAAAACGATAATCAATGCACAAAAAGGATCTCAAGGTGGATCATGAAAACCAATTATCCATTTCATATTTCAATTCAATAAATCCATTGCATTACTGTCAATTAATGCATAATTATCCATATCCATAGTGGCAAAGGATATTCCATCGCATTTACTCTTTGAAATGCCCATTTCTAACATCATTTAATGAACCTTATCAATACTTTGAAGTAGTTGGTAATCCTTGCACTCATAGGCTGGCCAAGCTTTGACACCAAAGTCGTGTCATTTCCATTTCCATACATATATCTATTCAACAAGGACCAAGTATTATGCCTCACGTGCCATTTCAACACAACGATTCATTTTAACTCGATGGCTTAGCATGCATTTCATAGTCTAGATGAATCAATCAATAATATGATAATCATATCAATAACAGTAGTAAACATGACATGGGATAACATAATATCAGCTGGCAATCAATAACGATTTTCAAATGATAACTTTCGATCGACCCTACCGGTCGATCAGTCGCAAGACTGAATGAGACAATGGCGAGCAGCCGCTGTTTCACCCATTTGATCGGTCAACTGCTTTTGGATCGGTCACCAATTTCACGTTGTCGGTATTTCGATGCCTCAACCAATTTAAATAGTGGAGGCACGCTGCATCTTAGCTATGGACTGATCGACCAGTCGGTCAATCAACCCTTCGTCCGATTAAAATAGTAGCGAACATGCATATGAAAATATATGGACCGGTCGACTCGTCCAATTAAAATAGAATCGATTTCGCAATGGAGAACTCATGACCGGTCGATCGATTTACATGATCGGTCAATCGATTTTATCAAAAAACCACAGAAATGAACACTTTGATTCATCATTCACAAACCAAAACACGTCCATTCTTCATGGATTACCACTACTTTTTTGGCATTTACAAGTCCACGAAACAACAATAAATCTAGAGAATCCATTCATGCCTCCAATCATGACGTGTATGACCAAACTCTTAAAATGAATGATGAAAGCATCACACATCGAATCAAATCCTTTTGGAAGAGTTTCAATCACGTCCTCACTCCAAGAATGATTGGAATGAGGAAACATAAGGATTCACCCATTACATAACTTAATCTCCAAAAATTTATAGGGATGATTTCCACCTCTTTTAACTCTCTGTTGCCCCCAGTCGAGTTCCCCTTCGTTGGCTCGACTTCCTAGCTAGCTCCTCTTCTCCTTGTTGGATGTCTAAAACACCATGGATAAGCTCTTGATCTCCAAGGAAATGTTGCAGCCCAAATGGGAGAGGAAATGGTGAAGAAGAATAGAATTTTGGGGGGTTTTAGGGCTAATTTCTGCCCAAAAGCTTAGAATGTTACATAAAAGCATGCATTTGACCCATGGAACGAAGGGAAACAAGCACTTAATTTTATCTCATTCCATCAATGTAAAAGCGTCAAGACTCTAAAATTAGAACCAATTCTTACTCTTTGGTTCCATCAGAACACTGTCATGCGTCAAATTTTTTTCAAGTGGCTTTTTTTTTCTTCAAATCAATTTTTTTTCTTCTGATATTTTCTCTCTCCTATATTTCTCACCCATAAAAATAGTTAATTTAATATTATTTCTTATTTCTTATTTGGGGCAAAATAATTTATATTTTGCTAAAAAAATTATTATGAATATCATTTATTATATTATATTTTTCAAAAAATAATAATATAAAATTTTAATTTATACACGATATTAATTAATTAATTAATTATATTTTACATATATTTTATATATTTTATTTTAACACCCAATAAAATTAATTTGTCACATCAATTTTTTCTTATCACATTAATTTTTTAATTACTTATCATGGAACTAAAAAGAAATATAGTTCTACTTTCCAAACATTAGGAATTCGACATCTTTGGCAAAGGCGTGAAAAATAATAGATTTATTTTTTTAACACCCCTAAATTATAATTCTTTTCATATTTAATGTTAAACTCTAAATTTATATATTTCAATATCTAAACTCATCTAAATTTGATACTTAGGTTCTTTTTTATTAAATTCGTTATATTATTTTTTCTGATAATTCAAATTGCTTTTTTACCCTTACATCCTTATTACAATAAAAAAATTTTAAAAGATAAAAGTAATCAATAAATGTAAAGCTATTAGTTAATAATAATATTGTCTTCCATATTATTCCAAGTTAATAGTTCTTTTATGTGTTTATCTTATTCATATTAAAAAAAATAAGGGCGCAAAATGAAATTTTCTAATTATTTAAACATAAATTAACAGAATTACATTCAAACTTAACGGAAGAATTTAAGTATCAAATTTAAATAAGTTCAAGAAATACAATTTATAATTCATAATTTAAGATTAGATATGAAAAAAATAATAAGTTCAAGGTGTCAAAAGAAATAATCCAAAAGATTATGAAAGATTCTGTAGTCTGGTCAATGAATAAATGAAAAAAAAGTTAACAATAAATAAGTTCTAAAAGTTTCAAGGAATTTAGTAGGAAATAACCCTTTCTCCATAATGTCCATAGTTTCTCTATTTAACTCCCAAAAAGGAAGTTCTTGTGTGGAGACAGTTAACATGTAGTGGCAGCAACCTTTTACAATGATTATCATAATATGCATGAGAAAGAGAAAAAGAATTCATTCTGCAGAAATAATCCATAGTAGTGACAACAGGTACATTAACAACTTCAATTGCATCTCCTAATGTTTCTAATAAGAATAAAAATAATTGCAGCATGCTCCATTTCTCATTCCTCTTCATAAGATGAACATTTTTTAAACGAACATGAAAAAAAATGATTACAATAGCCTTATCCTATAAACAAAGAATAGGCAGAACCTCTGGCAATCTGATGTTAATCTTGCCAAAGTCCTAGTTGGATTATCAGTCCAAGTAAAAGAGGGTTACAATTTTGCGAAGATTCTTCGCTTCCTGGCAGGTTTCCATAAGCAACTTGCTGTCATGAAATGCAAAGCATATGACTTGCTGAACTTTTGATATAATGTCCATATTGCACAATCTGTGTATTCATCACCAGAATGAAACAAACATATTCAATAAAGCTGATGTACAGGTTCAAAATTTTGTTAAGATACCAAGAAACAGGAGAAAAGATACCAGGATGGACATGTAACACAGATTTTACACGTTTGACGTTATCATTTTTTGTTCCTCCAACTGCTCCATGTAACAACCCCAACTAACTATATTACCAACTTATCATTGTTGTTTCTGTGTCATGAGCACCAGACTTGGTGCTTTTTCCTAGTGTGGTTGGTTCAGAGATTTAGGTTACGTACAATCTATTTAATAGTGCAACTTGTTCACCCATATTCACAATTAACTCCAAGACATATAGAAGATTACATCGCTTGGGTGTTCCATCAACTATTTGCAATTTCACTAAGAAAAGGAGTTGCCATGAATGCCACGATATTGCAGTGCCCATTCTTGTTTCTACTTAAACATGACTTGATTTGCTAAATACAAATGAACACCTGAAACTATCTCAAGTGACCACCATGTCTGGCAAGCTAATAAAATAACTCACAGATCATCAACATTATTAATAGGTACAAAATCCAATGAAATGACATCTATTAAAGTAGGAACTTCAGAACTTATAGTTGCAAGGTTTGAATAATAAATTTGTACTATTATATAGTGATGCATAAAAAAGATGTGATAATTCAGTGTAAGTAAAACCTGCTAGCTTCTAATAATGGTAGATGATCATTCTCTGGTTTCTCGATGAGATTTTGAACCTGCAATGACATATTGTTATAAGTCAAGACTAGCCAAAGCACTTAGGTTAACATTTCTCAAGGTATTTCAGTTGTACAAACCTATAGGACAAATATGTTCAGTAAGGGCATCTCTCTTATCATTTGCAAAAGAATGAAGGCCATTTGTGAATTTGACTTAAACCAAGAAACTTCCATGGTACAAGAATTTATTGACACTGCAAGATGGAAGAATGTACTCTAATAAACTAGAGAAAGCAGTAGATCCATGTGTAAAGAAACAAGTGAACCAATGGACAATGACAACCAAAAAAACTGGTACAGAGGCTAGCACCAAAAGCAAGTTGATGCAACCAGCTTATCACTTGTTATTCTGATATCATATAGCAAAGAAAAACTAACACAATAATCATGATGTCTTAATTTACAATTTTTTTTGAGAGGAAAAGTTTTTTTTGAGAGGATCTTAATTTACAATTCCCCTGATAAAACTTAATTTATAATCCAGTCAACGTGTAAGACTGATAAATTGAATGCATCTCCTGGTTAACTAAAATGCCTTAGGATGTTTGTTATAGTGCAATACAAATTATATAAATGAAGTGCAAATATGAGGAACTCTGTAGAAGAATTATAATATAAGAATCCTGAGAGCTGAAAGAATAGAGAAAAAACTTAAGCCATCCAATGCTGATGTATCTGAAACAAGATGAAGATTAACAAATTTTACAATGATAGACTAGGCCCAAGAAGAGAAGAAAGTCGAGAAACATGGACCAAGATTTGAATAAGTTATTTCAGTCTAAAAAAACTCTGCAATTTCTAAAGGAATAACCTTAACACTGGATAAGCACTGTGATTGTTTCAACAATTCATATTTTTATTCCCATGCACGACAAGAAAACTGTAGAAACCAAAATGATTATGTTAAACCATGGAACTAACTTTAGATAGTAATTCCTGGCTCTCAGGTGGTTGCTTTTTCAAACTCTGTGGCAAAATGACAGTGAGCAACTCTGGCTTCTCTGCTCTTAAAGCACCTCTAATGACAGCCGCATTAGTCCCAGAAGCTCCCGAAGTAAAGATATGATTTTTCTGTAAGCAGCATTTGTAATTAAGAAGCTTAGACATGATTATTAGAGCATGGATAAGAACATAATTTAGAAATGGCCAGAAAAAAGTGAGGATTCTTACTGTAATCACCATAGCATAACTCAGAATCTCAATCAGCTGTTGATGCATAAAACCCATGTTACGTGTGCCAAAGAATCCAATTGCTCTAGGCCCTTGTTGTTGAATCGCCAATAACTCCTGGAGAACGAGAAGCAAAAGGTTGCTACTTGATATCCAGTAGAAACTATCCTCAATGAGGCAATCTCACTTGAGAAGAAAACACCTAAATGAAATGATCTTCACATTTACAAGCATATATATCATAATGGTGAACCACATTAACCTAAGAACAAATCCATGTTCCTCCTTATCACAGCATAAAACAAACCCAGCAAATGAAACGAAGCTGCCTCTAGCCTGAGGGTACATTGGACATTGGCAACATGATGGCCAAACAAGAAGCTTTTTGTTTTTTTTTGAAAGGGAGCCAGACAAGAAATCTCTTGAAAAAATCTTGCTAAGGCCAATGCATGTTTGCCTCTTAATTTTGCAATGATGATTGTATATATAGATGAAGAATTGAAAATGTCATTTAGTAGAACAATGATATTGGACCTTTGAAAAAGATGAATGTTTAATCTTTACAAAATATATACCTGCAGATAATCAATATCAGGAATTGGCTTGTACTCTGATACGAGGACTGCTCCTGAACCTTCAACAATGGATTGAGCTTGTGTTGGAACTTGGAAACCATCGCCCTCTGTTGATCCAAACATATAGGTTTCATCATTATACTGATAGCAGTTATCCTCACTCCTGGTCTGTCTCATGTATCCACAATGCCACTATACCATGCAATAAAAAAAAGTCACTGGTAGTATATCATCAGCAAAAAAAAAATACAAATATATCACAAATATCAAAGATGTGGAGGAAGGTCTATCAATAAGACAGATGATGAAACACACCAAACAAGTGGATATCTGGTAAAAAACCATATGAAGCATGGGAAAATTCATATGTTCACCATTATTTTACATTTTCCAAGACAGAAAATATACACTTTTTGAGCACAAGTGTAGAATTGTGTTGTGAAAAGAGAAAATTATCGCTTCCATTATCCTTCTGTCATCACATCTAGTTTCTTTACAATCAACTACAAAGTTTTCTTTCATAAGTAAGCCAATAGTTTTCTTGTTTTCACTAATTTTTCTAAAACAATGACACAAATATAATCTTGTGGGACAAGACTCATCCTAGACATGCCAATTGTTGCTTAAATTACATAATCATGTTACAACATAACAAGCCAGATGGTAGTAAAAAAAAAAACAGTTATGAGCCATGAGAATCTATACTTTTGATAAAGCACATTGCCAAATTATAGTTCGTTTCACCAGCGGACCACAATCAACAAATGCCTGAAATAAAGTTCAACTTCTACTGACTGGAAGCCTTAGTCTGACATTTCGAGACATTAATCTCAAGTAGATGGCATTTTCATATCTGTAAATTTCAAATTCCACAGATGAAGAATTTATCATTTTGCTTGATCGTACTCCATTAATCTGCACAGCTTGTCCAGTTGATGAAAAGGAAAAAAAAATGGCAATTCTTATTCCTATGTTAGACTCCAATAACAAACAGCATGGAACACTCAAACCTCAACAAATTATAAAAATAGAACCGAGAAATGCCGCCTTTAGTGTCATAATTACAGGTTTCGGGTTTCATCATCATAGAATTCAAATCATATACGAAGGGATTCGTCAGACGAAAGTCTGCAACAAGCTGAACGCGCAATTATCAACTCCTTCATTGAAGGAAGAAAATATGAAAAATCAAATCTTTCTTGAAAGAAATGAAGAGATTTGACCAACAACCAGAAACCTCATCAAAATTACCGTCTTCGGGAAAGAAAAGAAAAAAACAAAAAAAAAGGATTTCGAGAAAGGTTCAAGAGATACAACAACGACGCAGGAAGGGTTCGAATGCGAGATTACCGTGCAAGGTCTCGAGTGCAGATTCTTTTGGTGCCGACGCGGCGTCTCGCCACCACCAATCCATCTCGAACCGAGCGAGGAAGGGAGGGAGGGGGCACCGAAGGCGGAGCACAAGAAGAGAGGTGAAGATGTGGAGCAAAGAGCGCGATTCGCAGGGCCGAGTAGAAGCCCCAAAGTTGGAGGAGGGGAAGAAGAGAACATATCTGCTACTAATTATTCTTCTTGTTCTCAAAAGCCGTTTCCTTTTTTCCGCTCACTTTTGAGGCTACTGTTACGAGCAAAAGATGTTTTTGGGGCAGAGAGAGAAAGAGATGGAGAGAGAGAGAGAGAGAGGATAGCACATTTGGTTAGGGAAAGAGGCAATACTTGTTCTGCTGAACATACAAATTTCATTTTTATTTTCCGGAGTTGTCTCTGAAAAATATTTTTTTCCCTTAAGTTTTTTTAGTTTGTTAAGCATCACATATGAGAAAATCTTATTATACAACTTTGGAAAAAGAAAACTTATTTTCCTTTTTTTTTCTTGATGAAAGGCGCTGATATTAAAATAAACATGCATAATTTATTTTTCTTGCACTTATTTTCTCTTGGACTATCAAATATAAAAAAAAGAGGTCACTTTCACAAGAAATATTTCAGAAATTATTTTTCTAACGAAAATCCAATCATAACTAGAGTATGAAAAGTAATTTATTATTACTTGATCATTTATAGTTGTTTACTAAAGGCTCTCATTGTGACATTATCCAACTCACCTTGAATATCATTAATTAATAAGAATTAATAAACGAGAAATTTTCAAGTTGGAAATTTAATTTCATTAAGAAAATTTTTAAACTATATATTAGAGCAAATACCACAATTGGACAAAGGTATAAGAGGACTCTCCCCCAAAACACAATTGTCTTTAGGGTAAATTATACGAATGATTCTCCAAAATCTAGTCTTCAAACTTTATGTTTTTTTGCACGCATCATTCTCTTGACCGATGATAGTAAGTTTCTCGATTATATTACTGAGATGGCATAATATAAAATAATAAAATATTATAAAATGAATAGAAAATAAAAATGATAGTCAGGACGCCGTCCCGTGCGAGCTCGTCGGGGCCAGCTCGCGAGGGGGACGCCGGCCCCCTTTTTTTCCTCACTGCCACGAGGTAGAAAAGGGGGGGGGGGGGGGGGGGTCGTTGCCCCCCGTGCGAGCTCGCTGATGCGCAAGCTCGCATAGGGGGCGTCCCCCTCCCCTTTCTTCCTCACGCACGGCGAGGGAGAAAAAGGGGGGCTGCGAGCTCGCACATGGGGCGTTCCCCCCCCCCCCCCTCTTCCTCGCGCACAGCGAAGGAGAAAAAAGGGGGTCGGCACCCTGTGAAAACTTGCCGGTGTGCGAGCTCACATAGGGGCGCAAGCCCCCTTTCTTCCTCGCACTTGGAAGGGTGAAAAAGGGCGGCCAGTGCCCCCTTGTGCAAGCTCATCGGCGCCAGGGCCCCCTGTATTTTATATTTTTATATTTTTATTAATATTTTTTTATTTTTTTATCATTATAATTGGGAAATTTGCTAAGAGGACCAAGCGTGTAAGAAAATTAAAGATTGAGGATAATTTAGTTATAAATTAAAGTTTGAGGACTAAGTTGTTATCGCAATCAAAGTTAGGAGACGATCCGTGTAATTTACCCCTTGCTACAAGGAACCTCAAAAGAAAAAAAAATTATAAATCAAGGCCCAAATTTTTAACACAAAGTTCTTTATTTTCCTCAGGCAACTAAGCTTCTTGTAGACCTTTTGCGTGAAAAGGGATAGGTAGAAAGATATTATTCCCTAAGTAGGGGATCCTTTTTCTTTTGTTCTTCATTTTACATTTATCATCAACAAAATAAGAGAATTTCATATTTTCCGCTAGTTAAGAGATATATATTGGTATAAATGACAACGAGGGATATTAGTATATTCAATATTTTAAGAGATACTAGTCTTACTATCTTTTTCCATTTAGAGTAAGTGAATGTTGAATTGATGAAACAACTTGTTATTTGTGGGCCTCTTTGGATACTTCAAAATTGTTCTAGAATATAATTTGTTTAACCCAAAGATGTTCTTATTTGTCTAACCTACCTGGAACATAATATTCTTAAGTGAGCAATAACTCACAAATCTCTTGCTTTGGTAATCATTAAACTATGCCGAGGCTTAAATCGATATATATTTAGATTCGAAGAATTTGTCATTTCTCATTTTTCATAATTCTCGCAAAAAGTAAGACAAATAAATTATCAAAATTATTGTCTTCTAGCAAGGAGGGAATCAGGATAGAATGTTAGGGGACCTAAATAACGTATTTGACAGTTCTATGAGAAAGCGTTAGAGAAATGACAAAAAAATGCTAAAATTATTACAGTGTAAGATAAAAATGTATCAAAATAAATATTTTTTTAACAAAAAATAAATAATGATAGATTAATATATTTAAAATCTATTCCCCAACTGACGTAATAAAAAAATAAAAAAATTAGCATGAACTCAAGAATAAAACAAAAAGAATTCTGATTGTCAAAATTTGAATATTTGATTATATTTTCTGCCTTAATTAGTTTTAATTTTTTTTTAAATCATACATTATGAATAGAAAAAGAAATTTAATTTGAGCAAGGTCAATTATCGATTAAATATATTAATCATTACTTGAAAAGAGCCAAACTTATGCTTCTATAATTTTTTTAATATATATAGATACTATCATGTATAAGTTACTAAATTATTAACTTAAAAGACTCGAAGGAAAAATATAGATAATAAATTAATTCATCAAATTCTAATTAATATAAAGTAGTGCAATTTGAAAAAATTAACCTTAAAATTTAAGATTTGCTCAGCAATGCCCTCCAACTTCATTTTGTAATATCGATGTCCTCCATATTTTAATTCATTTAATCTTATGCCCTCTTTACATGGGATGCCCTCTTTAACTCGTGTGTGTAAATTAAAGCTCAAGTATATTTATTTCAACAACAAGGTCTAAAATTGATGTCCTTGTAAGGGAGCCTTTTATGAGAGGATTTCCACATAAATATAGGTATTTTAGATGGCACATGGATATTCAACATGGCTTAGTAATGAATCTATACACTTATTAGAGCATTTGCTGCATTACCTTTGCATATTACTTAACAATTTAGTAATGTGCATTACCTTATTTACTATGTACAAGTAAGCTTTAGCAATTCAAATGATACTATTTACTTATAATAAAATATTACTAGATAATGAATATTTTTACTAAAATATCCTTTATCACTAATATCAAGTTAAAGTTTATTTAATTCGACTACAAACTCTAACAAAAAATACTAAAATTAATAAATCAAATAAATATAGTTATAAATATTTTAACATATGTTCATAGATAAATAAATATATACTTTAACATATGTTGGTTTCATACTCAAGAAGCATACAAAATATCCAAAAGTCCAAAATTACATTAGCATAGAAAAACAATTGTTGATATGTTTTATAACCTTGTGTTTAATAATGTCCATGGTGTTAACAGTTGCCTTGGAGATGGAACTTCATGGATGCAAACTTCCATATCTGTTGGAGGCTAAATCGACCTAGATATAGGACTTCTCATTCAACATATATAGTTAATATTGTTTTAGCCATCAAAGAAGTGCTAATGTGGAACACATTCTTGACACACAAGTTTCCTTCCTTTTTGAAAGGAAAAGAGCGTGCCAAGCAATGACATGTGCTTATCTACTTCTTCCTTAGGCCAAAAAAGAATTCAGAGAACTTCTCAAAAGTTTCAATAAGTCCAATTGGCAAAGATGTGGTTCCTAAAGTATAATTAGGAATGATATTCAGGATCAACATGATTAATACACATTCCTAGTGCAGACACGTGACAAAATGCACATCGGGAACTACGAGCCATATATACATGAATATCATATTGACCAAATAAAATAGAAGCATATGTGAAAGAGTGAACATATTAAAATATAATAAATAGATATAAGATCATCATCATATGCGGAAGACTAATATAAGAATCATAATATGAGTTCTAATTGACTCATCTAATACATGGACGAATAAGAAAGATAACTAAGACATAAAAAACAAAAGGACTCAGGACATCCATGTCTTTCCATTATGAACTAGATCGATTATCGTTGGTCATCTTCATCATTAGTAGTTACACTTGCAGGAGAGATAAAACATTCATATAAGTTTTGAAACTCAGTATGTACTAAGATAAAAGCATCATAAAGGTCATGATAATTGACAATAAGTGATAATTGATAATAAGAAATAAATTATGGGAACACCATCGTCGTATAAGGAAGAAAGATATAATCATAAGAGATTCATAAATCAATGTGACATTTTCTTGAAATCATCATAAAACGGTGAGTGTCGATTATCATCATCATCATGTAAAGGACCATAAAAATTATATAGAAGTAGAAGTATATAATCATGGTGTAAATCATCTTTGTTAAAGAAATTTAATATAAAATCAAAGGATTATAAGGAATCATTATAAAAGTGGCAAGAGTCAATCATCATCACGTAGAATATTTCATTATTAATATGCTCCCATCATCTTCTTCTTCAACATCTTATAAATTCATCTTTGAATTATTTTGGGGTATATATCAAACTGTAGAGTATCTTTCAACTCATAAGGTATCTTTCAACTCGTGGGAGAGTGTATTTCGACTTCGATAAAATAAAGGAGTATCTTTCAACCCATGATGGAGAGTAGTAAACTCTCTCCTAATTGGCCGTCGTCAAGCCATCATCATAAGATCTTTTCATTTAATATTTTTTGTCTTTTATCGTGTAGCTTTGAATTGATTTTATTAGAACATCATGGATCATGATATGATGATAACAATGAATGCCATATGATCATAAGTCATCGCAGGTCATCATCAGACATCGTCTGTCACTACAAGAAAACTGTCGATTGGTGACACAATATATCGTCGCACTCTCCAGTGACACTAAGTCAATGCCACAAGCGTCATTATAGCATCTAAGTTGAGTGACAAAATGGAGACGTCACTTGCCTCCCATTAGCATCACATTAGCGTTGCCGTAGCATTTCATGATATGGACGCTACAGGAGGTGTCATGGAGACGCCAATTAGCCGCTATTATTGCACGTAATGAAGTAGAAATGCACGACAGATCTTAGCATTATTGTAGCGTCGACTTCTATTGACGTGAACCTATCATCGCAAGCTTTGAAATGCTTTGTCCACTGTACTGTGGACTTGGCATCTCATATGGTGAGATGCTATATAGATGCATGTGGATGTTATATATTCCTATACATGTAACACATACAACGTTTAATTTGCGCTATTTTAACACTACTCCTTCGCCGATCTGTTTGAGGAACATATATGCTAATTAAGAAATAGATTAACTATAGGCTATCTATATTTATATAACTATATGTTATCTATTTTGACGCAAACCCATATATGTTAATATATATTATCTATACTATACTTTAATGAATAAATAAATTAAATATTATATGTGTACCTTGTATTCATACATAATTACTTATATATGCCTACATCATATGTTTGTTCCTAAATATATATTTGTTACCTATATTATATATGTTACTTATGCATACAATGTATATCATATCTTAATTATACATATTATTTTTATATTATTAATCATAGAATTATGATGGTTGAATTAAGTAACATGATTTGTTACAAAATATCCCATTTTAGCGTCACCGCGAATACTCAATAACGCTATAGAGAAACTATTGGCATCGCGAGGTTGAGACGCTACCTCAAAGCTAGGGTGTCGCTAAAATATTTTAGCGACTCATTAGCATCTCTATAGTGCAGCATTAGCCAACTTTTTATTACCATAGCTTAATCGGGCGCATATAGACATATAAATATACATATATACTTATACTTATATACAATACATACACATATACATATTATTATCACTTAATCTCGCACATATAAACATATACATATACATATATACTTATAATACGTATACATATACACGTTATTGTTACTTAATCTCACACATATATAGATATATACATACACGTATATACTTATAATACATATACACATTGTTGTGACTTAATCTTACACATATAGATATATACATACACATATATTAGATATACATATACACAATTTTGTCATATAAAGCTATTTCAATATAATCTTAATATAATATAAAGTTAAAATGTATAAACATAATATATAAACTTATAATGCATAAACTTATAATATAATCTAAAGTTACATCCCTAACTCCTATTAAATTAGGAAAAAAAATTTGAAATGGCTTCACTACAGCCTCGAAATAGCGTCTCAATGTATTTGGCGCCTCTTTAGCATCGAAGTAGTGTCGCATTTGCGGGAGACGCTAAATACTTGAGTTACATCCCTAACCCCTCTTATGAGTTTTCACTTTTCATTGTTACTCGCTGATTTTCACTGCGACCGACACCTGACTCTCTGACCATCGGACCGATGCCCTCTGCTCCGACGCTCGAAGCCCGACACCCGAAGCCCAACTCTCATGCCCTGCCTACTCCAACCCCCCTTCGTCCAACCCGATCCTTGTCGAACCCCACCGTCGTCCACCCTCCTCCGACCCCACCCTCCCAGCCTCCTCCGATGTTGTCGTCTGCCCTCCTCCGACCCTGCCCTCCGTGCCTCCTCCGAGGCCATCGTCCGCCCTCCTTCGACCTACGCCGGCCTCCTCTGCCCAACCGCCCCTCCCTGCGTCCTCCGACCCTACCCTCTCCCCTTCCTCCAACGTCGTCCGGCTTCCTCCGCCCTGCACCGGCCTCCTCCACCCAACCAAGGATTCGTCAGTATGATCATAGACATGAATGAATCAAGATTGAATCCTCATAAGAAGAGTCATAAATCATCGGGGATCATTATTTAACTTCATCATTATAACTATAGGAAGCTTGATATTAAGAGGTCATAACACAATAATTATGGGTCATATTGAACATCATCAGTGACTTTGAATTACAAGCCACAAGATAGGATTGCATAGAGTGATCATACGTGCATAATCATACTACTCATGATCATGAGATAGATTAAGATTAAAGGTATAATCACAGGCCAAAATAGGCATAGAAAACATTATCCTTGGGTTAGAACCCGAGTTGTGTGAGGAGACACGATCGAGTCCTAAAAACACCCTACTCATGGAGGACGAGGGAGGGGGAGAGGAGTTAGTTGGAGTTTGACTAACAAAGTAAATCCTTAAACATTTTTTCCTATTTTTTGGAACAAATGATATAAACACATTTCATTTGTTCTTTTTCCTACTTTGTTTAGTTTTTCTTTTCTCTATGAAAATTTGTCTACGCCATCATGCACTAATGATTAGTTACTAACTTTTATTAATTTTTCTTCAGCGATGATATGCATGAGTAATTTGATCTTGTACGGGCTAACTTTGTTAGAATACATTATTTATTGCATTTGCATAATTACTTTAGGAGTAAATACTTTTTGAAATATTATACATTTCATAATTTCTTTCTTTTTTTTATTATACAAACAATGGTGAGAAACGTTACTTGGTGGAGAGGATGAATGAGAGGAGCTCCCTCACCTCATGAGACTATTGTGCATTCCTTAACAAGTATGGGATGTTTAATCTCATCACATTTGATCCTTCTTTGTGGTTGGATGCAGTAGAAATTCCAATAAAAGGGCAAATATTGAACGATGTATGACAATATGGTTAATTACTAATAATTAATTTAGGTTTGGTTTTATCATAGTAAGTGGCTGATTCATTTTCATAAGTGATCCTATGTGGTCACATTTGTAAGGTGGATAAATTTTTGTGTGATCTTTAGATTATCATGAGTTGTTTTGTACGGGATCTATTTTACAATAATTTTAATTATAAATACTTTAAAATCCTTTTGAGCAATATGATAATTGATATATAAGTTTTGAAAATTTGTGACAATATTTGTATCAATATTACGTGTATATATATGTGTATTATTTGTAATTATATATTCAATGAAATTTTCATAAATTGTCACAAATTCATCATAATAATTAGATAAAACAATTATCATAGGTTTGCCGTCACTTTTGTCACAAACATCAGTCATAATTGTGACTGATTGTCCTCCTTATTTTTCCTTGTAATATTGTGACTAATGCATTTTAGTTTTTGTGACGATCTTTATCATCACAAGTAATATTATGATGAAATATTTTCATCACGATGATATCTGTGGGACAAAAATTAGTGAACTTAATGAGTCACTAGCCCATGACAAATAGTCATTTGTGACAGAAAATAATATTTTCTATGATGATAATTTACGTCACATAAACACTATTTTATTGTAGTGTCATAAAAATGCATGGAAACCTGAGCTGAGTTGGATGTACACCCAAGCCAGAATGGGGTGTTGGCAAGACAAGCAAGACACCGAAATCTCAAACATAACCCGGCCTGAGTTTAGTTCATACCCTGTCGGGGCTCCTATGTTGCAACTCGCTAAGAGTCGGATGACATCAGGGTTCATCGTAGTGTTGCTTGGGCCATGTCATCATCAACGTGGGCTGAGTTCATTAGATTCCATAGCTCGGCAGCTCCATCCATGGTGGATCTAGCCCGAGTGATAGACAACTCGGTATGGACAGTGAGAACTTCAGGTTGGGTTACAAAGAATCCGGGCTGAGTTTAGAACCGACACAAAAATGCGATGATTTTTTTATCGTATTTCCAGCGTTTGCCGACAAAGAGTTGTTTATATCCAAAATGATAATCTTACTGACAAATTCATCCTACTTACATACATTATAAATTTTAGACAGAAACTCTTACGACCTTCTTTCTTGTCTTCTTCCTCTCCTTCTTCCTCTTATTTCGATCATTACCCTCAGTCTTGGTGTGCAGTCAATGTCTTTGCCCACTACCTAGCAGGGTCAAATTTCGGAGCGTTACCTTTATGGTATCATATCTTAACCTTAGGACTCTCTTTGATGCCCTAGCTATAGAGGTGTATGGTCTATGTCCACACACCAGAGCAACCACCACACTCAATTGCCACAAAAGTGAAGTAAGAGTATTTTTGCATTTTATGATTAAGATTGTTTTATTGAAATGTATTGTTATGTATTATAGATGGCTCCTACGACAAGTTCAATGGCCTAATGCGGAAGAGGCCATGGGCGCGAACGTGAAGGTGGTCGTATTGCGGCGACCCCAGAGAAAGTCACTATTGGGCTTGACTGGAACCTGAGAGTCAAATCAGAGAGGATCTGTCGTAGGAGCTCTTCCTACATGTGCAAGAGCTCCCTCCACCTCAGCAGACCTATTCCATTATAATGGACTATGTCCCTCCTCCTCCACCACCGACATGACCCACTATAGGGAAGGACACATTTAGGCATTTCTAAAGCTGCAGCCGCTCCAATTTAAGCCGCTCCAATTTAAAGGGGTCATAGATTATGACGAGGCGATCCGGTGGATGGTTCGATGGAGCATATGTTTCGACTGGCACAGTGCGCCAAGGATCGTAAGGTCTTATATGCCACTCACCTACTTACCTATCGGGTTACGGACTAGTGGGAGACTATGTTGGACACGAATCAGAGGTAGTACCATGGGCAAGTTTCAAGGAGGTATTCCAGGACCAATACACTCCTACCTATAAAAGGAAGGAGAAGAATGAATTTTGACAATGCAACATGAGTGTCTGAGTACCCATGCCAGGTTCATATAGCTGGAACATTACAGCACAGAGTACATGATGAGTATGATCGGGTCGAGCAGTTTCTTGACGGCCTTCATCCCACCATCGAGAGAGGGCTGTCTCGGGAATTGACTTAGACCTGCACGGGACTGTTCTCTTAGCGGACATGACTAAGCTAGAGATCCGGTAAGCGACAGGAAAAACTAAAGAAGGAATCGGTGCGACCAACTAATTAAACCAAACCAAGATGAGAGGACCGTCGCCCAATTATGAGAGATGCTCATTGTGACCGCCACCATCACCTGTATCAGCAGCAATGCGAGGCTCCTCTCCAGGCCTAGCCAGCACCATGCCAGCCACACGAGTGAAGTAAAAGATATAATAAGAATTGAAATGTACTTATTAAAGAGTGAAAATGAATTGCAGCCACAGAGGGGCTCCATCACTACCATGTCAACAGCTGGCACCTCCCAATAAGTGGTGTCGAACTATGTCTACTACAGTAGGCCACACAGAGGGAAATGACACTTGCATCGGATGCCAAAAAACCGATAACTTAGTTAGTGACTATCCGACGAAAAATTAGTTAGGCACCATTGGAGTACGAGTTATAGTGGAAAGGAAGAATTTCCCTGATCTTATTATAATTGTCAAGGTAGTCAAGATCGGAAACTTAATAAGATCAAAAGAGATCCGTAAGATCAAAGATCGTAAGATCTTATCTATATATTAAAAAATAGTTTAATAATTAATATATAAGTTATGTAAAAAAATTTAAAATAAATTTGTAATGGTTTAGATTATAAATAATGTTAACTTGAGCATTATCCTATTGAGACTTTCAATAAATGCATATATATATATAGTAATTTAATATGAATTGAAAAAAATAGCAATAATATGAGTAATATGGAGTAAATCATATAATAACTTTTAATATATGTTGTGAGAAATCTGTATAAGTAGGAAAATAGTATTTGCACGCTAGGTGTTGGTATATGGAGATCGGATTCCCTTTTGCAAAAATATAAACAAGTTTTAAATTTATATCCCAACTACACTTCTCAAGTTGCAAGTATAAACTGTCGTCGATGTACATATTGTGCTCAAACCATAGAGAGAGAAGTTGCATTTATTTTTAAACTTATGTAGCAATGACAAAAGAGAATCTGATTTTGATAGTAAGAGAGGTAAGCGAAGATTGCTGAATGTAATTGGAGGAATGTAATAGTTTTATAATTTTTGTTTTGTGTATTTTTTTAGCTTTTTGGTTAAATGATAAAAACATAACGAGAAATCCAAAACTAAGTCACAAGTGATGTTAACTACCAAGACTAGGGAATTTTCTTTGGGGATGAACAGTAATTAGCTATGCCTAAGAAATTCAGTTCAATTGGATGCAAACAAATCAACAAATCATGAAAATGAATCCTAGTACTCTCGCATTGAGGATCGCTTTAACCTCTCCACTCTCGCTTTGAGACCGCAGATTCAAGCACATATGGGACTACTCTCCTGAGCTCTCCCCTCTGAGCTCAGTCTCTCCTATCTCATTGGCTGATTTCCCTAACTAGCTAACCTCTCGGCTCATTGCTAAACTGTTTCACAAATACCTCTCAGGGGTCTCATTGCAGAAGTAGGAGAAACCAAACATGAAGAAGGGAGATAGGAGATCACAAACAAGTCATCAAAACATCAAATATAAGTTCCCATCACTCTCGTGCTAGGAATGTTCTAGTTTCCCCACTCTCGCTTTGAAACTATGAATTTAAGCATTTAGATTATGATTAAGCCATCCCCCATGAGTTTCACCTCTCAATTTATCTCAAGTTAGAATGACTTTCCTGTTGATTACTCCACTACGATTACCTAGCCTCTCAGTTCATCACCGGACTGTTTACAATATACGCCCTCTCGAGAGAGTCTATTGCATGATGAATAATCAACTATCGGCCAAAGTAAACAATATTCAGCAAGTAAAATAAGCAATACAGACCAAACAAATATGCATCTAATTCATAAGTGACATAACCAAATAGTTCGATCCATTAAAAAATCCCCCAGCCTTGATGGCTGATTAGTTATACATAGCTATCAGGAACACAGCACAAAACATCATCATCCTAACACTAAACATTGTTCAATAAAAAAACTAAAGAAATAGCAATCGAAAAGAAGTAGGAAAAGCAGAAAATGCAGCAAGAAGCACTAGGATTAGAGCTCCAGCTTCCCCTCTCAGCTCAGTTGGTCTTCTTCCTCTCAAAAGTGGCTTCTCCCCTTCCTGGTTTGCCTCCTCCATGCCATCTGGTTCCTCATATTGCATTTTGATAATTGCTGGCCAACCTCTCCTCTTTCTTGAGACATTCTTTTCTCTTTATATCTTGGCATCACTTCTATCCACCATTGAATCTATGACACTTGTCCCATATATAACATCTGATTTTTTCAACCTTATGATGCACGATAGCTGTCTAGCCTGATACATCACCTTTTTGTCTTTGACTCCTTTAATTTCTCTTGCTTTCCTTCATCAGGCAGTTGGATGTGTGACACCTGTCCTAGTGCCTATTGGATCCCAAAGGGCACCAAAGGGGGGGTGTGAATTGGTGTTCTGATGCGAACTTAGAAACACTAGTAAGCGCACTAATCGTTCAAGTAATAAAGTGATGAGTATAAAGTATCGTTCCCACGATGACAACAAATAATTAATAATTTATCTTACTTATAAATTGAGAAAAGATAATAACTCTGTGTTTTGTAAAAATAAGAAGAGTAAATAATATAAATATAGAGTTATGATCAATGGGGTTTAAAAGTATAGAATTGATGAATAGGATTTATCTTGATCAATACTACTACTCATGTACGAATTCTAGACAAAAGATGATGAATTAATAAAGTAAAATTCCCAAATTGATTTAACCGATTTTTAAGGCTTTAAATCCTATTTTGAGATCAATAAAAGAGAGTAATCCTTTCGGTTTTTAATCTAATCTATTCAATCTCAAAACGCATTCAACTTGAATATAAAGTTAAGGGCTTTCTCAAGTCACCTTAACAACAACACAATTGGGTCTCTTGCGATTTCCCCAATTGTGGCATGTAAGAGAAAAATCAGAAAAAAACTCTAGAGAATCTAAAGACTTCTTTTCCAATAATCAAAAGATTCAAAGGAATAAATCTCAGGCAATAATTAATAAAATCATCAAACATGCTATTGATCCATCAACTAATCGTACGAATAATTCATAAAGAATAGAGTTCAATCAAGAAAATCATAAAGAACTACTCCATAAACTGAGAGTACATCAATCTAAATAATGTTTCAGGAAAAGGATAGAAAATAAGAAGAACTACTCCTAATTCTATCGTCCTCTCTCGAGTTTCCGACAGAATTTCGTTGTAGGGATCTCCTTCACCAAGCCTTCAACCTATGATTTCTGCCCTCCAAAGATGTTCTTCCAATTGACTTGGGGTCTTCTTAAATAGTTTTTCTCGTAACATGGCTCAACAACCTGAAATCTTATCAAAAAGATGGATAAAAATGACTTAAAAATGCCTAACAGAACTGTCGTCACGGCCGTGAAGATCAAGTGGCACGGCCGTGACAGAACATCAATTTCTAATCTTGTGCAGCACGGGTGTGACGACATACTGCACGGCCGTGACAGAACATCAGTTAGCCTTCAATTCGCACGGCCGTGATCATTTTATGCACGGACGTGATAGAACGTCAGTTCCAAGCCTCCGATTTGCACGGCCGTGAAATTCATTAGCACGGCCGTGACAGAAAGATTGAATTTCGCTCTTCATTATACGGGCGTGACATCTATTGGCACGGCCGTGATCGCTGCAAAAACTTGTTTTCCATGGCTTTTCCGTCCAAAATCCAATGTACTTCCATTCCCTATCATAAATTCAATCAAGCTTAGGTAGTAGTAAATCTTTTGGGAATTTCTCTATATTTATACTAATTTTTCACTTTAAATCATGAAACACTCTTAAAGTTAGAATAAATTGGCCTAAAAATTATGCATGAATTCTATGCATCATGTTCTAAAACCAAAGTTATCGATAAAAAACATGTCGCGGAAGCTTAAAATCGATTCTTTAAACCTTTTAAAATCAATACAATTTAGATCACATCAAACACAATATGAGAGGGAGAGAGAGAAATCAAATGCAATGAACGTGATGGTTGTTGACGAGGTTCGACCACACCTTAGCCTACGTCCCCGCTCCGACTTCTAGACCTCGAGACTGCCGGAGTTTCCACTAGAACTTTTTCTTTCTTCCAAATGGGGCAAGGAAGAAAAGTCATTTACACCACAGCCTTTTTTCCGCTTCGAAAGGTAAGGCACACCTCTCCTCCAATGAAGCTAATCTTTTCTCTCGTTCAAGAAGTAATATTTTGAACCTCTTTTACATAGAAGATCTCTTAATTTTTTTCTAAACAAAATGTTTCTCTCTTTTACAATGCTATGCTCACAAGAAGAGAAGAGAGAAAGAAGAGAATACTTTTAAAATGAAACTTCAAGGAAAAGTTCTTCCTTTGATAACTTGAAGGTTTTCTTCAATGAGTGGATGAGTCTCTTTGCTTTTGGCTTTGACACTTCTTTTATAGGCTTCAACACGTGAAAAATTCATCTAAAATTTATTCCATAATTTTTTCCTTCAAAATTGACCTTTCTATTCATTTGACATCGAGGCCAGTCGATCGCACATCTGGACCGATCGATCGGTCTATGTGACCGTTGCATGATTTCTTCAGCTTCTACGCTTGATCGATCGTCAGCTGGTCAGTCGACCGATATTGCCTCAGCATCAATCGGGGCAGGCTTAGTTTTGATCGGTCGACCGACATCACCATTCGGTCAATTGGTATTGTCTCGAGCGACCTTCTTTGCTTCGACCGGTAGGTTGACCGATCTACACTATTTTGAGTATATTTTTTGCATAGTTATCCAAAATAGATAATCTTGGATTCTATGGATAGCTAATAGGATTATCTACAACTTTAATATTCATCATTAATCCATAATCTAATAAGGTCATAGTCAATTATTTAATCAAAGTATAATGCATAAAATTGTCCCTTTTTCTTTAGACTTTTTCAGCATTTAACTTTAATCTTTCGAGATTTGTATCATCAAAATATAGTTTTATATGTCATAAAAACTTTGCTCCAATAGTGCCTTCATCTATTTATGTAAAATATGCGCGTCGGATGACAGTTGCCATTTTGCCTTTTTTTGCCAACTCAACTTCTCCTTCTCAGTGGCGCCAAGTACTACCATGTAGAGACTCTTTTAACTTGGCTACCGGATACCCCCATGCAATGTGAGAGTACTTGCTGAAAGATAAAAGCTTATAAATTTATAAGATTTTATTTATGTTTTCATCAAAAGAGTTAAGATGACATGGAGATTTCATATAGCAAGTAAAATATTAAAAATATAGATTTTATGTTATTTAATTGTAGCATAAATCAAGAAAATCATGCTTCTACCCTAACAATAATGAGTAAAAAATTCATGTCATCAATATACATCAATAATAAAGTTATTTTGTGAAGAAAATTATTTTATACAATTTTAATTATAACCAATCATCTTCCTCAATTTTATTTCTCCAAAAATCATGTTACACTTGGTGAAAATTTACAAAAAATATTGAAAAGAAAAATTTGGATTGATATGATCAGTAGATCCTACGATCTTGCTATTACGATCCTATCAATCCTACAAACAATCCCAAAATTGAGAACGAAGATCTTAGGTAAGATCGTTAGATCGTACGATCTTATGCTCAAGATCGCAATTTTGATATCATTGGTAATCCCCATGGTGGACTACGATATCATCTTGGGTATGGACTGATTGTCATACTATAATGCATCGATTATATGTAAATAGAAGAAGATCCTCATTGGCACACATAGTAACCAGAATGACCATTATAAGACACCGGAAAGTAAGATCATAGTGTCCACAATGAAGGCCCACAAGATATTACAAAAGGATTGCAGAAGGTACTTGGCTAGTGTCAAGATAGCTGATGCTCCTACACTAGATCTGCATCATATTGGTGTTGTTCGAGACTTTTCGGATGTCTTTCCAGAGGCCAAGGAGGGAGATCGATCTGCTACCAGGGACGACACCGATATGCAAGACCCCTACCGCATAGCTCCGACGGAGATATAGGAGTTGAAGAAACATATACAGGAGTTACTCGACAAAGGGTTCATTAGACTTAACATCTCCTCTTGAGGTGCTATAGTTCTATTTGTCAAGAAGAAGGATAGTTCTTTTGACTACCGAATGTTGTCTTAGAGATTTTGCGCCAACACCGACTCTTCGTAAAGTTCTCTAAATGTGAATTTTGGATGGAGCATATGATGTTCTTGGGATACATCATATCCAAGAGCAGAATCACGATGGAACCAGCGAAGGTCGAAGCAGTGACCAATTGACTTACAACAAAGAATAAGATGGAGATTTATAGCTTCCTCAAACTGGCGGGCTACTACCGATGCTTCATTTGAGACTTCTCAAATATTGCAGCCTCACTCACCCACCTAAGGAAGAAGAATGAGAAGTTCATTTGGACGAACAAGTGCGAGAAAAATTTTCAAGAACACGGTTGGCCTCAGCTCCGATTCTCACCATTCTATCGAGAAGCGGGTACACAATCTATAGAGATGCTTGCGGCCCCGACCTTGGGGTCATCCTTCTGGAGCATGGGAATGCAGTTTCCTACACTTATAGGCAGGTGAAAAAGCATGAGGTGAACTACCCGACGTACGACCTTGAGTTGGTAATGATTGTATTCGAGTTCAAGATCTGAAGGCCTACTTGTATGGTGAAAAATATCAAGTGTTCATGGATCACAAGAGCTTGAAATATATCTTCACCCAGAAGGATATAAACATGTGACAACGAAGATGAATGAAGTTCCTCAAGGACTACAAGTTCACGATCAACTACCACACCGAAAAGGTGAACTCGGTGATCTAACGCTCGAAAATGGGAGGCTTCTCTGGCTTTTCTACAGTTCTATAGGTATGTAATGATTCAAGAAAGAGACCATGACATAGTGATGATGCACCAGCTGCAACTGAGTATGATCGGCGAGATCATCACTGTACAAATGGCTGATGAGGAGCACTCGAAGATGTTCAAGAGATGCCAGAACAAACTAGAGGATTTCAAGCGACATATAGGGAGCAATCAGATATTGGAATCGCCTCTAAGTTTCGAATGATGCTACGATAAAAAGGGAGTGCTCGACAAAGGTCACAAGACAAATTTTTCTGGGCAGTACAAAGATGTCAAACACATCTTCCGATGGAATGATACGAAGAGGGGGATTTTCGACTACATCTCCAAATGCTTTATCTATCAGCAGGTCAAGGCAGAGTACTAGAGATTGTATGGATCGATGAAACCTTTAGGAGTGCCAAAATGAAAGTGGGAGAATATCACGATGAATTTCATCTTCAATCTACCCTAGACACAAAAGAGATATGATGTCATCTAGGTCACGATCGACGAAGGCAACCCACTTCATTTTGATCAAGTGGAAGCAATCGGTGGAGAGTTTGCTAAAGTTGTATGTACGAGATCATCTGACTTCATGGGATTCCAGCTTTGATTTTGTCGAATCGGCCCCCGCTTCACATCGAGATTTTGGAAGAGTCTACAGAAGTTGTCTGCAGAAGGCTTTTGGTTATTCCACCCAATGGACAATGCGAGCAGAAGATACAAACACTAGAAGACATGTTACGAGCTTGCATCTTAGATTGACACAACAATAGGGACGAGCATCTATCACTGATAGAATTCTTGTACAACAACTTTCACTCTAGTATTGGCATGGTGCCTTTTGAGATGATGTATGAAAGACCTTGCGGATCTCCTACACATAGGGGTGAGGTCGACGAGCGAGTAGCTATGAGTGAGGAGTTGGCAATCCAAATTCAAAAGTATGCAGATACAGTGGATGTCATCAGAAAAAGGATGAAGGTGACATAGCCTAGACAAAAGAGCTATGACAACAAGAAAAGATGAGAGCAAATATTCAAGGCCGGAGATCAGGTGCTACTGAAGGTGTCTCCAATGATGGGTGTTATGTGATTCAGTAAGCAAGCCCTCAATTTGTTGGCTCTTTCGAAGTCCTGGACTTAGTCGGTGATGGAGCATGCATATTAGCTTTCCCTCTTTCCTATGAATGAGTACATAACATTTTCCATTTATTCATACTTCGTACACTACAAGAAAATGGGCTCTTGACGACGCAAAGTAGCATCGTGATGCTACATAGACATCACTCGCGCCTTTATGGCGTCCACTTTGCGTCCCAATAATGAGACGCTATTTGCCTCTCGATAGCGTCTCATTAGCGTGTTCTTAGCTATTCATGAAATAGACGCTATTGATGGCGCAATGGAGACGCTACTATTACGCGCCGCGGAGCAAAAAAGCGCGGGAGAACCTAATGCCATTCTCGCATCGACAACACGCGACGCTATGCTCGTATCTCACAATTTGCGAGTCTAAAGAGATGCTATCTGGCGTCACATGCTTAGAAGACGCTATGTAGACGCGAATGTGATTACTTGACAACTATTCTTAGGTTATCTATATTTATATCGCTATTTGTTTTATATTTAAACCCTAAACCCTATATATTATATATACTATATGTCAATCAATAAATTAATTAAATATTATATTAGTAATATCAACATATATATGTATTCCTACATGATTGCCCATATTATATTTATGTACTACACGATTACATATATATGTATTTTTACATGATAAGAGTGTTCATAAATATATAATTTGTTACCTATATTATTTATGTTAGCTATACATACAATATATATCATATCTTAATTATGCATATATTATTTTTATATTCTTAATCATGAAATTATGGTTGTTGAATTAAGAGAGTGATTTACTACAAATTATCCCATTTTCGCATCACCTTAGAGACTCAATAGCGTCAACTTTGCGTCTAACTAGAGCCGCTGGCAATGTTGAAGCTATGGTGACACTATTGGCATCTCTGTAGCAACGCCAACTTGGGACGCGAACAAGTTTTAGACGCTAGTTCGGCACTACGGGGTCGCTAAATTTCTTTAGCGACTCAATAGCGTCTGTATTATGCCGCCTTAGCCAACTTTTGATCCCGCTTGCTTAATCGGGCACATATAGACATATAAATACACGTAGATTATACTTATATATAATAAGTACATATATACATATTATTATCACTTAATCTCACACATATAAACATATACACATATATTCAGTTCGAATACGTATACATATACACGTTATCTATATACGACTCACACATGTATAGACATATACATACACATATATATTTATAATATATATAGATAAACACATTGTTGTGACTTAATCTCCCACACGTAGACATATACATACGCATATATTACATATATATATATATATACACACAATTTCGTTATAGACACATATACATATAGATTTATAATTTCATATGCAAACATGATAGATTGTCGGAAGGAAATAAAACAACTGAAATGGGGCACAATGTGATGAGATGCTATATTCATAAATAAAATTACATACATAATAAAAAATTTTGAAATAGAAAAACAATTAGTGTCTCTCTTGCGTCACAAATTGGGGATGCTAAATCTACATCGACGTCTCTACGACACTATGGTGTTGCTATTGAAAGTTAGCGACACATTAGCTTCTCCACAGTGATGCATTAGCCGAATTTCGATACGTAGTGTCGCGTTTTTGGTGGATGGTAAAAAATTTACTTAAATCCCTAACCCCTCTTCTTCGTTTTCACTGTTACTGTTTTACATTTACCCGCCCGACTCGCCCCGACGCCCGATGCCTGACATCGACGATCGACTCTTCCGACGCCCAACAGTCGATACCTCCACCACCCTCCACCGCCGACGCCTCTGCCTCTGCTGCCTCCGCCTCTGACTCCTCCACCGTGCTCCACCGCCTCCTCCACTGCACTGACGTCCACCTCCACCGACCTCCGCCTCCACCGCCGCCTCCCCCTCCAACGTCCGCCCTCTGCCTCCGCCTCCACCGTGCCGCTCCGCCGCCCTCCGCCTCCACCACCTCCTCCTCCGACGTCTGCCCTCCTCCGCCACCTCCACCGCGCCCCTTCGCTGCCCTCCACCGTCGCCTCCACCTCCTCCACCGCCCACCGCCGCCTCCGCCCTTCCACCGCCTCCTCCTCCTCCACTGCCCTCCTCCCCCGCCGCCATCCACCTCCTCTGCCTCCTCCTCCACCACGCCGACGTCCGCCTCCGACGCCATCCGCCTCCACCGCCGCCCTCCTCCTCCAACGCCGCCATCCGCCTCCTCCATCGCCTCATCCACCGCGCTGACATCCGCCTCCGCCGCCCTCCGCCTCCTCCTCCTCCGCCACCGCCATCTGCCTCCTCCACTGCGCCGACATCTGCCTCCGCCGCCCTCCTCCTCCACCGCCGCCCTCCTCCTCCACCGCCGCCTCCTCCTCCTCTTCCTCCCTTTGCTACGTCTGCCTGCCGACTGTGCTCCTCCTCCTCGGCCACCCTCCTGCTCCTCCTCCTCGGCCACCCTCCTACTTCTCTGTCGGCCATCGCCTTCCTCCATCGCCGCCCACCGCCATCCCTCACCGCTTAAGAAGGTAGGAGCCTGCCACCATGTTAAGTTAATTATTAATGCATGAAGTTAAATACTCTTAATTACTTGATAATTAGTAACTAATGCATGTTAAGTTAAATACTACTTAATTACTTGATTGTTTTGCTGTTAAGTTAGTTTGTAATGCATGTTAAGTTAAATACTACTTAATTACTTGAAACTATTACTGTTAAGTTAGTTACTAGTGCAGGTTAACTTAAATACTAGAACCACTTCTAGATAATTTTTTTTTCATAATTCTAGAACCTCTTTTTGATCATGTTCTCATAATCATAAATTTTACTAAGGATGTACTTCGACATTCTTAGTGATAAAATGAGATTATGATTCGACGATGAAGTACTTGAAACATGTGATTTTGAACTTCGTAAGTTCAAAATCACACATTTCAAGTACACGAAGTTATTGACATATGGCTTAATGTTATCCATTACAGAAATGATAAAGTCATATCGTAGTTGGATTCGTCATTGGGAGGATAAACATGGCGTCATAACTGAAGAATATAAGTATGATGTTGATGAATTCATTAATGTGGCATATCAAAATGAAGGTGTTGCTTCTTCATATGGCAAAATCTTATGTCTATGCCGGAAGTGCAAATGTTATCAGTGAAAAGTAAGATATGATGTGCAGAAGGATTTATATTACAATGATTTCTTATTGACATACCAAATTGGTTCTTTCATGGCGAAGAAAGATAGGCTAGAGAAACAACTAATGTAGATACCATTGTGGGCGACTCGAGCAATCCGTACAGGGACATGAAACGAGATGCAATGTTAGTTGAAAATGTTGGCAAAACATTGATTGAAGAAGACCCGAATCCTTCGGCTTCTAAGTTTTATAATCTTCTCGAAGAAGCAGATGAACCTTTATGGGATGGATGCGTGAAGCAAACTACACTTTTGACACAACTAATGAACTTAAAATCAGAATTTAATATGAACGATAATTGTTTTAACTGGATGCTTGCCATTATTAAGAGTATGCTTCTAGCTTCAGAGAAATTACCGGGACATTTTTATAAGTGCAACGGTTAATGAGAGATTTAGGGTTGGAATATCAGAAGATTGATGCATGCCGCAATCATTGCATGTTGTACTACAAGGAAAACAACTCACTTATAAGTTGTTCTATTTGTGGCGAGCCCATATTCAAGTAGAAAAAGAATTCCCAAAGTTCAAAAAAATGTGACAAATGCAATATTTAGATACTTTCCGATTGTTCCAAGATTACAATGACTATTTCTTTCTGAAAAAACTATAAATGCAAAAAGCCAAAAGCTACTTATATCTTGAGCAATGATCAAAGAAAAGTGGTTTTCGAATGGGTAAAGTAATTGAAATTCCCCGACGAATATATATCAAACATATCTCGTTATTTTAACTTGGACAACGGGAAGATACATGGGATGAAGAGTCATGACTATCATATTTTTATGCAAAGATTACTTCCAATTGCCTTTAAAGAACTTTTGTCAAAGGCCATCTGAGAGGTTTTGGTAGAATTGTCTATGTTCTTTAAAGATCTTTGTGCATCCATCGTTCGGAAAGAATACATCTCTCGGTTAGAGGCTTTTATTGTGATTACCGTGTGCAAGGCTGAGAAGATATTTCCATCTTCTTTCTTTGATGTGATGGAACATTTAATTGTACATCTACCATATGAAACAAAAATTACGGGTTCGGTTCAGTATCGATGGATGTATCCTTTCGAAAGGTGAATGTTATATTTGAAAAGGAAGGCAAAGAATAAGGCAAAAAATTGAAGGCTCCATATGTGAAGCATATTTCATTGAGGAGGTGTCAAACTTCACTTCAAAATACTTTGAGCCACACATACAATCACGACACACCCAAGGAACTTATGATGGTGGTGAAAGAGAAGTTGACATGAATATTCTATCCATCTCCAAGTACCCATGTCGACTTCTTGGTGTAGGACGCAAAGTTATCTTGAATGACAGAGATCTCACCGTCATTGAGAATTATGTTCTTGTAAATTGTAGCGAAGTGACATCGTATCTTGAGTAAGACAATTTGTTCTAATTTGTTATATAATTTAAAGTTAATTGTTGTTATATGATTTCATTATATGAAAACTATGAATTCAGGAAATTCGAACAATTACATAGAGAAATCAATCCGTTAGTTTCAAACGATGAGTTATTGAAACTACGAGACGAACATTTTGCCGAGTGATTGAGATGTGAAGTGAGAAATCTTTTAGCTTGTTCTTAATTGTTATAAGTTTGTAACTTTTACTAAAGTTTTTAATTAATTTTGTTGTAGGTTATTAATGGCTCAGTCAAAGAGAACAAAATATGAGATCTCGGTCATGGCCCGAAGAAACAAGTTCTTAGCTACTGCGGCATCATAGTCAATGGATATCGTTTCCATACAGAAGAATATAGCTGACAACGTTCAACTATTAATAGCAGCATATGTATTTTAGGAAGCATGTACAAGGATAACGACTTTGATTACTACGGTGTTATAGAAGACATCCTAGAATTGTCTTATTTGGAAAAATCTAACAAAGTCGTGATACTAAAATGTCGTTGGTTCGATTCAGAGAAAGGAGTTCGGATCGATCAAAAGTTTAAATTGGTGGATATTAACCCTCGATCGAGACTTCAGTCATATGATCCATTCGTATTGGCGGAACAAGCACAATAAGTGTACTACACTAAGTATCCATCGAAAAGAACCGAGGATGAATGGTGGGCATCATGCAAGGTGAGGAGTAGATTATTCTTAGCAGAAATAATGGTAGATGACAATGAAATATCATCCGTACACAACGATGTGCGCAAGGATGATTACTATCAAGAAGATAGAGTGAATGAGATGATTGATGTGGCCGATGGATTTGAGAATTTTCAATTGGTTGATGACGCTGAGCCAATGGAAGAGTTCAATTCAAATGACCTTTGGATGTGAACTTTGATAATTTCGTTGACGATGACTCGAGCCAAGATTATAGCGACGATGATGAAAATGAATCAGAATATGAAATAAGAGAATGAGTCCCGTAGTTATTCTATTGACATAAGCCTTTTATTCTTTTTTAGGTTATATATGGTTACCGATAATAAGAGAAGCTTCTTTCTTTTTTTAGTCATAAAATGAGGGGTCGAGCATCTGGGTCATCTCGCTCTTCCAAGTAGGGGTGTTCACCCGACCTGACCCGCCCAATTCCATTCAGGTTACTGTCATTCGGATCACAAAACCCGAACCGACCCGACACTGAATGGTTCGGGTTGGGTCGGTTCGGGTTCGTGGGTAACCCGTTTAATTTTTTTTATAAGCAAACTAGAATAACACTGACTTCTATATCTGTTAGCCACTAAAAATTTTACATAATAAAACAAACTACTAAATAGTCCAATAAGCAGTAAGCACTACAAAATAAGCAACAAAGCAATGCCAAAACTATTTATAAGTTCTCATATTTCCATATCGCTAATTAATAATTCCTATTGAAAGAAGTAAATAAGTAATTGCCCACATGAAATCATGAATGTCAGGCCACCATGGATACAAGTTACTGATCCTGAATTCAAGTAGCTTTGAAGCAAATGGATTCATCATATGCTAGTGATTTCTTGATTTTGTTATATGTCACTGATGAATCATAAATGCTCACATATGATTCCCTTACAGGCAGCTCCAGTCTCCAGATGCAACAATATTGTACTGCAAGCACACAAGGAAAAAATGGATCATTTAAAAGTCATTTAAATGATAAGAGTTGCAGACTTGAAGTAATATCATCAAACTGGGCTACTTTGGACCAATGTCTTTCAGCCTTTCAGGGCACAAATTTGCTCTTCACCCATTGCAGACATGACGGTCACAACCAAGTCTTTTCCCTCGCCAAACCCATCTTTGATCTAACATTAAAACAGCACAATAAATTGAGCTCTTTAATAATCTCATTGTTTAAATTCTGAATAAAGCAAGATTAACATGCAGGAACAGATATTTTATAACTGCTGATAAAATAGAATCATACAACTATATAGACCAAAATGGTCAAGGTAACAATTATAATTGCTCCGGTAGCTCTTCACTTCAATAATAAGAGTGTTAACATATAATTCAAATCAATAGTGCACATGAAAAGCTTTACAAGAATTTGTCAAAACCAGAATTGTATTCGATACAGATTCATGATAAAAGTTAACAATTTTCAGACCAGATGCAGATTCAGGATCCAGGTTTCAGTAAATACATGTTTTCAGAACTGTATCATATTAATCATAAGGTGTATCTTATTGTATCTCATCAACCTTTGGGTTCTGCTAATTTTGCATTTGGCTACTTGTCATCTGCAAACTCTCTAACTAAATAATAAATCATAAGGTCACCTAGGCTACATAAGTTGTAAATTTTTCTGAAGGCATACAGATGCACCAACAAGCAAATCTATGAGAACCTCGTTGCATGTGCAATCCCTTACAACAATTGAGAAGTGTGGAGAAGAGAAATTCGATAAGATTCCTCCACTGAAATGCAAGTAAAATTCAATGAGACATCAAAAGCTTACACAACTCTTAAACAATAAGAGTCATTTAGCTACAAAAGGAAAAAGAAAATGGATCATTTGATGGAAGATAAACAAAGCCTTCAATGGAGCAACAAAAATAGCTTTCTGATAAGGATACCTTATATTAAATGTGTTGATGTGCTTTGAATTATGTACCATGTACTCAAAATTATGAAAGAAGAAAAAAATGAGAAGGAAAAATGAGGATCTATGACGGAAGCGGAGGGCTTGGGCCATTAGGGTTAGGATTAGGGTATGAACTTTTATATATGAGAGTCAGGATTTTATATGATGTACACTCTCTCTTTTGGCTCATAGTGAAATTCTTCTGGCGGTGACCTCCTTTGCTCGTGGATGTTTCTCTCTTGTTCGCATTGATTAAGAGAGTTTTACCACTTTAAATCTCTGTGTTCATCTTCTTTTTTCTTTCGTTGTTTTCATTGTTCATCGATCCTCGGTGTCTTATTTCCAAAAAAATGCTTCCTTCAGTTGTCCTTTACTGTCAAATGGAATGACCTGGCGAAGCAAAAGACGTAACCTCCATTTTGTGAATCTTACAAAGTTTGTGCATGAGGGTAAGAGAAATAAAGTGCCTGCAGTTACCTTGAATAAGCCATCATATAGGGGGAGTCTGGAGACTAATCAATCTACAATCTGGATCAATAATACCAATCTACAAGACACAACACAAGATATTAAACTATACACAAGACACAACACAAGATTACACAGAAAAGATAAAAAAAAAATAGAGAATTTATATGTCATTCATTCATTCCTTTGAGTGGAAAATGCTAAATGTTTACCTAAGGTGAAGAGCAAGGAATTCACTGCTCTTTGCTTTCAATCTTTGGATCAGCATGTCACTCATTGGCTGTATTTGATCTATGAATCATACAAAATCTATGGATCAGCATGTCCCATTGTCGAAATGTCCAATTCATAAAAAATTTATCAGATGCAAAATACAAACCTAGCATCCTTTCAGAAGCATCTGTCCATCCATCTTTGGAATCACAATCGTTGCATTCAGAATACGAGCAGCCACGACAGCATCACTGGTCGTCAAACACAAAGTTACACAATAGACAAGAAAATTTTAGGTAATTTACAGAACCGACAAATGTAGGAAAATTTCTTCCAACTCCAAGAGACAATAAACTTAATTGTATATATAATAAGCATATATAATAGGCAGCAGCAGGCCTTTGATTTACAAGCTTTTGAACAATTGAATACTGTGCAAGAAATAGATAGAACATACATGCTATATAAATAGATAAATCTAAATACTCACATAAAAAAGAAGCATACCATGAGAAGATTCCACATCCAAAATTAGATCAAGAGCATAGTCACTCTTATAGAACTTGTATTAAAAGGTGTAGAAACTAAAAGGGAGGAGTACTATAATTAAACAGGGAACAAAATATAACTAAATATATAAATTCCACATCACGTCTCCAACTCCGACTTTCATAATAATGTTGCCATAAGTTTGTCATGAAGACACATGTAGACACTAAAATGGAGGAATACAATAAGTTTTGGCATCAAGACACAAGTAGATTGTAGACACTAACAATCAACTTCCGTATATCTTGCAAAAAAATATAAAAAATATTATAAACATAAAACATTTCCAACATGAGTATATATTTAAGGAATAACAAACCATAAAGTATTGAATGGTATAACTTTTACCTTGAGATTCAAAATCCATATCTAACTCTTAACAAAAATATCACCTTCCAAAATGTAGTTAACTAGATTATGCACGATCTCCAAGTCCAAGCAACCCTACATTAAAAATGACAACTAAAAATATAGTGAAATGGCATTATGGTAGATTGGTAGTATTAAAAAAATAGTATAACTTATGTAAGATTTTGTTACCTTCTTCAATCTTCTCTAGCTCATTCAGTTCTATGCGAAGATCAGTTAACTTTGTAGGATTTCTTTGTTGAATACCATGTTTTGATGATAACAAATCAAATTGGACATAAAAGACACTAATCTATGCTCAAGTAATGATATACATGTGTAGAATTGATATGATCTCAATTGCAAGAAAAATCGCCCATTGAAACAATGGAAATGCAATTTCAGGACATGACCGGTCGACTGAGCGGTCGATCGATATCAGGCCGAAGAAATATCGAGGTTGTACCGGTCGATGATCCGGTCATTACACCATCGACCGAACAACTCAGGGACGAATTCAAGAAATGTCGAGACTGTACCGGTTGATCCGGTCGTTGCACCGGTCGACCGAACATTAAAGGATGAATTCCAGAAAAAGTCGAGACTATACCGGTCGACATTTCGGCCGAAGGATCGGTCGATCGGACAACTCAGAAAGGCAACAAATATTCTGCAACGGTCATATTGACCGGTCGACCGGCCCATTAATGCGATCGACCGGTCACAGTGCCAAATGAATAGTAACGGCTATTTTTCGAGGAGAAAATCATGAAAAATTATCTGGACGAGATTCTCACCTGTACAACACTATAAAAGGAGTGCCAAAACTTGAAGAAGATTTATCCAAGCAAGTAAGATCATTCAAAAGAGCATTTCAAGTTCTTGTGCCCAAATTTGCAAATTCCTCCCTTTTCTCTTCCAAACTTTGAGTGTAAAAATTTTGTAAAAAAAGAGAGGCAGAGGGAATTCTTATTCTCTAATCTAGAAAAGATTGAAAGCTCATTGTAAAAGATGAGTGCCTTACCTCTTGAGCGGAGAAGAAGGCGTGTGGTGTAAAAAGGGTTGTTCTCTCCCTACAAGAAAAGAGAAAGATAGTGGATCTCCGACGGTCTCGAGGTCGAGAAGTCGGAGCGGGGACGTAGGCCAAAGAGTTGGGGCCGAACCTCGTCAACATATCGTGACTCATTGTGTTTGCTTTCTTGCTCCCCTTTTTTATTATTTGCTTGTGATCGTTTTAGTGATTTTCCGAAAGTGATTTTTGAAAAAGATTTTAAAACACCAATTCCCTCCCCCCCTTCTTGGTGCTTTCGATCCTACAATTGGTATCAGAGCGGGTTGCTCTTGTTATTAAGATTTAAAAATTCTTTTAGAGCTATGGCATCAAGTGGATTTAGTTTTGCTGAAGGTCAATCGATTAATCGTCCTCCGTTTTTTAATGCATTTAATTTTGCATATTGGAAAATTAGGATGCAAGCATATGTATGCTCCATTGATATTGATATGTGGGATATCATTCAAAATGGTTTTGATTTACGTGGAAAAACTCCTTTGAAATATACCGAAGGAGAAAGGCTTTTAATAAAACTTGATTGGAAGGCTAAAAACATTTTTTATTGTGATTTGGATCCTACGGAATTTAATCGGGTTTCTAGTTGTTTAAATGCTAATGAAATTTGGAAAAAACTTATTATCACACACGAAGTAACCAATAAAGTTAAGGAATCTAGATTGAACATTCTAAATCACCAATACGATTCTTTCAAAATGATTGAAAATGAATCTATAAATGAAATAGTTATCCGTTCTAATGACATTGTGAATGGCTTAGCCTCTTTAAGCGAGTCAAGATCTAACTCTCAGAAGGTAAAAAAGTTTCTCAGGTCCCTCTCCTCCAGATGACATACAAAGAGGACCGTGATCGAAGAGAAGGATTTGAATAAATTAGATTTTGACGATCTTATAGGTTCACTCTTGACATATGAAATCGGAATCAAGGAGGATGAAGAAGAAAATGCTCCAAAGAGAAAAACTTTGGTTTTAAAAGCAAGTAAAGATGAGGAAGACTCAAGTGAGGAAGATGAAGATTTTGATGACAAGAAGTTTGCTCTATATGCAAAGAAGCTTGACAAATATCTCAAGTTTGTCAAGCAAAAGAAGAGAAATGACTTCATCAAGAAAAGATCATCATCAAGTAAGAATCAAATAACTTGCTTTGAATGCAAAAAGGTTGGACATTATAAAAATGAATGTCCAAATTTGAGCAAAAAGGAAAAAGATGGAGAAAATTCAAAAAGGAAGAAAAAAGTTCTTCAAGCAATTTGGGATGAAAGCGGTGATGAAGAAAATGATTCCAACACCTCTTCAAGTAATGATGAAGAAATTTACATATGTCTAATGGCAAATAGTCACGAGGAATCATCTAACTCATCTAGCTCTAGTGATAGTGAATCTTTTAATGTGCATAATGAGTTTAAAAATCTTATCAATAAATATGAATGCCTAACAAAGCAATATAATAATCTAAAAATAGAATTTGAAAATAAACAAAAGAAAAATAAAGATGTTAGAGCATGTAAAAAGTGTAACATATTAAGTGAGTAAAACACTAGTTTAGAATTCTTAATTGAAGAATTGAAAATGGAAAATGGTACACTTAAATCATCATGTGAAAAATGTGTATGCTTGAACAACGAAATCAAGAATCTAAAAGATGAAATTAAAAAATTTTCTAATGGAAGCAATATGTTATATGTCATGCTAAGCGGATTTAGAATGCCTTCAAATAAAAAGGGACTCGATTTTAACTCTTTTGAAAAGAAAAATGACAAAAAAATTTTATTTGTTAAAGCATAATGCAAAATCATACATTACTTATTTTCACTGTGGATATGAAAGACATTATTCATATGATTGCAAAATTAGAAAATGAATAAATAAATGTATGAAGAAAATTAGGGTCTCGAAAAGGATCATTTCTAACCAAGATGGACCCAAGCAAAGTTGGGTACCAAAAAGATGAGATTCTCAATTTCTTTCTTGTAGGGAGCCCTAAAGCTTAATGATGATAAATGGTATTTGGATAGTGGGTGCTCAAGACACATGACCGGCAATGGTATTAGTACACACAAACCTTTGGAATTTTTGCATCTTGACTTATTTGGACCAATTGATGTAGTAAGTTTAGGAGGAAAAATATATGTTTTTGTGATTGTTGATAATTTCTCTTGTTTCACTTGGATTATTTTTCTTACTAGAAAAGATGAAACAATTAGCATGTTTTCAAAATTTGCAAAAAGAATTCAAAATGAATTTGAACAAAAGATTTCAAAAATAAGAAGTGATCATGGAGGAGAATTCGAAAATCATAAATTTGAATTGTTTTGTGAAGAAAATGGAATTACTCATAACTTTTCCACTCCTAGGACACCTCAACAAAATGGAGTAGTAGAAAGAAAAAATAGAACTATACAAGAAATGACTAGAACAATTTTAAATGAAAGTAAATTGCCAAAGTATTTTTGTATTAGTGTCATATATGTATTAGTGTCATGCACCATTTTATCGTGATTGCAGTCACATCTATTAATGCATGACCATACGATGCACGATGTACTATCGACTATGGATGTAATGCGATAACTTGCTTATTTATGCCTTATTTGAATTCCATGTCTATGTTGTTCTTCATTTGACGTTATAATGTTCATATTGCTCCATATTATCATAACGATATAAAGGCCAACTATTTAGGGGGAGAAAATATGAAATATGCATGAATGTAGGGGGAAGCATACTTATTTAACCTATATTTCATTTCTTTTCTCTCTTTATCGTCCAGTTAGTTTATCATCATCAAAAAGGGGGAGATTGTTGAATCCCATGTTTTGATGATAACAAATAAAATTGGACATAAAAGACACTAATCTATGCTCAAGTGATGATATACAGGTGTAGAATTGATATGATCTCAATTGCAAGAAAAATCGCCCATTGAAACAATGGAAATACAATTTCAGGACACGACCGGTCGACTGAGCGGTCGACCGACTATGAAGGCCGGTCTATCGATATCAGGCCGAAGAAATGTCGAGACTGTACCGGTCGATGATCCGGTCATTACACCGATCGACCGAACAACTCAGGGATGAATTCAAGAATTGTCGAGACTGTACCGGTTGATGTTTCAGTCGTTGCACCGGTCGACCGAACAGTAAAGGATGAATTCCAAAAAAAGTCGAGACTATACCAGTCGACGTTTCGGCCGAAGGATCGGTCGACCGGACAGGTCAGAAAGGCAATAAATATTCTGCAATGGTCATATTGACCGGTCGACCGGCCCATTAATGCGGTCGACCGGTCACAGTGCCAAATGAACAGTAACGACTATTTTTCGAGGAGAAAATCATGGAAAATTATCTGGACTAGATTCTCACCTGTACAACACTATAAAAGGAGTGCCAAAGCTTGAAGAAGATTTATCCAAGCAAGTAAGATCATTCAAAAGAGCATTTCAAGTTCTTGAGCCCAATTTGCAAATTCCTCCCTTTTCTCTTCCAAACTTTGAGTGTGAAAATTTTGTAAAAGAAGAGAGGAAGAGGGAATTCTTATTCTCTAATCTAGAAAAGATTGAAAGCTCATTGTAAAAGATGAGTGCCTTACCTCTTGAGCGGAGAAGAAGGCGTGTGGTGTAAAAAGAGTCGTTCTCTCCCTACAAGAAAAGAGAAAGATAGTGGATCTCCGACGGTCTCGAAGTCTCGAAGTCAGAGCGGGGACGTAGGCCAAAGAGTTGGGGCCGAACCTCGTCAACATATCGTGACTCACTGTGTTTGCTTTATTATTTGCTTGTGATCATTTTAGTGATTTTTTGAAAGTGATTTTTGAAAAAGATTTTAAAACACCAATTCACCCCCCCCCCCCCACCCTCTTGGTGCTTTCGATCCTACATTCTTAACCAATTCTGAGTGAAAATCAAAGCCTCAACGGTGGAAGGAAGCAAGCTACTTCGAAATGGGTCAAGAACTCGACTCCCCATGCTAAACGCACTTTCAAATGATACAGAAGACACATGAATAGCCAATATATCTCTAGCCATATGAGAAAGAACATAATATTTTGAAGATTTTGCTTTCCACCACTTTAAGATATCAAAACCGTCGATATTTTTCTCCATATCATTCTCGATGTACTTGTCTAATTCACTCTTTTTTACTTCCCCCTATTTTTCCTGACTTTCAGTCTGAATTCATCCTCCCAATCAACATCATTCTTACGAGTATTAGATGTTGAGTCTCCCATGGAGGTTAAGCAACTAGAATCACTCCTATCTAGAAGTATTAATTGTTTATATTGCTCAAACAACAAGTGGAGGTAAGTTTTTAATTTTTCCAACATTTCCTTGCCTCTACCTCCATTATACATTCGAGTAAAACAAAACTCAATGTATTCCAATTTGTAACGTGGATCAAAGAAAATTGCAATAAATAATAAATAATTTAGCATCTTATCATCATCCCAATATTCATTGAATTTTAATTGCATTGCTGTTGTCATTGCTTGTAGCATTGTGTCATCAACTTGTCCCCATCTTTTTAATTGCTTTTGAACATCAATAAAATTATGAAAGAAAGAGTTTGAAGTAACATGCAATGACCCTGAAAATGCAAGAGTAGCATCATAAAACACCTTCAAAAAGTGCACAAACACTCGAATACGAATCCAATCTTCACTTGTGGGAATTGCTTCTTTAGCATCCTTAAAATATGATATGTAAGATCCATCATGCTCAAGTCTTTTAAATGCCTTTTCAAACTTTTCAGCAACTTCTAACATTAAATAAGTGGAGTTCCACCTGGTAGCTACATCCATGAGCACCTTCCTCTTGCAATTTATATTTGCCATTTCAACGCACCTATTGAAAGATGCAAATCTACTAGGAGAAGATTTCACATACTTGCATGCAGTCCTAACTCTTTTAATAGATGAATCATTTGTATTCATCCCTTCATGAACAATTAAATTTAATATATGGGCAGCACATCTCATATGTGTCGTCTCTCCATTTAGAAATGTAGAACCGCCCCAGTCGCTCATGCTGTCAACTAAATAAGCAATAGCCGGCTTATTAGAATTTGCATTATCCACTGTAACACAACCTATTTTCAAGATTCCCAATCCTTCATGCATGTTTCCAAACGTTTCCCGATGGTATCATCTTTGTGATCCGCAATTAAATTAAAAATTAGTATCTTCTTATGCAATTCCCACCTGTCATATATATAATGGACAGTAATACACATATAATTCATATTTTGCATTGAAGTCCAAGTATCCGTTGTTAAAGATATCATTTGTCGATTTTTAGAAAATGTATTTTTTTAATTTATGTTCCTCAAGCACAAACAATTGCATAATATCTCTAGCAACAGTGATACGAGAAGAAAGTTGAAGTCTTGATTGACATTCAGCCATGAACTCTTTAAAGCCTTGATTTTCAACAAACTTAAATGCGAGTTCATCAACAACAAGCATCTTAGCAAGTGCTAATCTACACCTTTCTTGATTAAAATCAACCAATTTCATACTAATGCAAGTGTTAGGATCATCCTCACTTTGCTTGCCAATAGCAATGGTTTTTTGCTTCTTATCAAGGCCCCTTTCTAGATTTTTATCACAAAGCTTTATATGCTTTAATAGATTTGATGTTTCATGATTAGAAGTATTGCAAGCATAAGACTTATGACAATAATTATAAATGGCTCTATCTTTTTCTCTTTTAAAATGTGTCCAAGCATTAGAAGGAGGTCTAGCCGGTTTCCTTTTAAGTACCTCTTGATCTTTTTCTGAAGTAACTTGTTCTGGTGGTGGTGGTTGAGCTTCAAGTGATTGCTGACCATGTACTTGTAAATCATGAGAAGAAGCTCCATGTAAAGTTGTCGGGTAGGTGTACTTCCAATTTGAGTTCCACTTGTATTTTGGGTCGTCATTGTTATGATCCTATAAAAAAGAAAAAAAAATTAGAAGACTATAAACAAGTTATCCTAATAAGTTAATAAGTAATAATATTCAGTTTTCATATACATAGGTACATAGCATATCTCACTTTGATATTTGATTGGCGAGCCAATGAGGAAAGGAGTTGAGATTCTTGAGAATGCTTTAGATTTCAAACTTCAAAGCAAGGAAAGGAATAAAGCTGGAGAAATTAGAAAGTGTACTTGAGATTAGTAAAGTCTGTAAAGATCATGAATTCAGTAAATTAGTAATTAGTAAATCTAACATGGTTACATGGGGACTCGTGAATTAGGTAATTAGTAGGATATGAAATAGAAAAAGTTCACAATTGGGTTGCAACTTGCAATAATAGTATACTACTTGAGCTCATGTGTGTCTGTGTTTCCTTATTCCTAAAGATCAATTACATACAGACAATAGTTTATTGGTGAAGGGCAACTCGAGTACATAATTCAGGTTTCTTCATATGTTATATGTTCAATTGTTCATGTTAGAAAAAAGTAATGCTTGCTGAAAGTCCCTTGTCTCCCTTGTCTCAAAGAGTGGCACAAACATTATGTTCAAACTTCACAGCAAGTGAGCAACATCAATGTTAAGACTTAAGAGGCTAAGAACATGACCCGATGATTGAGACGAGATCGAGATGGAGATCTTTTTTTACCAGTAAGAATGTGGCTGGGACTTGAGACTGAGAGAGATGTTGTACTACTGTCTAACACTGGAACGCCTGCTTCACAAGCTCCGGGATCGGGTTGTCGGTCGGTGCCGCCGAAGGAGGAGACTGAGACGGCGAGGATGAGGAGCGAGAGCTGCGAGAGGACCAGACTTAGTCTCGAGTCTCGACCCGGACGCTCCCGTGCTTCGCGTTGACGGCTTCGAAGACCTCCCGCCTTCTGGAGTTTGTCCGGACTGCAGCCCACAAGAACGAGGCTGACTGGCTGAAGCCCCTTCGCGCGAGCTGGTAGGCGAAGGCCTTGTTGATGCCGTCCGTGGATCCGGTGATGACGACGCAGGAGCCGCACTTGCGAAACAGTGAAAGTCCTTTTTGGGGCGGAGGAAACTGTGACGGATGTCGTCGGCTGATGACTCGGAGACAAGCGACGGGGAGAGGCTTCCAACTTCCAAGCTTCAGCCGGTGTGCACGTCTCTGCAAGGCGCGACAGCGGGCGGCAGATAAGGTTGGCTGGCAGCAAATGTTAGGTCTTGGCATTTCTGGGAGAGGGCCATCGGGCGATTCGCTGGCCGACGACCGGTGGCCGGCGAGTGGCGAAGACGCCAACCTCCTTAACCCTGTTCGTGTAGGAGTTAGGGGCTTAGGGCACAGTCGACACTCGGTAGTCGCACATGACACACAGACGCAGACGATAATTCACGATGTTTAGGCGATTCGGTCGACCGGCTGGCCCGGCTCTCTCTCTCTTTCAGCGGTTCGGTTCAACTAGGTTCGGGTTGGGTCCATCGGGGTCCAAAAAATGTGAACCCGAACCCGACCCAAAGCCGATCGGGTTCACCTCAGGTTGGGTCGGGTTCGACCCGACCGTGGATCCGAATCGACCCAATCAGTACTGGGTCGGATCGACCCGGTGAACATCCCTACTTTCAAGCGTTCACTCCAAATGAGTCAGACGTCACAACCACTAGGTAATATAATTATTGTCAATTGCTTATTTATAGTTGATTATAATAGTTAATTTTATTTTTTAATAATATTAGTTCCTTCGCCGTCGACGGGGCACGTAGCCAGATCGTCACATAGTAGGCGATCCATTGGTGGGTCTGCTCCGTGTATCACTCCAAGTACGTGACACATTGTAGGCGATATACAATTTTAAATAGGAGCCAAATTTTATGTATTTTCTTGTAATGACAGTTGCTACCTCACCGTCACCAGCGAGAATACCAGACGTTTCACCACATTCGACATCTTACTCCAGGTGATATATTTATTGTTATTGACATTTCTTAATTAATTATTTTTTAATAATGTCAGTTGCTACGCCGCCGATAGCACAAGCAACTGGCTTAATACATTCAAATGAGCGGACTGCTACTGATACGGTACACATCAATCAAGGTGAGAACATTACTGTACATCCATGAATTATCACAACTTTAATTTGGTATGACACTAACGATTTATTATGTATTATGGTCCGTAAATGATGTCGGACCTTCACAGCCTACCCCAGTTGTACCGGATGATGATTCCTCTTCGAATGATGAAGAGAGGTTACACGATAATGCGGTGGTCACTATGAATAATATTGCTCAACCCTAAGTTAAATAAGTTGTACAAATTTTGTTATAGTTTTGGTTATCATTGAAAATTAATTCTTCTTTGTAATTGGTAGGACCACTTTCATACCCGCTAGTACCGTGCGGGAGTGCTTTCGTTCTTACCCACTTGCTGGAAGGGGCAAGATCCTGGAAAGATGTCCCAATTCAAGTGCGGGATGACATCTTTCGAGCCTTTACGGTACGATCTTCTATTTGGGTTATATAATTCGAGTTATATTTATTTTAAAATTATTAAGTTTTAATGTTCTATTTGTAGGAGGCAAATCAGTTTCATCCGGATCTTAGTTTAGGGATGATCCGGAGAGCTTTTGAGGAGATTGCTGTGAAACGCCTCCGAAATCGATTATACAAGTTTCGCAAGGTCGTCACGTCCGTCGGCCTCACTTTGGAGCAGGGCATACAAAAATGCCCAAGGCATATTAGGCGCTCGGTTTGGGAGTCCCTCTCTAGGAAGTGGTAAGTATGTTTACTTTTAAATTATTTTTATTAAAATTATAGTTTTTGAAAGTGTAAGTATTTAATGTTCACAAAGGACTGATGAATGATGGCAAAAGAAGTCGGAAAAGGCAAGAGTTAACCATCTTTCGAAGCTCGAGGCCCACATCCACACAAGGGGGTCGATGCGATTTGACGAGCATCGACGGCGCATGATAATTTATATATAAATTCAATTTATCAAACTTTTGACTTATACTTATTTTATCAAATTTGAAACTTTATTGTAAAAGGAGAAAGAAGGCGGTCTCGTCGACTTTCGTGTGGTCTATGAGGCCACGCATAAGAGTCGGAAGACAAACGATCTAGTCACGCCCACTGCTCATAGACTTCTAGTAAGTCTCATGACATGGTCATTTGGTTATTGCCGTTAGTGCACTATTTTTGAAATACAGAATGTTTAAATTTTATAGGATTATTATAATGCGAAAATGGCTGAAAAGTATGGAGATGATCCGAGTACTCAGTCTCAGGTAATGTTTCTTCGTTGATTTTGTCATGTTTTTAATTTGTGTTTCTTGATATATAATTTATATATTATATGATTTTTCTATTTCATAGATGACCCTACTGTTTGGAAAGAGGTGTCCGGCACGACATGAGGGGGGGTACTTGCATGGCCTCGGCATAGCCTCTCAGATACCTAGGAGGATCGGAGGATATGCAGGCGGTCCATCTGCTGCGAGCTCATCCGCTGCACCTGATGTGATGTACAGCAGCTATCGCAGTAGTTATCGGAGCAGATATCACGACAGGTGTCAGAGCAGTTGTCGCAGCAGTTGGCTCCACTATTGCAGGCGATTCACGGATTGATCCCGACGCAGAATCCATCCTCATGAGGTCATGGACCGAGCACGTCTGGGTCAAATGTCCGGAATGATAATAATAACTCCCGACCTAGGATAGAAATAACTCATGAGTACAAATAATGCTTTTGTTACTTATAGATTTAGATATACATATAGTTTATTAGTTCGGTTTATTACCTTTCGTATTCTTATGTTAAATATTATGTCTGTGATGCTTTTATATTGCCTGTGATGCTCTTATATTGCTTGTGATGCTTTTATATTGCTTGTGATGAATATCAATGCATTTTTGTATGCATTATATAATTGTATTGTCTGGGAATGAAAAAATGAGGATTGAATGGGTAAAAAAAATATGCAAGTAGCGTCTCTATAGCGTCCCATTCGCATCGCAAAGCCTATCGACGCTGAGTTAAATATATCGTCCTTAGCGCCATAGTCGCGTCTCATTGGCGATGCGTACACCATCATATTGCGTCACTTCAGCGCCTTCCTAGGCCTAAGGTAGCGACTCGTGGTCGTCAGAATCGCGCCTCATACCCAGCGCCCTTTGCATGTCGACTTAGAGATGCATGTCTTCTACGCACAACTGCAAATCACGCATCTTAATAACGTCGAGATAGCGTCAACACGTGGCGCTAGTAGCGTCTCATTTCCTTTGACTTTATTGCGATGCCAGTAGCCACCGATATGCAGCGTCCCACTTTTGTGGCACTAGATAGATGCGAATGAGATGCTCTTCACCACGGAGACGTAATAGCACCATTCTAGCGTCGCTTATCTTGGGTCGCTAATCGCCCATTTTCTTGTAGTGGTAAGTACAAGTAAGATGATGCCAACGTCACGAGGATCGAAGAACCAAATTTGAAGGAGTAACTGGCCTACTTAAAGTACCCCATGAGAATCTTAGAGTGTACCCAAAGGACAAAGAGGTATACCGTTAGTCAAGGTCGCATGAAAATATCACCACGAGAAGGAGGCTACGTGAGTACTCGAGTCAGAGATGCGTAAGGAGTTTCTACACATATTTGGTAATTCTACTTCATACAAAATTTGGGGACGTATTCTTTTTCTCTGGGTATTATAATGTAGCACACTAGAAATTTCATAAAAATTTAAACTTTTAAGTTGGTTGATGTCCGATTTCACAACGGGAGTCCAATGTCATGACAAATCAGCACTCTAGTGATGCTCTACCAGACGCAAACTATTTTGGATGTCCAAAAATGCAACACACAGAAACACGAGTCGCTTTGATCTGACTTTTTTACCATTATTTCACCATAATGGAGTGAGATTCTATAACCCCTCTCCACCATGAAATTTGGAATTTCAAAGGATGAAACCCCCATGAGATGATGACCATAAAAGCTACATAAATTCATTCTCTTTGCCCTTTCATTCTCTCACTTTTCTCCATTTTTTCTTCCCTGTCTATTCTTGTTCCATGACAGCCAGAGGAAGGAGGAGGAACGTCAACATGTGTGGAAGCCATGGTGAATCAAGGAGGACGACAAGGAAGAGGCTAGGGATGATTCAGTGCAAGAAGAACGAAAACATCTAAGAAAGATGTATTTTTGGGATCTAGGTCATGGAGTAGGTTCCTAATATTAATGCGTATTTTTAAGGACCTGATTAGATTTAAAATACATGCTAGAAGGGTAGAAATCAAGTCTTTTGTTCTACTTAATAAAAAAAGATCCAATTTGTGATGTTTATAACGTTTCATATGACTTTTGTATTAGCATATGATATGAAGTTTATTGAAGGGATAGATTATGTATGATTTCTGGCTTGATATGATGCTGGAATGGTAACAAATGTGTGTATCTCTATGATGAGTAGAATCTGTAGGTTCTATAATGTATAAATAGATAAGAATGATATATTGCCTATGTATGTATAAGTTAAATTAGAATATAATGCTGTTAAGATGGCCTCTGACTCATGATATGTGATAGGATGTGCTTGTTAGTGTTAGATTTATGATTCATATGAAAAACCTGATTGAATACCTAAGGTTCACAATGAAATGTCGAGAGATGAAAACAATAACAACTACTATATCAGATGATGGAACTAGAATGTCAAGACTAAATATGATCAAACGGTCGATCAGAGACCTACTTCGTCGAGGATTATAGATCTGGTTCCACTGCACTACCGTTCAAGTTTCATGTGTCCGAAACTCTCAATCTTTTTGCTTTGAAGTGGACCTGTCACCAACCCGGTCGATGGTCTGATCCGACCGGTCCGATCCAATTGCGACAACACAACACCTATCCTTCTCTTCTGTCAAGGTGATCAAATGAACGACGGCGGATTGGGGTGCTAGGGCAAGTGGATCCAAGTTTTCGGTAATATTTTGGGTCCAAAATAAATTGGGATCCTGATCAGATTTTTCTATTATAAAAAAACTTCAGATTCATTCCTGACATGATTATTTATTATTGTATATAAATAAATATAAACAATAAGAAATATGTGGATTTAAAATAAATCTACATATATAAACTTATAGTTGATTCATAGACTATGATAGTTCATGATTCACTCTGGTCAACACAATTCTCAATTCCATATATATATATATATTAAGTAGGTAACTTTTTTATTTAAATATATTACATAAAATGAGTTTATAGAAAATAAATAATAAGATGCAATATTTAAATTAATTATAAATAATATTTATAAATTTTTATTTTACTTTAAAAAATTAATATAAAAATTAAGTAAATCAAAATAATCAGCCCGCATTATTCACTCGTCAATCCGAAATGACCCGATTCCAGATTCGACCGGGATCGACGCTGGGATCGAGTCCAAGCTTTTGAAACTCGTCCAAACCAGATAGGCACCGGGATATTATGAATGACCCAACCCCCAATCCGGTTTTGCTCATGCTTTGAAAAGTTAGCCTTTTTATTGTTTTATTTTTTATTTGCTAACTAAAAAAAAGCAGTTATTTTTCGCATTTGATCCTACTTTGTCTTGTGATCTTGATCAGATTCTTCAAACGCAATGTAACATTTCGTTCTTAATAGAGAGACCAAAATGCATGTCTTTTTGTTATCTCTCTCTCTCTCACTCTTCTGTAATTGAACTGCCATGAAAACCATGCAGGTTCTAATATGATATTAAAAAATTTCCACTTCTTACAATTGAGCATACTGCCAAAAATACCTTGCTATAACGTCAAAAAAATGTATTTCTCTCTGTTACAAAAATTAGAGAATAGATAGAGAAAACTATATAAGAAAAAAACTGCATTTGATGAGGACGCTCAACCAATAGATAGAAAAAAAAAAATAAAGGTGATGCGAACGGGAAAGGAACAGACACCCACGGCTGCTTGCCATATTTGGTCCAAGGATGAACAGAGTGAAAATCACAACATTAAAAGTAACATCAGTGATCAAAGGACAAGAATTACGCACTGTGAGCGGTAATGGACAAACGGATATAAAAGAAATACACAAACCAACTTCCAGCTTAGTTCGGCGTCCATTTCGTAAGGTGGCCACCCAAGGGGGTTAAAGTTAGGAAACATGGCAATTACCTGGGCCTCCTCCATTAGTGTAAATAGGCAGCCTGATACTGGACCTGATAGGCATTGCTGTAGTAGGGCGGCGCAGGAGCGTGAGTAGGAGAGGTGTAAGGTGCCGGAGCGATTAGTTGAGGATGATGAGTTTCGGCTGGATAAACGTATTGCCTATCGTACGTGTATGGATATCTTTCATGAGGCGTTCGATAGAAGCTTTTCTCTGGAATGCTGGTTATCCTGGAGGCATATATCGTGCCACTTGCACGAGGTCTCTTGCACTGTGGCTTTGCGGCTTCAGCAGCCCTCCTCTTGTCAGCCTTCGCTTTCTCTAGCTGGAGAATCCTCTTCTGAAGTGGTTCCAAAGGATATTGCTCTTCAAGCTTGTGCTCCTCAACACACTTGATGACAGTTTTTAGGGCCGACAGTTCACGCTCATTCACTTCATTCTGGAAAAGGAATCGTGGACATAAGTACAATAAAAAAATGAACTAAAAGGTAAAATATATTTTCTGCTGATTTGAATTGGTTCTGCTGATATTTTAGTGCTCAAAGACATTTTCCAACTCTTTTCTTTTAAGAGGTAATTAAAATCAACGACCCAACTATAGTCGAGCAACCAAGATATATTTTCAGATTTTACCCTATCCATGATGAGACTTTACCATACAAAGCCTTTATAATCACTTATTTTCAGGAGGGGAAGGATGACTACTGTGGTAGGCATCCGCTTGTATTTAAAGCAAAGATGGGAAGCCTTGTAATTACTGCAGTTCCAAGACTTAACCAAAACTGGAAATATAACCTAACCTGTGCACCAGGTGACATGCTTCCAGCTTTAACTTGTGACACTTTCTTCACTTCTTTCAAGTATGCTTTGAGTAATGGAACTGGAGTGAATTTATCGGTCAATTCAAATGCAAATGCAAGATTAACAGCTTCAACTTGCCTTCCACTATTGAGCAGAACCTCTATCAAACCTACGGAATCCATAAACTGAATCATAAGTGCTGCATTGTATAACTTGCAAGCACTAAAGTAGCAAGAAGTCTTTGGAAAGACAATATCACTCAGTGCAAAAGTTTCATTAGCCTTCGTCCTGAAAGCACAAAGCACGTGCAATCAACAAAATCATACAGAATACTAACTGATAGTACCATCCTGTTTCTTGTTGAAAACTATGCAGTAATTGATAATGCTAAGTAGAACAATTTTCAACATGCTTGCAAAACCATTATCACCTCTTCTCGTTGGAAATTATCAAAATGCAAAAGCAAGAATTTAGTTACCATTATTCAGAGGTCACCAAGGCCTTGATAAATAAATAAAAAATATAAAAAATCAAAGCCATAAGTTTTTTGCAATCCCCAAATTATTGCTTATCTCAGCATGTAGAAACTGAACAGCACAGAACATATGTTTGATTGCTTCTGACAATGGAAAGTGATGAAGAGTGAGGCTACAACATAATTTTGGAAGTTCACCAACCCTAAATGCACAATTATCATACCATAGAATTTCTGTGATGTACATTTAAGATATCATAAATCATGATTTCTTTTGTATCTCAAAACCTAACTCAAAACAACCTAAGAGTTTAACTCTTTGAAAAATAACTACATGTAAAAGGAAAATACATCCCAATCCAAATTCAAACATATATTTTATTACAGGACACAACAAGACAAATAAAAAAATCCTCAGTCATCTTAAGTAATTGCAAGGATTACAACTGAGTTCACATATCCAATAGTAATTCTAAATAACAACACCAGAAAAAGACCTACCAGATTTGCAAAGTGGGCAGATATGTCATTTCCTCCAATGAACACTAAATGAGTGAAAAAAAGAGATGCTGGTTAAGAAATGTTACATGCAAATTCTAAGTTGTGTTTCATTCTAGATAGTGGAACTTTCTTTTTCGAGAGGGATAGTGGTTACTGATAACCTCCATAGGGATAATGGCAAAACATCTAATTATTACCTGTCATGTTTCCAACCAGAATTCAACCACAAGAACTTACCATGCATAAGGTCTATCTAGTTATGTATGATATTCTGGGTAGAATATATATAACACAATTAACTTGCGCATCAGATTAAGAAAAGTGCTCAAGGATGTTGATCTTACTGTTTTTCACCATAACAATTAATTAATCTAAGAAAAGCTATCTATATTCAACCATGTTAATTATAATTATTTTTCACATGGAAGAGGTGAATTTTTAACCTTCAACAGGTTTCAATAATGCAAAGATGTCATTCGCACTTTAATTTATGTTTCAACATGTCTGAAATGGGTTGCATAAAATAATGATAAAAGATATAATTTATCACCTTATCTCGATTGGAATAATATTTCATAATATAATTATTTCAACATAATATATTTCATAATATAATTCAAAGATGTCATTCGCACTTTAATGAGCTCATTTGTAAGGAAAGCATCCTAGGACAGAATTTGTTCCTGAATCCATGCAATTCATAGAGGAATTTCCATATCTAAACAAAGTATGATCATCCAAGTTTCCAAAATACCTGACATTTTTTCTGATAAACCAAGTGAACGGCATAGGTCAACTGCTTGACGACGACGTGTCACTGCTGGGATAAGTTTGCAGATTTCTTCCAGATCAAATTCACATGCAATGCCAAATGTAGCCAAGAGCTGGAGAAAGGCATGTGCTTCCAGTGAGTTTCCACTGCTAGCATCAACATCAATATCAACCAATTTTGGCTTCCACTCTCCAGCTATTGCCTTTGCTTTATCTTTGATGTCAGATGTAAGCAGTTAATCATCAGAAAGTGAACCTGATAAATCTTCTGTCACCATTTGCTCAAGAGACTCCATTAACATGAGACAAGTTCTTCTAAGGCCCAACAGACTCCCATCCTTCTTCCCATCTGATCCTAGAATTTCACCAGAATAGAAGTCCTTCAATGAGTTTAAAACCAAAATAAAAGGGTTGGACGCACTTCTTAAGGCAACAGGGAGTTCTTCACGAATGGAGCCCAGGTTCTTCCGGTTGTCAGAAATGAACTTATGAAGTCCTTCTACATTCATATCCTCGCATAATTTCATTAATTCTGATTGAGGCTTCGACTCTGCATTTCCATTTGCCGTAAGCCTAATTTCTTCCAGGTCAGATTTATCAGATACTACATCACAATTCTTTTCGGGAACAGAATCTGAAATGTTGATTTTCACAACATTGCTGATTGGTTGAGAGGGACCAATATTTCCCCCATTAAAAATATAATATAAAGCAGCATCTCGTTTTTCCTGCAACCGATCCAAAGAAGCAAGCTCCTTAGTTACAACAGCAGCCTCATGCTTCTCCAACATTTCTCTAGCCTCCGTGACTTTAGTTGCATATTCATTTTCTTGAGCTTCCACATCATCAAATCTTTTCTTCATGGAATTTTCAAGACCACGAAAATGTGCCTCAAGTTCTTTCCATTTCAAATTTAATGATATGGAGCTATTACTTTCTAGTTCAGTAAATGCCTGCTGAAGCTGTTGAATCTTGGAGGTTGCAGAATCAATGAGTGCAGCAACTGACTGTTGATCGGCCATTGTAGAAAAAAATCCTGTGAAGAAGAGAAAAAGGACAGTTAATATATGGAGTGCTAAATCCTCCCGGGCATACATTAGTTTACGGCATAGAATGTTGCAACTAATGATACGCGATTTGACAAAGGTATGTCGAGAATGTGAGGCCACAACATTAAAGGACTATCTCTAAAGCTCTTGCTTGCTTTGAACTTCTGGGGTTTACATTATTACTACGAAGGAGTCACAAGTGCGTTTGCAGTGCTATTTCTAAAGGTGATGATACTTTTTATTTCAAAAAAAAAGTGATGATACTTTTTTTAAAAGAAATTTCTAAAGTGATACTCATGATTATGGCATAATTAGAACTGCAAACATCAGCAATCAAAGCTCAAGTTTTAATAGTCAGGCATCTACTGAGTCATATAAGATGCCAATAAGTGCACCTTCATATATTTAATGTTGATTGATACCTGACCTATCAAAGATGAGCAGATAGTACTTCCATTTTTTTAAGAATAGTTTTTTTTAGAAGATAATGGATGTGCCAGGTGCTCACATCCAAATTTATTTACATAGTACATCCAATTTCATACAAAATAGAACATAAAATTTCAAGGCCATAAAGAGTTGCAATGACAATACAACAACAACAACAACAACAACAAAGCCTTGTCCCACTAGGTGGGGTCGGCTACATGGATCATACGACGCCAATTCGTTGATCCATGTTCATGAGATTCGACAGAGTTTTACGCTGGCTGTCGGGGCCTAACACAACCCTCCTTTTATCCGGGCTTGGGACCGGCTATAAAACATAGGCGGAGTTTGCCCATGTTTCTGAATCATCATAGGAAATTCCTTATTAGAATTTATAATTACTGGCATTTGTCAATATATAAGCTAGAATATGCTAGAAAAATTATCACTGACCAAATCCTAATATGACAGAAATCAAGAATTTTGATTGAAATCGTATATTTGTTTATCATATGATGAAACTAAAGCACAATAATTTAACACCAATTATTTGTGCAAATAAATTCAAGTGAAACAGTTGTTTTGTGACTTAGAAAACAACGCCGCCCATTCTAAATAGTATCCTAGTAGTAATGGTAGTGATGATATTGAGTAAGATCCTACCTGTCAGATGAAAATCCAATTACTATTCGGCTTAGAATATCATTGAAGTTCGCTTTTCTCGCTGCTTCAAGCAATGCTGTTGATGACAATATAAGTCAACTTATATCAATATAGTTCATGAACAGCAATAAAAAATGAAAGAAATTGCCTGCACTCGACTAGAAGTTTATGATGAGAACATAATTGTAACAAAGATAATGAATATTTTTACTCAACATCTCATATAAGCAAGGAAGCAATAAGCCAATCATTGTGAATGTCAGTTCTTACCACCTGAAAAGAGAATCATCCAGGTCTTTGCTTGTGAAATTAGCATATTCGACAACATAAAACATAAACAGATGAAAATATCTATGCCTCCATATCTAAATTACCATATGCAACACATTCCCAATATACACTTTCATGTCTGGGAGACTGAGGAGCATCAACGTTAAGCCATACAAGCATTTGTTTTCCACATATATACCAGATAGAAGAAGCATATTTTAACGGATGACAAATTCCTCAACAATACGTTGGCGTACAAAATATTGTCACAACTTTATGCTGCAAATATGGCTCAATTTACAAGACAAATGGAGATTTGAGAAAGTGTCTTTCTCGTCCTCAGTACGGTGCATGTGTTCTTTCTTTTTTATTATCACGTCCTTTACAAGTTAGAAACATGAGATTAGAAGAGAAAATGGACAAAATGACTGATAAAATGATGGATTTGAATCCATTTACAAAAAAAATGCTAATAGAAAATATTCATAAATCATGGCTATCTTCCAAAGAACCATACAATACTAATATAAAATTCTAACTACCTTATGTAAAATAATTAGAAAAACAATATAAGGCAAACCAAGTAAAATAAACCTAACATAAAGAAAATTAAACTAATGGGCTTTACTAATAACCCACTGTTTAAGCTGAAGGCCCATAATTCTATTATTGTTCTACACCAGAAAATGTCATAATACTTTTTCTTTGAGTAAATGTCATAATGCTAATGCTCAGTGGAAATTGTAACCCCCATTCTTGACATACTAGAAACTAACGATATGTCTTCTTAAGAAGGAAACAAAGGATTGATTCTGTGCCATCTATATTTGTAGAAAATGAAATCAACATTGTTCTTTTCTCATTGCTTGTGTTTCAACATCATCTAAAAATTAGTTTCATTGACATTGGTAAACAGAAAATAGACTATTAAATCAAGTTTGAATAGCCCCTTTCCTGCAGTAATATTTCAAGCAATAAATTGAAATTATTATCCATGCGATGTTGTAATATTAATCACAGTTGGTCAGAGAAAACTGAGGCTTCAAATAGGATCTGTCAAATATTTAGATAGCAAAATAGGGATACAAACAGGACCCATAGTTGGAACCATATCTGGATCTCCTTGTAGTTAGTTAACTGCAAAGAGTGATGGCATTCATATGGAACAACAACAACAACAACAAAGCCTTATCCCACTAGGTGGGGTCGGCTACATGTATCATACGACGCCATTCCACTATTCGTTGATCCATGTTCATAAGATTCGACAGGATTTTATGCTGGCTGTCGGGGCCTAACACAACCCTCCTCCTTTATCCGGGCTTGGGACCGGCTATAAAATATAGGCGGAGTTGGACCGGCTATAAACTAGTACAGACACACACACACAATATATATACTACATACACACAGATATATGCTGAGCACATCTAGATCGTTGGCAGAGCACCGAGGTAAACTGAACCCATATATACATATATATATATATATAGTTTCAATTATCTGATTGTGATTTCCATTTCAACTTAACTTATTTTTCATAAAGAAAACTTAACTTACTTCTGCTTACATTAACATATATGACTCCCAAACTAATTAGGTACCCATATTGATATGACTCCCAAAATTCAGTTTTACTACTTTGACGGAAACTGGAAGAAAAACCTGTATTCAGGGAAGAAAATGGATTTATCTGTCCACAGTGATGCAGGAAATAATTAGGACTAGTACAGACACACGCACACAATATATATACTACATACACACAGATATATGCTGAGCACATCTAGATCGTTGGCAGAGCACCGAGGTAAACTGAACCCATATATATATATATATATATATATATATATATAGTTTCAATTATCTGATTGTGATTTCCATTTCAACTTAACTTACTTTTCATAAAAAAAAAACTTTAACTGACTTCTGCTTACATTAACATATATGACTCCCAAACTAATTAGGTACCCATATTGATATGATTAATTGAATACAGGAGGATACATGCAATTAAAAAAGACATTTCAGCGATCACATGCAAAAGGTTTTCTTATATACATGTATTCCTTTAAGAATGACTAATACTTAATAGCACTTTACGTACGAGTGTGATAAGATACCAATTTGTATGAGTTAGTGGTTGGTTAATTAAGTAGTGGATAGTTAGAAGATACCACTTTGTATGAGTTAGTGGCTGGTAGAAAGTAGTGGGTAGTTAGTTATATTTGTATTTTTGTTATAGTTATTTTAACTACATTTGCATGTTATAAATACATGCATGGGTTTTAGATTTAGGGCAGCCTTTTGAAATGTGTTTACCAATTAGGTAATTGAAGTTGGTCCACTCCATACGGACTTATGAAGATTTGTCATCTCGAATTGACAGGTTATTAGTAGTAATTGTGTTTAAGATTATTGCACTTTTACTATTAATAATAGTTATCCTAGTTTTATTTTAGTTGTATTTTCAGCTCGTATCAGAGTGCATTACCTCTGAATTATATTCTTCAAACCACTATGACTACCTTTGATAGAATCCATATGCAAGATACAAGGTAGCTTAGCGTACTCCTCCACATCATCATCTTTCAACTTCGCTATTTCCCCAGGATGACATATTACAAGCAAACTCCAGTGCAGATTGAAATTCACTGGTAACAAGAAAGAAAAATGTTATTTCTCTATACTTCAAAGTTTCTAAAATCTAGATGGTTGTGCAACAGCAAAAACACATATGCTTGGATGTCTGTATATCCCCTCAAATGCTCAAAGACTTTATGGCTTGTAATTAATTATAAGCTGTGAACTGATGAGATCATTTCTAAAGAAAGGATGTCACGAGAGGACAAGATCATTCATTTCCTACATAAACAAGAACAATTTATTATTTTGTTGAGATTTTCGAGGAATATTTGACGACCATGGACGGCTAAGATGTGAAAGTAGAACAAGCAAGGAAGAAACTGACTACCAACCAAATCCAGGTCCACCACTTGACAGATATGGTAGCCGATACACATCTGCCTTTTCCAACTTCAGAACGTATGCGCTACCTGCAATGACAATACAGTAAATGAAAAATAATAGTAAGCTGCTTATTTATTTACACAGTCAGTATGAATTTGAAGAGAAAATTCTATCTGATTGATCACAACATTTTTTTGAGGGGTTGATTGATCACAACATTGCCTACCAAAAAGAATGATTTAATACTACGGCAGATAAGATAGTTGATGATAAGATACCATTTTGTATTAACTAGTGGCTGGTTAAGAAAGTTCTTCCACATTAATTATTCATCAGGCCCTAGGAAGACTTACAACTTGGAAAATTTTTCATTAATTAGTTGGTTTATTCCTGTTCCAATTTTAGATAGTCAACTGATACAAATTGAAAATGCAACTAAAATAAAACTAGGATAACTATTATTAATAGTAAAAGTGCAAGAATCTTAAACACATTTACTACTAATAACTTGTCAATTCGAGATGACAAATCTTCATAAGTCCGTATGGAGTGGACCAAACTCCAATTACATAATTGTTGAACACATTTTCCAAGGCTCTCCTAAATCTAAAACCCATGCATGTATGTATGACACAAGTTCTTTATAGGCCAAATAGCTGAATAAACTCTTCTAAAAAAAAATAGCTGAATAAACGCACCGAAATTCTTATGCATAAATAATTACATTTTTAGGGCACCATTCCCTATACTTGAGATGTAGGTCTAGGGTCAATTCAAGATGGTGCAGAGATTATTGAATATCCTAACAGAAACAGTCATGACTCTGTCAGCTCCCTTCTTAGAAGCTAGGTTCGTTCATCATGACTGCTGTGAAAATTAGATTTACTAACCAATTTTCCTAAAAGCTTAACTGTTAGGAAGATCATCACCGATTTTATATTCTTAATACTCCTCCCGTGTGGGCTGACAGCCCACCACGTGGACAACTAAGGAAGAAAATATTTTTTATTAATACGAGCAATAACGAGGTTTGAACTCATGACATTTAGCTTTGATACCATGTTAAAATTTGATGTTCGCCATTAGAAAATACAATATCAATGATTTTATTCTTAACACTCCGCCTCACATGTGAGGGCCCACCACGTGGACAACCGGAGAAAAATACTTCTTATTAATAAGACAGGTTTGAACTCTTGACCTCCCGTCTGATACCATGTGAAAATTAAATGCGCTAATCATTTTTTTCTAAAAGCTTAAACCATTAGGAAGAGCAACATCGCTGATTTTGTATTCTTAATAACTACCATGCTCACAAAGGTCAGTATGAACGTTCATTACTTAATAGATTATCAGATAATTTCGAAGCTTAGTTATTTCCTTTTGTTAAATCTTTCATCAATCAAATAATCACATATCAATTCAATAGTTGACAACCAAAAGGACAAAAAGCTTATGTTGGAGAAGAGAAAAAGCCTGACTACATTCTAGCAAGTGAAGAAAAGTTGAATTCTGTCAAGAATAACTAATGAATATGCATTAAGTGTCAAAATTTTAAGCAAAACTCTGCTACTTAATCAAATGAAGCTTCTTTGTGAAAAAAAGAGAACTTCTTTCTTAAAAAAAAAAGATTTTAAGCAAAGCACCAAGACTATGTTTTCATGTCAACTACATTTTCTAACTTAGTACCTAGAAGACACGAATGAGCTATGAAAATCGAAGAGTGTAAGTCCAAAGAAAAGATCAAGTCGATAGGTAGAATGATCCAATCAACTAGTTAGATGAACAAGAACTACAAAGATATCAATTTCTCAAAATGATCATCTGTCCTCCAAGAACTCACATCTCTGATGCAGAAAAACCCCTGATGCTGAACATAGGCAATTACAAAACTCCAAATGGAAAATAATTATTATACGAATTTATTCAATTTCTTTAAATTAGAAAATTCATACGAGAACAGAGGCTTTGAAAATATACCATTATTCATTGCTTACTCTCATCGAAGTCATAGTCAAACATAGTCTAAGCTCAACAAAATAATGAAGTACCGAAAGACCCCCTAAAAATGTAATTGATCATACATCGTAGACTACAGAAAAGAGAAAGTAACCAACATTATGAACCTTAAAAAATTTACAATCACCTTTATTATTCAGATAAACATCTATTGCTTCTTATCAGCTCAGAGATCGTGAAACCCCTACACCCTTTCAAGCGACTTCATGCAAAAGCTTACGCTGTTATGCAATCATTTTATACAGAAGCCACAATAGCCTTAACAAACAACAAAAAATTGCCTCACACCAGTGGCTCCCACGATTCTGAACCTCTTTCCTCCTTCCGATCCCCTCACACAGCCACACGAAGGAAAGGGATTACAGAAACATCTCCGATAGTGAGCCATTATTCAAGACCCCATTTTTTGTTCAATCTCCAAATATCCCCAGTAATATGTTCCAATGCTCATATTTTGTCCATCAGCTTGCAAACTGACGCCTTAGAACACGTTTATATAAGCCTAGGGATCCCCAAAATGAGCACCAAACCGCAGCAGAAAAGACCCAGAAACCCAGACGATAGGGTTCTTTGACTCCCACTTCCAATAAAAAAATAGAGATATCAACCAAGGGAACCCCGCAATCCCCACAATCCCCTGGCCTAATTCGCAAACCAAAAGCATCTCAAACAAGAGAACCTTCCAAATCATCTCAAAACGTAACCTAGCAAGCATTCGCGAGCTGAATAAAATAAAACGACCAAATTGGGGTACAGTAAAAGCGAGGATCGGAGCAGAAATCGCACACGAGGAGAGCGGAGGATCGAGCAAAGACAACACACCTAAACAGGCCGGAATCGAGCGCCCGATCGATCGGCCGGCGTCAGCAAGGCTGCGGCAGCGGCGGCGGCGAGGAGTGGGTGAAGGACCCCGACAGCATCATCGAAGGCTTCGGAACCCCAAAACGGGAAGAAAGGGGAAAGAGGACGACGTCCCCATTTTATAGGTCTCTGGGGGGAGTGCACCTTACAACGAGCGCGCGGGCAATTGATCAAATCCTGGTCGTTCATCACTGTGTGAACGATCAAGATATTCCAGATCGTTTGATCATTGATGGCGTTGGTGGGCTCCACGTCCACGGGGAGGTGGGAAAATATAACGTGCTCGCGGCACGGCGTCATGTATGGGCGAGCACGGGCCGGATCGACTCAAATCGCACTAATCCGATTTTTTTAGAAATATTTCTAATCTGATTATAAATCGGAGTCGGATCCAAGTCAATGAGTTAAAAAATTCGACAGGCTTCGAGACGGGACAAAGTTCAACATATAAAAATCTACCTCGATTATAATAATAAAAAATTATTAATAATATTGATATAGTTTTAATTATTTGATAATTTGATCCTTACTTCTTCATTTTAAAGTGTTAAAAAAATTATAGTCTTATTATATGATACATTGGCATAATATTTTGATAAGTTGATATTTATTTGGTTAAATTATGACTTAATTTTGCTAATTATCACAAATTTTCTATATTTCTTTTTATTTTTTGAAATATATTTTTGACCGGTCCCAATTCCCGTTCATTCCTGATTTTTTTAATCTTAGTTAAATGCTGAAATAAATCAACAACTTTACTCACATTGTTTGTCAGTTGACTCTGCTGACACAACACATTGAAGGGTCTTCTTTAATCACCAGTATTTGTGGCTCCGATGGTGTGTATGGAACGAGCTCAGATTTCATCCTTTCCTCTGCAACTGGGTCTCTTCTCCTGACAAATGGCTGAAATAACAATTCTGCAAAAATTGCAACTCATTGCGACTGCCAGATGGTTATTGAAATTAGTGGAAACAGATATTTTCTCTCTCCACGTATATTATATCATTTCATGTAAACATCTCAAACATACACAGCAATAAGGGTGTTCATCGGATCGGATCGACCCGGTGAATCCGAAAATTTGACCCATTGAGTCGGGTCGGGTCGATCGGGTCGGCCCGACCAAGGGTCGGGTCGAGTTCGGGTTGAGATTTTTCAACCCGAGTTGATCTGACCCGACCCGATAGACTCGGTTTTCTTTTTTTTAATTTTTTAATTATTTTTTAGTTAAATATATAGTTTTATATCATTTAAAATTTAAAAAATATGAAATAAATTATTTTAAATGTAGAAAGTACATAGATATTTAAAACAATATTTTTTATATTTAAAAACACTTTATTTTGTATTAAAAATAAAATAATAAATATTTTTATATTAAAAAATAAACAAAAAATTAAAAAAAAAGAAAAATGGTGGTCGGGTACTCGACCCGACCATCCGACCGGAATCGACCCGGCCCGGCCGGGATCGGGTCGGTGGCTGGGTCGGGTTCGTTCACGTGTCGGGTCAAATCCGACCCGTGAACACCCCCTACACAGCAAAGCTATATATTTTTGTACAGTTAACAGTAACCAAGCAAGAATGGATTGGTACACATCAGTAGAAAACTCATAAAAATTGAAGTAATTCTAACTTTCTGTAATTTTAGTTTTCAGCCATTCACACTTAATCCTTTTAGTTTCAAAATTTAACTTTTGACCCAAAGTAGTTATAAATCAATTTTGATACAGTGCACTTTTCATGTGGATCGATTCTAAGTAGGATAAAATGGGTGTCCGGACCGTCCCCCCATTTTCTTGCGTCCGTCCGATGCGCATCGGACGGGCGTAGAAGAAAAATGAGTTTTTCATGATGAATCGGACGAGGCGGGCGCGGTTCAAGAGTTCAACGAGCGGTTCGACCGGTTCCAAGGATATAAAAGGATAAAAATCCTCAGCTCTCTCATTTTCTTCTCTTCTCTCTCTCTTCGTTTCTCCTCTCCGCGCCGCCTCATCCTCTCTCTCCTCTCTACGTCATCCTCGCCGGTCAGATCCACGCCGACGAGCAGCCGCCTTGTGTCCGTCGGTCAGATCCACACCAACGAGCAACCGTCCTGTGACCGCCGGTCAGATCTGCGCCCACACTGACCCCTCGCCGACCTCGCGCCGCCGACCCCATCGATCAGCCCTGCAAGAATCGCCGACCAGATCCGAGCACCCACGCGAAGCCTCGGCGTTCTCTCGCCAGATCTGCGCGCAACGGCTATCCACCGGCCAAATCTGCGCGCAGTGGCGACCGCAAACACGTCGATCTCCATGTGTCACTGCGACCCCCTCCGGGCGTCGGCCACTGACCCGCGTCGACCACCTGCCCCGGCCAGATCTCGCACACCACCACCACTGCCGCTGAGCTCCCTCGCCCCACCGCCGCCAAGCTCACCTGCACCCCCGCTGCCGAGCTCGCCCGCGTGTCGCCGCCCCGATCTCGCCCGCCCTCGCCGCCCCAATCTCGCCCCCCCTCACCGCCCCGATCTCGCTCGCCCTAGCCGCCGCCGAGCTCACGCACAGCCGCCATGAGCTCACGCACTGCCATCGCCCTTGACATATGTTGTTAATGTTGTTGTTAATCATTGTTGTTAATCGTAGTTGTTAATCGTTATTGTTAATGTTGTTGTTAATGTTGTGTAAATATCCTAATCATGTCGGAATTAGTATATGTCGAAATTTTATTAGTACATGTCAAATTTTTACATGCCAGAGCTCGGCACTCCATCCACATTAATTCTTCATGTTTTAAATTTTTTGTGTTAATCTATGTTGTAAACTAGTTAACCTTTTGTGATTTGTTGCACTTTTGTTAATTCATGCTCGTGATTGAATGCATTGAATGTATCTCGTTTTCCTCTCTACATTCTCGTCTCGCTTTCCGACATTTCGCCAAACTCTTAATGTTAACAAATCAAATTTTTTACAAGATCTTCCACATGTTTGCGATTGAATGCATCGGAATGTATCTCACTTTCCTCTACATTCTTGTCTCGCTTTCCGACATTTCGCCAAACTCTCAATGTTAACAAATCAAAATTTTTACAAGATCTTCCACACTTTGCGATTGCATGCATCAGAATGTATCTCGCTTTCCTCTCTACATTTTCGCCTTGCTTTCCGACATTTCGTAAAATCCTCTCAATGCTAACAAATCAACTTTTTTACAAGATCTTCCACAATTTGATAATTCTAACATATCGTTTTGGGAAAACCTCATGAACATTTTGATAAATCAACAAAAAATTTACCAAAGTATAACTAATCAGAATGAATTAATTAAATTTAAACTACAAAATGTTAACATTGTACGAGCGGGGCAGGCGGCGGCGGGGTCGTGCGAGCGGGGCAGGCGGCGGCGGGCGGGGTCGTGTGAGTGGGGTAGGCGGCGGCGGCGGCGGCGGGCAGGGTCTTGCGAGCGGGGTAGGCGGCGGCGGCGGCGGCGGCGGGCGGGGTCTTGCGAGCGGGCAGGCAGCGGCGGCGGGCGGGGTCGTGTGAGCGGGGCAGGCGGGGTCTTGCGAGCGGGGCAGGCGGCGGCGGCGGCGGGCGGGGTCGTGTGAGCGGGGCAGGCGGGGTCTTGCGAGCGGGGCAGGCGATGGCGGCGGCCGGCGGGGTCGAGCGGGTGCGGCCTTGTCAGAAAAAAAATAGATCTAGTCGGAAAAAATGGAAAAACATAGATCTGGTCAGAAAAAATGGACAATCATCGGAAAAACAGCGATGTGGTCCGAAAAACACACCTTAGGTCGGAAAAACCTAGATCTGGGCAGGGTCGCGTGGATCTCGTCGGGGACACGCAGATCCGGGATGATCGGGGAACTCGGCTGCGGTCGAAGTCGTGTGGATCTGGCGGCGCCGATCTGTTCGTTGGGACCCGTCGAAGGTGAGAAAGAGAGAGAGAGTATCGCCGGCGGTCGTTTGGTTGTGCCTCGTGCGGTGGCCGACCGTCGTCGATCGGGGCGGTCGTGGATCGGGGTAGTGCACCGATTGCCCTAGCCTGCGCACGAGAGAGGTGAGAAAGAGAGAGAGTAAAAAGGGGGAAAAATTACTTTCGCCCGCCTTTTATTTCGGTCCGATCCGGATTTGGACCGCCGGCCGATCGAACACGCATTTTAACTCCAAAAAGTCGGTACAAGAGTAAAAAAAACTCCATCTCCATCGGTTCAAGAGTAAAAAGTCGGTTCAAGAGTAAAAATTCGAACACGCATTTTGTGTATATTATGTTAAGAATGATAAATATTATACTTTTCCATGTAAGAATTTATAGATAAATTATACAAATCATTCTTCAACTTTGACTTAATATTTAAATGATTTTCTAACTTCATTTTGTAACTAGGTCAAAATTTTAATTTCTTGTGCACGTTGTCCTCTTGACTGCCAATAGTAAGTTTCTTTAATGCATTACGAACGTAGCACAACAAACAATAATAAAATATAAATAGATAAAAATAATATGAAAAATATAATAAATAATGAAAAAAGAGACGGTAGCCTTATGGCTACGTGAAAAACGAAGGAGATGATGCGGGAACCCCTTCCCTGCCTCTGCGCCACGCCTAAGAGGAGAGGGAAGGGGAGCGGCCACCTTCGTCCCCACTAGGGCTAGAAATGAGTTGAACTGTTCGTGAGCAACTCGTGACTCGACCCATTTTTTGGCCTAGCTCAGCTCGGCTTATTATCAAAATAAGTTAGGCTAAAATATTAAATAAAGCATATTTTCTTAAAGAGGCTTGGCCTCTTAATAATTGGCCTAGCCTTATAGCTTATCAGGCCAAAATTTATTTAATATATTATATTATATATATATGAATTTTAATTCTTCATCTTTTAAATTTTCAATTTTGAGTTCAATATTACTATTTTTATTATATGTTTAGAAGAAATATATTAGTGATGTCTCTTTTATTTAGTTCATATCTATTGTTTCTTTAATAAATAAGATTTATTATCTTTAATCTAGTAGATCATCAAAAAATATGTTTGGCTTAACAGCCTAATAAGTTAGACCAGACATTAAAAGTTAATCAAACAAGTCGGGCTAAGTTTATATTCATGACTTATTATAGGTTATAGACCAGACTTAAATATTTTTATTTTGCAACAGGCTTGACTTATTTAAGTAGAAGCCTAGCTTGGCCTAGCTCATATCCAACCCTAGTCCCCACCTTCAGAATGCACCTGAGCAGTTCCTACAAGAGCGCACGTCGAGAGTTGGTACACGGACCCGACATTGGTCACGGACACAGTGATCGCTTTCGACAGGGAATGAACACGGTCATTAGGATTCAATTGCTCATTTATCAGAGAGAGACATGGAACAGATCATGTAGAGGTCCTTTTTATATATTCATTGAAGTGAGTTGTAAGTCATTTGCAAAAAGGATCACACATCGATTTGTACCTACCTTTGATTGGAAACGATCAACTCCGACGTGCAGAAACACGTCTCTATCGGATTGCAGAGTATCTGCAGATAGTGCAATGATGGGCATCACCACGCCTATGGACTGGAGCTGCCTTGTGGCCTTCAATGAGTTTAGTCAGTCCTAGGGCTGAGCACGGTCCGGGTCGACTCGGACCGCACCGACTTGGAAAATCGAATAAAAAATCCGGCCCAGACAAGATCCGGTCCGGGCCCGAGTCTAATGGGTGAAAAACTCGTCAGGTTTCGAGTCAGGACCAGATCCGGAGTGCAAATACCCGACCCGGACCTGACCTGATTTGTTATTCATTATATAAACCCGCCGGTCATTCTTTTCTTTCATTTCACATGCAACTTTCTCTCTCCCATCTCTCGTCTCACGCCTCGCTCGACTCGATGGCTCGACACCCTCTCCCCCTCTCTCTCACGGCGGCAGCGACGGCGACAACTCCGACGACAGTCTCTCCTTCGGCAGCCCTCCCTCTCTCTCTCCTCCAGCCTCCAGGCGGCCAGATCCGGCGCCTGGCGGCCGGATCTGACAGCTGGCGGCTAGATCTGGCAGCTGGCGGCCGATGCGGCCGCTTGGCAGTCGGATCGGCCGACCGGATCTGGCCGCTGGCCGCTGGCGGTGGGTCGGCCGCCAGTGATCAAATCCGGCCGCCAGCCGTTCGGATCGGCCACCAGTGGCCAAATCCGGCCGCCAGCGCCGGATTTGGCCACTAGCGACCGATCCGGGCGACGGACATGATGAGCCGACTCATTCCCGGCCGCAAACCCGGTGGGTTTTAAGGATTGTCGGGTCTGACCGGAACCGGATCCGGCTGGGTTCGGGTCCGGTACCGGAACAAAAAAATTTTGACCTAGTATAATTCGGGTCGGGACCGGGTCTCAGCGTGGACCCGGTCCCGGATTTGCTCAGCCCTAGTCAGTCCTATGATTTCCTGCCAACATTACATTTTAATCTATTCTAAGCTCCAACTTTTCCTCTTCTCCCGTGAGGAAGAGGGCAATAGATTGGGAAATAAAAGAAAAAGAAAAGAGGATTATTAGCTATTGGCGTTGTGCCCATTTAAATGTTTGTGCTAGGCCCAATTCTGGTGCATTAATAAGAGAGCAATAGGAAAATTGAGTGAGAGATGGCAGTCAATATGTCCTGCACTTTTGGGTTTTCTCAAAATGCATGCCTAACAAGAACTTGGACAGAATTCAAGCTATCGAGACTACAAGAAAAAAAGAATCTGAAAGTAATGGATCAAAATAGAAGGCAATTCAATTGAATACTAATGAAATGAACAAAACATTAATAGGAGAAAGAAAGTAAAACTACTCCCTAACTTACTTTAACATGAGATAGTAAGGGGCGAACCCCTTACTTTATATTTTTAAATTCGCTCTCTTGTTTCATTTAAATAAAATTATTTTCACAAATCTCTTCTAAACTATCGCGATTTTTCATATCTAATCTTAACCACCGAGATGTCGGAGACGAGAGAGGAGAGGAGTGGCTCTATGAGGTCGTGGACGTGAAAGAGCGGGAGGACAATCATGGTGGCGTCCGACGATGAGAGCCAGTACACGGACACCCGATGTTGGTCATGGACGCGGCGATGTTTCGCTAGGTCTAGGGGATGGCTCATCGTGCTGGACGTGTGCAGGTACAATGCAACATTGGAGGGGTCATTCGCGAGCAGTCTGGCCAGAGTTTATACACTTGTTTTAACACCATCTCTGTGTTCATTATATCAAGGGACTATAACCACTTTTCTTCTTATCAAGATTCGATATTTAGAACACCTACCGAGATCCCTTTATGAATTATCTTCTGTACATCAACGTGAACACTCCTGATCCAAACTGAATGCCTACTCCAAGCAGAACTGTGAGGGCCAAACACAGGGCAATGCTCAAATGCATTATGAACTTCCATTCTTCAGAACATATTATTTTTTATATGCGCATTGAACACAGTTCTTTATAACTACAAAGAGGTTAACTTAATTTTGACCTGCAGCACAAAGCTGTGGCAGCAATGATCTTGGGAGGATCATCTTTCGCAAATGAATTCGCGAGTATGGCCTGCAGAAATCGTCGAATATCTGTAACTAGAAATATCTTTGGTTGTGATTGATAGAAATAGAGCAAGACTTTATTGACCCTGAGGTCCCTGACGATTGCTTGTCATGTTTTGATTTTATGGGCAACCAATTTTGTATGTTAAGGATGCATATTTACCAAAATATAGTGTTGAAGGTATAAAATGTGATTCAGCGAGATGAATATTATGTTATGTAAAGAGGCCAAAACGTGGAATTGTAACCTGTCCGGCAACTGCCATCAGCAAGTAGAGATGTTGATAACCAAAGCTGTAACATCCTAAAGTAAAATAGAAAAAAAAAAAGAAAAAAGAAAGAAACCAAAGCAAGCCCATGCCCGCACTCAGCCCATGAAGCCCAACACCATAAGCCACTATAACCTAAAAACAATACTTCCTCTCTCTCATCTCACCTAATGTGTCGCCCGGCACTCCCTAAAACCCCCAAGCTACAGTAGATCACTCCACTCTCTCTCAATCTTCTCCTTTTGCTGGCAGCAGCAATCCGCTCATCTTCTCTCCGTTAAGTCATCACTCTCATTCTATCCCCTCTCTCCCTCTCTTATGTTTACTGTAGCAGCTCGTGGATAGTCACATTAAAAAAGGAGAATAAAAGAAGAAGAAAAAAAATAAAGGAAGAGACTAGGATTTAAGACATTACTACTCAAGATATATTTGACGGGATCCTAAACTTTAATAACTCTCTTAATAATATATATTTGTATGAATTAAGAGGTTATAAGATCAAACTAAGTCTTATTAATGCATAATTAGAAAATGTGCATTTGATGATTCATATTACTTTAAGTTACTATTTTATTATAACTATGATTAGAATCTAATGCTACTTATTATCTATATTTAACTCATAGGTAGGTTACTTATTTCCTATATATGAATATGTCTATTAGTCTTAATGTTTTAGATGCTACTTATATATGATTCATGTTGTGGGGATTTGTTTAATAAATTGTTAAGTTCTATATGATTAGTGTGAAGTTGTAAAGTTGCTATTGTTCATGCTTGAATGAGTGTACACCTTAAGGGTGTTTACATGTATGTGTAAAAATGAGAAAAAATGGATAAAAATAAGGAAGACTCTGTCCAGAGTTCGGGCACGATCATGACGAATGGTCGTGACGTCCATCGGCTTTCATGTCAGCGTGAAAATGTCCGAAAGAATGAAATGAACCTTCGATCACGATCGTGACCTTGTGGTCGCATGATCGTGATGCCCCAAGACGTCCATGCCTTAGAATTTTAAAAATAATCGAAAAACTACCCTTCTGTCACGACAGTGATGTTTGTGAGCACGGCCGTGCAATGTAGTAGCAATAGGAATGTGTCTAAGTGTTCGGCCATGCCGAACCGAGGCACACCCGTGCCCAAGTGCGGACACTGCCATGACTAGCCTGAATTCATGGATATGTTTGTGATGATCACACCTAGTGTGATTTGAACTATGTATAATCTTAAATAGGATTAAAATATGCAACATGTATTAAATGATTATATGTATTGATAAATGTAAGTAAAAGATGGATTGACATGAAGATGTCTTGTTGTAATCATGGAGGGGATAAAGTCTTCACTTGCTAACTTATGTGATGTATTTCCGGGGAAGTAAAGTCTGACTCATCATGGTTTGTACTTCCATTGGGACAAAAAGATCCCGGTTTAACTAGCCAAGTACTCACAAATCAACATGGTCTTCCCAATCACCAAGATAAAAAGTTATCTTAATCAAGATAGAAGATGAAAAGATGAAACAAAGTTGGAAAATAAAATCTTACACCATGTATGTATTTCAAGGAGACTAAAGCTTAAGAAGTAAAGTCTTATATGTGTGTATGTATTTCCAATGATGACTTGAGACATAAAGATGAAGATGATGATGATGAAAGCACAAAAAAGGATGCTAATGTATGTCCTCTTGTCATAAGATGTTAAAGTAAAGCAAGATAAATGATGATATGCCTTAGCATAATAATAAGTTATGATGTGCTTTGACCTAATGATTATGATGTTACATGTTTATCCTATTTTGCCATGATGATATGTTCATATCTCATATAGTATGCATAAGTAGCTCATAGCATGTATATGATTTTATGTACCATGATGATGATATGTATATACCATGACATGTATAAATTATGTCATAGGATCATAACATGCATGAGCCTCAACGTACTCTAACGGAAGTAATCCCCTACACCTCATGAATCTGTGTAGGTATGGACGAGACTTAGGTTGGATGACGAGATCCTCATGATGGTGACATTGCACATGGGTTAGTCGGACTACGACCTAAGTTATCTTACTTATGTTGTCATGATGAACTTTTATAAGAGTCAAGTATGTATGGTCCATGGGTCTTTGAGTCATTCACTTTTATATGAAAATCACTTATGTATTATGAAGCCTATGTTGGGTATTATGTTATAGCTTATGTGGCCCATGAACTAGTATTGTTATCTTGAGTTTTTATTTACTTACGAAGACTTCCGTTGTGTTTTATGTTGTTGAACTTTATTATTATTATATTTTCCATTGCAATATTTTATGAAATAAGATTTTAAAAGTAACGTCGCCTAAAGTTCGACAACTAAATTGGAGCCAAATTTTGAGAGCGTTACAAAAGCTATAGGCAAATATGGAAAGCAGCCATGGGAGTTGGCCCTTTGTGTGCCGCCAAAGAAGCTGCCAGTGTGACAAAGCATGTTACCGCTATCACCCTTGCCAGTAGTAGAATTCCTACATTACAAAGAAGAAAAAGAAAGAAAAACACCATGATCAGAATAACAGAATTCAGTACTAATGATAGGCTGAAAGCTTCTACTTCTTTTCGGTGGAAGAAAATCTCATTACCGTATCTTAGAAATCGTCTGAATTTAAGTGCCTTGATACTAGGAGGCACAACATCAACTTTTTGAACTAGTCTGCACAGCAATATCAGTGTTATGAGGTACCTACAAGGAACAAATAGCAAGATTTCAACAATCTAGAGTATCTGTATCACCTAAAAAGAAACACAATATTCAGTAGCTGGACCAGAATTAACTTAACAACACTGATAGAGCGAAAGGTAAAAAGTCAGAACTTATTGGGAGATGACATGGGCAATTGCTGCACCAGTCACGCCCATATGGCAGACAAACATCAGAATGAGGTTTAGTACAATGTTGGTCAACATCTCCTGCGACTGCAATATCCCAAAGAATATGGAATTGAGTTCATGGAGTATAATCTATACAAGTGAGCAACATGGAAAAAATTCATTCTGAATGATAGAAATCTATGTTACCGGTCAAAACCATATTTCTACTTCAATTTGGACACTTTAAGAGTCATTAAATTCATATTACAGGCCGTGAAAAATCATATTCAAACCATTAGAGAGCTATTATGGGCCATTACGAAGACTGATGTCAAAATTTCTTCAACTTTTTTTGACATTTCAATTGCCTCCAAATCGTATCATAAGTCCCAACGATCATTAAGAAATATATTTACTCAGATTTGAAGAAGTTTTGGATGGTTTCAAATTCCAATAAAAGTCTATTCCGAATTTTTATTGTTTTAACATAAAAAAACTCACAATCAAATCAAAACTTTACCAAAATTCTTGGGACACCTAGAAGCTATAAATAGAGGACCTAGGAGATAGGAAAACGTATTATTTGGCCTAAGTGAGGTTCATCTCTTTGCATTACTTCCTTTGTAATCAAAGAAGGCAAATATTTTAATCATAGCATGTAATTTTCTTGTGATTTTATTGAAATGCATGTGGGCTCAGTCTTTATGTTTTTTTTATTTATATGCCTCCCACTCGCTGAGCTATTAGTGCTCATCCATCATTCCCTATTCTTTGCAGGTGATGATTGCTAAGCTTACTTATGATATCCATGGATGGGGGTAGGTTGCGTGAGGAAAGGGATTGAAGACATATTTTTTATTCCTTTTTATTTATCTATGGCTGTTTGAAAAGAAAAAAGAGAACTATAAATATATCTCAGTTTCAAGTATTGGAAACTTTTGACAAATGAATTTAGATTTTGTGACCATGGTGAAATGGTGTTATATTATATTGTTTGGTTGGAGACTAGTATCTTTTTGTGTTACTTGATGTTGAGTTAAATGCTCCTAAATTTTATTGCCATGTTTGGGCTTTTGTCCCTTTTTGTCATATGACAAATTATACCTTGAGATGGATGCATTGTATGTCCATGTTTCTATTATGGCCACTATCCTCTTTATGCAGAGGTCATGCCGAAATTTTTGAAAAATTTATGACGGCGTCTTTTTGAATCACAACTTCTGTGCTCTATTTATATTCGCATTTTAAGATGAATAGTATCATTATTTTTCCCCTTGTGATGGCTGACCGTCGAGGTTGGTCGTCACACTCTCAGTGTAACTTCACGCCCAATCTAGAGCGCGTGATGGCCAAGGTTGAAAGGAGTCGAACACACTGGAATGGTCATGACAAAGTATGGTACAGTCATGACCTTTTATGAGTAGATGTATTGCCTTAGGTGCTAAACCAAGGCAGAACTACTATTTTGATGCCTTAGTTTGGCAAAAAAAACAAGAGAGAATGATCATTCCTACGAAGTGGAATGATCATGACTCTAATGAGGTATTGAAGTGAAAATCTAGACACTAGAGCAGCCGTCATCCCAAGTTGGAACGACCATACGAGAAGTTTAGGATGAGATTCTCAGCCCACTGGAACAGTCGTTACCATGGATTGAAACGGTGGTGACTAGTCAAGACCCAAAAAACTAGCCTACTAGATCGGCCGTTACCGGATGGCTTCATAGCCATTCCCAAGCACCGGCATGGCACAATTGTGACAAGTGCATATGATACCTATGTTATGCTGTTTGGTTACACTTAGAAACTTTTAATGCACGGACAACTTTAAATATGACTAAAATATATCACATATATTGAATGATTGTATGTATTGATGAATACAATTAAAAGACGGATTGGATGAACAAGAAGGTGTTTTATTGTAATACTCGAGGAGAACTAAGTCATCATACACCAGCTCAAATGCACTAGAAACATCTACACCCATTAGATGTGATTTTTTAATTGGGACAAAGAGATCCCGTCCTAACTAGACCGACAAATCAACATGGTCGTCTCAATCATCAAGATAAGAAGCTATCAAATTAAAGATAGAAGATGAAAAGATAATATGATCACAAAAATTGGCTAAGATGAAATGACTTGGAACATAAAGATGAAGATGATGATGTATGCATCAAAAGGATATTATTGTACGTTCCCTTGTCATATGAGATTATAAATGAAGATGTTAAAGTTAAGTAAAATAAGTAAATGATATTGATGCGAGAATTGATAACAATTAAAAGTTAGTAAGTGCACTAATCGCTCAAGTAATAAAGTGTAAGAATAGAATGTTATGCCTACAAAGAATTAACTTTACTTACTTAAACTAATTTCAGAGACTAATAAGAGATGACATAAAGTTTGGATAAAAATGTGCAAAAAATATAATAACAAAAAAAATAAAGATTAAAATTAAAGTAAACTACTGATGTCTAAGATCTTAGAGCGAGTTAAAATAATTAAGAACAAACTTGTTTAACTTCTGTAGTGATTAATTTAATCAAAGATAACCAAGTTCAACTTTAAATGGAATAGGAACACCTAAGTATGATCTGCTTAATCGGGTAAACCAAATATTTGTAATCCTAATAAGATGAGAATATTCCACCCGGTTCTATTCTCAATCCTCCTCAGATTAGAATGCTATGTGTTGTAATTCCTATACTATCAAACCGCTCACCCCAATCAACTTGACAGACCACGCAATATAATACTTACCACACTTTATTAGACCACGACAAGAATTTTTTAAAGAAAATCATGAATTAATAAATTGATCACATTGCCCACTTAATAATCAACTAATCATTCAAATAAAACTAATAAAAAATCATGAACATATAAATCATGTTCTTAAAAGTTAAACAAACTATAATCAATACTAAAGAAAGATTCACAAGTTGTCTTAACAATAAAACTTTTGTAGAAATAAAAATTGAAACTAAAAACTAAACTAAATTATCCGAATTAGAGATTAAAAAGATTGAACTTTAAAGCAGAATATGATGCATCCCAACATAAAGTAAAACTAGAAGTACTCTTTGAAACAAACGATCAACCGCCGTGCACGATCCTTGCTCGAGATCACCGTGCAGAAATCTTATCGGATGTTCTTGAAGATGCTCCCACATTTTTTTCTTCAAAGCATCATTATTTTTTGCTGCCAGACGTCCCTTTTATAGAGGCTCAAATTTTCATGCAGATTGAGAATAAACGGAAATATTTTCCTTGTAAAATAAGATAAATTTGGAGTCCTATTATTTCTGAAAGTTTTACCTTGTAAAAATTTGAAATTTGTGGTCTAATTTGTTTCCAATTGATCCCTAGGACATATGGTAAGAGTTGGAGTTCTTGTGCATTGAGAATTCTTCTAAAAATAAATTTCCATGTCGAAAACAATGTCTGTCACGCCCCTTAATATGATTTAATGGCTCAGAGTCATACTCGGAGTTGCCTATAACCATAATGTGGCATGAGAATAACTTCACGACCGTGATTCGGGCTTTTTTGGTCGCTGCATGTGACATATGATGATTTCACGGCCCTTAACATAGTATTAACGACCCATTATGTGATAAGAACTTCCTCCAACCTTTTTGTGACATCCATGAAGGCTCCGTTACGGCCCATTACGTTCTTATCTTCATAACACCATCTCGTAATGGCCCGTTAGAGCATCTTCGCCACCCGTGATGACATTTCTTTTTTGAATCGCTGGAGGAGCCGTGAAACTAACAGGATCCATGAACTTCTACTTTAATGGTTGTTTTCTCAGATGACTGTAGTCTCCTTGGTTCGTGAAATGTTGGGAGGATGCGTGAAAATCATTTTTCATGATCGTGGAAGATATTTAATGACCCGTTAAATCATAGTTTTCTTCATTAAGAGCTTGTGTCAGAGTCATGAGCGTCAACGCTGTGTCATGAGCGTCAACGCTGTGTCAGAGTCATGAGATACATTTAACGGCCCATGAACTCCTTCTCTTTAGCGAGCGGTTCTGCCAGAGCCATGAAAGTAAATAGTTTGGGTGTTAAACCACCTTCCACGGTCTTGAGATCCAAGAATTGATCTCTCTAAAGTTGAATTGTCTCCGTTTTGCATACTTCTTCTTTTATTCTTTTTTTCTGTTGTTTATCATTAATAATTCCTATAAAATACACCAACTAGAGATAGATGACTATTTCAAAGAATTTTAAAAAAATAAATATAAAAATAGATGCATGCTGTGAGCAAACTATATAAAATAAGTCTAAATGCAAGCCTAATTATATGTTGTAAAATGCATGCATGCTTAAGTTTGTTAAGAACTATGAATTCACCATAATGTAGCATCCGGGAAAGGAAAATATAGTGGTTGATAGATTGAGCCGAAAGTGGGAAGGATCACTTACTTGTCTAAGGGTTCATAAGTGAAATCTTGTGAAAAGCTTAGTGCAGTGGGCTCCAAACACTTGTAGCCTAAGAACCATATGTATGACTCATCATGTAATTGAGTCAAGTTTAGTTAGAAGAATAATTGAAGCTTACAGGAAAGACTCAAAATATGCAAGGATGATCAACATTTGCAAAAGGAAAAGAAATCACTTCAAGTATGATGAAGATGGAGTAATTAGGTACAAGAATCGTCTATGGGTTCCAAAGGACCAAGCACTAAGAATGGAGGTTCTCAATGAGTATCGCAAGTCCGAGTTATCAATTCATCCCGGAAGCACCAAAATGTTCAAGAACTTACAAAAAAATTTTTTTGGCAAGACATGAAGAAGAAGGTCGATAGATATGTGACTAAGTGTATAGTTTGCCCACAAGTAAAAATTGAACACCGAAGGCTTTGTGACAAACTTCAACCGTTGTTTATTCCAAAATGAAAATGACAATGTATCGCCATGAACTTTGTTGTGTGACTACCTCGAGCCCGAGCCCAAAAAGGTCATGATGCAATTTGGGTCGGTGAGGACCGTTTGGCAAAGTCAACCTATTTTATTCCTATGAAGGTGAACTAATCTATGGATAGTATGGTTGAACTCTATGTAAATGAAATTATCCATTTGCATGGAATTCCGATATCAATTGTTTTGGATAGAAATCCAAGATTCACTTTAAAATTTTGGAAAGGTCTACAAAATGTTTTTGGAAATGTTTCATCCTCAAATTGATGGCCAAAATGAGAGAACAATTCAAATTTTTGAAGATACTTTTAGAGCATGTGCTACTTAGATTGGCATGAAAATTGGAATGACCATCTTCTGTTGGTAAAATTTGCTTATAACAATAGTTATCATTCAACCATTAAGATGGTACCATTTGAAACTTTGTATGTAAGGCTTTGTCATTCTCCAACATGTTAGAGTGAAACTGGGGAAGAAAGATATCTTGGGCCAAAATTGGTCCACATGTACATGAATAAAATGGAACTATTCAAGAAAAGATGCTAGCAGCACAAAGTAGACAAAATAGCTATGTGGACCAATGAAAACGAGAGCCAATCTATGAAGTGTGTGAACATGTGATGCTTAAGGTTTCACCCTCCAAGAGTGTTTTGTGATTTAGCAAGAAAGAAAAATTGACTCTAAGATATATTGGCCCATTTGAAATTCTTGAGAAAGTCGAAGAAGCGTCTTACAAGTTAGCACTTCCATCTTCATGTCTTTCGTGTATCAATGATCCAAAAGTATATCCCATGTAATTCGTAGTCAAGAAGCTACATGGGTATTCTCGTCATCCCAAAACTGATATCCAAACTCATCACAACTACAACCAATAAAGAATCATCTTAAATTTAGCATCTAGTTTATCTTTACATGCAGAATTAATATGCACATATGATAGGCAACCAAAAATTCTCAGAAGAGAAAGATCTGCCTTCTTACCACTCCAAACCTCTTGTTAGTTTGTTCGGCTCGCGGATGATCTGATATGCCGTCATGTTCACTACGTCTGCTCAAAATGATTTCAGTAGATGTGCATGAATCCTCATGCCCTTGGCATGTTCTCAAAATGATTTCAGTAGATGTGCATGAATCCTCATGCCCTTGGCATGTTCAATTAGCATCCTAATGAGAGAAGTTTCCAAACCTTTTTTATAAGTATTTTAGATTTCCTAAATTTGAAAATGAATTTTTATTTAAGGGGATAAATTGTAACATCAGACATGTTGAAGAAAAAAGAAGAAAAATAGGGCTGCCTGAGCCCACCAACCCACCAGGAAAGTCCAGCTACTTAAGCACTTCTAAATAATGCCCTGAAAGTAACCTTACCTACTCCCACTCCCCCCTAAAAACCCCATTCAGCAGCTCATCCCAAAAACCATTCAGCTGCAGTAATCACTCCATTTAGCATCTCATTTGCTCACACCCTCCTCTCTCTGAAGAAGAGAAGGAAGGCTAGAGGAGCAAGTGGCTGCAACTAGGGAAGGAGGAAGAAGAGAGAAAAGGGGAAGAAAAATATGATTTAGGGCTTATTAATCAAGGTATGTTGAAGGAATGCAAAGTCCTAATAATTAAGCATGTATGATTGAATTAAGGATTTTGAAGGTCAAACTAGATCTTCTTAAATGATAAGATTAGGGATTGTGCATATTTGCTTTATATTGTTCCATGATTTTATTAGGATTACCATTTTATTGATAATGCAAATTAAAACAATAAAGTTTTGTCATTGTGGTTAATTCCCTACTGTAGCTAATGTTTTATTGTGCAAGGATGTGATTACTAAACTTGAAAGTTGTGAATCTTTGCCCTACTAATTTACTACAGCATTGTGTTGAAGCTATTATGAAGCTAATGTTATGTAGATTAATATGAATGTATTTTTCCCATCTATTAGATTAATGAATGTTTTATGGTTTCTTATGCATGTGTGTAAATGAGAGAAAATTGAGTAAAAATAGGAGGAAACTCGATTTTTTCCCTAGGCACAACCATGATGTTAAGTGCATGACCGTGACTCTAAGTGTAGCTTCAAGCACGTGACAGCCAAAGCTGAAAGGACCCGAACACACTGGAATGGCATTGACAAAGGATGGCACGACCGTGACCTTTTATGAGCATCTTGTACTACCTTCGGTGCTAAACCAAGGCAGAGCTGCCATTTTGACGCCTAGGTTTGGCATAAAAACCAAGAGAAATAAGTCGGCACTGGAATAGTCATTCTTATGGAGTTGAACGCCCGTGACTCCAATGAGGCATTGGAGTGAGAATCTGGACACCGGAGAGGTCGATATCCCAAGTTGGAACAGCCATGTTTGACCATAAGTTAAGGCTGGGATTCCCCACCTATTGGAACGGCTACTACCATGGGTTGGAACAGGCCATGACTAGTCAAGACCCAAAAAAATTGATCTACTGGAGCAGCCACTATCGGATGGCATCACGGCCATTCCCAAGCATCCGCACGACCGTGACTCAGCATGGCACACCAAGTGCATATGATGCCTATGTTATGCTGATTGGTTACACTTAGAAACTTTTGATGCATGAACAACCTTAAATAGGACTAAAATATGTCACATGTATTGAATGATTATATGTATTGATGAATGTAATTAAAAGATGGATTGGATGAATGTGTCTTATTGTAATCATCTTGGGAAACTAAGTCATCACACGCTAGCTCAAGTGATGAGTCCCTTGGAAACGTCTACACCCATTAGGCGAGAGTTTTCAATTAGAACAAAGAGATCCTGACCTAACTAGTCATGACCGATGAATCACATGGTCTTCTCAATAATCAAGATAAGAAGCTATCTAATTAAAGATAGAAAATGAAAAGATGATATGATCACAAAAGTTGACTAAGATGAATTGATTTGAAATATAAAGATGAAGATGATATTGTATGTATTAAAAGGATGCTAATGTATGTTCCTTTGTCATACGATATTATAAATGAAGATGATAAAGTTAAGCAAGATAAATACATGATATGTTTTAGCATAATGTTTAATGAATAGATAATTATCTTATTTTGTTATGTTGATTGTTCACATGTCATATAGAGTGCATATGTAACTCATAGCAATGCATATCTCCTATGTTTCTATTATGTTCATGACATAAAAATCTTATCATAGCTTCATAGCATGCAAAGGTTTCGACATACTCTAACAGGAGAAATCTCCTATACCTCATGAATCCATAAAGGTACGGAGAATGCTATGGTTCAGGGGTGGGAACCTCATGACGAAGATCAATTACACATGTGTCGGTCGGGTGGATGGACCAAACTATGTTATGTTATTTTTACTATGATGTCTAACTCCATATGTGAGTCAAGTATGTTGGCCTATGAGTCTTGAGTCATAGACTTTTATATGAATTCTTTATATTCACGATGTTATGTTGAATCCTATGTTCATGATAAGATGTTAGAACCTATGTGGCCCATGGGTTAAATGATGTCATCTTGGGATTTATGTGTAATTGAAGTCTTCCGTTGTGTTTTATGTTAATTGTTCTTATTTTATTATGCTTCCATTGTGATGCATTTGTATAGGTTATTGAGCACCATCTAAAATTCGACCCCTGAGTTGGGGCTAAATCTTGGGGGAAGCGTTACAAATTCAACGTCCACTGGGTACTTTAGATTGTGGATTAACGTTCTGCTTTCATATTGAGTTTTCGATGACAAGTCCATAACGTAAAAAAGATTTTCGATAGTTCCTTCTTCCCTATAAAGTATTTCAATAATAGTCTTATTATATTTATACCAATTCCTTGAAGGCCCATGTTGGAGAGGGATAAAGCCATTTCCCATGGGTGCACCTTGTTTACTTGTTTGTTCACCAAGACCATAATAGATAAATGATTGGCACAGGCAGACATGCCATTTCCACTTATTAATAATGTCAAAGTTTTCCAAGCCAATGCTACAAACAGATAATTTGGCACAAGGAGCCATTACTGGGTCTAAGAGTTTAGAAAATATTTTGACTAGTAAGTAGCACATTTATTTATATTTGTATACAGGCGTTTTAATTTTCTTCATTATAATGAAATAGTTTGTAGCATGTCATTAGTTTTATTTTATTGTTGGTAAGGTTTTTATCTAACGCACTCCTTGACCTATAATCAGGAGTTTTTTGTAATCGAGAAAAAAAAAAGGTCTCATGAATTTATTTATGGCTTCCGCTCGGTCCAAGGTATATGGACTAAAGTTGGATATCTATCTGATTGAGTAAAAATATTAATATCATTAACTAATTCATATAAAAATATTTAATAGTTATTTTCTTAAGGGTTTAATGGAGGTGTCCCCTAGGGACACCCTGTCCCCCAACTTATCCACCTTTGGATGGATAATCTATGGTGGAAGTTTAAACCACCCATTTTATCTCTTGATATTTGGATTAACAAGAAAAAAACCAAAAGTAACCAACCTGATTCGAATCAGCCAACCATCATCTTGCAACTTATCAACAATAACATGAAAGGTCATATGCACCAAGTAAATGGATCAATCAATACTAACACTGGATCATGCTACACACACAAGATTGAAAACACTCCTATGCAGTGCCATTTGACTCCATAATGATAGATTAATTACTTTTGTTTCTTTTTTTTAGTACATATTTTCTCATATTCTTGTCGTCTTCTTTTTCTGTTGTTATTATTTCCACACTTCCATAAGAGAATGATTTCCAACAATAATTAAGCGGATCAAGTCCACCGATAGAACTGAGGAGAATAATCTGCAATGGCTCCATCATTATTAAAGCAGTGACAACGGACATTAGGGAAGATGATGACTAGTATAGATTGAAGGCAACGATGACAAGGTAGAATGAGTGAGAACAATGATGGCGGCGGTGACAAGAACAGGGATGGTGACGAAGATGGCATGGGGCAATGAAAGGAATCAGAAGAGGATTTTTTTTTATTTTTTCTATATTAAATCAGATATGAGATTAAATGGTTGGTTTAAGTTTTCGCCATAGATTATCCATCTAAAGGCTAATAACTTAAGGGACAAGGTAAATAGGAGACACGCCCATTAAATCCTAATTAAAATGTTGTTAGAAACTCAAGTCCGACACAAAAGAGGTTAGATCCAGTGATTCAATTCAATCTATTATAGGTCGAGTTGGATGGATTCTGAGATCTTAAATATTCTTTTTATTATGTTCCTAATCCTAATCTAGCAGCAGGATTAAAATATATGCTGCAGGCGCCTTTCGGCAGCTGAAAATTTGATAGCACAACAAATTTATGTCAGTGAAATAATCTCAAATTTTCTTAAAATCAGTTTTCTTTCTCTCTTATTTTCTTTCATTATAATATGAAGACAGCTCAGAATTATCATTAACATGGCTTCGTGATGCACAAGCATCTAATAAGGATTGAGTTTACGTTCCTTAAATCGTTTGAAAGTTCGATTCTGCATATGCATTCGTCATTCCCCCCTTGCAATGAAGAGATCCAAAATGGAAGAAAACTGTTGCTTGATTTGGTTGATGGATTAAAGATTGTGGTGACGGTTCATTGAGTTCACCAATGATTTAGTACACTTCAAGGAGGAATAAACTCCAAAAGCAACCAGCCCTCGCATCTAGACATCGTCAGCTTAGGTTTGCTGATTCAGGCATCAGTCTGAGCTTGCTTTAAAATGGAAGCTACGTTGACTTGGATATATCTCATCAGCTCCAAACAGGTATAATATGAAGAAAGCAATGCTACTTGCACTTGAAATGAATTAAGGGTAATCATATGTTGCAACTGTCTGAAGTCTGTAGATTCAAGTCTAGCTCTATGTTGCATACCATTAGGGCCCTTGTTTAATTACCTGTCGGGTACTTCATGACATCTATAGACATCTAATGCTAGGAAGATCTAGCTACCTATTTCAGACTAAGAGCTCGCGATGATACAGGAGTCATAAACTACTTGAAATACATCTGTCTTTAGGAAGATATAGGTGAGGCTCATTTTCTTAAGCTTCATGGACCTATAAGTTCCCAATATACACAGAAAATAACAAAAGCTTGATTCTGTATTTGTGAGAAGAGATAATATAATAAAGAGGCCGATTAGCAGCAAAGCGTAATGCAAAAAATTTTAAAGGCCTTTGTGTAATGTGCAATGTCAGGTCTCCATAGTTGTGTGAGAGCAGGAACCACTACAGTTGGAGATCATTCAAATTTCAGGTTTTCTTGTTTGTGTGCTATGTAATCTCAGAGCATGTGTGAGCACGTGAAACTTGGGATATAAATCTAGGTCTCTCCCACGAAGCCCATTGACTTCCTCATCTTTATACTAACTAAGCATAACATGGGCTCATGATCAGTTTTTATTGTTATTTTTATCTTCAAGTTGACTCCAAGTGTTCAGAGAAAAACAGTTCTTTTTCAGAAAAAAGACCATTTATCTTTAAGGTACTTTAAAAGAAACCAACATGGTCTTTCTTTTTAGGAAACTGTGATGCTGCATGAATCCATTAATCTGTACCAAAATAAAGAAATGACCTTATTATATAAGTCGAAGATTGCAAGCATGACACAGTACTTAACATATGGCTTAGAAGAGGAGGTGCATGTTACCGACTGATTTCTCTCTGACACGACATCTTGGAATTCCACGCACATGAACTTTGATGTTTTAAATTAGTTTTCTGGTAATGATAGGGTCATTAACGACTACCAGACCATCAAAAGTAGTAGCTGGCCATGGATCTGATAGGTCGCATTATAAGCTATCTTACATGGACTGATGTAATAAAATCCTTTGCAATATCCTGACTGAGATAGATTCCAAGTATGGTTGTGTGAAAACAGTGCTTTACGATGATTTAGGAATTACTCGATGACCAATAATTAAGTTCTGCAAATTAACGTAACTTCATCATGAATGAGAAGGATCTTGCACTCAATGTTGGAATAACTTTTTTTATTCAGAAGAAATATATGGTAACATGGGTCTCTATTGCTGGCTCACATGGTTGCCTGAGAAAAAATGGTACTACAGAACGATAAGTAACTATACTGTTAGCCATTGTTAATTTGCTGTTCTCACATGCAAATGAGAAGCCACAAAGTAGAGCCCAATGAAGCATGATTTTAATGAAGTTGGTACTTACATATGTTCAGGAACTTCCATTTGACACTGCCTGCCATGTTCTTCCCAAGTCATTGAAACCTTAATTTCTGTTCTGTAGTTTGATATTCGCATTATAGAATCTCATGTAGTTCTCCGTAATTAGCAATGGACTATTGGTTCAAATAATATAAACTTGGAATTTTGAGTCCATTGGATTTTTTTTTGGTTAAATAAAAAAAGTGATTGTCAAACAAGATCTACTAGTGATTGTTGTTGTATTATTAATTCTTAATTCAATGCTTTGAGGAGGATTGCACTTTTTCTCCTTAGTTATAAGTTAGTAACAGCCAAACCTTAGGCTTGTAATTGTCACACTCCTTCCTTAGCTTTTCTTTTGGTTCCAATGTCAGAAGATTTTGGCCCTCAGTAATCTGTAAGTCTGATTACGGCGGATAAAACTTTCAGCGGAATATACGCACATACAAAAGAAATCGAACTCAAAAACTTACTTAAGAAGAAACACATTGTTTAGTTGGTCCTTCCGAAGCTTTTGACCTGCACCAAAACAAAGATGCTTAGCACTCAGGTGAGCATTTGAAGTCTCCTTCCGCTCTATAAATAAACGTCTCCAGTTCAATGACTTCAACCTGCATTAGAACTCGAACATCCAATTTCTTTCGAGAACTCGTCCGTCTGTTTGAGCAATGGCAGAACCAATTAGCTTTCTTCTATTGATTCTCTCATTCTTGTTCACTCCGGCAATGGCGGCCTATAGCATTGCAGACTACGGAGCCAAGCCTGACGGAAGAATAGACTCCGCCAAGGCACTGCTCACTGCATGGTCGGCTGCGTGCAGCTCGGTCGAGCCCGCGACAGTCTACGTGCCAGCGGGAAGATACCTTGTCAGTCAGGCCCTCTTGCAAGGTCCATGCAAGAACACTGCGATCAAGATCTTCATCGCCGGCACGCTTGTCGCGCCCTCCGGTTACAGTTCTTCCACGAACTGGCTGGCGTTCAAGTACGTGCAAGGCGTGTCCATTTACGGAGGAACCATCGACGGCCGAGGACAGGCCCTGTGGACTTGCAAGACGGGTGGCCAGAGCTGTCCCTCCGGCGCAACGGTAAGTTTCACTTTACAAAGTTCTGAGAATCTGATGGCATCATTCAAACTGCAGAGCTAACAGGATTTTTGCTGCCAATTGCAGTCGCTGGCCATTGCTGAATCGAAGGATATGCTGATCAGTGGCCTGACATCTCTCAACAGCGAAACGTTCCACATGTCCATCTTCGGCAGCAGCGGCATAACCGTGCAGGGCGGCAAGATTGCTGCTCCCGGTGACAGCCCCAACACCGACGGCATCCACATCCAGATGTCGAGCTATGTGACTGTAATTGGCACAAAGATCGGAACCGGCGACGACTGCATCTCCATGGGTGCGGGTGCCGTCAACGTTTGGATAGAGAAAATTAACTGTGGACCTGGTCACGGTATCAGGTAGCTTATTCCTTCATCTTCTTTTACTTGGGGCAAGAGAGGCATTCAGAATCTTCTGATCGATAAATAATTTAATTGAGCTGACAACTTGTGTGCTAATGTCCTGCACTCTGCAGCATTGGCAGCTTGGGTGGCACACCATCAGAAGCCGGAGTGGAGAATGTAACTGTGACCAATGTCGCATTCACCGGCACACAGAATGGTCTGAGGATCAAAACATGGGGGAAGCCGTACGCCGGCTTCGTGAAGGCAGTGACGTTTCAGCATGCCATCATGCAGAATGTTCAGAATCCTATAGTCATTGATCAGAACTACTGCCCGGGCAATGTCAACTGTCCTGGACAGGTAAGATGAATGCAACCCACTTCATGCCATTTGCTCAAATGCAGTAGGTCTTTCTCCAGTCTCCACCAAATTGCTGACTTGATTTTTGATGAGCAGAGCTCAGGAATTAAGATCAGCCAGGTGTCCTACAACAACATCCATGGTTCATCGGCAACTCCAGTGGCCGTGAAGTTCGACTGCAGCTTGACCAATCCGTGCAATGGAATCGGATTGCAGGATGTCAAACTGACTTATGGGAATCAGCAGGCACAGGCATACTGCAAGTATGTAAAAGGTCACACATCTGGTGTGGTCTCACCCAATTGCCTGTGACCGTTATACAACTGAAACCGGTATAGTAGTTATGTTAGATGTCTACTGCGGCTGCCCACTCCTGTTGAACCTGTATGGAACTGAGCAGGACATAAGAACGTTGTATCAGTAATTGGAGATGGTACTAGGTCTAATTGTCTCCGGTAGCCGGCCCACCTACCGCCTATGGATGCTAGGACGGAGCTGAGCAGATCCTGAGAGCAAGCATTAAAACTGTTATATAATTTCTATTACAGATCCCCCATTGAGGATCTGAAATTAAACTTGTTTCCTTGAGCAGTGTTGAAATTTTTATAACAGATAGTTAAATCAGCACTACAATGATTGAAGTACTTCATAACAAATAGTTAAAAAATTGGCACGTTTGAACTTCTATCTCGACTTGCTTGCTGGATTAATCCACACAAATGCTAATTAAATAATAGGAAGTTAAAATCTGATGATTGAAGAATACCACAGAGGCATCATGTATATTTGAATCATTCTGATAGGCTGCTGTAAACCACAAGTAGCTCCAAGAAGAAGAAACAGCCTTGTATATACTCTATGCATGTACCAAAAAGTACCATCTTTGACCATCAATTATTTTAATCATATACTGTGGAGCATGTATTATATTACCTGTATAGGTTCCTCTGGGGATGAATAAGGACCTGATGCCATCAATAATGATATTAATAAGTACAGAGACAGGAAAGACACAAATTATGTGCCTTAAGTACAATTTGCTGCTTATATATTATCTTGGTGTTAGAAAGTTAATCTGTACAACGCTATAAACAATAACATATCTGAAATTCTGTTTCTCTCTAGTAAAATTGTTTCTGAAGAAAGCTGTCTTTGGTGCCTACTTCCTCTTTCACTACCACTTCAGAAACATGTCTCAATGAATCAGTACATTAGAATGAATTTGAGACTTCCTCTAGGCGACATTGCCTCCGACTAAAGGAAAGGTAAAGGCTGCTTAATTAATGTAACTAGCATACATGAAACCTCAGCTGACATTTAATTAGTTCAACTGACTGGCTAATTGAATATCAAACGAGTAACTTGAGCCTAAAAATGATTTCGGATCCAAGTCTGGAGTGGGTACTGTTGTGTAAGTTTCTGTTCCCAGTGTCGAATTAGATTAAAACTGGTTCGATGTTCCATAGATAGAGATCTAAAGTCGCATACAATTCTGAAACATCTTTTGGCTTCACGATAAGTCCATAAAATTCGTCGATTTTCCTTTGAACTCAAAGTGACAAGGGCCTCACAGATTTGCCTTTGAATTCAGGTCATGGTAATGAACATTATCCAAAATAAGCCTCATTAAATAATATTATTGATCTCAAATGGTTAACTTAAGCACGCCTATTCCGACTCCATCAGCAAATGCACAGAGTTGTGCTTACAGAATACATCCAATTATTCTAAGTTATCAGTAAGAAACTAACAACAACTAGCAAACGCAGTGCTTTTGTCTCTCAGTAACTGCGCCTGGCTCCCTCCTCGGGCACCTCAATACACGGTGCACGCGCCGGGCCGGCCAGCCGGAGACCACCTGCCGTCTAACTTGATTGGATTGAGCTGTAGCATTATATTAACAGCTACATAAGACTTCCGAGTTCCAACTAGTATTATGTAGCTCGTAGCACTTGTGATTGGTCGATCGGATCAGAGACAGATGCGAGGGATCATCGCGCCGGACGAGGTCCCCTGGGCGTTCTTGCAGAAGGACTGCACTGGGCCTGCCGCCTTCTTCGGGGAGACGTACGACAACTTGATATCATGCATTCTGATCCCAGTGCACCGGTGGCTTGGGCTGCAGTCCAGCTTCACCGCCACCTGCGTCGCCGACGTTCCCTGCACATCGCTAAATGTCACCTGACTGATCTTGACCCCGGAGCTCTGCAATCAGCACATAAAATTGTCAAGTAACCGGGTTAACTGTAGGTGTCTTGACTGATTCAATTCAGAAGTAAGCTTCAAGAATTCGTTTGTAGCACATTTCATTTGGACTGCGTCAGACTGATAAGAACTAGGAATACCTGGCCGGGGCAATGCACGTTGCTGGGGCAGTAGTTCTGATCGATGACGATGGGGTTCTGGACGTTCTTCATGACCGCGTGCTCGAAGGTCACGCCCGTCACGAACCCCACATTCGGCTTCCCCCACGTCTGATCCTGAGCCCGTTCTGCGATCCCGCGAATACGACCGACCTGGCCGTCACGTTCCGCACCCCGGGCTCCTGCGCCTCGTCTCCCAGGCTTCCAATGCTGTGCACGTACAGAACTGATTAGATTTCAACCCACGAAACCTAGGATATATACGGAACGGTGCATCGATATGCTCGCCATTGTCCACATGTACCTGATGCCGTGCCCAGGACCGCAATAGACCTTCTCGATCCAGACGTTGGTCGAGCCGGGCCCCATGGAGATGCAGTCGTCGCCGGTCCTGAAGGTGCTCCCTGTGATGGTGACGAAGCTGGACATCTGAACGTGGATGCCGTCGGTGTTGGGGCTGTCGCCGGGGGCCGTGAACTTCACGCCCTGCACCGTGACACGGCTACTCCCGTGGATCGCCATGTGAAACACCTCGCTGTTGAACATCGTCACGCCGCTTATCAGCACGTCCTTTGAGTCCCCAATGTACAGTGACTGAACGTAAACAACGAAAGGTCATCAGGGCTGAATTATAAGAAGAGGCACTTATCTATAATTTCTCACCGTAGCGCCGAAAGGGCAGCCCTTGCCGGCGATCTTGCAAGCCCACAATGCCTGTCCTTGCCCATCCAGCGTTCCGCCGTAGATGGACACGCCCTGCACGTTCTTGAACGTGATCCAATCCCAGGGGTCGGCTCTGTACCCGACGGGCGCCACGAGGGTGCCGTAGATGTAAACTCTTACGCTGGCGCTCTTGCAGGGGCCGTGGAAGAGAGCCTGGCTCACGATGAACCTGCCGGAGGGGACAGTCATGGTCGCAGTCCCAGCCGCGCCGCAGGCGGCCGCCCACGCCCTGAGGAAGGCATTGGCCGAGTCCGTCCGGCCGTCGGGTTTGGCCCCGAAGTCCACCACGTTGTAGGATCCCGCGGCCACGTTGTTGCAGGAGGTGAAGGCCACAAGTAATACAACCAGAAGGAACGCCAAGGATTCCGCCATTGGAGCTGATCAAGGTGATCAGAGACAATGACAGATGGCTTTGGTATAAGACCTATGGAAGGTGGTGCATTTGGCATGAATGCTTTGGTGGGTATTTATAGGGGGTTTTGGGAAGGTTTTTGGAGAATAAAATGGACGAATGCATGAAGGTTGGATCTAGTCATCTGATAATAACTATGTAAAGTCCTTAAGCTTCGCTCAATTTTAACATAATCTACAATTGATGTATTAAATACACGTAGAACTTGTTATTATAATAATTGAATAAATATATTCTTTTTATCTTTTATATTAAAAATAGTTTATATTTTTTATATGTGTTGTTATAAAAACATGTATCGATTGCAAACGCTTTATGATATTTCATTCATTTTAGCATTAGAATCATTTGCCTGCCAAAAATACTTTTGACAAATATAATAAACATTATATAACTATTTTTGTTATGAATGATATAAGCAATAATAATAAAAAGCATTTTTATTTGTAAGTTCTTGGGAAAAAATATTTTAATCACAAATAGCAAAAAAAAGCTATAATCAATTGAAGTCTTTTTTATAGTGTCTTTTTGAGACATTGTACCTTTCTTATGAATGATATAAGAAATAATGTCAAAATTTTCAGTTGTAAGACAAATAAGAAGGAAATGTTTAGTCAATTTTCTTTTATTTACATAATAACATGCTAATAATAATATAGATCAAAATTTTGAAAAAGAAGTAGCATACGTCAATGTTGAAAAATAAAATATTTTGTCCGATTTTTAGTTCAGATTTATTTATGCAATAAATTCTTGGTATTTCTAGAAGCATGTCTTGTTTACAAATATATATTTCAGGCATTTATAATATTTTCATTAGCTTTAAAAATTTCTTTTGATAGAAATAACAGAACTATATAATTATCTTAGTTATGAATTATATAAGAAATAATAATGAAAACCTTTTTACAATGTGCGAATTTTTTTTATAAAATAAGAAAATTAGTAAGACATTAAAGGATTCATCGCAATAATGTTAACGAATGAATAATTACAAAACATGTATATCATAATTGTATATAAAACATGTATAATAATATAAATAAATTACATAGTTATAAATATAAATTAGTAATTATATATTTATTTTAAAACTAGGGTATTATGTAATTATTGTTTAATGTTCTGGATGAGAGAGAAAGAAAAAGAAAATAATCCTTTTAATCTTGAGATATATAGACGTTTTAGCATGTAACCTGATGGAGGAAAATTAATGATTATATTGATATCATTGGAAGTATGATTTTTTATTAATTTAGCATGTAATGGTTTTTCGACTAATTACACTTGCTTGAAAAACTCCCATCGCAAATATAGTATTTATGACAGATTGGAGATATCATTGGAAGTTGCAACAAATTAAACCATTGGAAGATCACCCTTCGCAGCTTGGAAGATCACCCTTTCACAATTTTGGATGAATTTTTTCATAAAACATTATGCAGACAATTTTTCTTTCGCAATCTCCGACGAAAATTAGGATCACAAAAAATCTATTGATAATTAGGAAGGAAATTCTCAGGAATTTATTTAAAAATAAAAAATACATAATTTTTAATATTATTTTAAACTGTATTAGAAGTATAATTACAATTTAATACATACAAAATTTTAATGTCCGTACAACATTATACAAACTTATTTATCTTTATCGTCATAGTCTTATTCATTTTTGCTGAGATTTATTCTTGTTGTTGTAGTTGCTTTTGTATTTGTTACTACATTCGGTGTTGCATGTCGGTAAAGAATCTTTCCCCGGTACTCTCTCTCTCATATATTCTTAACATGTTAAAATAAATAAATTTGCAATTCAACCAATAAAATAATAACTAATAATTCGAAACAAGATTTATAGGTTAAAAAAATTAAACATAAATATTAGCAATTGAATAAATAAGTCTATATTAACAATTAAATAAAGCAATTACATCTAATAATTAAATAAGCAGAAAGCCTAAAAAACTTAATAAACAATTAAAAGAACTGGCATAACGATTGGAGGTGGCTATTTCTCATTTGTATCTTTATTCATGTTTTCTTTGTAACACCCCAAATTTGTCATAAAAATTTAAAATTTTTTATTTTCTGACGTTGGACTTTCGGAAGCCCGGAAATCAAAACGGACGCCTGAAGTCGCGAAGGGTCGGCCAAACGATCGAAACACTTTTGAACATCCGAAAGGACAACGGACAGAAGTCGAAAAAGATCGATTTCTATCTTTTCTCTCACCTCCATTATACCAGACATACCTAATCCCTCCCACTCATGGTTGAGGTGATTAATGGTTGAACCCCTACTATTGTACTCTTTAAAGCCACCCTCTCTCTTTCCTTCCTTCTCTTCTTTATCCTTTCATCTTCCTCCATTGTTGTCTTTGTGTGTTCTTTCTTCATTCGTCTCGGCCAAAGGACATTGGAGCTACTCCGGCAGATTCACAAGGCGCAGGAGAGACAAGAGGGAGAAGGGGATGTGGCTAAATCTTGATCCGGTGGGGAGAAGAATCCGATGATATAGAAAAGGTGTGTTTTCGAGATCTGGATCATGGGGTTATTTCCAAACAGATCTTGCATGTTCTAAGAACCCTATTAAGAGTAAGAATCATGCTAGATGGTAGTATATGCGCGTTAAGGTTCTGTTACAAAATGATGATCTATTATGCTTGAAAATGATTGTTTCAGTTGATTGTTATGATTGAATTATATGATATTACTATTTCTATTTGATAACTCCATATGTTTAGACTATTTGATCGATCCAAAGAGCATCTATTTACCTTTAAATGATTATGATATTATAGACTTTAATTTGATCAAAGAAAATTAGAAGCATGTTGATGATAAGTTGTATGTCAAAATAAGGTAAGATTATTTAATTTGGAAATATATGATAAAGTAGATTGGATCACGAGTAATATCTATTTCGGAATCAAGCACGTTAACAGGTAGAATGTTAGTGTACAATTATATCTTTATTGTGTTAAAAACTTAATTGAAAACATAAGAATCTGCAATGACATGCGGCTTTATCGAACTGAAATAAATGACTGAAAGCCTTTTTGGCGTCCGATTAAGCTCGATAGAGTATATCGACATTCCATATCAGACAACTGATATGGACCATAATGGAAGTTCAAAATCTTTCCGGATGGTCGAATTGAAAATGTCGAGACTCAAAAATTGCATGATAATCGGTCAATCGATCGAGAAGAGCTTCCGATGGTCAACGGAGTATGATCCCTGATCGATAAAGGAAGATGACACTATTCCCATCGGACAGTTGGTCCAGTTTCGACCGACCGAAAGTCTGAGAGATTTCTCATGTGATAATGAACGATTGAACATCTCTCAGCTGACCAATAGTATATGGCCTTGGAAAGGCCGATGAATGAATTCAGAACAGACGATTGTACCTTTCTCAGTCGTCTGATGAACACAAATAAAACGAACGTTTGCTCCCCTTTCGGATGACCATTGAATGAACCACAATCGGATGACCGCTTGACTTTCGAACGTCCGATCTGTGAACATAATACAACCTTAACTAAAATCACTGATGTGATAAGTTTTTATCCACCTGATTGATTAGTAATCGTTATGAATTGAAATATTATTAGTAGCCACTTTTGCTCTCTACAGCTTTGATTGATCCACATGATTGAAAGAGAGGCTCATGAATTATAAGTTAAAAAGAAGGGTTATCATTTGTCTATCTAGATGGGAGTTACTCCTTATAGACATTTTTGCCTTGTGCGAGGTCATCTTGCTCGACGGGGTTGGTCGTGACATTAATCCTCCATTGGTCCATCATGATCTAGATAACTACACACTTTTGTGTTTGCAACGATGTTCCCTAAAGTGGAAATATCTACAAATTTATAGATAAGATGAAGGAACATAAATGGCCAAAAGGACTTTATCCTTGTGAACATGAACAATGAACATAAACAATGTATATGAATAATGAACACGGACATGTATATGAAAAACAAATGAAATAAAAATGCACGAACTATGATCATGACCAACTAAGCATCATTGGCTTGAGCTTGGAACCGAACCTGACCTCCTTATGTATGTTTCCCATCGATACGATGGTGGAATTTAGAGTTACTCTTGTCGGTGGAAGAAATTCCACGATAAGTCCCTACTTTGTCCAAGCTTTAGAATTTTGCTATACTTAAAACAAGCCAGAATAGAATGAATGAGCTCGACAGAGGGTTCGAGAATGGAGTTGGGATTGCTAGATGCTTTCTACCGCTAATATGGTAGAGTAGAGGGTTCGAGCGCGGTCCAGGCCTCGCTCTTGAGAGACCTTGACTGATCTTCTCAAGGGGTAGAATGATGAGCAGGGAAAAAGGGGGAAGAATAAGCACTTGCTGCCAACTCTTTTCAAGCGAGAAAATGAAAGAAAAAGTGAAGTGATGTGCCGGGCCGAGCCCAAGGAGCAAGTGGAGGCTCGAAAGTCAGAGTGTACTACTCCGCCCCTCTTTTCCTTGGAGTTGTCGCCCCCAGGAATCCAATTACCTTTGCGGATCTCCACCGCATGCTTTTGCAGTGATCAATTACGCTTTCGTCAAAAGATGGTGGCTGCCTTGCTTGAGGAAGAGTGTCACCATGATGATTCTATCTCATATTTGATTTATACGCTTATTTCATACTTATTCTAATGAAACTTACTTATCTAGACGAACTTACACTTAGCGTTATACTAACAATTGAGTTTGCTTCTTGTGTGATCCCCATACATGAGGTGATTGCAAGACAATTGATGTGTGTGCGACGTTTATAGCTCGGGTGGCATGTACATTATCTAGAGTCGTTATTGAGTCTTTTATTTGATATCGAGTTGTATGAGACCTATTGATATTGTACCATGGCATGGACTTGTGTATGCCTTATGTCAAGACATTTGATATATTTTTTATTTATCTACCTTCCACCTTTCTTATTATCCTTTGTTGTAATAATTTCATTTAAGTTTTCTGCTTACGTGTTAGTTTTATTGACCATCACCTCATGTCAACAAAAGAAGCGAAGAAAGTAACGATCGAAAGGAGATTTCGTCACGTGGAAGGATCAAATTTTGGGACATGACATTCTTTGTATCTAGTAATCATTAGTAAACACGTGCTCATCCACCGAGTGTATATATAATAAAAGATTGACCATTTAATTTGTGTTTTCATGATTGCGAAATATGATGGCTCAAAATTAAGAAAAAAAAAAGATCAGGAGAAGAAGAAAAAAGAGATTTAATCAATCACCCTATATGAGAAGTGACAATGGTGATTTAATCAATCACCCTATATGAGATGTGATAGATAAGGATGAGTAAAAATTCACTTCCCAAATATGAGGAATTGTAATCAATAACAATTAATCAAGAATCATCAATGATTCAGAAGGTATAATGATGAATGCTGTTTGACAACTATGGGTTGAAAATTGACAATAATTCTGATATCAATAATAGCAATTCAATGTTTCATAGTGATTTCAAAATCACTAATAATAATTCACATTAGACAATGTTACTTTAATGATCATCATATAATTTGAATTCTATCAAATAGGTATTAATTTTTAACACTAAACTGATTTGATGATTGGTTCTCCAACCCTTAGGCATAGTCTAATATTGTTATTAATTTCTATAAAATGTTTACCGTTTATTATTAATATAGACATCTCGTAATGTCTTCATAAGATTACAAGCATCTATTCTCTTACTGATTGTCCCTATAGAACCTTCTATATTCTGTATAATCTTGTTAAGATTTGATGTTATCAAACCTGAAGAACAAAACTCATACTTTACTATGTACACATCCAAACACCAGTAATTTCTAATTTTTCTATTAAGAATCATTCATATATATCTATAAAGTTTTCATTATCACATTCAGATTTCACTTATGTTATTTATGGCATATTTTGCAAATTGATTTTTAAAGACTATTTAAAATAACATAATTATACTTTATTCTTTTTTTTTAATCTTTCTATCAATGTGTTTTATCTGGATCAATCCCAATCTTGTAGAATTAAGCTTCAAAGTCAATTCATACATATGTTATTCATAAAATTAGAATAACCATAATCACTTGAAAGAGTCGAACAAATATAGTGTTCAAACCCAAAGACTTAATTGCTAAAATTAGAATATCAATGATGTAATACATATCTATTATCTGATTTTCATACATATGGGCAATCCAATGTATATTAAATACAAACTATGAATGGTGGCTTGTAAATATCCTCTCAACACACTTTTATAAGGTTCAAATGTATTTATTTTAAAATATAATGTCTCATTGCAAAACTTTTATAACACAATATCTTAGGTTGTGACTTTTGTTATCTTTTGCATTTTCCTTTTATATAAAATGCAAACTAATTGTTATTTATGTAATATGTTCTTGTTCAAATCAATAACTTGTTCATACTCAGTCATATATAAATGATTAGTTCATATTTTCTTAGATTGGGTACAAGGGAATATGTCATGCTTTCTTTTTATATTAGGAAGAAAGGTTGCATGATAAATAATGATCAAACTCATTCAAATACCAGACGATCATATGTACTCAGGACATGATTTGTTTTTCTTAGAATTGACATGACCTAATACTATGAGGTCAAGCCAAGACACATACATAATTTGATTTTTAGTTTTATTTTTCCCATAATAATTTTATAAAATAATGTTTAAATATCTCTCATGATGTGCACGACCTTCGGAATTGAGAGATCATAAGTTTATGAGTGATTTGATGGTAAAAAATTCACAATGATCATATCGAGTTCCATGTATATAGAGGTTGAGATATACCATTATTTTAACTTTAGCTAATGATATCCATCTCTTAAAGTCATTTTTGTGAATCGAGTGGTACTTGTAGTTCATCAAGCAAGTAACTCATTCTTGATAAACTACTCTTTACAATCACTTAAAATGTATATAATTCATGTCCAACTAAGAAACTTATCTTTCTTCTTGAAGAATAAATTCGAAGCTTAAAATTTTGACTGAATGCATACCTCATCAGAATGCTCTCATAGTTCTTTTTAATCTTACAGGTGTTATACAATAAGGAGTCTTAGAAGTAGGAATAATTCTATGGACTATATCCATAAATAATTCCCTCTATCTCCTTGGTACATAATCTAAGAAGATCTTAGTATTTTAACAAATCCAGATATGATTGGAATATCTTCCAATCGTAACATTTTTTACCTTTATCTCAATTTCTCATTCCTTCCTAATCAACTTCTATGTCATTACTATATAAATAATGTAAGAGGAAAAAATTCTAACAGTTATTAAAAAATGTAACTCTTGATTTTTCTAATAACCCAAAATAAGTTTCTTTCTTAAAACAATGTGAAGTGGCATGATGACGAACTAATCAACCCACTTCAGGTAAGACACTACTGTCTTGAATATTTAAAGAAATGAACTCTATCATCATTTCCCACTCAACTACTTCACTCCATATTCATTTACATCTTTCGCAAGAAATTAACTATGATAGTTTGATTCCTAACATTGCCATCATGAAACATTATTGATGGATCCAATAAGATCACATCATCACAGAGGGAGGATCATTATTGACATCAAATGCCACACCCTGTACTGATGCATGATGCATGAGATGAAAATGAACTCCTAATAGGTCGACCGTCAGACGGAGCAAATTTATAAAGGCCAATAATATCAAATTGATCTTCACCACATCACTCATGTGGTGATATGTTTACCCCTTAAATATAAAATAAGAAAAGTAATCAAAAGCATGCACTATTAATATAATGTAGAGAATGCCACCTAACCTTAAACTTAAGTAATATTGTCTACAGAATCTTATAACCTAAGCTCTGATACCAAACTCTGTCACACCCAACTCCGTGACTAAGTTATAATCTCAATTTTTGTATCCCTTAATTATGTTTAGCAATTCTGAAAATAAAATTGACAAAACCTCCTCCCTTACTTATCTTGTAGTATTTGCCAATACATACAAAATACGCATATATCTATTCATCAAAGTTGAAATAAAAGTTATAAGAGTTAACATTCACATATTAACTTCATTGCTTTACAATCTATCTTATATGTAACACCCCACATGATCAAGTCTTATACAATTTTACAAAAAGTATCTCACAAACTTAATTACAAGATATCTAAGGCTATCTATTATAAATGCATGCTTCCAAAAACAAAAGTGAAAGGGGATTAAAGTGCTTAAGCAGCTCCACCTCTTTTATATATAGCAAAATCAAACTCTGAGTCGACTCAACTCAAGAATTTACGAGTATCTGAAAAATTTAAAATGAGTACTGTAAGCAACAATCATTTGCTCAGTGAGTGAAATAAAAGTACAACATAGGGAAACAATACGAGTGCATATATCATTTAAATAATCACATTTCTTTCATATGAGAAAACATTTAAAGCATAGCACATATAACATAACTTGTCAAATCATGTGAACTTTCATATAAGTAAAAGTAACTCAAAAAATATCATCATTTTTATAATTAAACTCCACACATGTGTCATTACACATACATATCATGGGTCAATACGTACCCCTCTATGATCATGTATTATACAGTTAAGTAGAGCTTCATAATCAAGAGTCACGAATATGCAGAGCAATCCATGAGTCAATACGTATTCCTCTATGATTGTGTGTCATACAGTTAAGCAGAGCTTCACAATCAAGAGTCTCAGATATGCGGAACAAATCATGTGTCAATACGTATCCCAATCATAATTGTGTGCTATCCAATCATGATTCTCAAATACGCAAAGCGATCATGGGTCAATACGTGCACGCAGAGCAGCCTCCAAAGGGCAAAAACACCCGATATACGCCCCAAAGGCTTCATGTATATCGAATGCGGTCCTAAAGACCTTTTTCAAACAACATGACTAATGAACACATGGAGTTTAACAATATCAAAATACACATGTCATAATCTCGTATCATTATCAAATAAAACTTATTTTCACTTCACAAGCATTGTTCCCTGAAAACATTTTTGTATAAGATGTTACTTCATCTCATATGAAATCCTTGAAACATATCATAAATATTTTTCATAGTTCAAGATATGTTTCAATAATAACAATAATAATCTTTGCTTAAGGTAATACCATAAATATAGGAACTAACATATAACATTTTGCTATGTTGTAAATTTACCCACTCACCTTGTACTTTATCACTTCAAGGAGGTTTATTAGATTTCCTCAATTTCACTTGTAACTTGAGATTTTCCTACAAACAATAATGTTTTCTTACTTTCCAATCACTAATAAGGTAATATGCAATGCATGCTCATGATGTATGAATGTTTATGCACCCTAAAATGCATATAACCTCCTCTAATATCAATTTCTAACTTCAGACATTTATATTCATAAGCTATTCCACACTTAGAACTTTTTAATTCTCCAAAGCTTAACTATGTGATGTTTCAGGGTTTCAGTGTCTGTCAATTAATAATTCATAACTTCTTAACTACATGAACAAATCTTATGATTCTGGATTAATTAGAAATTAGACATACTAAGGCTTCCAATTCCCTAATATAATTATTAAATTTCAAGTGAGTAAGTGAGGACATCCCAAGCAATCTGACCTAGGGTTTGTGTCCTGGGTGTGTCACAGAAATATTGATTTATATATTTCTTCATACTTGTCCATTTAACTAGAGCATAATTTTTTTGAAAACTAAACTTCATTAGTATTTTGTCATAAAAATTAGAGAATTTAACTCGTTATATAGACTTATAACAAAAATAGTTAATTCGGGTCGTAATCTGTCAATGTCCTGAAATCTGACAGAAGACTTACTATGAAATAAAAAATTCATTTCTCCGCCTCTACACATCCAAATTGGATGATTCCACTTCTCACCGAACTCTTGTGAAGTATAATTTAAAACATGCATAATTTCAAACTTAATTCTATTTATTCTAATCATATCCTAATCTACAAGGCGAACCTGTCTCTGACTCAGAATGGAGTGAGCGACCTACAGTTCTCGATTCATAACTTTCTCTACAGAAGTCTTTTTTATGGATTCTTATGATCATGGAAAGCTAACGTCGATAGGATGAAGCATATAAATTTTTAGGATTTATGAATAAGTAACCAGGAAGATATAATCGTATGAAGATGAGGGTTGATTTCAGATCCGCAAATTGACCTTAACTCAGCAAACTTGCCGAATTTCGTGAGGACGTTCGGCTAGGGATTTCATCTTGCAAAATTTTCTTCTGGCGAAGGATACAAGTAATTGATTTATATATTATTTTCATATTTTTAATACGTCGTATGGCGGTTCGAAAAATTCATTACTTAGCAGCTGGTGAGCTGCCTGCTTCAGCTGCTTGAAACCATATTGGTTGAAATGAAGGTCCAATCATATTATTTGATTAAAAATTGGTGTTAAACTTCTAACATTAGTTAATCATAATTAAATATATTTATTATAATATTTACAAATATTAGAATTTATTCCTAATAATTTTATATAATTTCTTTATAACGTTTATCGATAATTTAATTATGATTATGCTTTAATCCAAAGGTTAGTTGCTACACGCAACTATGACTATATAAGCATTTAAACTTACTTAAAATGCTAATTAAAAGTAAGATTATGTTAAAATGATATTTGTGGAGCACGTTCGTGACACTCGCCTCTCTGCCATTGTTATTGTCGCTGTTTCGCTACGTCGATGCCCCACGTCACTGTCCTCTATCTTGTTGAGTCGTCAACTTCGTCCACCAACCCCATTGACATCATCATCCTCCATCCTGCCGACATCGCCTCCATCCGCCAACCCCAGCGCCACCGTCGACGTCTCCATCCTCCATCCTGCCAAGCCATCGCCTCCATCCGCCCACCCCAATCCCGCCACCAACGTCGCCGCCCTCCATCCAATAGATATTATTTACATACGACAGATATCATATCATATCTTAATTATTACTAAATTAATCTAATTATTTTACAAACAATTATCTATAAATTATATTTTAAATATTTCCTTATTATAGGCTTTCGCGTTAGCATTTTATTATTAGTGATTTTATGATTCATATCAGGCATTCTATTAGACTTTTGTATTTATTTAGTAATAATGCTATTAAATATTTTGCTTACATGGTATACTAATCAAATAACCAATCAAAATCAATATTTTAATCAGATAATTAATAGGGTTCATCAAGTTAGATTTTGTCACATAACGATCTGAAGCGTTAAAGATAATCCTCTCAAGTTGAATGTGAATTGGGGGCATTAGACTACTCGTTCTCTTTTATGTCCTGCGCGTTTGGATTACCAAGACTTGTTTGAAAAAATGGGATTTCACATGTGACTCTATTTAAATGTTCGGACAATCGAAATAAATGATCGGACGTTTGAATGTCAATGGAGAGAACTTAAATTTAATATACATATCATCTATATATTTCAATATAAATTAGATATATATATATATGGAAAAAGGTTAGATGATGTCAGTACTATTGGCCTCACTAAATGGTCAGAGAATGTGAATCGTCTATTGCTAGATGTGCGTCCGGATTTGGATTCCATCCCAGTCTGCTTATTACCAAATTGTGGTTTTCATCTCATCCGCCGGATCGAGATTTTATGACTGTGATGTAAACGTATATTTCTCTTACTTGGATCGTCCCATATGTGATGCAACATTTTCAAGATTCCCATGAAGGTCTATCTTGGGGGCCTCCGACGGCGATTCGGAATATGCAACCCAAGATTTTTTCGTGACTTCCCTCAAAGATATCGAGGACCAAGGAGCTCTCAGGAAGATGTGCTCAATGGAGAGAAAGTGGAATTTTGTTGGCTTGTCTCCTTCCATGGAAGTAGGGCAGCGATACGGGCACTTGGTCACCTGGAAGAAAGATCTAATTAAGCAGGATCGTGGGTAAGGTATGAGAGAGAAGTAGAGGGCTTTAGCATTTGGAAGAACATTTCTCAATGGAGAGAAGCAGAGGGCTTTAGCAGTTGGAAGATCAATTATGTCGGCTAGCTCGGTAGGTTTGTTTTGTACGAGAAAATGTTGTTTGGTAATTGGTACAATTTTAACAGTAAAATGAGCAAGAAATTTTTATCCAGATTGTTTTAAAATTAATACTATTCTGTTCATTGTGAATGGTTAATTCACTTCGCTGATTCTATTGCAACCTGCCAAGCTAGTGGATAAAGAAAGAACAAAGCCGATTTCAATATATAAAAACGTAAAAAAGATACAAGCTCTTCAGCAAACCGGAGTGGCAACGTGAAAATCCTCTCCGGACTAGTGGCGGAGCCAGACAAAACTTGTAATGGGTTCACACATGACTAATATTTTTTAAATTATTATTGAGATAAATGATGAAATTTTCATAAAATTTTTATTATAAAAGTATTAATTTTAGTTACCAAAATCATAGCGTCTTTATATTTAAAGACAAAAATTATGTATAAAAAGTATACACATTTTAAGCATGAAATGATGCTACAAAATCAAGATTAAGTGCATGATCATAAAATTATTAATGATATAAATAATACAAAAAATTACATTTTTCATGTAATTATACAATTTAAGTTAATTAGGATTAAATATAATTATTATATTTTGTTTATGCAATGTAATATTATTATATAAAAATATAATAAGGAGAAATGTATAATTTAAAAGAGAAATATATTTTTCATGATAATTGGTATAATGTGCTCCATATATTTATGATGATAATAAAATTAAATTCTATTTATAATCAAATGAAAAGTAAGAAAAATGATGTGTTAGCATATTCAATTAATGATACCTTTTATATATGAAATTATATAATTTAAACTAGTTGAGATAAAAAAATTATGGAATATGCTATTTTATTATGCAATACTATAATACTCTATAAAAAAAAGTATAATAAGGATAAATATATAATTTAAGAGAGAAATAATATTTAATTAATCTAATATGCTTCATATTATAATAAAATAAATTGTATTTATTATAAAATCAAATGCAAAAAAAAAATCATCTAATCAATTTGGCTGGAGGATTGAGGGCTCGCCTAGTGAGAAAACCAACTATATTTGAACAAGGGACTACTAATAATATATTTGCCCAGCACCCGTGTGGCTCCGCCACTGCTCCGGACACTGTATTCAATCTTCTTTCTTTATTTCACCTTATCAGTTCTCCTAAGTTCATGTCCTTCTTGTTCTATATTTCTTTTTTCTGTTTCTGAACTCTGGAGATCATAGTTGGGATACACGATTTTTCTAAAATAGTCTCAAAAGTGTTCTTTGGAGTCTGAAATCTCCAATGAATAGAGGTAAAATCTCAAAAAAAGAAAAGAAAAAAACAAAACACGAGAGCCCAAATACTATACTATTCAACACATGCAACAGAAAAATCTTGTGCTGAATTTGTTTTCCAGGTTCAAGCGTTTTGCCCCAATGGAGGAGACAAGCAAACAAAATCCTCTGCCATCTGTTCATATTTTTCTTCCTGATGTCAAAGCCCTCTTGAGTAGTGATAACTTGCTAATTTTAAATAAAAGGGTCAAAAGTAAATTTTTCCAATTTTTTTTTAACTCCCTAACTCACTCTCTACTACGGTACACAGATCAATTGTAGTAAATATAAATGTCGTATCCACAGTGATTTGAAGTCCTAGACTACTTAAAAATAATTTAGACTAATCCTATTTAAAGTGGCAAAAATAGATTTTTTAAAGAAAGTGAAAATAGTTTTTTTTTCTTTTAGAAATGCAAAATGATAACTTGTTGTAGATTGCTGAAAAGTTAACTAAACTGAATTGTAAATGCTAATCTAGAGTCTAAAATGATTTATCTATCAATGATGAAGGTCTTCCTAAGAGTTGGGGTTCATCTAATTTAATTATGGATGGAAATTGATAAGTTATCACTTTTTAGTCAAATCTAATTCAACTTGTAAAATGACTATTTTCACAGCTCAATTAGACCAGAACTAAACATTATATTGTCATATGATTGTTAGCCAAGATGAATTAGAAATGGATCCTCACTGAAAACCAAGTTATCATTAGGTACAAATCAAGACACTAGCTGATTTTTTTGGAAATTTCACTAAAATCTGAAATGATAACTTCAAGGTATGATTACAAAATAATGAAATCACTTCAATTTGCTTGGCAAGAATGAAACTTATCCAATAATAGTGTTAGTGTTCCTTGGTTTATATCTAAACTACAAGAGGACCTTGATTTAACTTCTCAGCTGCAATTAAAAATGAAGTCCACACTTAACACTAATTAGTTGGAACCAACATGCATAGTTTCACAACTTGGGAAATCAGAAATTGTCATTGCTCCTTGGCTCATCTCTGAATCTCAAGGAATGCCTTAAAACTATCTCTCAATGGTGGATTGAAGTGGGGCTTAACAATGGACAATCAGATTTCCTGAATTCAGGGAAATCAGCAATGCATAAAAATCAGAAAACTAATTTCAAGTGCAGAATTGAATCATAGGATTGTCGTAGCTTCTCAATCCATTTCTGAACAAGATTGGGATATATGCTAACCTCTCAGTTGTTCAATTAATTCAATCTCCAATGACAATCAGATTCAGGCAAATCAGAAAATCTAAAATCAAATGGTTCATAATTCAGAAAAAATCAGAAATCAGCAACACATTGAAAACATTTCAGCACATGTTACTTATTGAAATTCAGATTTTTCATTGCTCCTTGGTCCATTTCTAAACAAGGTGGAAGTCAGGAATTAACCTATCAGTTGCATATAATATTGGGACTCCATAATGACAAGCAAATTCTATAAAAATCAGAACTCAAAATGCAAATAAGATTTGACCACAGCATGTTTTTACAGAATTGATTTAGGGGAGTTGTCATTGCCTCTTATTACATTTCTGAATAAGAAGAATCCACTTAATCTACTTCTCAGGAGCCAATGAAATGAGGGGTTTACAATGACATCAGATTTCTCAAATAAGGAATCAGAATTGCAGTTCAGAAACTAAATTAGATGAAAATCAGATTCCTAAATCAGATTTGGACCTAGAACTTGTCATTGATTCTTGTTTCATTTCTGAATCAAGAACAGATCATAAACAACCTCTCAATTGTAGATATAAGCAAGATCATACAATGTCAAGAATATGGCAGAAATAGATGAGTTCTGAATGCAGAATCAAGAATCAAAAAAACCAGAAATTATGAAATCAGTGCATGAAATCAGAAATGTCCACATCCATCCACAATTAACCTAGACTACTACCTTATCCTAGGAGACATGGAGTTTAGCTCCTCATAATTACAAAGTTTGATACAAAATAAAGTGAAGAACAGAAGGAAATCATCTTGGATTGAAGCTTGTCGAGAGGTTTTCCAACAGCACTTCCACTCCAACTCTAAAACCCTTACCTCCTTCTCCAAACCCTGCACTGATCAGCCCCCTCTCTCCTCCAGAAATTTTAGCTTTTATATGACTCCTTCCACCCTTTGATCCTCATGTTCTAATCCTTCTGATTGCAGTCACCTGTCCACTGGCCTAAAGATTCCCTGGCTGCATAGCTTTCTTTTTGGCAACAAACCAGTGGTCCCCCCATCTTTTTCTACCTTTTTCCAACTTGTTTTCCTTGCTACAGAACCCAGAACAGCAAGCATCACAATCCTTAAATGAGATTTTAACAAATAAGGACTAGGATAATGATATTAGCCAGCTCAAACATCAGATGGGAATTGGTGTTATGCAAGATTGGAAATCTATATGAAAACTTGATGGTTTTGGACCCGAAAATGATAACTTAACACTAATCATGGAATTTATCCAAATGCAAGTGATTCAAAGCATTAGAAGCATCAAATGGACTAGGGTAACAAATGAGTGCAGTTAGAAATAAAATATGAATAAGATTTTAAAGGAGTGATAATTTGGGTGCCAAAAATGATAACTTATATGACTTAAAAATGATAACTTGTGATAACTTGAGTTGTGATTGTCCAAATGTGATGAAATTTGACCAGCAATGAGTTAAAACAATAACAAGATGATTGCTTAAGGTCCCTGTGCAGAATTAATGGTTTTGCATGTCGAAATGATAGAATTGCCCTTTAACGATAACTTGACACTTGAAAAATGATAACTTGTTCAAATGGACTTAAAACTTTGCACAAGTTGAGATGTATCTATCCAAATATGATTTATACATGATAATAATGGATTTAGGGTAACAAAACCCTTGAAAATTAGTTCACTCAAAATAATGATAACTTGACACTTAGGAATGATAACTTGTCCTCAAAATGATAACTTGGCATAAAATTTAAATATTAATGGATTTTGGCATTTCAGAACCTCTATGCACATGGAAATAAGTATGAAATGAGGAATATCAACTAGTTATCATAATGTATGCATTCCAAGTATAATTGGCCCAAAAATAAGCAAAAGTGGGACTTGATATGTATGAATTGCATCTAAAATGGGTTAAATTTATAGTGATCAGCAAGTGATCACCTCTGCGTTTCATCAATGTGCTCCCGGATTGAGAAGTCGACCAACTTGGATCACCAACTGCGATGAATAGCTATGATTCTATGAGAGCTTTCGAAGCCTGCATTTTACCAAGGTTTATAGTACGAAAAAAAGAACAATGGGGATCTGATATGACATTGACAATTGTTTAAATCTTGTTCCTAAAATCTTGATTAGATGAACGAGATCAAAACCGCTATTTGATGTTGATATAGAATTCAAATCTGGACGCACATCTAGCAGTAGACGATTCAAATTCACTGGCCATTTAGTGAGGCCAAAAGTACAGGCCTCACCAAACCTTTCCAATATATATATATGAATTTAATATTTATCATATGCATGAAATGTGTATGATAACGCGCCTCTAATCGGATGGATGCGCGCCCTCTCTCTCTTCTCTACCCCCTCTCTCTGCTCTCTTCCCCATCTGCTCTCTCTTCTTTCTCCCCCTCCGCTCTCTCTTCTCTCCTCTGACCATCGCCCCATCTCCGATCTCCGTCTCCGACTATCGTCGCCCCGCAACAGATCTGCGAGCTTGACGTCGACCACCGTTCGTCCCCGATATGCGAGCTCGACGTCGACCGTCCGTCCCCGATCTGCGCTGCCGCCGTCCTTGCTTCCCTAGACGGTGGGTGCTTAAGACGGAGCGGCGGCGACGAGATGACGGTGGACGATGGCTGTGGCGAGACGCGAGCGGTGAGGTGACGATGGCGGCGAGGCACGAACGGCGAGGCACAAGCGGGGATGGCGACGATACGAGGTGATCCAATCTCTCCCCTTTCTCTTCGATCCGGCGACGACAACGGTGGTCGATTGTGAGGGATCCGAGCGGCGAGACGACGGTCAGTGCGAGACGCGAGCAGGGACGGTGAGGGGCGAGTTGCGACGGCGATAATACGAGGCGATCCAATCTCTTCCCTTTCTCCCCGATCCGGCAACGGCAACGACGGCTGATTGTGATAGATCCAAGCGGCGAGGCACGAACAGTGAGACGACGGTCAGTGCGAGACACTCCGATGTCTCCCTCTTTTCCCTAATCCAGTGACGGCGACGAGGCGAGGGCAATCGATTACGAGGGATCCGACGACGGTCTTCCTCACGGCCAACGTCCCCGCCGTCCTCTCGCGACCAACGTCCCCCCGTCAGCCTCCTCCTCTTCCTCCTTCTCTTCCTCCCCGCCGTCCGTCTCCCTCGCGGTCGGCGTCCTCGTCGACGAGGACTCCGAAGCAGCCCCTTCCACCGGTGCGCTGCCGCCGCTGTTCCGCTTAAGCGCCCACGGGATGCATGCATATGTTTATCATACGCATGAAATCATTAAATCATATATATATATATATTATATATACATATATACATACTCCTATATATATATTATATATATATATTATATATATATATATATTATATATATATATACATATATACATACTGATTCTGACTTATAGAGTACGTATCAAAAGGGTTGATTAGATAACAATCCAATTGTCACCTACTCACAAAAAAATGTGTACTCAATTGTCATGCATCAATCACCGAAAAGGAAAGGTCATAGTTCCCGGCGCGGAAAGTGGCCAACTATTTCTTCACTTATATTGAACTGAATTATTATTATTATTATTAGATAATAATGTATTTCGTACATCATATTTGAACCATTAAAACATGACAATCGATTTATATTATGTATGTCATCGATCCAATTATGCAACCTCCGTGGGGTGTTCCTTAAACTTCGATCATTATTAATAGATTAAAAATTGGTGATACGATTGTAAATTGAAGAGCCCAGAAAAACATATGCATAACCTTTTTTTAATTTTCCTTTTATGCAGAATGCCTCCTTTCATACTTACCGAAAAAAAAAGTGGTAATTAAATTATTCGGAACGAAGTAGAATTATTCCAAAATTGGAGTCGCTTTGCTTGTGAGAAAAGCATACAGAACCCTCCATCCACGATGATGACTGCACAATCATTTAATATAAGCACAAGGCAGCCTTAATGTTAAGTCGTTGACCACATGTGTGTATATATATACCTACTTAATTTACATAAATAATAATTTTTTTAATAACATAATTACTTTATTTCTTTTTGGTAGGTTTCGCATGTCTATTTCTTTTGTCTTCTTCTCCCAAAGCTTCTGGAATCACACACTGACCGTTGGCTTAGAAAATTTCTAACGTCACCAACCAACCAATGAGTTGTTTTCGGTATTTATGACTGAAAATTACCAGTTCACCAATATTTCCAAGTCAAAGTTGCTAAGCCTTTACTCCGTTGCACTTGTTGGAAAATATAGCACCCACTGATATATAAAATGGATAAAGAATGATTTTCTTGATATTATATATAGAAAACTAGTACGATGACACGCGCGAGAATATAAAAATTAAACGAATATTTTGGTTATAAAATAAAAATATTATTTAACGTATTTAATTATAATTAAAATTTTAAATTATAAAACTTCTAGAGTATCTAATAATCTCCTCCCTTGAAACCTATATAAGTAAACATATCACAATAAATTAAATTTACTTAAAATTATTTTTTTTAAAAAAATGTTACACTTTGTTTTATTTTCTAATTATCCTTTACTCTCTCTTGGCCCCTTACTTTTATCATATTTTAACATGTTTTACTTAAATATATTTATTTTATTAATACTAATTTACATATGACTTTATAGGGACGCGATATGTGATTTCCCCTTTTAGACTATAATCTTTCCATATAATATACATATAATAGCAATTGATATCCACTTTTATTTTTTAATATTATCATATCTTACAATTAAGTAAATATCAATAATTTTATTTTGCCAAGATGTATTTCTATTTTATTTATTTCATTTTCTATTTGACAGCATAAAAATGTCACATTCGGCATCTTTTACCTTTCATAATGTAGATATAGATTTTTATATAAAACAATTAGATATGTATTTATTTGGTTATAATAATTTATTTATGTTATTATTTGTGTCATATATAATCTAACTTAAAAATTATTAATTGTCATGATTATATTTCATGTCCATTTTTATAATACATCTAAAAGTATATATCCCATAACATTTATTTCAATAAGCATAGCTAATAATATATAAAATTTATTGAATATTATTATTTAAGTATGGGTGAAAAATCTTTAAACTTATTATAAGTTGACTCCATGCCAATCCTCATCGTGCATATACTTTCTTCTTTTATAATATCTCAATTTTCGTTTTTGATAATATTTACATGTGAGACTAAAATCATATATGATATATCAATATACAATACTATTTTTTTATTCATTCTTTCATTATAGATAACAACAACAACAAAGCCTTATCCCACTAGGTGGGGTCAGCTACATGGATCATACGACGCCATTCCTTTCATTATAGATAACATGACATATTATTTATCATATTAAACCTAATTTTAAAAAAAAATTATTTTGTGTGTGTCAGGTAGCATTTAGTCCTCCTTATATATATAATATAGATTATTATTATTATATTTACATTTATCCTTTTATTCATCATTTGGGTAGCTCTAAATGTGACAATTGGAATATCTTATGTTATTCTAATACAATATAAACATGAATATGAATATTATCACTACAAGAAAATTGTCATTTTTCGACGGATAGAAATCCGTACCAATTTGCGACGGATTTTGCGACGAAAATATTTTCGACGTAATTTTCGACGATTACAATCGTTGGAAATGAAAATAATAAATTATATAATTTATTATATTATTATTTTATTTTTCAACGATTAGGAACGTCGATATTTTTGACGAATATCCATCCGCCGCAATTTCTGACGAAATTTTCGATGGTTACAACTATCGAAAATGAAAATAATAAATTATGTAATTTATTATATTATTATTTTATTTTTTGACGATTAGGAACGTCGATATTTTTGATAACCATCGGTAAATGTATAATAATATAATATGAGGAGTATTTTATTAATGTAATTAGCGACAGTTCAAACCGTCATAATTTTTAACGGTTTCGACCGTCGGTAATAATTAACGATAGTTCAAACTGTCAGTAAAATAAAAAATAAATATTATATATAACTAAATATAATATAATATAATATTAAATAATTTTTTACGGTCACAATCATCGGTAATTTTAAAAATATTTAATATTTACTTTTCCAATGATCAGAGCCGTCGGTAATTAAAATTTTATTATCCCAATTTTTTTCCGTTTTTCCGCTTTCTCATCTTTCCACCTATATATATATATATATATATATATATATATCCGATGATCAGAGCCGTCGGTAATTAAAATTTTATTATCCCAATTTTTTTCCGTTTTTCCGCTTTCTCATCTTTCCACCTATATATATATATATATATATATATATATATATATATAATCCCTTTATTTCTTCCCCCTCTCCTCTCCCTCTACCTCTCCCATCTCCCTCTCCCTCTCGGCGAGCCTCCCAACCAGACATCAAACGTCGACCACCGACGTCCCTCTCCCCTTCTCTCTCTCTCTCCCTCTCTCTAGCCCGGACTGTCAGGTGGCCGGATCCAACCGCCTGGCGACCGGATATATATATATATATTTATTATATAAAATAATATTAGAACTTATTTAAATTTTCATTTGATTATGAATTATATGCTTTATGCCTAAGTTATGAAATTTATTGATATTTTTATTTAATCCGGGTAAATAGTTACCAAATTTGTAAATCATTCCTCTTTTATAGTCCGTCTTATCAATTTCGCATTATAAATTTGAAATGAGTAAATAAATTAAATAGTTGCGTATGCTTCCTTTTCCATATCATCTCATATTTTTTAATATTTGAAAAGATTTGAATGTGGGACCAAAAGCATTTATGGTAGAACATAGATAAAAAATATTTAAAAATAATTTTATTTCCTACGGGGCATCGTAAGAGGTTTTTTATTTTGACAACTTCTATCTATGTTTATATATATATGGATCGATATATTCATAGATATGTGTATATAAACATATAACCGTATTCTTTTATTAAATATTTTATATATGAAATATAATTTGAAAAATATAAATTACATTGTATTATATAGGGAATATATTATATTTATTCTTGAGATGTCAAAACATGAGTTCAGTGATCTTCCATTATATATATATAATATTATGTCTAAAAGTTTACAAAATTCTTATTTATTTGAATGTAATATGTGATTGATTTTTTTTTACATGAGACAAAAGTATTTCTTTTTTTTCTCTCGAACAGATGAAGTTGCAAATCATAACATTGCACATTTTAGTCCCTCATATTTATACATATAGATATTAATAAAAATATATTAATTATTTTCCATGTAACAAATTCTTGAAGATATCATATATTCATAAGATAGATACATTTTAAAAAGACTTATTGCCATAAAACATTATTCTAGTATTGAATATAAATTGTTTTTTCATATTTAAATTAATTAAAAAATGCTAATTATTAACTTTATGAGATTTTCAGGTGGCAAATTTTATCTCTCCATATAAATCTAAATAGATAGAGATGAAGATATAAATAATAGACATTGAATATTTAAAAATAGATAAAAAAACTTTTTCACTAATTATAAAGATATTGGACTATATATTTGTTAGATCTTAAAAAAAATATTTGCATAAAATGAAATGATAGCATTAATAGTATTAAATTTTCTATACCATTGTATTTATAAATCTTAGTTCATTTTGATTATTATCATAATTAACAAATATTGTCATCAAAATAATAGATGAAAGTCTTTGACTCCGGCTTGATATCATTCTTGATATTTTTAAGTTATAACATTTAATATTTTTGTTAAGTACAGAGAGTACTTTTTTAGCACGCATAGAACTATCCTCCCAACTTCACGCATACTTCTATTTCCCAGGAGGATATTGAGTATACTAATAAAAATTGTAAGGGTCGTCTAATTATAGTTATAAATATATAATTTAGAAACATAGAGAAACTTAATAACTAAATTTTGAATATTTATGATTATATATTTAAAATATTATCATTTATAATGTTGGCTTCATTAGAGGGCAGCACATGCTAATTTTTTTATTTGTGTTAGATATATATAACAAAATTTTAAAGATATCATAGATAATCACACCCGAAAATATTATTTTGATATATATATATATATATATATGTGTGTATGTATGTATGTATATAATGAGTAAAAATTATGATATTTATTGTTATCTATCATAACTAATACAATTTAACATTTTTATTTAAAAATAATTTAAATAATAGGTGAACTTATAAGAGTTTGTCATTTGCTAATTTCTACCTTTGCTTTTATATATATAGGTATATATAATAAAGTTAATTATAGTTAAGATATTCTTAATATATATTAATCATGAATATAAATTATTTTATTTATTGTTATCTATCATAACTAACATATTTTACATTTTTTTATGTAAAACATAATTTTAATGATACATGGACTAATAAAAAAAACATCTTCTATATTTCTTTTTGGATAGATATATAAATATGCAATAAGTATATTATATATATGTCAACTTCAACAAAAAAATTAGGATTTTTTTCGCTGACCACCCTGAGCTTTCAAATATTCCACTGACCCTCTCGAATTATACTATCTTTTCTATTTAAGTCCATCCGTCAACTTTTTTGTTAATTTTTTTTATTTATAAAATGACCAAAATTTTCTTCCCTTGTATCATCTAATATTTCAAAATATAAAATAATATATTATACAAATAAAATTTTACCTCTCTATGTCGCGCCGATGAACGCAAGGAAGGGGGTCGCCCCCTTCTCTATGACCTCCGCTGCGCCAGCGAGAGCATGGGAAGGAGGAGGAGGAGGGGGGCGGGGGTCACCCTCCCTCTCTGCGACCTCGTCGCGCCGACGAGTGCAGGGAAGGATGGGTTGCCCCTCACTCTGCGATCTCCGGCCGCAAAGTGGGGGGCGACTTCCCCCCATGTCGCGTCGATGAGCACAAGGAAGGAGGGGGGTCACCCCCCCCCCCCCCCCCCCCCCCCCTCTTCCTTGTAACAGGTGACAAGATCACAGTGGGGGGGGGGGGACCCCTCTACGATCTCATCGCTCGAGAGAGGCGAATAAAAGTTGACGGATAGACTTAAGTGAAAAAGACGGTATAGTTCAAGGGGAATTAGTGAAATATTTGAAAGTCATAGGTAGACGCAAAAAAAGTTTATAGATCTGGGGTTAGCGGAAAAAACTCAAAAAATTATTAGCATTAAATGATGTGATACTTATTGATATTAATATTTTTATGACGCTTTTATGTTTGTAATGTTAATTCATTATGATGATTATTATAATATTATAGTTAAAATTTTGATGATTCTTTTATGAATTATCAATATAAGTATTGTGATTTCAATCTTTTGTTACATATAATTATAATAGTTAATATTTTTATTTGATAGATAGAAATAAAAAAATATGTGCATATATATATGTATGATATTTTTTAACATGTACAAACTTTTTTTTATAGACTACCTGCTTTTCTGTATCAATTGAATCTGGAAGCACCTCTATTTATAGCTACAAATATTGATTTACTAACTTTTAAATATCATGATAATATTATAGTAAAGTAATAATTATTTGATAAAAAATATTATAGTATATATTGAATAACTACACCAACAAATATTATTATAATATCTAATATTAATATAGTTTATTTACATATTATTATCTCTCATAATAATATAATTATATTTTTTGAAAAATAATTTAAATGACACATGGTTTTATGAAAATCCAACACATGGCACTTTATATTATATATATAGTAATTAAAAATTTTATTACTTTATTTCTGCATTTTTTTTCATTGCTAATTGGCATACATGTCCCGACAATACATGAACAGTTCACTATTAGAGCTTAAAACTCGAATTGTCTCAAGAGATTTAAAGTCCTAACAAAAAAAAATATTATAAATAAAAAATATATTATTATATATTTGTGTTAATATTAAATTTTTATAATCAATTAGTTTATGAAGTCACGAAAAACTAAAAAAAATACTTTTTATACATAATATTATTTTTGAGAAAATTAATCCTTTTATAGTTAATTATTAAAAGAAAAAGTCCATAGAATATGAGAAGAATGCTAAATTGTAAGTATAATTTAGATCTAGAGGTAACAAGAAATATGAGAATGAATTCAATTTAGAAATAAAATAATAAGTATCGGATAATTTAATGTCACTAGCAATTAACACAATGATTAGAAATTAAGGTATGATATAGTAATATATTTCTTAAGTCATAAGTTTAAAATATTTGAGTTGGACTTTTATTTGTGAAAAACACATAATGTTTTTCACCAATATATATATATGAATTTAATGAGGTGGGAGAACCCTGTTACCAAGTTTTTCGACATTGGATTGAAGCACAATGGTGGATTGAGGCACGCACAATCTAGCGAATTGATTTTTCTTGATCCAATTTTATTTTCGCTAGTTTAGTGCTCTCCTTCGTCCGCCTAGGCAGAGCTTGCAAAACGGTTCTTTGCCCTAACAAACAACTCGCCGGTTGTAGATTGTGCTCTTTGAGAAATGCCATTTTGCTCGTTGAGGACGTGCGAAGGTACCGTCATGGAGTTGAAAATGCCACAATATGTGTAGATTGAAGGTTGTAGATCGTGCTGCTCGTGAAGAAGCTGATTTGTGAAGATGTCGGTTCTGCTGTTCAAAGATGTCGTCGTCGCCGCTTCTGCTCGTGAAGATGAGTACTTTGTATGTGGTCTGTTCATCGTCGATTATGCTCACAAGCTGTTCATTGTCCCCAATTCTCACGAGATGTTCATGGTCGTCGGTGCTTGTGAGTTGTTCGTTGTTAGTGCTCGCGAACTATTCGTCATCGCAGGTGCTCACGAACTGTTAGTCATCACCGATGCTCGCGAGTTGTTCATCGTCGCCGGTGCTCACAAACTATTTTGCTCCCGAGTTGTTCGTTGTCGGCCATGCTCACGAACTAGTATGCCGACAATGGAGATCGGATAGCGAGGATAGCGATGAATCGACGATGAAGATTGGGTAGGGGTGGATGGGTAGGGGTGAATCTGCGATGGACCGCCTATGCCTCAATCCATCATTGCGCGTCAATCCAACGTTGGAAAACTTGGTAGGATGACACTCCCAACATAAGTTGAGAGCATCCCATTAAATCTTAAACAGAACATCTTTCTAATTATTGAAAAGATACTTTAACAAATAAAATGGTGGAGCTTGGTGGGCCCCTTTATTAGTCTTTCCCTTGAGCCGCCAATGTTTATAAATCATATGCAAATTTGATTTGTCAAACTGACTTTATTTCATGTATGGAGTGATCAATTTGATTAAAGAATACAATTTTGCCTTTCCATTCGGACCCCAAATTAGTTAAACGTCAATAATTGTGAACACTGAGACCTCGAGTGGGTACTTAAAAAATAATCCGTGAATTAATTGTAAAAAAAAACATCTAACATGCTCAACGTGTCATAATACGTACAAATGAAATGAACACTACATAAGAGTGGCAATATCGAACCTTGCTTAATTAGAACAATCTCATAGGCCAGAAGGGGGAGACAGAGAAAGAGAGAGAGTAGAGATGGCAGAGGGAGGGGAGTTGGCCGCGAACAACAAGCAGATAGTTTTTAGGGACTACGTGACCGGGACTCCGACGGAAGAGGACTTCGTCCTCCGGTCCTCCGGCGCCGTGCCGTCGAAGGTGCCGGAGGGATCGGCGGGGGCGGTGCTGTTCAAGAACCTCTACCTCTCCTGCGACCCTTTCATGCGAGGCCGCATGTCCATGCCCGACCCCAAGAAGGGCTCCTACGTCTCCCGCTTCACCCCTGGCTCGGTGAGATTTCACCGCTTGTCGTGCATGATTTCTCTGTGTTTCTTCTTCAATTCTTCTTCTTCCTCCTCTTTCTCTGCATAGTTTTGAGTTTTTTTCCCCTTTAGCTTTTTGTTTTGGCATGGAAAGATGGAAAGTGAAACTACATATCTTGCAGTAGAACACAATTTGAAGCTCCACTTGTGAATTCAGAAAATTTGTACCTCGAGTGATCGAGGTACATGTGGATCAACTTTTACTATTGAGAATGGAGGAGGAAACAATATGCAAAACTGAGAAAGGAAATAAACACTAATGTAGGAAGAAAACAAAAAAAGGAATAATATCTATCTCAGTAGTTCTTGATATATTCAAAAGTCCTCATTTTGTGTTAAATAATAAATATCTCAGTAGTAGGTGAGTAACACTAATTGGTTGTGCAGAAACAAATGGTCAAATACCTAGACTTTTTTTGTGCTAAATTAGATATTTTAATCATCTTTTTAAAAGTTTAAATTCTGAATATTTTCTGTATATTTATAAGCGTATAAGCTTATTTTTTTTGTTATTAGTGCATAATTACAATTATTATTATATCTTAGCGTAGGAATTGTTAAATCTTTAGGGAATGTTTGGATGGCGGTTTACTATTCTTGTGATAAGGATCAGTCAGCGACCGAACTACCTATAATTATCATGTCAATTATTATTTAATCTAGTTCTAGAGTGTGCATTTATTAGAAATTAATTGTAATTTTTTTTCGTTTGTGCTCATTTGGGTAAATAATAAATCTTCTTATTTATTTATCTATTTTTTACTTTAATGTTTCATGTGTTAACATGTCAACATGGAAATTTTGCAGGTTATTGTTGGATATGGCGTGTCCAAAGTTGTGGATTCCAGTCATCCAGACTTCAAGTCTGGAGATTTGGTGTGGGGGCCAACTCCCTGGGAAGAATTCAGCCTGGCAACAGATCCCAAAGGCTTAATCAAGATCAAGCACACCGATGTTCCTCTATCTTATTATCTTGGCATTCTAGGTTTGAAAAAAAATCTTCTTAACCTGTTTATACAAGCTTTCCTTTTATAAATATAGAAATTTCACTTTGATTAGGATGAGAGTAATTACAATTAGAAAACACATGAGTTTTTAATTAGGATTCAATATGTTATTAATTATCTAGGATAATACTCTTATTAATGATCTAAAACTTTTAGGATTATTGATAGCATTTTTTTTAATCAAGATGAAATTCGTGTTCTCTTATGCAATTTGATAAGTCGAATGCTGTCTGTACTTTGGTCAATATTACCCTGAATTGTGATGATTATATAGCACTGTCTTTACAAAGAGTGAATGCATTGTGTTCATTGTTTTTTTTCATGTACACACTTTCAGGAATGCCGGGACTCACCGCATATGTGGGGTTCCATGAATATTGTTCTCCCAAGAAAGGGGAGACAGTGTTCATCTCCGCAGCATCTGGTGCAGTTGGTCAGCTGGTTGGCCAGTTCGCTAAATTGATGGGTTGCTATGTCGTTGGAAGTGCTGGCTCAAAAGAGAAGGTGTCAGAACCCCCCAGATTTATGAAACATTAATTTGATGCTGCACAGAATTTATCATCACTCGCACACTTTGAAGTCCACCTCCTTTGCACATTTCTGATTATCTTCCTTTTTGTCAGGTCGATCTCTTGATCAATCGTTTTAGATTTGACAATGCATTCAACTACAAGGAGGAAGACATTGATGCTGCACTGAAAAGGTACACAGCAGCTTTCATGTTCTTCTACAATTTCAGAATCATATCATAACTCTGCATGGCTGCATGTGTTAAACCAGCTGTTGCGATTGACCAGGTGTTTCCCTGAGGGAATAGACATCTACTATGAGAATGTTGGTGGCAAAATGCTGGATGCAGTTCTGCTGAACATGAAAATCTTCGGCCGGATCGCCATCTGCGGGCTGATATCGCAGTACAATCTCGCCGAGCGAGAAGGGGTATATAACATAGATCTGATCCTCATGAAGCGCCTCCGGATGCAGGGATTCATCGAACCGGATCACAAGCACTTGTACCCCGAGTTCTTGGAGAAGGTTGTGCAGCACATCAGGGATGGGAAGCTGATTTATGTGGAAGATGTTGCTGAAGGCCTTGAGAAGGCTCCCTCTGCACTAATTGGCCTCTTTAGGGGTCAGAACGTTGGCAAGCAGGTTGTTCGTATTGCGAGCGATTGATTCATTCAGCATGCTACCATCCTGTTTTTTTTTCCCTGTGAAAAAAAAGCTGCTGTCTGCAACAATAAGTGATTTGGCATATATGGTGCTATGATCGTTATCAATAAATTTTGGAGATGTTTTATCATCAAAATTTTCACTTGTCATTAGCTGCTATGCGAAGATTAACATTTGGCGATGTTAAAAAAACTTGCCGGAAATTACTTTTTGGGACGTTTAAACTTCTTCAACAACTTGATCTTTTGTGTTTGTCATATAAGTAGTTTGTCCGATGGATTATCTTTTGTGTTGCTTTTCTTCAACTTAATCCTCTTCTCAGTACATATTAAGTACATATTAAGTGATATATGACGTAGATGTGTTTGGTTCTTTTAATACTTGGCTAAGCATATTACACTTAAACTATCACAATACATTATAGTTTAATCTTGTTGTAATCCAAAATCTCCAACAAGGTCTTTTAATCAGATGCATGTCTTAACCGCTTCAATCAATACTCTACTTCTATGGTAGACAATGTAATTAATGTTTTGAGTGTGACTTCTAACTGATAACAGAATTGTCAAGAGTGAAAAAATAATTTGTCATTGATCTTCTCATATCAACATATGTAGCACAATCTAAGTCTGAATAACATGCAACTAAGCACTCTTTATCACTTTTATAGACGAGGTCAATGTTAGATGTTCCTCTAAGAAGAATATTTTTTATGGTTAATAAAATAATATTTTAATATTCTTATTTTGGAAAGTATGGTCACTAATATTATTATATTAGTAATTCCGAAAATAAAGAAAAAATTGAGGAGGAGTTTAATTAAGCATAAGATGTATTATGGGATAATTTAATTAAATTCACAATTATTTAATTATTGAAATAAATCATAATTTGTTAAAAGAGATTAAATAAAATATTAAATTTGATTTGGATTGGAAAAGATTATTAGAACTTAATTGAGAATTTATAAACTCTATAAAAGAGAGATTTGGGGGTCACTCGTGGATAAGAAAATTATTTTCCTTCTCGGTGCGTGGAGTTCCTCAGCAGTACGATAGAGGTGTGACGTCCAATGATGGCAAGGGCATGATTCGACGTCAAACGACTAGACGTGACGGCAAAGCGTGATTCGACGTCAACGACTAGACGTGAAATGAGATACGTAGGGAGGATTCGTAGACTTATTATTTGCACTCGCGTGATTATTTATTGGATGAACTCTGCTCGTCAAAGGATGTTTGTGTCGAGATGAGTTTTGGTCAAAAGAAAAGAAAAAAAAAGGGGCGTTAATTGTGATTGCGTTAAGTGAAGTAAGGAGAAAAAAATGACGAGATGGTTGGCGGTCAAAAACTAATTGGCCATGATATTGGTAGAGAGAGAATAAGAGAAGTCGTGACATAAAGAAAATGTTTGGTGCCAAGGGGAGAAAAAAAAATCTACGAGTAGAAAGAGAAACGAGAGAGATGATGAGAGAGAAGCAAAACAAACAAAAAAATAATAATTTCGAAAGAGACGTAAGGCCATGATAGATGTGGAGAGAGAGGCAAAAACATCATTTGGCCTCATATTGAGATTGCGCCCGTATGGTAATAAGAGAGAGAAATGTGAGAAAAAGAAAAAGGGAGTAATGTCATTCGAGAGAAAGAAGGAAATATAATTTTTCTTTCTTTATAATTTTTCGACAAAGAAAATTATTATTGAATTTTTTGGCCAGCGAGAAAAGAAAAAAATAGAAATAAAAAGAATTGAAAGTTATTTTATTAATTAATTATTTTAATTATCAGTTTTATAGTAATTATTTTATTGTTATTATTATTGGGATATGATATGTTGATTGTATTATTATTGATTGTGTTGATCATAGTGTTATCATTTTTTATTATATTATTATCTTATTTAATCATCATATCATATCATATCGTCATCATATTTTGTTATCATATTCAATCTTATATTATGATACTGATCAAGTAGTCTTTTTTATTGTGTTTTATTTCACCTAAATTAAATTGTTAAAAGATAAACATCTTAGGTAAACAAGATAAAAATTGAAAGCTGTTGGGTATTCATATTCTCTTATTGTCTTTAAGCTCCTGAGCCATATTGTTATTGACTTGAATTGAATTAAATAGGGCAGATAGTGAACCTAAAGGTTTGAAATGTCATCATCTTTTATAGAAGATGTGTTTGGTCATAGTCTCCCGCCATTCTCGAACCATTATTAACACTATTATTGTTGGGTGGCTTACCGTGAGTTGATCCCCCATTGGCCTACATGAAAGAGATATGTAGTTTCTCTTAATTGACCGAACGCTCCTCATTGAATTGGATAACTCAGAATATTATAAATTAAATTGAATCGAATTGAATTGGATTGAACTCGAATTGAATTGAATAGATCATAGTCATTTGGATATATTGGCATTGAGTTAGTAATTGTTATTACCTTATTGACTTAAATTATTATTGGCCAATGAGCATTAAATATCGAATTGAAAATTATTAATTAAACATTGATTTATTGATCAGGCAATTAATAATTGTTAATTGAAAAAATTATTATTGATTTATATTGATCTTTTGACCATAGCCTAATATATTGTTCACATCGGTAAATTGTTAAATAGTTAATTAATTATTATATTTATTGCTCAATTGACTCATCATTGATCATATCCTATTTTTTATTGAGCATATTGATTATTTAGCAAACCCTACATAGTGAGTATTTTTATACTCATGGATATTTTTTTGTACCTAAATTCGTGCTGGTGAGAGGACTTTGATAGAGGATGATTTTGTAGGTGGAACTCAAGACATGCACCCTTTATTCGTCAGACATAAGTGTAGTTGCAGAAAGATACACATTTGAAGCAGATGAAGTATTTAAGGTCTTCGCTCTAGAGATATCGAACCTGGATAAAATCTTATGAATGTAACATTCTGAGACAAAAAGAATTTACTTTTTACGCGATCCTTGTAAATCTCCATCCCTAAAATTTCTTTGGTACACCATCCTTCATATAGAATTTGCACTAAGAAGCTTCTTCAAATTTTGAATGTTTATCATATTCCTAACAACAATCAACATATCATCAATGTACAAGAGCAGAAAGATAGTGGAGTCACTCTCCACCTTCTTATGATAGATGTAACAATTATAATGACTTCTATTGATCCCGTTACTAATCATAAAACTATTGAGTCTCTTGTACCACTGTCTAGGAGACTACTTGAAGCCATATAATGACTTCTTTAGCCTAGAGTTGTGGTCTTCGTTTCCTGGGATAGAGAAACCCTCTAGCTGGTTCATAAAGATGTCTTCTTCAAGTTTCCCACATAGAAATGCGATCTTCACGTCTAGTTGTTCAAGCTTCAAGATGTACTACAAAGGTAAGTAGCACCTGGATGAAAATGAAAATATGTTTGACAATTGGAGAGAATGCTTCATTGTAATCTACTCTCTCTTTCTGACTGTAGCCTTTAGTAACTAGACATGCCTTCAACTTTTGGACTTCCAAACTTCTTCTTGAAGATCCACTTGCACCCGATGACCTTTCTACCTTTTGATAACTTGACTAACTTTCAAGTCTAATTTTTGTAAAGAGCTTTCATCTCTTCACCCATTGCCATAATCCATTATTCTGATTATGCACATGCAATAGCATACATATAGCTTCTGACGACTCCACCTCTTTAGTTACTTGGAATGCATATGCAATCGTATCCTTAAAGTCATAACGTTTAGGAGGATCTACTTACCTGCATATACGCCCAGCAATTACACTTGTCATTGCTTCTTTTGTTTGCTCTTCAAGTTTTGTTTGTTGAACCTAATAGGTTATTCTGCCCCATTATGTATTTGAGTTAATCCAAACTTCACCTATTTATTGGCACCTTCCTCTACTGAGTCAACAACATTTGATTTCTACCTAAGCATAGACATCTGATCAAATGATATGTTCCTATTATGAATAACTTTGTGTTGTGAAGGAGACAATAGTGTGAAGCCTTTTACACCTACACCATATCCACAAAGACTCCTTTGGCTCTTGGTTCCAGCTTTCCTTCGCTGACATAATAATATGCTAGATAGCAAAAAAACTTTTAGATTAGTATGATTAGCAGAATTTTCTGACCATACCTCAATAAGAGTTTAGGGATCAATCGCAGTTCCAGAACTCCGATTCACTAGGTAACATGTTGCGCTAACATCCTCAGCCTAGAATAACTTGTTCAGACTAGAATTAAAAGAGCATGCATCGTGCCCTCTCCAGAAGAGTTCAGTTCATGCATTATGCTACATCATTCTATTGCGATATATCTTTGATGGTACGATGTCTCGCAACGCCTTTATCCTTACAGAACTGATCAAGTTCGGATGAACAGAACTCCAAGTTATTATCAATACGAAAGTGTTTCACCTTTCACGATGTTTGATTCCCCAATAGAGCCTTCCACTATTTGAATGCTTCAAATGCCTCGCTCTTGTGCTTCGTCATGAATATTTATGTCATCATTGAGTAATCATCTATCATAAATAGAAAGTATCTAGAACCTCCTAGAGATAGAATACGAGAGGGGTCCCAACAGTCAGCATGGATGTAATCGGGTGTTGTCTTTGTCTTGTGCACAACTTTACTAAATTGATGTAATTTTTGCTTGCCGAAGACGCAGTGCTTGCAGAATCCAGTTTTAAATATCTTCTAACCACCAGAAGATTGTGTTGGCTGAAAATGTTCATCCCTTTCTGACTCATATGTCCAAATCTCATATGCCACAACTTAGATGCTTCTGATTCTTATTGGGATGAACTACTTACTATAGCTACATTAGAAATTACTATGCCTTTTAATATGTATAAGGACTTATGCGTGACTCATCTCATGACATCACCCGTGGTGAACATGAGAACACCTCCTACAACATGCATTCGACATCCTTTACAGTCCAGAACTCCTAATGCTATCAAATTTTTCTTCAGTTGTGGAACATAACGGACCTTTGTCAATCTCCTCACTCGATTACAATGAATTTTGATATGAATTGAGCCAATTCCAACTAATTTACAAGCTGCATCATTGCCCATTATGACGTTTCCGCCATCAATATTCTGATAAGTTGAGAATCAATCTTTATGAGGAGTCATATGATAAGAGCATCCTAAATTCAGAATCCAACACGTCTCTAAACATCTCTGATAAGACACCATGATGAGAGCCAAATCGTCATCATCAGATTCGCTACTTTGGTGTAGCAACCGCGTCCTTCTTCTTCTTTTTAAAGAAACCCTTCTTCCAATGACCCGGTTCTTTGAAATAATTATAGATGTCCTACGGATTGACATTCTTCTTCTTCGGCTTACCCTTCTTAGAGTTCGGATGATGCCCTTTTTCTGTGGTTGTCATCAACCATGTGGCCTGAGTCTCCATAGCCTTATCAGACGTTCTATGTCGAAGTTCACGAGTATATAGATTCGATCTCTTTTCTTCCAGAGTTATTGTTTCTCTTTCGATGATCACAAACTGAACACGTATGATAGAGGAAGAGACACCAATAAAAGTAGGACAGTATTTTCATCATCAATCTTCACATCTATGTTTCATAATTTTATCAATAGAGTGTTCATCTAATCAAGATGATCTTTTAGAGGAGTATCTTCTTGCATGCAGAGTACTCTCAAGTTTCGACCACAAACCAGTCGTCATTTCTTCATCGACGAATTCAATAATCACCTCGTCCGCAAGACACAATAAAATCATAGAGTGCACCTTCTCCTCCTGTGTCGTCAGATTTGCAAGGTCGATCTCTTTTTCTTTGTCCTTTGAGTCTTCCACGTTTGATTTGTTCTTTGACACATTCGCAAGCGATGCCCGAACTCTAATTTCAAAAGTGTCTGCATCTTAATTTGCCAGAGACCGAAACTATTATGTGCTAATTTTTCAATCTTCACGTTGGGCGGTGCCATCTCTACATCTGTTAGAGAATCGACGACAAAGTCTCTCTCTGATGCTAGTTTATTAAGATTTTTTATGTGAGAAATTATGTACCGCAAGAAAAATTAAAAAAATTAAGGCGACACAGAGTTTTATGAAATGAAAAAATAGAAGAGGATTACAAGATTGATTACTTTCTGTTTGGACCTCTAGGGAGTTTAGCACTTCTTTTTACAGATGATAAAAATTACAGACCGTTTGGAACTCTATATTAATTCCACAAAATAGGACATCTATCATGTGACAAGGTAATAAATTAATTCATTACAATCTCATGATAAGGAAATAAATCTATTCTGAATCACATACAAAATATGTCATATAATTAACAATCTCCAGTTGGAATCCAAATGGGCTTCTAGTTGGGATAGGATTCAAAACATTATTAACAATGAGGAAATTTGAAAATGTTGAGATGTTATTATATCTCTTCTTCGCCACATGAATTTGAAGAAGGGTAACCTTAGTTAAGGTAATATAATTGGATACAATTATGTTTGTTTCGAGACAAATCCTACTCGGTATGCATAGAAGAGTCCATGCATTCAACCCTCCATTGGTTATATATCTATCATCTTAATCGTACTCTAGTTATACGGGTGTGTTTGGAATTAATCGATTAGATAAAAAAATTTAGGTTTTGTATTTGAATGAAAAATGTCATGGTGGGAATTTAAAAAGTTTATTGGTAGATAAGTTTTAGTGGGTATTTGGATAAAACTAAAAATTAAAAGTATAATTTATTATATTTTATGATGTATAAAATTATAGTAAATAAAAAATATTATATATTTATTTAAAATAATATAAAAAATATTATATGAAATTATTAATTTAAAATTTATTTTCTCATATTATATTAATATTAATTTTGATTATTTTTTATATGTCGTTAATATTATAATTTACATAAAGAATATAATTTATTATTTTATTAGATATAAAATGATAGTAAATAAATATTATTATTTCATGAATAAGTAATATTATTTCAAATTAACTTCAAATATTTTTTATTATTAGTGAAATGTTGCTCGCGTAACATACATTCTCTCACATTTTATTTTCTCTCTCGACCATTAATTATAATGCCCATCGCACAAAAATAGAAAAGAAAAAAAAATAAGAAAGCTAGTTCAGGTGCACCAACAAGAACTTGCAAGGTTGATGGAAGGAATGAACTTTTTTTGGGGAACTTAAGGTTTGACCAGAATTTTCGTTCTTACATGGCCATGTTTTGATGATGAAGCGTGTTTGGCATAACTAAGCCATGAGAGGTTCTCGTTCAAACACACCCTTCAACCAACTTGGGAAGGCCAACTTCCACCTAAAAGCCCATGGGAAGACCAAGTCCAATTGGAGTTGAAAGACAACAAGTGAGTTTGATTGATTAAATCTTCATAATTGTCCTCAAATTATACCTTCTTTATAATTCTTACTTAATCAAAGAATTGTTCTCAAATAATTTTCACTACAAGAAAATTTAAGAATAGCAACCCAACGAACGAGACGCTACTGCGGCGCTATTGAGTCTTTGGAACATATAACGTCACTTTAGCGTTCAAATCACGTCGTTAAAATGCGACACTGGTAATCGGTGGCTAATGGCATCGTAATAGAGCCAACAAAAGAGGAGATGCTACTAACGCCAATGGTTGACGCTATCTCGACGTTATGAAGACGCGTGATGTCTGGTTGGGAGTAGTAGATAGACATCGCTAAGGAGACGCTAACGTGGCGTGACTTAGGAGGTACTACTCTGGCGCTCAAGAGATGCTAACATTATGTGTTAATTGACGCTATTTCGACGCTTCTATAAGACCAACATCATGTTTATTGCGTCGACAAGGTGACACGATATGTCGACGTGATGGAGACGTTAAAGTGACACTGAGGACGATATATTTAATATAGAGTCGACTACTTGAGCGATGTTAGGGTGACGCTATGGAGGTGCTAACTGTAATTTTTTTTGACTCATAACAGTCAAATTTTTTTCCCTTCCCACACCATACAATTATATAATGCATATAAATGCATTGATATTCATCACAGGCATAATATGAAAGTATCATAGGCACAATATTTAAGATAAGAATATGAAAAGTAATAAACTGAACTAACAAACTATACGTATATTAAGTCTATAAGTAACAAAAGTATAGTTTCTATCTATGATTTGTTTCTATACTAGGTTTGGGAATTACTATTATCGTTCCATACGTTCGATCTCGACGTGCTTGGTGCATGGCCTTGCGGGGATTGATTCTGCATCGGGATCAATTCTTGAATCGTCTGCAATAGCGGAGCCAACTACTGCAATAGCTGCTGTGACACTTGCTGTGATATCTGCTGCGATAATTATTGCGATAGCTATGTCATATTAGGTGTAGTAGATGAGCTCGAAGCAGATGGGTCACATGCATATCCTCCACTCCTCCTAGGCACCTGAGCGGCTGTGGCGAGGCCACGCAAGTATCTTCCTCATCTCGTGTCGGCCACCTCCTTCCAAACAGTAGGGTCATCTACGAAATAGGAAAAATTATACAATCATATAATATATAAATTATATATCCAAAAACACAAATTAAAAACATGAATCCCTTCCAAGAAACATTACCTGGTGGCTGGGTACTCGGATCATCTCCATACTTTTTAGCCATTTTCGCATTATACTCATCCTAAAAAATTTAAACATTACGCATTTCAAAAATAGCGCCCTAACGTCAACAACCAAATGAACATATGATGAGACTTACCAGAAGCCTACGAGCAATGGGTGTGATCAAGGTTTTGGTCTTCTGGCTCTTATGCATGGCCTCGTAGACTACATGAAAGTCCACGGGACCGCCTTGTTTCTCCTTCTACAATAAAATTTCAAATTTTATAAAATAGGTATAAGTAAAAAGTTTGATTAATTGAATTTGTATGTAAATTGTCATGCGTCGTCGATGCTCGTCAAATCGCATCGACCCCCCTGTGTGAATGTGGGCCTCGGGCTTCGAAAGTTAATTAACTCTTGCCTTTTCCAACTTTTTTTGTCATCGTTCATCCGTCCTTTATGAACATCAAATACTTAGACTTTTAAAAATTATAAATTTAATAAAAATATTTTAAAAGTAAACATACTTACCACTTCCTACATAAGGACTCCCAAACCGGGCGCTTAATATGCCTTGGGCATCTTTGCATGCCCTGCTCCAAAGTGGGGCAGGCGGACCTGACGACCTTGCGAAATTTGTACAATCGATTTCGGAGGTATTTCGCAGAGACCTCCTCAAAAGCTCTCTGAATCATCCATAAATTAAGATTCGGATGAAATTGATTTGCCTCCTACACAATACGTTAAAATTTAGTAATTTAAAAATAATATAAAACAAATTATGTAACCCAAATAAAAGATCGTATCGTAAAGACTCGAAAGATGTCATCCCGCACTTGAATTAGGACATCTTTCCAGGATCCTGCCCATTTTGACAAGTGGAAAAGAACGAGAGCACTGACATCCCGCACGGTACTAGCAGGTATGAAAGTGGTTCTACCAATTACAAAGAAGAATTAATTTTCAATGATAACCAACACTATAACAACATTTCTACAACTTATTTAACTTACGATCGAGCAATATTATTTACGATGACCACCCCATTATCATGTAATCCTTCTTCATCTATCGAATAGTAATCATCATACCGGTACAGCTAGGGTAGGATGAGAAGATCTGACATCATTTACGAGCTCTTATACAAAATAAATCATTAGTGTCATACCAAATTAAACTAGTGATAATTGATATTTGTACAGTACCATTCTCACCTCGAATGATGTCTATCGCTACATGATCCGTGGCAGTCCGCTTGTCAGAATGTGATAAGCCGGGTGCTTGTACTATCGGCGGCATAACAACTGACATTATTAAAAAATAATTAATGTAATTAATTGAGAAATATAATGTCAATAATAATAAATATATCACCTAGGGTATGATGTCGCTCGCCAATGCTAGAATATGGTGAAGCGTCCGGTAATCTCGGCGGTGGCGGTGGCATAGCAACTGTCATTATAAGAAAATACATAAAATTTGCCTCCTATTTAAATTTATGAAATATACAGAAAATAACCTAGTGTGACATGCCGATCGTCATCGTGTGATCGAGACGTCCCGACTATGTGCCCCGTCGACGGTGGAGCAACTGTCACAAGAGTGAAATATTTAGAAAACTCTATCGCCTATTATGTATCATCTACTATGTGACACGTACTTGGAGTGATACGTAAAGTCGACCCACCAATGGATACGATGTGGCAATCCGGCAATGTGCTTCGTCGACGACGGAGCAACTAACATTATTAAAAAATGAATTTAACTATTATAATCAACTAAAAATAAGCAACTGACAATAAATATATTACCTGGTGGTCGTGATGGCTCACTCATCTAGGGCGAATGCCTAGAAGAGCAAGATGACCCAAATGCTCGACCTCTAGTAACCATGACTAAAAAAAAGTGACAATCTTGTCATATTATTGGTAACCATATATAACTAAAAAATAGTAAGAAGCTTGTGTCATTAGAAGAACTACGGGATTCATTCGCTTGTTTCGTATTCTGATTCATTTTTATCATCTTCGTAGTCATCGCTATAATCTTGGTTCGAGTCATCGTCAACGAAATTGTCAAAGTTCACTTCCACGAGGTCATTTGAATTGAACTCTTCCATTGGCTCAACGTCATCGACCAATTAAATATTCTCACCTCCATCGGCTACATCAATCATCTCATTCACTCTATCTTTTTGATAGTAATCATCCATGGGAACATCGTTGTATACGGATGATGTTTCATTATCATATACCATTGTTTCTTCTAAGAATAGTCTACTTCTCACCTTACATGACGCCCATCATTCGTCATTGGTTCTTTTCGATGGATACTTAGTGTAGTACACTTGTTGCTCTTGTTTCGCCAATACGAATAGATCGTATGTCTGAAGTCTCGATCGAGGGTTAATATCCACTAATTTAAACTTTTAATCAATCCGAACATCTTTCTCTGGATCGAACCAATGACATTTTAGCACCATGACTTTATTCGATTTTTCCAAATAAGACAATTCTATGATGTCTTCTATAACACAGTAGTAATCAAAGTCGTTGTCCCCGTGCATGCTTCCTATAACACATATGACGCTATTAACAATTGAACGTTATCGGCTATATTCTTCTGTATGGAAACGATATCCATTGACTATGACGCCATAGTTGCTAAGAACTTGTTTCTTCAAGCCATGACCCAGATCTCGTATTTTTAAATCTATGATAGAGCCATTAATAACCTACAAGACAAAAAACTAAGACTTTATTAAAAGTTACAAACTTAAGTAATAATTATGAGCAATTGAAAAGAATTCTCACTTCACATATCAAGCAATCGGTAAAATGTTTGTCTCGTAGTTTTCATAATTCATCATTTGAAATTAACGCATTGATTTCTCGTTGTAATTCTTCGAATTTTCTGAATTCATAGTTGTCAATTAATGAAATCACATAGCAACAATTAACTTTAAATTATAAAACATATTAAAATAAATTGTCTTACTCCAAATATGGCGTCACTTCACTACAATTTGCAAGGATATAACTCTCAACGGCGGTGAGATCTCTGTCGTTCATATGTGTATATGTATATGTCTATATATGTGCGAGATTAAGTGACAATAATGTGTATATGTATACGTATTATAAGTATATATATGTATGTATATGTTTATATGTGCGATATTAAGTGATAATAATATGTATATGTGTACTTATTATATATAAGTATAAGTATATACGTGTATTTATATGTCTATATGTGTACGATTAAGTGAGTGATAAAAAGTCGGATACTGCGACGCTATAGAGATGCTATTGAGTTGCTAAAACATATTATCGACACACTAGCATCGACGTAGCGTCTCTTACGTGTTAGCGTCGCAATTAGAATATGCCTGAGAGACGCGAATAGTAACTCGATAGCGTCGACCACAACTGAGGCTCTATTGTGGCATTACGTAGACGCTATTGTGGCTCCACTGCGGCGCTAAAATGATATAATTTGTAACAAATCATGTCTCTTAAATCAACCATAATAATCTCATGATTAAGAATATAAAAATAATATATGTATAATTAAGATATGATATATATTGTATGGATAAGTAACATATATAATATAGGTAATAAATTATATATGTAGGAACACTCCTATGATGTAGACATATATAAGTAATTATGTAGGAATATATATATATATATATATATATATGTTGAAGGTACATATACCATATTTAATTTATTTATTGATTAAAGTATAGTATAGATAATATATAGGGTTGCGTCAAAATAGATAACATATAGCGATATAAATATAGATAGCCTATATACGGTTATCTATTTCTTAATTAACATATATAGTTATGAGATGCCAAGTAAGTGTTAAAATAGTGCCAATTAAGCATTATATGTGTTACATGTGTAGGAAACAATAGGAATATGTCTTCATATTGGCATCTACATAGCGTTGTATCAAATGGAACGCCGGATAGTGTCTTTGGAGATGCGACGCTAACATTGTGTCGAGCACTGTCGACGAAAGAATAGCGCCAGGTTCTCCGCACACTTTAGCTTCATGGCGCACAATAATAGCGGCTACCTGGCGTCGCTATGGCGCGTCTATTTCTTGAAATGCTAAAACAATGCTAATGTGACACTATTGAGAGGCAAGTAGTGTCTCCTATTTGGGACTCAACTGAAACGCCATAACGACACTCGTGGCGTCGACTTGGCGTCACCATGTTTCGAGACGCTATTTGGCATCGCTCATCGCCAGTTTTCTTGTAGTGTTTTATAAAAAATTTACTTAACCAAAGAGCTTCATATCATTATTAAGTATAACACAAACTCAATTTCCATAGTTGACAACTTAATATAGTTTTGCTTGAGTTAAACTTTGCAACGAATATTATTCTATAACATGAAGATAGAGGTGAAGATAGAATTTTTCTTATTAATATCGCCATCATAATAGTTGTTTATTCATTAAGCTAGTCTATGACTAACCTCCATCACAATGTAAACAAAAGTCAATGATGCCCATAAAGTATCTCATTATTTTTTTTCATTTCCATTCAATATAAGCGACATGTGTAAATATGCAAACTTCTTATTTGACCAATGACACAAAAATAAACACTAGACTATTCAATTTATTGTGCATGTATGATTTTGATTATGCTTACGAAAGGACATTTTCTTTTGTTACTTATAGAGTCTTAAGAAACATCATGAGACTTAAATGTATCACTTATAATAAAGGGATTTACAATTCTCCATAGAATGTTCAATTCATCTTTGTGAGAGATGACTCTTGCTGCGATAGTTTTATTTGAGCCGTTCTTATTTAAATTTTACATCCAATGTGAATAATTGTCTCACCCATATCATTAAATTTTTTATTAATAGAAGGAACCCTTATTACCTCTAGCTATTCACATAGCTGCACATGTAATGTGATATATATCTATAACAACTGGATATACATATAACAGTATTTATACCATTATTTAGATTAATATTAAATCTATAAATGACTCATAGCAATCCACATATCGTACTTAATACTTTTACATTAAAGGATTCAAATTCTATGCATTCAAATAGAATAATTTTTCTATAGTCAGCACTCCTCCTACTTACTTTTCATCATTTTTAAATCTCTCATCTTTTGCATCAATTTATTTTGAACACTCATGTTTCTTATTGTCTTTCGACAAGTCGGATGATTTAACAAGTTCGTGACATGATTTTTCTTTAGACTCTCTCTTCGTATTAATCCATTTTTCTTTATTCAGAAACAAGAGAGCCTCCATCATCTGACTTAGACTCATGTTCATTTCATATAGTCATTTGACATTAATAACGTGAAACACTACTCATGTTTCAATATGAGCTGGTTGTGAATTGCTCCCACTCGAATTGAGATGTGGATACTAAACGTGGACTTAATCACAATCAATCCGCATACATTGCCAAATTTAAGTCAACTTCAAAAGTAAAGATATTACTTATTCGCGTTCAGCCTATAACATTACATTGCCAACTCTAAGTCCTCAACTTCAAAAGTGAAGATATTACTTACTCGCATTCATCCTAGAACATACATACATACATATATATATGTGTCATATTTCTACTTGTGATTTAAATAACTCTTAATAACTTAGAAGTCATAGGCAACACTAAATATAACAACATTCCAAATAAAAAACTAGATATTTATTTGTGCCTCTACTTCTAAAAATATTTTAAGTATATTTTGGTTTCGTTGCATCATCAATATATAATATTACAAAATATAATTAGTCAAATAACTATATTATTTTTATCACTAGACTATTTGAATAAGTCTTAACTATTTCGCAATATCAATTTAGTCAACATGACATTAATATTGCGATCATAATTGAGTCTCTATCTAAATTCATGAATTTGCATAAAATAATTCATGTTACGAAGTTAGATAATGTGGAATGTGATGAAAGAAATCATATAGAACTCTAGACACTCAATAAAGCACAAATGGATTATTGCATACTTTCTCTTCATAAATGATTAACTTATTTTCTTATCTATATTTACATTGCCTCAAAATGTCACAAATTAACTAGTCAATATGTTTTCATACTTATTGATGTCACGTATGACATATATAATTAACTAGAAAACTTATAGTAATAAAGAGATAATAAATCATTTTTTAAAAATTATCATAAAGAACTTCGTTAAATACGAAATTTAACAATAAAAGTGAATACATAACTATCTTCGTCAAATGATAAAGTACATATACTACACATATACCACTAATAAACAAGGGCATAATAGTAAAATAAAGAGAAAAGATTTTTTCTATTTCAAAAAGAAAATATTATAACATAATCTTTTAATTCCTACTTTCATGTTGTTTTCAACTATGTCCTTTGTTTCAACAAATAAGTCGTAAAAAGAATTCATTATTCTTTAACTGCATGATTAGTTGATCCAAGAATCTACAATGCACAAAGGATGAATTTCATAATTTTTTTGACACAATGCAATCACGAGCGAAAAGTATCGTATTTGTCACATGAGTAGCATATTATTTTGCTTTTATTGACTTTGCCACCATGCTTCCCTCATCGACATGAGTAGTGTGAGCTCTTCTTAGTATCTATACATTTTTTTTAAGACCATGATCCTTTCTTAAGACATGCAGCAGTTATTTTGATGTGGACAACAAATGTCACAATTGAAGATGACATATTAGTCTTCAAATAAAGGGAAACTTCATCAAAACATTTGATATTTTCATGAAATATCAAATATATGCACAAGGTTACCATGCTCATTAGAACTGAGTAACTTATGATCACCATGTGGTCATCCTAAAATATATGATCAAGATCCTTTACTTCAGTCGTCAAGTTTGTAATAACATATAAATATAGAACATATATTGTGTGAATAAAATTTATGTAAGACCTATATCTTTCTTGATGATTTCGTCATCTCAAAATTGTGAGAATCATGATAGTGATAATGCTCTATAGAGATCATCTTTACCATGTATTACTTTTTCGTATGACTTTGTTAGGTTGCAAAGATTTTTAGTTTTGTGTCATTATTTAGGGTCAAATTACATAAGGAAAATGAGTTGATCTTTGCATGTCTTCTTGTTGTATATATTCATAAATAATGATATAATAATATTTTTAAACCACTAAGGTCGATTGCTATGCTCTCACTCATTCCCCATTATCTAAAAAAAATTATCATTCATAAAATAATAGGTTGTGCCAAAGGTACTATTCTAATCATTATGAAAAATAAACATGCAAAAATCATCTAAAACATATATGATGTAATTAACATATTTTAAAAAAATTAACCAGGACAATCAGGGTTCTGCAATGGAAACATAATAGTTTTTTAAAATTATTATTAAAAAAATCATCACACATTCGCCTCGACACTAGAATAATTAAAAAAATGTCATCATGTGAACATAATAGTTTTTGAAAATTGTGTTAACAATATAACAGGTAAGTCCATAGATAAATAGGATACTAAATTTCTCATTTACGTTCTTTTTATAGTACTTGCATAGACATGCACATGTCACGCACCACTCAACAAAAAATTACTACCATTATAATCATACAATTCATGCTTTAGTTCTATTTGAACTACATATGTTTTATAACTTACATAAAAAATATATAATTACGTTATCCTAAGCTTTGTGAAACATGTCTCTCATATTCATATTTATGCATTCAAAATAAACATAGTATAAATTACATATATGGATATATAGTATGAGCACAAATAATCATACAATGCATTTACATATAAATATTTATTATGTGTCACATTGTTATAATTAACATAAGCATAATAATAGACATACAAATAATCCAATAATTATCATCACATGCATAATTCAATATTTCATAATTCTAATTATGTACATAAAAAATAATTCATAACATCATGCATGCATTGTTAATCAACTTTGTTGCATAATTTTCATCATGTCAAAAACATGCAAAACATTTAATGTCAAAAAAACATATAATCACATATTCCTATTCATAAAGAAATTTAACTTGACATAATTAATGTGCATATTTGACATGAAAAATAAATGTGACAAAAATATTATCTACATAATTTAACACATATTACGCCTAATATGTAATATAATTTCATATATGGGCATATTCTTTCATAAAGAAAATAAATTCTTATTATATAGTCCAATTCACATAATGAACTAATAATGTGCATATTTATATTATCATGTCAATTTACATAAGTGACACCTTTAAATACATTTTAAGTAAATATCACATAATTATGTGCATGAATATCAAAAGTCATATGAAAATTTAATTTAAGTGTGACACAAAAAAACTTAAGATATCATGTAGTAATATATATATATATATATATATGAATTTTACTTTAGATTTATAATCATATATAATGTTTGGAAAAATAAAGTATTACTTTCATGTAAATAACAAATATGCATAAATCATATGTCATACAATTTTCATAAAATAAATTCAAAAAAATTTCTAATTTACGTGATTAAATTTTTAAAACAAAATTTTTCATATCAATTTATCATATAATTATTAAAAAATATAAAGTTACATAATAAATCATAATATGCTCATGTTTGTATTAATTTTTAATTTAAGTATATTTCACTTGTACTAAAGAAATGTGACATGATAATTTATATGAATATTTTAAAAACATAAATTTCAAATAATAACATGACTTAATATAAAAAAACAATATGAATGAATACTAGATATGCATATTTAAATATTTTAAAATTTTGAAGTGCAGTGCCAGCACCTTCCCATTTTGTTTAAAACAAATGGGCGGGCCTGGGGCCTGCTTATCTACTAACAGGACCGGACGAGCCTAAGCATTCGCATCCAGTAACTACGATGCACCGTGCCGAAACCCACATCTTGCCCATGCAAGCCATTGTATCTACACATAACTACATGTGTAGATACATGTGCTCGTCCAAAGGCTAGTGAGAGCTAGGGGTCAGCACCGGTCGGGATAACGCTTCGCACCGATTCAAATTTTTTTTTGAATCTGGTGGGCAATCGAGTCGGGACCGAATCTCGAACTCATTTTTTTGATACTCGGTCGGGCCGAATTGGGATCAAGTTCGGGTTATACAAATTCGGATCACGTATCTATATGATTGAATATATTATATTAATATTAAATTATTTTTAAATAGTATATTTATGTTTATTTTAAATAAACTTTTTATATTTTATTTGATATATAACTTAAATATACATTATATTATATAATCATATATATGTATATATATATTCAATTGATAGTTAGCATATTTATGTAATAATATTAAATTTTTATTATTTTATTTATTTATTATGATCAAATTGGAACAATCGAATTTTTTTTGATATTTTTTCGATTTGAACGGGACATCCCAGTTCCAATTCCGTTCGAAGTTGAAGCCGGACCGGTCTGCTTTCAAAAACCTAGTGATGACGTCACGTCCAACAATTACAAAATCATAAAATATAGCTGACAATTTAAAGACGCTAGATCATCTATGTGCAATATCGTCACCATCACTCCGCGACGTATGCTCGTACGTTTGTCTTATTGCAAGTTGATCAATGCAGGGGAATATTTTATCGTAAAAAAAATAAAACAAAGGAGAAATAGTCAATTAACCACATGTAACATGAGATCATTATGATCTATGGCATCCCCATATCTTATATGTACTAAACCAATAATGAAGAGGAAGGGTGATGATAGTCACGTATCAATGAAATAAAATGTTAATTCATGTAACAGCGTGATAAGTAATTTTGTAGAATGATACTAATACAAAAGAAAGTATGAATCCTAATCATTGGAAAAAAAATATTATAATGTTGAGGTTTGTCTACTTTATATTTTAATGCTTTGTTTCGATGATGTGAGTTGTATTTTATTTTCAAAGCAATGTGAAAAGTCGCCTTTAAGTTGTGAATATTTAATATTTTTATGCAATATATTTTATTAATGTTTTCCTTGTAATACAAGGGTTATGTACTTTCATAAATGGTTAATGATTGTGTACATCCGGAAATGCCCTCTGCTGAAATAATGTGTCATTCTAAGATCATAGAGGACTTTATTAGTCTATGCGATGAGATAATGCTATGCAATGAATTGTATCTTAACACAACTAATTATTTTCTTAAGTTTTAAATTCTTGATGTGCAGAAGAATCCTACTAAGGATGATATTAAAATATCGTTTCAATAAGATAAACAAAGAAAACTAATGTTTATTGAAGTATATAATTATTGATCATTGTTCTTACGATTAAGTCTGATTCATTTCTATTATAAATTTATATTTTATAACACCCCAAGATTTTTTTTCTTTGCCTGCCTATAAAGCTATATCGGTGACACCACTTAATTTTATGACTTAAGATCAGTCAATATTAATGTTGTTAAAACTGGACCGGACTGGTCAGTTCAATCGGTTCAACCACGAACCAATCGATGATTCGATCCGATTGGGGCCCAAACCATTTTTGGCATTAAATCGAAAAAAAATCTGTTGAATCGGCCAGTTGAATCGGGCTGGTTGAACCGATTCATCTCGGTTTAATACAGATTTTGAAAAAGAAATTTACAAAATTGATAAAAATAAGAAAGTTGAATGAGAAAAAAAGGAAAGAAATATAAGGAAGGTTAAAGAGGAGGGAATATGATATATATAGAATTAGATAGGAATTAAAATAAAAAAGATAAGTATTTAAAATTAAATAATATTAAAATGGAAAATTATCAAAGGGCATAAAATAAAAAGGAAAGTGTTAAAAAAAAGAAATAAGAATAATTTAAGATAAAAGTTATTAATATAACATCTATCATCATTAAATAATGAATATTAAATTAATAATAACCTATTTATATTATCATTATAGAACTTTTAATAAATAAAAATGTGTTATATTATTTTTTAATATTTTTAATAAGTTATTAGTACAATATTTATATATCATATCATATAATTTATATTATATCTTTATAATTATTATAAATAATATTATCTTAATAAAATGTGGTTCAATCTAGTCGAACTCGATCGGACCGGTCCAACTGCGATTCGGTGATGAGTCCGGTCCAATTCTGAAAATATTAATCAACATGCTGTATTACAATAGCAGAAGACTTAATTTACAATAATTTATACAATATGTGGAAGTCATTTATACAACATCCAATAACATATGGGTTAGAGTCCACGTCTATACAATAATGGATCATATATTCATGAGCATGTCACCCGTCAGAGGAGCCACCATCCGTCTCACCATCGTCATATACGGATTCAAGTACAGGGATAAAGTCCTGTGAGATAAATTTAATACGTAGGGTCACCCACAATAATTATCAATATAAATCATGGATCAATATCAATATTAATTCTATAAAAAATAATCTATGATTGATCAGAAAAAATTATCAATTAATAATAACAATGAGAATAGTCAATTGATCAATCATGGCAATAATCCAAATCATCAATTAATGATGACCCATCAATTTTAATTATCTAAAATCAATAATATCTCAATTCAATTCAATAACGATTACCAATTCAATACCAATTGCCTTTAATCAATCACCAATTGGCCAAATGTCAATGAAGGTCAGAGTTCAACAATTAATAATTCAATTATCAATTATCAATTTCCAATTGGTCAAAGATCGATGATAACAATTATCAATTCATCTATCAAACACAAATGCCGCAATGTATTATCCATCGGGCGCAATTCGATTATTCATCAGCCGCAAGAGCGAAATCAATAGTCCATCAGCCACTAGGGCAAAATCAATTATCCATCAGGCACTAGAGGCAATTCTATTGTCAATTCAATTATCAATTCAATTCGATTATCAATTCAATTTTTAGAATTATGATAAATATTTTTGGGTGCAATATGAGAGCTCTCTATTATTAAAGGACACTATGTCACTTCATGTCAATCAATAAGTTCTGGTATAATTGGGAACGAAGGACCACATCCAAGAGAGTCATAGTTTTTACGCTATCTGTCCAATTCAATTCAATTATCCATCAACCAGAAGGCACAATTAGCCCAAAGACTATTAGTCCGAAAGCACAATATTAGCCCAAAAGTCCTATCAGTCCAAAGGTACAATATTAACCCGAAGATCGTATCAGTCCAATAGTAATAAGTAGATATGACCCTATCACAAAATCAATGGATCAATATTACAATCAATGATGTAATCATATATCATGATAATCAATCGGATATAATAATTTGACCAGAATCAATCAATAACAATGTCAATAGATCAATACAATAATCAACCATAAGGTCAGGTGATAAAAATAGGATTAGATACAATGATAATATGATTAGATATGATTTGGGTCAATCAACAATGATATCAATATGTTGTGATATGATAGCAATATGATCAGGTATCACAATAATATAATCAAGGTCAAACAATATCGATAACCATACATTGAAATATTCAAAGTACACTTTTGACCCTCTAAAACTCGGTTTGTCACGGGGAACCCGGACCGTCTTTCAAAATCCATAAATCACCTCGGTCGGGTGTGATGTGAACTCGAACTGAGTTGGCCCGGTTCACTCTAATTCATACTTTATGTCAGAACCAGGGTTGTGTTTCCCCTATAACTCGAGTCAGGTCATCAACACGGGCCATGTCTTCAACATGGGTCGTGTTCATGGAACATGATCCATTTTCTCATTCAATTAGGACTGAATTCTATAGAATCCAATCAATGTCAATCATTACCCGAGCCATCTTAAGCAGAACCCAGGCCATGTCAGACAAAACTCGGGCTGAGTTTTATTGTTGTCAGGAATTTGCATTTTCGACGTAATTTTTTGGCCATCCTATTTACTCATATGATATCCAATCGATGTACATAATATATAAATGTAATATATGTATAATGGAAAAAGAGTCCAGGAGTCCATGTTGTAGACAACCGATGCCATGGGGATCCCCTTATGTATAATGGAAAACTGCACGATCACCTAATTTTGGATGGCAATTCCTCTCTATCAATGTCACGAAATGCACGACCAACACTTGTACGACGATCTCCTATGTGCAAGCTTTGAAATAATCGTCAGATGTCCTTTGGAACGTCTCGATTTGCTTTAAAATGGGAGACAAAGTGGGGCTCGTAATACAAAAATTTTGTTTTGCTAATGTGAATTTCCAGTCACTTTTTAATGCCTATTTATAGAGGTAGCCTAGGATTCTAATTTATATTAGGCCTTGGACTCTTTTATAATCAATTTTGACCATCCATCACTAATTAAACCTTTGTTAAATATTCATATTTAACAAAATCTAAATTTAACTAATTATTCCATAATGATACTTATCAAAATTCATATCTACTCAAATTCCTTTTTATCTCTTTCATAACTTCCTTCAATCCAACTCTATTCTAACCTTTTTCCTTTTATTCCCTTCTTTACTCTAATTTTTGGAATTATTAAATTTCATAATAATTTATCATTTAATTTTTTATTAAGATAATAATAAATATTATTTTAATGACTTAAATATTTTTAAGCCATGAAATTCTCAATCCTCTTCTATGTTGGAGTCCTATGTCCATTAAACATTCTTTTGGATCTCAAATCAAATTGAAATCCCTAATCCAACTCTAATTATAATTTCTACTTCAAGCAGGACTTAATCTTTCTTTAACAATTGTAATTAGGCCAAATTACTTTATTACTCCTATTGAAATCTTGGGGTGCTATAATATTTATTTGTATATCTCATGACTGAGTATTCATTACTTTTTAAAATTATATTTCCCTATATTTAAATCTCATTAATAGTTGAATCGATAAGTATGATGAATGCGTAGACAACAACAATGGTCATGGTGATGCCATAATGCACATGAGTATTGGGTCCTTAGAACTCTTTATTGTTAATGTATGTAGAAGTTATTAGAAAGTTAGTTAGCCTTTGGAAGACTAGTAAGATAGTCAAAAAGTAAAGATTGCTTTTGCACTCTATTAAACAAAGCTAAATAGTTATTTCTCTTACGCATTATATGTAAAAAAAGGCTTAAGATGAAGAATTGTGGGTAACGTGACTCAATTGCCATGTGATAGAAAGGTGAAATTTCGGCGCGTTACATAAAAGTTAAGAATTGTGCAATGAGACAATTGTAGTTTTCACTAAACATCTCACTCTACTAGTTATGCTACTTATCCAACTCAATTCAATAATAATTATTTATTAGTTTCAATGACAATCAGTAAAACATAGATATTTATTTTTCTTATTGACCTATAACATATACTTTTGTCCTTTTTCTATGGCATAATAAGACTCAATTCAATCATAGAATCAATACAATTAATAAGATCATGACTACAATAATATGATTAGAAACAACTAATATAATGATCATCATAACTAATTATAATAAGTAACATAAAAAATATGTCTTCAATTGTTGGAATTTAGTATACACTCGGGGAGACTCAGGTCATGTTCCCTTAGTTAATTTTTTAAATCTCAATCGATAGAACCTATGGTGGATCAGCTCTAGATTTATCCCTCAGTCGATGTTGACAAAACCTGGCCAAATTGTTCTAAACCCTATCCATCTTGTTGCAAGAACACACAACGTGCAAATTTGAACGCTTTTGAACTCCAGGCTGAGTTCTATGATCTCGATCTAGATTCTTTTGAGGCCTGACCAAGTTTCATGAAACTTGGGTTAGGCATTGCAAATTTTGGATCAAGTTTCATAGGTTCTTGTAAAGTCGTTTCTCCGACATAACTTTTGATCTTATTTTCGAGACATTAATCTATGTAATTACACCAAATTATGCTACATATATAGGACAAGAGTTCAAAAATCTATATCGATGAAAGTTGTTGATATATGGATCTCTCATTTACCTCAAGTTGACAAAAAAATTAATTGTGAATATTCTTAGGCTTATGCACAATTTGCAAATTTTCTCGGTTCATTATTCTCATCATACAAGCCTCATTTAGGATGTTATGTTCTTGATGTTGTGAGTTAGCCACCTATTGACATGCCTCAATTGTCAAGAATATGAGAGAAGAAGATTTTGTGAGGAAAAGAGGTTTCAACCTACCTCTATTTACATATTTTAGTTTAACATCAATTAAGACTATCAATTAATTATGATCAAATTTCAATCATTTTTGTTTGATTGAAATTCTGATAAGAGTCCTAAAAACTTAAGACTTTATCTTAATCTCCATCCCTTCCAAACTCGTTCATTTTGGATCAATAGTCCATGTTAAAACATCTCGTACCATCGTTAAAGTCTAATGAAATTGTTACACCCAACAAATAAAATAAAAATAAAAACGTAACAACCAACAACAAATAGGGGTATAGATGACCAAAATCTCGAATATTGTGGGAAGATTCAAATCACAACAGTAATGAGGGGTAATCAATGAAAAGAATAATATGATAACTACTCATGGTCCCCTGCAATCAGTAGTCATGTCACACCCACTTCACGCATGACTGCAAAAATTGGGGATATCTCTACTGAAATTCGTGCAAGGCATGATCGAGCACTTCCAATACCTGCGTTCCTTTCCCTTTCACTGTATGCAGAAATCGGGGATATCTCAACTAAAATTCACACAAGGTATGATTTACTTATCTTGATTTATTCTATTTGTAGTATCCATTGTATATTATCATTAGTTCCCCACTAAGCTGCAAAGCTTATTGAAGAATTGTCTCCCTTATGTTTAATTTTTACAGGACTAAGTCAGTGATGATGTTGAATTAGTTTATTGCGACGATGCTCAATCGATGATATAAAACCTGAATAGAATGGCCTAGATATTCATCTTTCCTTTTTTCGCATTATAAACACTCTGATGTAATAAGCATGATACTTTTATTTTGAGACCATGTAGTAATTCTTCATCTTCTGCAGTTAAATATTTTTTTTGCGTTTTCTTCTTTTGTTGATGTGTCATGTATCTTGACCAAGTCTTAGCCACATTTACGACCAAAGTCATAGTGTTTATAGCATCTCCGGATCGATCTCTGCCACATGACGGGAGTCGATTTGAGGGTGTTACAGTAACTGTCCTAGATCACAAGAAAGAAAAAAAGAAGATGCTCTCACACACACAATCGCCTCGGCCTCCTCTCTCATTCTCTCGCAATTGTATAGAAAAGAAAATAGAATAATTGATTGATGTGCTCATCCTCTCATCATTGTTGACCGAGATTTCTCATCATCCAATCGTGTCAATCGCCCCTCATTCTCTCGCGATCGCACAAAGAAAAAAATGCTTGATGTCATTTGATCCTATCTATGCTCAGTTTTTGAAAGGAGATGCTCACTGGCACGTTCCCCTTTGAATTGAAGATGTAGTCTTGAATGCTCTTCCAATTCTTATTATAGTATCTTTTTTTTCTCAATAACGTAATATAGTGGTTTTGAAGCCATACATTTTGAAATAAATGGATCACAACCATTCCGTTTCACTTGTCAGCACATGATCGTGCTCAGTGACAAGATCACCTAGAGAACGGGAAATGCCAATCTTTTTCTCATTCTAGAGCTTTTTTATCTCTCCGTACCTCTACGATAACAAGAGTAGTTTAGAAAACGGATAGAGCATATGTATCACATACAATGGCTTTAATATTAGCCCTTAATTTAAAATTAAGGGCTGAGATTAAGAGGTTGCACAGTAAAACGTCTAAGGAGGGGATTCACTTTCATTTTATCCATTATATATATATATATATATATATATATATATGTATATATAAAGTTTGTTACTCCATGCTTATTGTTCCGTGATATAGATATCCTAATAGAATGTGCACCTAGGTGTGAAAGTGGTTTGGGCCAGGTAGTTTTCTCGACGAAAAAAAATGATCTTGAAATTTCGGACGGATTTTTAACGCATAAAAGAACATTCTAATTTTTTTTCCAAAGAATAAAACCCGACCTAGGCGGTCTCGATTTTTTCGAATCTGTAACCTACTTTAAAATAATATTTTTTTAAAAAATATTATAAAAAGTTAAATATATCACATAGATGTTTAAAAGAATAAAACTTAAATAAACCAAAATAACATATTATTACATTAATTGAAAGTATTCTAGTTAATTTTGTCCAAATTTTCTAAAGAAATTAATAACTTAATTATATTCAAGTTCAAAATGTGGGATAGTAAGTAAATAATATAACTAATCTAATAAATATGAATAAGAGAAAAGGTAAAATTATAAAATATTATTTAAAATTGAAGTAATAATTTAATTATAATAATTTTAAAAAATATTTGATTTGAGTCAGGCCCTCCGATTTTTTTGGTATGGATTTCTAATTTAAATGGATGATTTTTTTTATTCCGAAAGACTGACCTAATTTTTAGTTGGAGTCCATATTTTAATTTTTTTTTAGAATTGATTAGGTTTTTTTCGATGGTTAAATTTTTACTTACACCCCTTGAATAATAACTCAATTGCTATCTTTATCCAAGATAAATGCAGGTGAGATTCTTCCTCTCTTCGAAAATATAAAAAAGGCAGTAAGATTTTGAATAAAGCAGAGACTTCATCATTTTCGTGCCTTGTCTCCTTGGTGCATCTAATTTTCGATGTCTCCATCTTTGCAAAATAATAATTTCATAAATATGGTGTAATTATTGCTACTCCTGCAATATTAATATACAATATAAAATACGAAAAGATCAATTTTCTTTTTCAATAACTATAAATAATATGCAGTCCCTCATCCTATTTTTATTTTTTTATAATTACTTTTCATTCGTTTATTTTTTTTATAGTCATCTAGAAAGAAGCATCTTATCTTTTTAAATTTTATATAATAAAAAAAACTAAAGAATATAATGGGTAAAAAAGAGTTGCAAAGGTGTGGCATCAAGTATACCATATAAATATCGTTTGACTAATCAAGAATGTAAATATTTAATATGTGAATATTGTTTTTTTATCTACATCATGCACAAAGCATGATTGAATTATATCATCCAAAATGCATGTCTTCCCCTTGATCACTATTTCCAAATCTCTCATCAACGTACTTCAACAGCTCTTTTCTTTTCTTTTTTTTTTTTTTGTAAGACACTGGTTATTTTTAGCTTAAAAATGTTTTTAAGTTTAAAAAATTGTTTGAGTGAGGGTGAATATCTATATTCAAAAAAATATTTAACATGTTTAGAGTAATATTTAAAAAATTACTCTAAAATCATTTATACAAATAAAAAAAATCAATTCTAGTGGATCGGTCTTTTTGGGCGTCTTTCTAGCAGCTATTTTCTAAAAAAAATAATTATAAAATTCAAGTAATAAATTAAATATATTTAATTATTATGCATAAAATTGAAAACTTAACATTAAAGTTTGCATATCATCAACTAAGAGTTCCAAAAATATAATAGAAAATATTAAATGGTGCTACATTATTATATAAATAATAAAACTGAATATCCCATGAATTAATGATATATATACAATATTCATAGTTAAAAAATGGACTAAACACCTCACGTTTGAGCCGATGCAATTTAATTTTGGGACGAGTGTTTTTTACTTTTTTTATATCAAACCGGATTAGCCGATTCCATCGCAAGCCAACCATCGGACTGGTCTCGTTTGGCACCAAAATTTATTTTGACTAAGGGTGGGATTGAACGGGTCAACCCACCTAAACCAGGTTGAATTGAAATAGTTTAATCCGTTTATTTTTTAAAAATACAAAAATATTGAATAGAGAGAAAAACATAATAAAATAAGGAAATTATATTATACTATGGAAGGTGGAAGAATAGGAAGTAGAAAAAAATAAGTGAAAAGTAGATTGTATGTGATGAATTTAAAAAATTCAACTAAAATAAGGAAATAATTTGAATTTGGAAATAAAAGGTATAAAGATATCAATAAATAAAACTAGAATAAAGGGAAAAACTATTGATGAAATTTAATCACTATAGATGATATATATATTCAAAATATAAAAATAAGTAATAGAGTAGATTTTATAGGATGAATTTTAAAAAAGAAAGCAATAATATAAATTTAAATTTTAAAAATGTGGGAAGATAGAGTAAAAAATCTAATTTATTCACCGAATATCATAAAAAAAGATTATAAAATCAAATTTATTATAAAAATATATTTTTAAAGAAATAAAAATACTAATATTTGATTAATTTAAAATAATGGTAAAAATGATTTTATTTCACATTTCTTACCTTTTTATACATTTTACAATGTATTTTTTAAAATCATATTATCTATATTAAAATTTGATTCAATCTAATCAAGCTCAATTGGATGGGGATCCAATTGACCAATCAGTCGACAGAAATTTAAAATTATTATCCTTTTTGTATAATTCAAATATTAATTTTCTATGTACTGAAACACCCCGACAGAAGAAAAACCAAATCAAATTAAAACAAATTAGATTTCTATTGGAGTTGGAAACTTATCCAACTTAAAGGAAAATAACAAACTTTATCCTCTCTATATAAACTATCTTAATTACGTCATAATGAAGTTTACCTTAGCCGACAAACACCGCTCACGCCCTCCATCATGTACCCACATCCAGGTTCTTAAGAGCACCATCGTCGGACATTGGAGAGATCGCCAGAGACGAGCTTGAATCTCAATGGACACCCAGGGATGTGGACAATGCCTAGTTGAGGTCAGAGAACTCTCAAGGATGGCCAAAGAGGGAGAAAAACGAGAGGAAAAAGATCAAGTTGTAGGGGAAAGTGATCAGAGGTAGGTGGATCATTGGATCAACCTTTGGATCGATTTTAATAATAGATTTGCATGTTTAAGGACCCATTTAGAACCATAGTATCTTCTCCTATCTACATTGTATTGTTCCATGTATTTATGATTGTTTCTAAGAGATTTATTCCGACGAAATCGCGTGGAATACCATGAAGCCGTGGCCATGATCCTACCGGAATCACAGAACTTGACCCGGGTATCACGGAACGTGGCCCGAGTATGACCGTCATTGAGCGGATCGACGCAGAGCCCGACCCAGGTTCTTTGTCACGCAACTCGCATTGCCGTCAATGAACGTACTGCCTCCCAAACCTAGCCCGTGTTTCGGTACCGACATGCTTGACTTGGATTGGGCTGAGGAATTACTCATTGAAGAACCCAGCCCGGGTTCTATCAAGACGTGACAATGTGATGTGCCTTTATGTTATTATTATTTTAATGTTGTCCCATAATATTTGTTTCATCGCATTGTTGGGACATTAGCTCGGCCTTGTCCCCGTTCACGATATCTCCCCATCGTGTGATTAAAGAAGATACCCTCTCCTATAGCAAGGATGGCTTGTCATAATGTGCATAACCACTGGCCTCATGAAATACATGACACCTCATTGTAATCAAAATGTTCATTGATAAAATTACATAGTAGAGCATTGATTCGCCTTTCATTACACATTGATCTTGCTCAGAGCATCGCATTGATCTATTCCATTGATTCTGATATAGCATAACATTGATTATATTCCATTGATTCTCCTACATATGCCTATTGGTTTGATGCCTATATATTGTTAATATTTATCCATTGATTTATTATTCACTTATTGGGTTGCGAGGCTCACGGGTTATTATTATGTATGGATTGATCCTGCATGTAACAACGATAATCAAGAATGAGATGTTAATGACAACGTTCATGATGGTCCAGTACATATGTGGTGTCTTAGTGTTATTTCTTTTTCACTGTCTTAGATACTTTAAGTCCATGTTATTAGGATTCCGCACTATTTTGATATTCATTAATGTCACAGTTATTTTTTAATTAAATTCAAGATTAGTATTTGGATATCTATGTTTTGATTGATGTCATTTTTAAGTTTTCCGCTTTTATTTTATTCGGGTAAAAAGACCGATCAAAGTCAAGATTTTGGTTAAGGTATAGCATTGTTAGTAGCGACCCTCATGTCACGTGGCAAGGGCGATTTGGGGACGTTATATTTATGGTATCAGAATTAGAACATCTAGAGTCCCATGTGCACATATCACGAACAAGCCGTTGCGCCATCCGAACCAATCAAGTAAGAAAGCACTATTTTCATCAATTTTCATTGATTATTCCTATATCAGAGATGATGATCGGGCGTGGCTGTGAAGCCAATGCCCAAGAGGGAAATATCTCTAAGAACACTGAGGCCCAACGGGGCCCACAATTGGCTAAGCAAAGAGGTAGAGGTCGTGGTCGTGGCCATGGTCGCGGACGGAGAGTCCAGCACCTAGAGGTACAATAGGAGAATAGCTACATGGGTGATAGCCAGACATGTCGCCGCCACCATTGCTATCATCACCATGACCACCTCGCTAGGAGTTTCTGACACTACTGAAGATTACTGTGAGGCATATTCGGTTCGTGCAATTGGAAAGGTATAACGCTCTAAATATGGGTGAAAGCTAGAGGCAGACTAATTCGCACAAAGCTTGAGCCCCACCATCAAGAAAATAAATTATCTGGCCATTGCAAAACTGTGAAGGACACCATAGAACTGGCCACAAAGATGGAAAGAGACTACTTGAGAGAATAAGAAGAGCCCAAGGAACTTAGGGTCTAGTACATCCCACAGATGATCGTCGCCTAGCTAGAGGACCAGAGCAATGTGATAATCATCGCAATAATCGTCAAAGGCCCTATCCTCCTTCGTGCAATGCTCCCCTGCCACAAAAGCAGCAACCAAGCCTCCTCAGCAAAGGAATCAGCCGCCACCATAGAATCACCAACCTCAGCCATTGAGATAGCTGTCGCCTCCGCAGCAACCATCTGCACAGAATGAAGGTGCTTGTGACTTCTTTGGGCTGAACCATCCTGGGGAGTGCAGGAGGAAGAGTGGCGCATGCACACATTGCGACAGATTCGGCCACTACATCTGCAACTACCTAGATCATCGGAGGAGTGGTTGAGATCAGAGAAGTCCAAGAGGCAGGAATGCACTCCTCCAAGGTCGCGTCCATATGCATAATGATATGGAGTACAATGATGCTGGCATCATAAGAGGTACTCTCATTATCTCTGGGAGTACCTCTGGACTACCCGTTGTTGTCTTATTTAACTCAGGTGTTACCCATTCATTTATATCTGTTAGCTGTGTTAATTAGACATTGAACCTTCCACTCACTGAAATGATGTATCACATGAATGTGACCACACCGTTAGGCACTTTGTATGCCATGAAATATATTTCTAATGCTCCTGTCACCGTGGAAGGTAAACAATTTTATGCAAATTTAATGGTTATACTCATGGTGATTATGATATCATCTTGAGTATGGACTGGCTATCCCATCATAACATCTCATTGTTATGCAAGAAGAAGCAACTTGTTATAAACGAATAAAACGGTCCATGAGTCATAGTCAGAGATACTCCCCCAGAGGAATGCAAGGTACTTATCACTGCAATGCAAGCACAAAAGATGCTTAGGAAAGGATACAGAGGATACCTCGCCAGTGTCATTAGCATAGAGTCCACTATAAAAGGTTCTGCACCAGCTGGATGTTGTTTGAGATTTTTGGGATATCTTTTCGGAATACATCTTCGGAATACCACCTCGGAGGGAGATTGATTTCAACATCGAAATAATGCCAGGAACAACTCCCATATCCAAAGCACCATATCACATGGCACCAGCAGAGATGCATGAGCTCAAAAAGTTGATACAAAAACTACTAGACAAAAGCTTCATCCGATCGAGTATTTCACCCTGGGGTGCACCGATCCCATTTGTAAAGAAGAAAGACGCCCCACTCAGGTTATGCATCGACTATAGATTACTGAACAAAGCCACAATTAAGAACAAGTACCCGCTTTCGCGCATTGAATATTCGATTAGCTATCCAGAGGATCAGTTTTTTTTCAAAGATAGATTTGTCAAACAATTACCATCAGCTTAGGATAGCTGAAAAAGATATACCAAAGACTGTCTTTCATTCTAGGTATGGCCACTATGAGTTTCTCATCATACTTTTGGACTAACTAATACCCTCGCGGCATTTATGATCCCATGAACAAGATATTCAGGCCATATCTTGACCAGTTCATCATCATCTTTGTCAACGATATCCTGATCTATTCATCGAGCCTAGAGGAGCATCGACAGCATCTCCGGATCATGTTGGAGACATTGAGACAGCATAAGCTCTATGCTAAGTTGTCCAAGTGTGGGTTTTGGCTCAAAGAAATAATGTTCCTTAGGCACATTGTATCGAAATAGAACATTTTCATGGATCCCGTCAAAGTGGAAGCAGTGGCAAATTGGTCACAGCCGAAGAATGTCACAGAAATCCGTAGCTTCTTGAGATTGGTGGGGTATTATCGTTGATTTATCAGGGACTTCTCAAACATAGCAGCACCATTGATAAATCTGACGATGAAAGGGGTAAAGTACGTATGGTCCCTAAGGTGCAAGCAAATTTTTTGGGAGTTGAAAACTCGACTGACGACGGCACCGATACTCACCATCCCCTCTAGAAGTGGAGTTTTGTGGCGTACAGTGACGCACGTGGCACAGGACTCGGTTGTGTACTTATGCAGCATGGCAAGATAGTTACTTATGCTTCTAGACATCTCAATACGCGTGAAGTTAATTACCCTACACACGACTTAGAGCTAGTTGCAGTGGTGTTTGCACTAAAGTTATGGTGCTATTATCTTTATGGCAAGACATTTTAGGTCTTCACTGATCATAAGAGCCTAAAGCATATTTTTTAGCAGAGGAATCTGAACTTGAGGCAGCTCAGGTGGCTAGAATTTTTAAAGCATTATGAGTTTGGAATAATTACTATCCTTGTAAAACGAATTAAGTAGCAGACACACTGAGTCGCAAGTGGGAAGGATCATTGGCCTACATCAGCTAGTGAAATCCCAAGATTGGGCATAATGGGGCATTGTGGATGATACATCAGTTTCACCCTATGTGGGTAATCGTTGATCGATTAACGAAGACCGCAGACTTCCTTCCCATCATGTGGAAGAAGTCAGTCCCAAGTCTACTAGACTTATATGTTCGGGAGATCTCCAACTCCATGAAATTCCAAAGCCATCATTTCGGATCGTGATTCTAGATTTACAGCCTGATTTTGAGAAGTCTACATGATGCTTTGGTACCCATCGAAACTTTAGTACTGCATTTCACCCACAGACAGAAGGCAGAGCGCACTATATGGACACTCGAGGATATATTGAAAACTTGCACATTAGATTGACAAGAGAGTTGGGATGAACACCTCCCTCTAATAGAGTTCTCCTATAATAACAACTTCCACTCTAGCATCAGCGTGGCTCTATTTGAGTCATTGTATGGGAGACCTTGTCGTTTGACAGCATGTTGAAATGATGTTGGAGAAAAGAAGTCTATGAAAAAGAAAGAAGTATTAGAGACACAGGAGTATGGCGAAAAAGTGGAACTAATTAAAGAAAGGATAAAGGTTGCTCAGTCACGACAAAAGAGTTACGCAGACAAAGACATACGTGAGAAAATCTTCAAGGTCTCCCTTATAAGGGAGTCATGTTCAGCAAGAAGAAGAAGTTAAGCTCCAGATATGTAGGACCTTTTGAGGTGATTGACTTTGTTGGCGACGCAACATGTAGATTGACATTGCCCCCTTCCTATGGATGCATACATAATGTTTTCCATGTATTCATGCTAAGGAGATATAAGCATGACGATGCTAATATTGTAAGATATGAAGAGCTCAATCTAAAGGAAGACCTCACGTATGAAGAGCAACCAGTGGAGATACTAGAGTATAAAATTCAGCGGCACAAAAATAGAAAAGTACCAATGGTCAAAGTTGCATGGAGCCACCATGAAGATGTTGAGGCTACATTGGAACTAGAGTGCGCGAGCAGTTCCAAACATTTTTCGTAAGCCTCTACCTCATCTGTAAATTCGAGGATGAATTTTATTTTTAAGAGGTTTATAATGTAACACCAGGACAAAAGTAAAAAAAAACCGAATCAGATTAAAACAAATTAGATTCCTATTGGAGTTGGAAACTTATCCAACTTAAAGGAAAATAACAAACTTTATCCTCGCTATATAAACTACCTTAATTACCTCATAACGAAGTTTGCCCTAGCCGTCAAACACCCCTCATGCCCTCCCTCGTGTACCCACGTCTAGGACCCCAAGAGCTCGTCGTCATGACGCCGGAGAGATCGCCAGAGATGAGTTCGAACCTCAAGTAAGGGGCAGTAGCCACATGGGTCATCCATTGTAATGTTTCAGGCAGTTACTTCTTATTTTTAACATCTGCATGAATTGTTTTTGCATCCCACACGGACATCGGACACTGTTTGGACAACATGCTCGAGGTCGGAGAACCCTCAAGGATAGTCGGAGAGGGAGAAGAACGAGAGGAAAGAGCTCATGCCACAGGGGAAAGCGATCAGAGTTAGGTGAATCATTGGATCAACCTTTGGATCAATTTTAAATTTGCATGTTTAAGGACTCACTTAGAGCCATACTATCTTCTCCAATCTACCCTGCATTGTTCCGTGTATTTATGATTGTTCCTAAGAGGTTTATTCAGATGAAATCACGTGGAACACCGTGATGTGCTTTTATATTATTATTATTTTAATATTGTTCCATGATATTTGTTATGTTTGATTTTATTGATAGATTGATCCATAAGATAGTACTGCATTGCATGATCAAAAGTCTCAACTGTGTAAAGATGAGAATATAAATAATTAATAAACATAAAAGTTTGGGTGTTTATGTTACATATTGACAAGAGGTCATGGCATTGTTTCATCGCATTGTTGGGGCACTCGATTTCTTCTCATTGTGTGATGAAAGAGAATACCTTCTCCTATAACGAGGATGACTTGTCGTGATGTGCATAATCACTGACCTCATGAAGTACATGACACCTAGTGTCTTAGTGTTATTTCTTTTTCACTGTCTTAGGTACTTTAAATCCATGTTATTAAGCTTTCGCACTATTTTAATGCTCAGTGATGTCATATTATTTTTAATTAAATTAAAGATTATTATTTGGATATTTATTTTTTTATTGATGTCATTTTTATTTTATTTAGATCAAAGAACCGGTCAAAATGAATGTTTTGATCAAGATATAGTATTATTAGAAGTGATTCTCGTGTTAGATCTAGAGCAATTTGAAGTCGTTATGTGTACGAACATATATATTAAGTTATAAAATAATTAACATATAAAATATTTCGAATAGTAATAGTAATAGTAATAGTAATATTATTAATTTGTAGGTAGCAGCCACATTCGCGTTTCTCACGTTTTCGTTTTGTATTATTGCTAGTCATAGTCATATCTTGAAAGACGTTCGTGATGTTATGGTACTTGTGTCTACCAAGTGGAGAATGGAGACATGGATGCGGTACACATGCATCAAATATAAATAGATATGGATGATATACGTGGCTCATTTGATAATGGAACGAGGATGAAACTGCGCGGAACGGAGAATCATGACTTCAAATCATTCCTGATTTCATCAAAATCGGAGCATGAGTTTTTTTTTTCTTTCACGTCCTTTTTTTTAATTTTGCTTTCCGTTTTTTACTTTTTTTATTTTCTCTCTGACACACATTTCTTTTATAAAATAATTTTTTATCATATACAAATTATTTATAATAAAAAATTAATATAATATTATTTATTACTTATTATTATATTAAAAAGTTTAATATTTCATTAATTATAATTAATTTTAAAAATAATTTTTTATTTAAGTATTATATTTCTTAACAAAATGTTTTCTATAAAAAATTCTAATTTTATTCTATTAATAATAAAATTATACGTTGTAATTATAATAATTATTTTTAATTTAAAACTCATCAAAAACTCATCCATTATTCTCTACGATTCTACATCATTACAAAACACTTCATCCAAATATACATTAAACTTTAATTATTTATCGAGAATTTAGAAAGAACTAATTCGTTCTTGTAAATCTAAAAACAGTAGTGTTTCCATCTTCCTTCGGTCACTAAAGTCTTTTTGCAAGGATAATAAGACACCTGCCGTTAACTACATTTCACACTTTAATCTTTATTCCTATCATTTTTCATTTTCCCTCTTTCTCGAAATGAGTTTTTTTTAATGTTTTTGTATCTCATTTCATTTCTTATATTCAATAATTATTTTTAAAGGATTTTATCCTTGGCTCAATTTTTTTTTTCCATTTGATGTTTGTTTTCAAAATGCACTATCGTAAAATCCTTTATAAGTTTTGATGTTAATAATATCTTTCATAGGTAAAATTACACTTGTCAAAAATTTAGTGGGTGTATCTCTATATATGTTCACCTTTAATTGTCCTTAATTTAAGAGTGAATCTTTATGTGCTGGATGTATTGGTTGTTTGTGGTGGTTAGTTGAAGAGTCTATGATTCTCTGCATGTTCACTTAATTGGCAAATGTTTTGTCGGACATTATTTTAAAAATTGAAAAGAGAAGAGTCAGGCATTTACAAATATTTAAGTTCGTTTGGCTAAGCTTATAAATAATTTATAATTTTAGCGTTAAATAATATTATAATATGGTTGAAAAAAAAGATATCAAATATATTTATAATTAAAAAAAAAGCAAGGGGAAGAATATTTATTTTTATCATAACTAACTATTAATTAATTAATTATTATTAATATAAGTAATTTTATCTAATAGTATAACTACTTATTTTTAAAAATAAGTTTCACTCTTTAAAATATTTATCAACACTTTAGCTTAAGTTATTTATATCAGAAACCCTTAGTCGTCATTGGTGGAAAAGTAGAATAAAATAGGTATAGAGAAACTTTATATTTAATTACAGAACAAACGTATTTATTTATAATTTGTAAAAAGAAAATAAGTATGGTATTGATACTTTCAAATTGTAATTAATTGAATGAATAAACGCACGTAATTAAAGAAAGAGAAAATGAAAGCACACTACGGAAGAAATTAAAAAAATGAGACAACGCACGGAGCCAAGGAAGGTCAAATAAAGAAATATTTACCAATTATGAATAAAAATAGGACAGAGCAAAATAAAAAAAAGGAAATAAATAAAGTAAAAATGGACAATGCCAATATAGAGGATAAAAGAGGAGAGGGCAAATTGAAAATGTAAATAATCAGAAAGAAAAAAAAAATAAAAGAAAGGAATCAGTAATAAATGAGAAAACAAACAATACTAGAACACAGTGTGGAGGCCAGGAAGGACAATGAAACAAAAAAAAAACAAGAAAAACCTAATCCAGCAATTCAGGATGCATTTTGCTTAAAAAAAAGTCTTTTTAGATGCTAGTATTTAAATATATAAGCAATTTTTTTATTAACTATGACCAAATATCTTAAGTATAACATTTTTACTTTATCCTAAGTTGTTAGCTATGGGACATCTAAAAAATATTACAAATAACATAATTTTAACATTTTTCAATTGAACGATGATATCCATTTCATTTTTCCTCTCATTAGAAAAATACAATTTATTCTTTTCAAAAAGAACAAGAAAAAGGAGATGTCATGAATAATTATTATTCAATTATTCGAATGAAAATTAAATCACACATATATATATTACTTTCATAATTTTAATAACCAATTACAATCGTATATATAAAATATTTCACTTTAAAAAATGTTATTGTCGATTCATACGTGAATATTTAAAGTGTTGGACATTTTTATTTTTGTGAGATAAAATAAAAATAATAATAATAATATTTTTTAAAGACGCTATGTTGCTTGATATTCTCGTTAATTGTAAAAAATATAAAATAACCTTATTAGTATTAACCAAAAAGGAAGTCATACAAAAATTTTAGTAACCAAATAAATCCCCGGTTCCAGTGCACATTATATAGAACGATAGAACCTACGTCTCGTACTCGAGTAGAGAGAGAGAGAGAGAGAGAGATGGCAGAGGGAGCGGAGTTGACCGGGAACAACAAGCAGATAGTGTTCAGGGACTACGTGACCGGGTACCCGAAGGAGGAGGACTTCGTCCTGCGCTCCTCCGGCGCCGTCGCGTCGAAGGTGCCGAAGGGATCCACGGGGGCAGTACTCTTCAAGAACCTATACCTCTCCTGCGACCCTTACATGCGAGGCCGCATGTCCAAGCCGGACCCCAAGAAGTGCTCCTACATCCCCCCTTTCACTCCTGCATCAGTGAGAAAGACGCCCACCATTTCTTTCTTTCTTCTTTAGTTTAATGTTGTCTGTCTTTGCTTATTTTCGAGGGTTTTTTCCCCTTCTGTTTTTGGTATACAATGTGACATTTTAATGCTTACGCGATCTCAGTTCTGCTCGTGAATTCAGAAATTTGTGCTTTGAGGTCGATGAATCAAATATTATTATTCAAAACAGTAGTAGAATAATAAAAGGAATTAATCCTCAGTAGTTGGTCGAGTTATGGGGGATCATTGTTTTGATTTGCTCTTCTCGCTCTTGGCATATTCATCTCCCATTTTGAGATTTAGATTGGTCATATTCATCTCCCATTTGAGTAAGTGTATAAATTTAATCTTTCATATTTGTGATTAGTACTTGATTACAACTGGTAAAACATTGTGGTAGAGGGAATGATTTGAATTTAAAGATCACTAACGTATAAAAGTTGAATCTTTTAGGTAATCGTCCCTTGGCGCATCAAATTAGTTGTTCCCTTTAAACTAAGTTCTCAATTTATTCCTTCTACTCTGTAAACTCAGATTTTGGTTGTAACCCATTAAACAATGTATGTAACTTCAATTTCACATTCTTTTGAAAGGGACATCCTTGCGCATGAGTCATTTATACTTTTGAGATCTCATTTGGAATGATGTTGTTTCTTCAGTTGCATCACAGCCGCATGAACTGTTTTTTTCTGATATCTCCATTGTTGTATGAAATATTCAATATAGAGAACAATTTAAAGATCGAAAAACCCACCCTGAGACAATTGAACTTCTAAGTTCATGAGAAACTAAACTTGATACTAATCACCTTATCAGTTTCCTGTTCAATTTAGAGTTTGTATTAACATGTCAACATTGAAGTTTTTATGTTTTCATATGAGATGTTCTTCGACTATTTGCAGATTATTGTTGGTTATGGTGTGTCCAAAGTTATTGACTCCAGTCATCCGGATTTCAAGTCTGGAGATTTGGTGTGGGGGCCAACTGCATGGGAAGAATTCAGCCTATTAACAGAACCGAAAGGCGTAATTAAGATCAAATACATGGATGTCCCTCTATCTTATTACACTAGCATTCTAGGTAAAAATATTTCTGAAGAAGAGGCAGCATTCACATGCCAATGTTATATTTTGTTGATGTGAGTAAATGCTGGAGTTTGTTGTAATATGTCTTGAGTTAATCTTGTGTCGATAATTTACTCATTTGTGATGATTACATAGCATTGTCCGACTTCTCAAAAAAAAAACATAGGTTTGTCTGAATAATGAATCTATGCTTGTTGTCTCATGCAATTTGATAAGGCTAACTAAGGCAAGTATCATACTATAATCTATAAAATGCTTGAATAATTAGAAGTGGATGGATAATCATACTCATTATCGCTCAAGATGTCAGTGGAAATTCCCTACTTTCTAATACATTAAGTGCTTTAATGATCATGTTCCTTGTCTTTATTTTGTTTTTTGGCACTTTTAGGAATGCCAGGCCTTACCGCTTACGTAGGATTTCATGAATTTTGTTCTCCTAAAAAAGGGGAGACGGTGTTCATCTCAGCAGCATCTGGTGCAGTTGGTCAACTGGTCGGCCAGTTTGCTAAACTGATGGGTTGCTATGTCGTTGGCAGTGCTGGGTCAAATGAGAAGGTATCAGAACTCCACATTTCTGAAGCTTTGATGCTGTACAATATTTTTAGGTTCTTGTTTGGATTTCTTATCTTCCTTTTATCAGGTTTCTCTCTTAACTCGTTGTTTTGGATTTGACGATGCATTTAACTACAAGGAGGAAGATATTGATGCCGCATTGAAAAGGTACTGCTCTCATATTTGTATTTAGTTTTTACAATTTTGTTACATATATTCTTCAAGACCAGAATCATATTTTACATAAAATCGAATGTATTGTACTCCTATATTTCTTAAGATTATTAACTTCACTAAACTAATTATTACATTTACTTAGGTGTTTCCCCGATGGAATAGACATCTACTTTGAAAACGTTGGTGGTAAAATGCTTGATGCTGTTCTATTGAACATGAAAGTCTTTGGTAGAATTGCTGTTTGTGGGATGATATCACAGTACAATCTCACCCAGCAAGAGGGGATATATAATATAGATTTAATCCTCATGAAGCGCATTCGAATGCAAGGATTCATGGAACCTGATCACAAGCACTTGTATCCTGAGTTCTTGGAGAAGGTTGTTCAATATATCAGGCAAGGGGAGTTGATTTATATGGAAGATATTGCTGAAGGCCTTGAGAAGGCTCCCTCTGCACTAATTGGCCTCTTTAAGGGTGAGAATGTTGGCAAGCAGGTTGTTCGTGTCACCAGCAATTGATTCATATAACATCTTTGTTGGAATTCATCATCCACGTCGTCGTCCGTCTCTCTGGCTACACTGCATCACTGCATCTTCGACCAAGAAGAAGACTAGCTTGCAGAGTTATAACTTTATTTTTTTTCTGTTACTTACCTGGTAGCAATGTACGGGTACCGGTTTCATCTCAATATGTCGGATTGATGATTACTATAAATAGTGGTGTGAGTTGTGTTTGTATGTCCTGTAGTTACTTTTGCATAGTAATAGAAAATTTATTACTTGCAACCACCTTCTCTTTTCTGCATTTGCAACCACCTTGCTTCTCTCCTTTCTACGATCTACCGAGGAGCTCAAATCTTGACAATCTTGGTATCCTTTTCATTGTTGCTGGTGTCTGCACCTTGGACAGTATGGCATATGTATGCTATGATTTGGTTTACATCATTACATGATCAAAAAAAGATTTGCTTATGCTTTTCTCCATAGGACCAACAGTTTGATTACTTGTCTGTTTGTTCCCCAACCCTTCCTTCATGGTTTCATAGCTTCGCTGGTAGCTATGCAATTGATCCTAAGAGTTGTTCATACAGGGAATTGATACATTATCACAACTTACGAAAACATATAATGGTAGATTTTCACGACTTCATTAGTTCATCCCTTGTATCATTGTTCTGTCCATTTTTACCACATCTCCATCTTTTTTTTATGTTCTTAAACACTAAAAATCTCTCTCTCTCTCTCTCTCTCTATATATATATATATATATATGTATATATATATTTAGGATTGATGGGGTGTAACCCCCTTAGGTGAAACCTTGTGTAACCTTTGAATCATAGTCGTCCATTTTAAATGTCCGATCCAGATTATTTTAGCATTTTCTCTCTCTTCTCTCACTCTCTCGCACGTGCTCCTCTCTCGCTCCCCTCCCAACGTCGCCGCTGTTACCGGCCTCTCCGATCACCGACCGCCACTACCGCCAATCGTTCCTACTTGCACCAAGTGCGATCGTCGCCGCCACGATTTGCTCCGCCCCGATCCGATCCGCTCTGCTCTGCGCCCCCCCCCCCCCCCCCCCCCCTACCCCCACCTCGATCTGCTCCTTGCGCCGCCGCCAGCCGTTCCCGCGTGCGTCGAACCCCTTGTGATCGTTGCCACCCCGATCTGGTTTGCCCCATGCCGCCCCGATCTGCTCCATCCTACGCCACCTCGATTTGAGGCCGCCCCGATCTGCTTTGCCCCATTCCGCCCTGCGCCTCCTTGATTCGCCCCTTGCGCCGCCGACCGCCGTTGTCATCTCTGCACGAGCTGAGATCTCTGATCGTCGCCAAGTTCATCAGCCGCCAGCCCCTTCATCCAAAGAGAGTAGAGAGAAAAGATAGAGATAGAGAGAGATGTATTTCAGCCATTAGATGTAAAATGAAAGGCTCAGATTTGTGCGCTACACAAGGTTTCACCCAAGAGGGTTACACCCATTAATCCAATAAATATATATATATTATATATGAAAAATTGACACGGTCACGGCCGTGATGGCGGATAGTTGAGGCAGTTTGAAGATGAATTTTATCCACTTTTCGGATAGTTCCTTTGGGGACGAAAAAATCCATAAAAGGAGTAGAAGAAGACCTAGAAATGCATTCCTGGAACATAGATTTCAAGCCTAGAAATAGGAGAATAGCGGGGACAATAGTGAAGCTCTGCCGGAAAAGAGCACGTGCACAACGGCCGCAAGAGTTCTTCATTTTCTTTTCCTACTTTTTTATATTAGATTTGATGTTATTCTTCTTAAATTTATTTCTTTATCAGGGTCATCTTAGTTGAACCTTATTTGTGTTTTGGAGTCTTTCTTAATATTAGATTAGCTTGAATCTTTAATAGCATTACAATTTCATTTTTAATGCTTTCATTTAATTCCATAATTTATTATTTGATTGCTATTTTCAGAAGAAGTGATTATTTTCATAATAATATTTAGGATTGATTTTAATTATTGCATGCCACAATTAGGAAAATCGAAAGAGACCTAATTTATGTAGTTATTAAGGTGGAAGGGGGAGAGCCACCTACCTACTGCGTTCGTGGATCGCGTCATTCTGACCCTCTACTACGACACGACCAGCGATGTCATCGCTGGTCACCGAGGGTGGGGGAGCCACCTTGCTATTACCGATGTCCGTCGCAGGGGGCGTAACCCACATTGTTGCCACGTGACCGGTGAAATCTATTTTTTATGTGTTACCGATGGAGGGATAATTTTGACTTTTCATAATGAAGTTGATGAAAATTTTGACAGAAGTCAATGGAATGATCAAATTGAAAAAATCACTGGTTTACGGATTCAAAAAAAATAAGTTCATAATTTGGGATTAGATGTGAAAAATCATGATAGTTTATGGAAATAATCCTATATATATTATAAAGTTAATTATGATCTTTTTTCATTTAATTCTCATGTTTAATACTATCAAATGACTGCTCTCCTTTCAAATAAAAATGTCATTCAATATTGAACTGAAAGACATTTTTTCAATTTGAGCTTACAAAATGTAATTCATTTCACACTTCTATCATAATGTCATAGGGATTAATATTTTTTATGTATGATGGCTCAAATGATTGAGACTTGGCAGATCGTATACTAATCAATCATTGAATGAATAATCTACTGTGAAAAGGTCTAAAATGTGGTCTAACATACATACATACATACATATTTTTATATATATGAATATTAAGGTGCTACCACACTTTGTGGTACCACCCTACGCTGATTTGAGATGGACGACTGATGATGGTGCGTCCGGTTCAACTATTCTCTCCTCTCATGTTCTGATTCGCAACACGTGTGTCTCCTCTCCTTTCCCATGATTCACAGTGCGTCTCCTCCTCCCCCTCTATGCACTCTCTTCCTCCCCACCACTCTACATCTCCTCCTCTCTCTATCGCGCCGGCAACTGCAAAAAAAAGGGGGGGTGGGGGGCATCGACCCCCTCCACGAGCTCACTAGAGAGCTCGCGGAGGGGGCCCGACGCACCCCTTTTTCACTGACATGCTAGCGAATGATGAGGGAGGAGGGACGACGTGCAGATCTGTCCATCGCGAGCTCTTCGACGATCATCGACGGAGGAGGAACGAGAGGGACCACTATGGTTGAAGGAGAGGGCGGCTGTGGCCATCATATGGAGAGGGGCCGCTATGGCTATCACAGAGGGAGGGAGAAGGTAGAGGAGAAACCATGGATTGGGGGGATGGTGGTCGAAGAGTCATTGGTCCGTGATTTTGAGGGTTTTTTTAAACCATATTAAGCCCATCCATTCTTTGTTGACTTAGTCACAACCACCCAATTAAAACTTTTTTCAATATTGTGATTGCACCCTAATATTATATAATATATATATATATATATATATATATATATATATTACTAAGTTAATAACAAAAAAATAGGTTGTTTTCATATAAAAAAAGTTTTATTTTAAGATGTAGAGATACTGAAGAAATCTTGCATAAAGTAGCTTGATACCGAAGAAACTCTACTGAGATCCTCCTTGCTTATGAGGTCACGAATTTAATTTAATGTAGAATTTAATGAAGAAACTCTCCGAACAATGTAATCAAATTAGTGGGGCTCGATGGATCAGTCTTTAACATATGGGCCATGAGCTCAATAACGGATTAAATTGTCAATACTACTTTTCGGACATTGACATTGGGACTGACTATTGGGTACTGTTTGGCATGGGAATTAAGATCCAGAACTTGATTTAGTTCTCGTAAGTTTTATCCTGAACCGTCGAGAGCTTGGAAAATTCCCATCAATTCTAGTCACATGACACGTAGGAGAACTTTGAGTTCTGCTTGCACTTTTTCTTCTTCTTTCAATTCTTTATTATATTTTAATTAGTAAAATATTATTAATTACTATTTATTAAATTTTGTATATTATCTTAAATAGTATTAAATAATAATATTTTATTTATTAATATATTATCATTCATATTACAAAATAAATTCTTTAACTTATTATAAATATTTTTGTAAATTATAATATTAATATCATATGAGAATATTAATAAAAAATAATATTAATATATTATGACACAACTTTATTTTTAAATTAATTTTAAATTAATAATTACGTATAATATTTTTTATATGTTAGTAATTATTATTTTAACAAAATAAATAAATAATATTTTAATTTACTATAAATTTATAACTCATAAAATAGTAAATTATATCCTTAGTTTTTACTTTTTATCCAAACACCTACTAAAACTTATCTATCAAATCAAGTTTTTAAATTTTCATCATTACATTTTTCATCCAAACATCAAACCTAAACTTTTCTATCTAATCTATTAGCTTTCGAGAACTAACGAAAATTTAAAAGTTTTCATCCAAACACATCCTTTAAAAAAAATTGGGCATTGATTCATTGAGGTCAAATATCTAGACAATTCTAGGACAATGCACTTCACATCCTTGTAGGCAAAGAAAACGACACTAGAGAAAAAGTATATGCACTAATCACATCCTTCACATTTCATCCAAGGGCCAATGTTTTCATAATTGGATCAATGACTGGATCGGACTTCTTATTGGGTCGAGGTTGGACCGCTCTGATCAAATTCAACCAGATTGGATCAAATTTTATTAAAATAATATTATGTGTATTAATTTTAATATTATGGTGAAAATTAATACCTGGTTAAGGACTATTTCAATCAAGAAGAGGAGGTTTTGGTGGGTGTATATGCGACCTTGCTTGAGGAGGAGCTTCAAATTTGACCTAATCAGGATCATATGGAACAAGATGAGAATGACGCCCCCATGATCGAGAATGAATGAGAGAGGATCGTGCTTACCGTCAGCTTCCCTCAGGCATGGATCGAGAACGAACATAACGAGTGGGCAATGAGCAAGGTGGAAAAGTAGCAGCCGCAACACTTCTTTTTCACCCTAGCGATGAGCGGGCAGCAGCGATCCAAAGAAAGAACGAGAGAGCAAGAGAGAGCAACGCCCTCCTTGTCCTAATGATGAGCAAGCAGCAGCACCCTCGACAACGAAGGAGAGAGCAAGACAGAGCAGCGTCTTCCTATGTCCTAATGATGAGCGCGAAACATACCTTCATCGGGGAGAGTAGCAGCAGCGATCCAAAGAACGAATGAGAGAGCAGTGACCTAGCGATGAGAATCTAGAATCGGCCTTGAGAACGAAGGAGACCTAGCAGAATACCTTTGTCGAGGAAATTCAATCGAATTGTATCTCAAGATGAACCGGTGCTGAACCATTGCTAAGATGAATCTTAACTTGATGTGAAATTCATATGAATCGGCTGTTAAATCCCAATCGTGGAACTGCTAGCAAGATGATCCTATGGACATAAACTGTGATCACAGGGTGCTCCCACTTTATGTTGAAGGAGAGGGCGGTTGTGGCCATCATAGGGAGAGGGGCGGCTATGGCCATCACAGAGGAAGGGAGAAGGTAGAGGAGCAACCATAGATTGGGGGGATGGGAGTCGAAGAGTCATTGGTCCGTGATTTTGAGGGTTTTTTTGTTAAAACCGGATTAAACCCATCGATTCTTTGTTGAATTAGTCACAATAATCCAATTAAACCTTTTTCAATATTGTGATTGCACCCTCATATTATATATATATGTATATATATAAGTTAATAACAAATAATAGGTTGTTTTCATATAAAAAAGTTTTATTTTAAGATGCAGAGATACCGAAGAAATCTTGCATAAAGTAGCTTGATACCAAAGAAACTCTATTGAGATCCTCCTTGCTTATAAGGTCTCGAATTTAATTTAATGTAGAATTTTTTTAAAGAGTGTTGCCACTCTCCGAACAATGTAATCAAATTAGTGGGAGGGCCATGAGTTCAATAATGAATTGCCAATACTACTTTTCGGACATTGACGGACTGACTATTGGGTAGTGTTTGGCACGGGAATTAAGACTCAGAACTTGATTTAGTTCCCATAAGTTCTATCCTGAACTGGCAAGAGCTTGAAAAATTCGCATCAATTCTAGTCACATGACACGGATGGAGAGCTTTCTCGCTTGAACTTTCGATTTTTTTGCCTTTTCTTCTTCTTTCAATTGTTTATTATATTTTAATTAGTAAAATATTATTACTATTTAATGTTAATATTATTTACTAATTTTTTATAATATCTTTAATAATAAATAATATTATTTTATTTATTAATATATTATCATTCATATTATAAAATAAATTCTTTAACTTAATATAAATATTTTTAAAATTGTAATATTAATATCTTATAAAAATATTAATATATTATGACACAACTTATTTTTTAATAAATTTTAAATTAATAATTGCGTATAATATTTTTATATGCTAGTAATTATTATTTTAACAAAATAAATACATAATATTTTAATTTATAATAAATGTATACCTCATAAAATAATAAATTATATCCATAATTTTTACTTTTTATCCAAACACCTTCTAAAATTTATCTATTAAATCAACTTTTTAAATTTTTTATTATTACATTTTTCATCCAAACATCAAATTTTTACATAATCGATTTAAAAATTTCCATCCAAACACATCCTTTTAAAAAAAAATGGGCATTGATTCAACAGGGTCAAATATCTAGACAACACACTCCAATGCATCTCACATCCTTGTAGGCGAAGATTTAGAGAAAAAGTGTCTGCACTGATCACATCCTTCACATTTTATCCAAGGGCCAATGTTTTTAGAACTGAATGATCGGACTTCTTATCAGGTCATGGTATGATCGAATTCGATCATATTGGATCAGATTTTATTAAAATAATATTATGTATATTAATTTTGAATACATATCACAATTAATATATTATATAATATATCTTAGTAATAATAATAAATTAGTATAAAGTCATTATTTATTATATTCTATAAATACATAGATTAATTGTATTTCACAGTTCACTTTAACTGCACTATTTGGCATTGATTTGGATTGATCTGCTTACTGAGATGGCCATCATCATATCTAAATGTAATACGACAGGCCAAAGATTTCATAACAAAGGGACACATTCGTTCATCATATGATGATGATACGAACACTTGTTTGATTCTATGACACCAAGGTTTAAGCCATTTACCTCAAGTTGACAAAAAAAATCAATTGTGAATATTTTCGGGCTTCTGCACAAATTGCAAATTTTGTTGGATCATTATCTCATCGTTCAAACCTCATTCAAGATGTTATGTTCTTGAATCATGTTGTGTTGTGAGTTCTAGATCGCCACCTATTGACATGCCTCATTGTCATAAAGACGAGAGAAGAAGATTTTGTGAGGAAAAGAGGTTCCAACCTATATATTATATTACTTTATATTGAATGAGGTGTTTACTTGTTATGGATGTTTACTTTATAATTTTCTCTGCAATCCAAGACATGCCTCATTCATAGGTGTTTACTTTATATCATCTTGTGTTTACTCTGCAATCCAAAATTATCTACAACCACTCTGCCTCATTGAATCATGTTAGTCCATTGCTTTTTTTCTCCAATGTGTTTACTCATTGGGGCACAATAGTTAGTGGGGTGTGGGGTGGTTAACTGAGAGCGAGGGTGGTTGTTGTACATCCTTTATATTACTATTTTCAAATTCCATTCAGTTACATGTATAATAACTAACCACTAGTGGTTGCTCATTCCCTATTTATTAACTCCATTCAGTTATTTTTTCTAACTTTTCCGTCTCACAAACATGCGCGAAGGAATGTAAGACACAAAGAATAAATACTATTCTTTTCAACTATATTGATTATAATATTAATACCTTAAATAAATTATCGGTATCATGTTTTTGACTGATTCTTAAGTACAATTTTGGTGATATAATTATGCTATATGACTTTTAATAATATACTTTTTCTAATGATAACCAATAAGCATTATCTCCTTATAATATTAAATACATTTAAATTATAAATATTTTTTACACATTATTGAGGAATTTCTATGATATCATAAACTTATATATTTATTATATAACCTTTTTTATGGAATATGATTTAATATATTGTAAGATTTTTAGTGGAATATATAATCAAGTTTTCTTATCCATGACTTTTTTTTTACTTGAACACCATATTCTAATTTCTATTCACGTTAATTATTAGGGCGTTGGAGTGAGTGCTTCATATATACATTAATTATTATTTTAATTTTTTTCAAAAGTCTTTTAAAGATTAGTTAGACGGTTACATTTCCAATTACTTTCAAACATATTTTTTTAAAACAAATTCTTTAAGGACACATGGCAACGTATACTTATGCCAAATGTCATTCTCGCCTTCAAACCTATCTTTCATTTAATAATATTAGTGTGATGGCTTGCGAGATGCGCGGATGAAGCAAAATTAGATTAATCATATATTTATAAAATAATAAAATATTAGTTTTATATGTTTTAATATTACTTAAAATATAATGATTATAAAATAGAGAAATAATCTATTGCCTATCCAATTCCCTTTGTAATTCATTTATTTTCTTCTCTTCTTAAAAAATAATGTTCTCATTTAAGTTTGAGATATTGATTTATTAATCTATTTCATATATATACATATATATATATATATATATATATGAGGTTAAGTACTGTGTAACTACAAAAAGTGGTTACAACTTATAACCATCCGATCTCAGCCGTTGGTTCAGTGATCAATGGTCCAGATCTGGACGCTAATAAACAAATAAAAAAAGATCAAAAGAATAACTAATTCACAGCGTCCAGATCTAGACCATTGATCACTGATCCAATGACTGAGATCGGATGGTTACAAGTTGTAACCACGTTTTGATTCTACTCTAATTGTCTAGAAATATGTTAAATGGACATACATGATGAATATTTGGCAATAGATTCATGCAAATATTGAATTAACCTTATTTTGTTTTATCAATGCTTATATATTGTTTTGTGTTTAACATATCATAGATAGTTCTGCGTTACAAACAAATTATATCTTCTAATATTATTCATGTTGCTTGAATTTTGAAGTCATGTATGCAACTATGTTTTGGTAATAGAAAATATTCAACTTGGCATGTATAGAAAAGAATTATCCAATAACAATTTTGAATATTGATGTAGGGATAGACACTAACCATTATTCATGAGAGCACAATCACTACAACAATATGCAAAACATAATCTAAATTCATAGTTTCGCCATTGCTAAAATAAAAAGGTTTCACTCTTATTTAAAGTTAAAAATAAATACATTTACACAAAATTTCAATAAATAATTTCATCTATGAAATATAGTATCATTAAAATAAAATATTAGTAATCAATTTTAAAAATTAAAATGTGTTATGTTTTGATATTATATAACTCAATTATTTAAAAAATCAATCATGTCACATGTACCCACATCATCAAAGAACTTGCCGTGCGATAATTTCATAAATGAAATATATTAGAAATATATGCATTACTATCATGCTATAAGAGTTTGCATGGAACATGTGCTATATACATGGATAACACCATTTTTTTATTTATAATCATAGAATAGTTGAAAGACTTATAAAAAGATGACATAAATTCAACATTGAAGAAAAAAATAATATAGTACAAAATTTTCCACCCTTCTATATTAATAATATTTTAAGAAGAAATAAAATAATATAAGAAATTACAGAAATAAATATCATAGCTATCAAAGGAAAAAATATTATTCATAATTAACAGAAAAGAAGAGATAGTAATAACAATATTCTAAAACAAAAAAGAAGGAATCCAATTCTCACATAATTTCAAATGAATTGTTTTATAGAACATAAAACATAAAATATAATTATAAAAATATTTTATAGAATAATGACAATATTCTAAAATGAATTAAAATGAATTTGACTGTCACATAAACAAAAAGGAACTATTTAATAGTACAAAAAATCATGGTCGCAATCATAATAAAAATATTAAATTATTTGTATCTATTTGACATTAACTTCTTGAGTAATAAAAATAACATTTTTTATTTTCAATATATAAGTACATGGTCACAAAAAAATTATAGATCATTCATAGAACACTCCTATAAAAATTAATAATATGTCAAATATAATTAAAAATAAGAATCTAATAAAATAGCTCATATGAGGCATATCATTATAGAAATGTTATTAGCAATTAAATCATTAAATTAAAAATTATTATAGAGATAAATGAAATTTTTATATTTATTAAAACGTTTTTTCACATCATAATTAGTCACTAATGAAATATTTATTATTAACTAAATATCTTATTTTGATTGATTTATATTATTTATGCTTATTATCTTCATTACTGTAGTTATTCCGTTTAGATAAATTTTCAATTATTTTACGAACATTTTTTTTGTTCCCATAAAAAATTAATAGTTATATATGTCTACAATCCACATATGAATTATTATCCCATTAAATTATATTTCTTTTAATTTAGTGATATATAAAGCTATTTTCTGTATCATGATTCAAAACTAAAATTTAACAATATCATGTATTAAAAAATAAACTTATTCACTTTATTTTATTTATGTCAATTTGGTCATCTATTAATTTCTTCTCATTCCACATGTCTTTTAATTATATATAAATACTTAATTGAATGTGAATATTCTCAAGTTATTATTATATATCCATTGGATATTGAATTAATTAATTAGGTAAATTGTAATCATTTTTATAATTATTTGCCTTATTGCCTGGACACCTATGATACATACGAAATAAATGTAGGAAAACCTAAGAGTAGATTAAAATAATCATTTTTATAATTATTTTTAGTACTTTTTGCATAATTTGATTGTCAATTATTAAAAAAATAACAATTTTTTTGGCTATCTACATTAAATATTTATGCTTATATAATACTATGCATAATAGTAAAACTTTGTTAAAATAATTTATTCATCGTCAAATATAATAATTTCTATCAAATGGTTAAGTGTAATTGTTATCCAATACTCACCAATTAAAATAATTACATAGTTAATGGTATTTTATAACTCTCATAATTAATCACTTCATAATTTCTAATTAGAAACTAAAGTCCAATCATCATGTTAATCACTAATTTAATTAATTATAAAATGTTAGAGGACATTGACTGATTGATGTATTTGTCAAAATTGATATTATCCTTCCAAGGTATCATTATTTTAATAGATAATATGTTTGAGGCTAGAAGTTCGACATTTATTATGTGTACAAAATAACTATGAGATGAATTAAATTAACAACATGTTAACAAATTTATATTGTACTTTTTTACATAAATGATTGTTTATCTACATTATGCGGAGAATATATTACAAAATAATTGACAAAAAATAAATAGTTAGTAATCGGGTGCTAATGTCCAAGGAAGAAAATAAAATTTTCATATCATATAAGATTAGTGGATTATTAAATAGTATATTAGTGGAATGGGTGCAAAAAAATACTCTCACCTAGAGAAAATTATGGAGTTTGTTGTAGGTAACTATAAGATGGCATTATATTCAAAAAATGAGACGGTTTTGAAATGAGATAACCACCATCAAGGAACTAATTTACTAACCGTCCACAAAAAAATATCATATATTAATTAACGTTTTTCTTATGAAAGTGCAACAACAATAAAAAAAGCCAAAAGGTATGATTATAACAAGCTGCGTCATACATTCATAATTAACTTCTTTCTTTCTAACTTGATATGAATTATTTTACATAGCAATACATTAATATTTGAATCAGTTAACATATAAAAAAGAATTGTTTTACTCTTTCCCAATTAGTGCCAATTTTTTTACAATTATGGATTATTATCCACCATGTGAATAAAATGGCAAGATATGCATGGACATAAGACAAATAAATTTGTATCTAATAATGTGTTGATTGATATAAACATTAGTTTAAATAACAAAACGAAATTTACATCTACTTAGGCGGAAAATTTTGCATGGTTCCTTTCTATGTTTCCTATTCATTTACTAGGTGTGATTGCTTACTATATATCATACATCTACAACAAAAACTAATATTTAAATTACTGACCTTGTTGCTCCTAACATGGTTGTGAGTATAGATATTTGGTTAGTTGAAAAAAAACAAATACATTATTTATTAAAAAATAATAGATATGGAAATGTCTGGAGCATAATTTAAATAACCAAGCCAAGTAGCGAGATGACAAATGTAGGTTAAACTATTTAAATTTTTAAATTTAATTGAAAAAACAATTAACATGGAAAGGTAGGTATAATCTAAATTTGTGAGATGTCATCATACAAATAACACACACACATATATATAATGATACAACTATATAAAAGGTAATAACCTATTTAATTTGGAAAATTATCAAATGATCAAATAATTTATATTAATTATGATGACAATGTAATTATTATAGAATTTTCTAAATGCATGATAGAATTTAAATTTTAAGAAAATAAAATAATTTTGCTTGGAACTAAATTATCATCCCCATATTTTTACCTACATTGAATCCCATATCACTCTACGAAACTAAACTTGACGGTATATTATTTTTTTCCTAATTTGATATTTGCATATACAATTAACCCATTGATTTGTAATGTTAATATATAATAATAATAATAATAATAATAATAATAATAATAATAATAATAATAATTTGATAGCAACTATATATAGAAATTAAGTGACAATTAAAAAAGTAGCTAGCATGCGAATTTTCGAAACTGATAATTAGCTAGTATTAGTTTTTCTAAAGTAAAATATTTCATAATATTAAGCTTTGATAGTCTATTAATTTACAATAAAAAAAATAGACTAGCAAAAAATATGTATTATAAATGTCTAAATTGTACTGCCTTCTCTTTGTGACACAAAGCAACTCTCTTTGTTTAGTCATCAATGATAAAAATAAATAATCTACAAAATAAAAGAGTCAATTATGAAATTATTATAGCATATATATCATCTGAAAATCATGCCAACACTCAAATTTTGTAAAAATAGAAGAGTTACGATAACAATTAAATCCAAATAAGTACATTCTGACCACCATCTCTTATCCTATCATTTTTTTCCAAAGAAGCTAATCTTTCATAGTATTTAGTTTGCCTAATTCAAGAGGAAAAAGCTAACCCTCATATGATATTAATTTGCAATAAAAATAAATAGCCAAGTGTGAAGAGATAAAAAAAGAATATTCTCATAAAAGAAGAGGATATATTGGCAAGGTAACAAATGGAGAGAACAGCTAAAGAGAACAATGATGAAATTTTTTACCTTTTTCGTGCACATTCAAAGTGTAGCGACTACGTCCAATACGTAACTTGGAGTTGTCTTTTGAGAGTATTTATAGATAATTTGAAAAAAAAGTATAGATTTAGGCAGTTGCTGAAATGTGAGTATCTATAATTTTTTTATAAACATGTTTATAAGTTAGGAAGTTAAAATAACTGATAGTTTTTTGTTATTATGATTTTGGTAACTTAGGGAGTTAAAATAACTATTAAGTTTTCCATTGTTAACCCATCAAAAATAAATTAGAATTCTTAATTTTATTGTTTTGTAAATACCAAAATATAATTAGTTTATATTAGTTAGTTTATTAAGATTTTCTTATTGAAATTTTCTATTCAAATTTCAGAAATAATAATAGTAGTTGTTATATAGTTTATCTAATTTTTTTTTTTATCCGAGTTTGATTTAGATTCTTGTTTCTAAATAATTTATTAAGATTGTAGAATAATTATATTATGCAACTCTCATAATTAATCATTAGAAAATGTAGTTACAAATTCATATTTAAATTAAATTAAATAGCTATTTTATAATGTAAAAGATATTGAGTGATCATTGCTATTTTATATATTTATTATCATACTAATATAAATTGTAATCATCCTATTTTAAATTATAAAAAAATGTAAACTTTTTAGTGCTGGGCGCTCATTAATTGCTTTTTTAAAAAAAAATATATGTTATCATGTTTCTAAGAACTGTTATGGATAGTATCACTAACTCAATAACTACTAGTTTTTATTACTTTTAACTTATTAGATGCCTAATGTGTGTTATCGTGAGTATGCTTTTTATAATAATAATATGTTCTAGAATATTTATCAGTTATCACTCTATCACAATGAATAATTGATCATCATTTGAAATAATGACGTAAGATTACTTTGAGACATATTTACTCAGAAATAAGTAATCAACATAGAAAATTTTACTATTTGGACACTTGTCAATCAATACTTATGCCAAGTGTCAACTTCTCCTTATATACTATCTTCCTTTTAATATAGTGTAGAGTATAGATATAGATAATATATAGATTTTATCATTTCCATTTTCCCTCTTTCTCGAAATGAGTTTTTTAATTTTTTTATTTCATTTCATCTATTATATTCAATAAATATTATTTGTAAAGGATTTTATCCTTGGCTCAAAATTTTGTCATTTGATCTTCGTTTTCAAAATGCACTATCATAAAATCCTTTATAAATTTTGATTTTAATAATATCTTTCATAGGTATAATTACATTTGTCAAAAAAATAGTGCTTGTATATGTATGTTTACCTTTAATTGCAACATCCTTAATTTAAGAGTGAATCTTTATGTGTTTGACAAGGAAGTGATTGAAAACTCAAATGATGGATGTGTTGGTTGTTTCTGGTGGTGGTATGTTACATAGCATGAATAATAGTTAAAAAGTCTGCTATGTAATTCTCTACATATTTACTTAATAGGCAAATGTTTTATCAGACATTATTTTATAAATTGAAAAGAGAAGAGTCAAGCATTTGAGATATTTAAGTTCCATTTGACTAAGCTTATAAGTCACTTATAAGTTAGTTTGAAAAAATGTTACGTTTGATAATATTATAATATGACTGTTAAGAAGATATCAAATTTACTTATAAGTAAAAAAACATGAGGATGAGTGCTTATTTTTTTCGAAGAAAATAAGTCAATTAATTCTATCATAACTAATTAATTATTATTAATATAAGTAATTTTATTCAAACATGTAATTGTTTATTTTTAAAAATAAGTCTTAGTCAATAAAATACTTATCAGTGGTATTTTTAAAACTGGATCGGACCGGCTGCAGTTCAACTACAAACTGGTCATTGGTCCGGTCCTGTAATACTCCAAATTTTCATTAAAGGGTAAATTGAACCTTTTATCCAATCCCTCATGAATTTCTCCTATATAAGTCCCATTTTCTCTCTCTTTATCTCTTTAATCCACATCCTGGTGGCTAGGGCTTGAGGAAGGAGAAAGAGAAGAACAGGGAGAAAGAAGAAGAGGAAGAAATAGGAGAAGGATCTAAAAGAAAAATATGTAAAAGGGGTCCAAACCCCTCTCTCCTCTCTCAATGCTTTCATTATTAGATTGAGAGCAAGAGGACATCATGTTCTCTTATTGGATTGTGATTGAGGGTTCTTAATCATGAAAATCATTAGATCTATGGATGAATAGATTTTTCATGATCAAATTTGTGCATGTACAAGTTTTTATAATTAGATTCAATAGTTAGGATTCATATGCTCTTATTGTTCATGATTTGGGGATGAACCCTAGATCTAGAAATTGGATGTTTCTGCATTGGAAATCATGCCTATGATTATTCATAATATTGTATAATGTTTTCCCCAAATCTGGATTAGAAATCGTGTAAAAATTGAACTGGCGGCGGAACTTCAGCGTTCTGTCACGGTCGTAACACCTCCTGTCACGCCCGTGATGAAACAGTCGAAAGCGGGAAAATTCTAAGCTTCTGTCATGCCTGTGACAGACATTGTCACGGCTGTGACGAAGCCTGGGCACGGCCGCGACTGACTCCATGCATGACCATGACAGAAGGGGAATTTTTAGGATTTTGTCACGGCCGTGACGACCTGTATCGCGATCATGACGACCTGTATCACGGTCGTGATCATGAAGAAACCTTACATAGTATTTGTAAATGTTATTTTCAAGGTATTAATAGTATGTATTGATGCGTGATGATTGTATATGAACCTAGATACATGTATACGCATGTTCCCCTATATAACTAGGTTAAAACATGACGATTGAGCGATGTTAAATGATTATTGTTTGAAAAGCATAATGAACCCAATTGTGGATGATGTTACATGTGCCCTCTATGGTCCTTTATCAGATATTATCTGGAATGATTGTTACACACATCGGCAATGGTGCGTGCATTTCGATGTCACCCTCGTGCGAGAGTTCGAAATGATTGTTACATACATCGGCAACGGTATGTGCATTCTGATGTTACCTTCAGGCGAGAGTCTAGAATGATCGTTACATACATCAAAATGGCGTGTGCATTCTGGTGCCACCTTCGAGTGAGAGGGGAGCATTGTTTCCACGGCTTAGCTAGCCTATTGAGAGGGCAACGACATAAATCCCAACTATCAGAAGATATAATAATAGGAAAGAGCCAATGATCGATGGAATGAAACGATGTCCCACGAACGTGGAAGTCCAAAGGGTTATAAAGCAATCGCAACCCTGAGGAGAGTTATGAAGGCAATGATTATGGTAAGTGTATTCCACTTATATATCTATAGATTGAATGAATAATTGATATGAATGTAAATACTTTATATATGATGATATGATTACATGTCAGCCATGCTATTATTAGAATGCATGATGATGATAGAATGATGTTAATGTTTGACATGTAAATCTTATGTTATGAACATGGCATGCATAGTGTGCATAAAATTATGGATGATGACAGCTCAGTTCATGACGAATAAGATTGCACAATGATCTAGAATGTTAAGAGTCAATTTTCTTAGAGTCTTTTGACTATGTTTTAAAGAGATGTTTTTAACTATGGATTCCAAATGTTTAATTGTCTTTAAGAGATTATGTCAAGATGTTTTTCAAATCTATAACATTACTTTTGATGTTTCTATGAAATTTTTCGCATTTAATGGAAGAATTCTTTTATCTTCTTTAATGGATTTATGCTTCCACTGAATTGATAGAAAATCATTTTTATTATTATTATGTGATGGCGAATGGGTGAACACAACCGAATGGCCAAATTGTCCTCGACAATTTAGGGGTAAAATTCGAGGTGTTACGGTTTGATATCAAAGCATGCTTAGGACCTATACTAAGTATGTTATAAAATTATTGATAAGTGTCTAAGAACATGTGCAATCATCATGAACAGCCATCCAAAGTTGAGTATGTAAGTATTATACCATATGATTGTATTGTTTAAATTAACCAACTAATGTTCGGTTGATTATTGTTATGTTAAGGATGAAAGCATAATAATTTTCTAATGGGAGTGCTAATTATTGCATTCATGATTGATAGTACGTCAAATTGACTGTGGGCAACAGGTAACATGAGAGATGTGAATTTCATTATAAATTTAAGGATAATTGACATGTCATAAGAAATCGCCCAACAATTGTTTACATAATTGTTCATGACAATTGAGCAAATCTTCATAGTCTAAATACTATGAAATGATTGTAGTGAAATTCAATTTTCACAAGGCAATATAAAAATTTAATGGAATGTTAAGATGGAAAGTATGAAGTGGCAACGCCACTAGGAAAAATCTCCACTAGATAGTACATACCAAAGACATTTAAGGAGTAAATTACTCTGCCGACCTGGTTGTGTTACTTATGATAGACTATGATGTTATTCTATGCATGGATTGGTTATCTTATCATGATACATCTTTGAAATGTTGTGAGAAGAAGGTACAGATAGATAGGAAATATGGAAATTCTGTGATCTTTCACGAAATTCTATCAAAAGAGAAGAAGATGATGATTTCTTCGATGAAGACAACCAAGATGCTAAATAAAGGCTGTCGAGGATTTCTAGCAAGTATTGTCAAAAGTGACTTTCAACCCAAGCCACTAAAAGAACTTGAAGTACTGAAAGATTTTCCCGATGTATTTCCCGATGAGCTCCCAAAATTACCTTCGGAAGAGGAGATCGATTTCCACATTGATCTCATGCCAGGGATGGCCCCCATCTCAAAATCTCCCTACAGAATGGCACCAGTAGAAATGAAGGAGTTGAAAACTCATTTTGCAGGAACTACTAGATAAAGGATTCATCAGGCCAAGTGTGTCCTTATGGGATTCACCTGCCTTATTTGTGAAGAAAAATGATGAGTCACTAAAATTGTGCATAGATTACAGGATGTTGAATAAGGTGACAATTAAGAACAAGTACCCTCTGCTCAGAATTGACGATCTTTTGATCAATTGTCCACGGTATCGGTCTTCTCAAAAAGTTGATTTGAGAAGTGGATACCATCAGCTCAGAGTAGCTGATGAAGATATTCCAAAGACGACTTTTGAGTTACGTATGGCTATTATGAATTTTTTTGTTATGCCTTTTGGTCTAACAAATACTACTACAACATTTATGAATTTGATGAACATGATTTCAAATCCCATCTCGACACATTTGTAACTGTGTTCGTTGATGATATATTGATTATTCATCAAGTCTTGAAGAACACCAGAAGCATTTGCGAATAGTTCTGGACACTTTGAGACAACATTAGTTGTTTACGAAATTTTCCAAATGTGAATTCTAGTTTGAGCAAGTAATGTTTTTGGGACACAGTCTCAAAAGAAGGGATTTCAATGGATGTAGAAGCTGTCATCAGTTGGGAAAGGCCAAACACAATGATAGATATCAGGAGTTTCCTTGGATTGGTTGACTAAGGTTTATCCAAGACTTCTACAAGATTGTTGCTCCCATGACAAAGTTGATCATGAAGAAAGAAAAATTTAATTGGTCACAACAATGTGAAGAGAGCTTCCTGAAGAAGAGATTTGACCACTGCACCAGTGCTAACAATTTTCACAGGAGTTGGAGGCTACATAGTGTACAGCGATGCTAGTGAAATTGGGTTAGGCTGTGTGTTAATGTAGCATGGAAGAGTAGTAACTTATGCTTCAAGATAACTCAAGCTACATGAGAGGAATTATCCTACTCATGACTTGGAGTTGGCAGTACTAGTGTTTACTCTGAAGAAATGGAGACATTACTTATATGAAGAAGAATTTGAAATTTTTACTGACCACAAACATCTCAATATATGTTCACTCAGAAGGAACTGAACATGAGACAAAGAATGTGGCTGAAATTTCTAAAGAACTATGACTTTGACATTCTCTATCATCTAGGAAAGACTAACTCTGTAACAGATGTCTTGAGCAGGAAATGGAAAGGATCATTGACATGTCTAAGAGTCTACGAGTGGACCCTTATTGAAGAAAGTACTCAACCAAAGTTGATGTCATTTAACTTGATAGTAGTAAGAATAGCACAAGCACAGAAAGAAGATTCAGAGTACAAAGACAAGAAGGCTTTATGTGAGAAAGAGCACCCAGATTACAGGATTAATGAAGATGGGACTATCAGTTTCCAAAAGATAGATTATGGGTACCTGAAGATAAAGAGTTCAAGGAAGAAATTCTGACTGAGTGTCACAAGTCAGAATTTTCCATCCATCCTGGAATCACTAAAATGATCAAGGACTTGCAAAGGACATTTTGGTGGAGAGACATGAGAAGAGAAGTAGTAGAGTTTGTAACTAAGTGCTTAGTTTGCCAACATGTCAAGATTGAACACCAAAAGCTACCAGGATTATTGAACCCACTGTCCATACCTATGGAAGTGGGAGGAGATTATAATAGATTTCATTGTGCGTCTCCCAAAGACACGGAAGAGTAATGATGCCATTTGGATCATCGTTGACAGATTAATTAAATCAACTCACTTCTTACCATACAATGTAAGGCAGTCACCTGCAAGTATGATGAAGATTATATGTGTATTATGAGATTCCAGATTCACAACAAAGTTCTGAAGATGGTTGCAGCATGTATTTGGCCTGAGGTTGCACTACAGGACCGCATTCCACCCTTAGAGCGATGGGCAAAGTGAAAAGACAATCCAGACCTTAGAGGACATGCTCATAGCATATGCAATAGATTGGCAAGGCAGTTGGGATGACCCATCTCACTCTAGCTAAGTTCACCTACAATAATAGTTACCACTCCAGCATAAAGATGGCTCCATTTGAAGCACTGTATGAAAGACCTTGCAAGTCTTCTACATGTTAGAGTGTTGTTGGTGAAGGAAGGCTATTAGGATCTGAACTAGTAAAAAAGTTTGCTGAAAAGGTAGATTTGATCAAGGAAGGTATGATAGCAGCTTAGAACCACCAGAAGAGTTATGCAGATAAGAAAAAGAGAGAAAATCTACCAAGTTGGAGATCATGTATTGTTGAAGGTATCTCCTATCAAAGGAGTCATGAGGTTCAGTAGGAAGGGCCAGTTGACTTCTAGATATATCAGCCTATTTGAGATTTTGAAAAAGGTGAAAGAAGGAGTATATAAGTTGGCATTGCCTCCTTGATATGTCAGAATTCATAATGTTTTCCATGTATCAATGCTTCACAAGTACACGTGACAATTCTCATGTGGTGGTAATTGAAGAACCAACCATCAAGAAAGACTTCACTTATGAAGAGTATTCTACAGAGATACTAGAGTATGGATAGCATCGTTTAATGAACAAAATGGTGAATATGGTGAAGATTGCATGGAAGCACCACAATGGTACTAAAGCGACATGAGAATTAGAAGAAAAAAATGAAAGAACAACTTTTAAGATTATTTGGTAAGTGTTCTTTATTATGTTAAAAATTTGAGAACGAAATTTCTTTTAAGGGGAGAGGATGTAATATTCAAAATTATTTGGTAAGTGTTCTTTATTATGTCTAAAATTCGAGAACGAATTTTCTTTTAAGGGGGGAGGATGTAATACCCCAAATTTTCATTAAAGGACATATTAGACTTTTTGTCCAATCCCTCATGATTCCCCTTATATAAAGTCTCTTTTTTTCTCTCTTTATCTCTTTAATTTACATCTTGACAACTAGGGCTTGAGGAAGGATAAAGAGAAGAATAGGGAGAAGAAAGAAGAGGAAGAAAGAGGAGAATGATCTAAAAGAAAGATATGTAAAAGGGATCCAAACTCCTCTCTCCTCTCTCAATAGTTTTCATGATTGGATTGAGAGCAAAAAGACACCATATTCTTTTATTGGATTGTGATTGAAGGTTCTTAATCATGAAAATCATTAGATTTTTGCATGGATCGACCGCCTGGCGGCCGGATCCGGCCCCAGCAGCCCGGATCCGACGCCAGGCGGCGGATCCGGCCCCAGCGGCCGGATCTGGCGCCAGCGGCGGATCCGGCCCCTAGCGGCCGCCGCCAGCGGCCGGATCGACCGGCTGGCGGCCGGATTTGGCCGCGGCCCGATCCGGCCGCTAATTTTTTTATATTTAAAAAATTCTTTGCGACGGTTGCGACCGTCGAAAAATCGACGATTGCGACGACCGTCGAAAGTTTCAACAGTTGCGACCGTCGAAAAGTTGCGACGGTTCGAACCGCCGGGACTTTTCCGACGGTTTTGACCGTCGATATTTTCGACGAATCTTTTTTCGACCGTCGCAAATCGATTTGCGATGAGCGTTTTTTCGACGGATCGATTTCGACTGAAAAACTATCGGTAATTGTATTACCGACCATTTTCAGGCTGATTATCGACGGTTCGGACCGTCGGTCATCAGCGCTTTTCTAGTAGTGTGTGCATGTACAAGTTTTTTATGATTAGATTCAATAGTTAGGATTCATGTGTTCTTATTGTTTATGATTTGGGGATGAACCATATATTTAGAAATTGGATGCTTCTGCATGGTTTTTCATGTTCTTTTGATCCTATAATGTCTGGAAATTATGCCTATGTTGATTCATAATGTTATATAATGTTTTTCCCCAAATCTAGATTGAAAATCATGTAAAAATCGGACTAGTGATGGAACTCCAGCGTTCTGTCACGGCCGTGACGCCTCCCGTCACACTCTATCATGGCCGTGACGAAGCCTGAGCATGGTCGTGACTAACTCCAAGCATAGTCGTGATTGATTCCAGGCACGGGCATGACAGAAGATAAATTTTTAGGATTTTGTCACGGTCGTGGCCGTGCAGAAACCTGACATAGTATTTGTAAATATTATTTTCAAAGTATTAATAGTATCTATTGATGCTTGATGATTATATATGAACCTAGATACATGTATATGCATGTTCCCCCCGTAACTAGGTTAAAACATGAAGATTGAGCGAAGTAAATGATTGTTGTTTGAAAAGCATAATAAACCCAATTGTGGATGATGTTACATGTCGATCTTCTATGGCCCTTTATCGGATATTGTCCGGAATGATTGTTACACACATCGGCAATGACGCATGCATTCCGATGTCGCCCTCGGGCGATAGTCCGAAATGATTGTTATATATATCGGCAACGGTATGTACATTCCAATGTCGCCCTCGGGCGAGAGTTTAGAATGAACATTACATACATCGATATGGCGTGTGCATTCTGATGTCACCTTCGGTGAGAGAGGAGCATTGTCTCCACGGCTTAGCTTGCCTATTAAGAGAGCAACGACATTAATTTCAACTATCGAAAGATGTAACATTAATAGGAAATGGCCAATGATCGATGGAATGGAATGATGTCCCACGAAAATGAAAGTCCAAAGGGTTATAAAGTAATCTTGAGGGGAGTTATAAAGCAATAATTATGGTAAGTGTATTTCATTTATATGCCTATGGATTGAATGAATGATTAATATGAATGCTTATACTTTATGTATGATGATATGATTACATGTTTGTCATGCTATTATTATAATGCATGATAATAGAATGATGTTAATGTTTGATATGTAAATCTTATGTTATGAGCATGGCTTGCATAATGTTCACTTCTTTTATATAAAAATGATACATATCATAAAGTATCATGTTTAAGATTATGGCATCGCATTGCATGACCTTTACATACTTTAACCGAAGAAATTCTTGCATCCTGGATCCGTCAAGTGCATAAAGTTATGGATGATGGCGACTCATCTCATGACGAATAAGATTGCCCAATGATCTAGGATGTTAAGAGTCAATTGTTTAGAGTCTTTTGACTATATTTTAAAGAGATGTTTTTAACTATGGATTCTCAATGTTTTAATTGTCTTTAAGAGATGATGTTGAGATGTGTTTCAATTCTATAACATTACTTATGATATTTCTATGAAGTTTTCCGCATTTAATGAAAGAATTCTTTTATCTTCTTTAATGAATTTATGTTTCCGTTGAATTGATGAAAAATCATTTTTATTATGATTATGTGATGGCGAACGGACTAACATAGCTGAATAATCAAATTATCCTTGGCAATTTATGGATAAAATTTAGGGTGTTACCGATTTTTCAGTAAGTAAAATTCATTTTTGAAAAAAAAATGGATTGAACTGGTTCAACCCGGTCAAAACTAGGTTGAACCAAAATTTGGTTCAATCCGATTTTTTTCAAAAATAATAAAGAAAGAGGTGAATAGATGAAAAAAAAAGTAGGAAAGTATTATAATAATAGAGAATGTGGAATAATAGGAAAGGGGAGTAAACTAATAAGCAAAAAGTTATTTGAAGTTGAAAAGAAATTGAAAAGACAGTAATAAAGATAAATTTGAATAAAAGAAAAAGATTAAGATGACAAAATTTAAATTATGAAAATAGAAATATAATAATATAATAAATTTTATAGTACGAATTTATACAAAGAATCAAATAATATGAAAAAAATAATTTGAAAAATAAAATGAGGGCAAGATAATAGTAATGGAAATCTAAAAAAGGAAATGATTCATGGAATTATTAAAATAAAATATACAATTAACTAATTATAAATAATACATATTCTTGAAATCTAAAAAATAATTTATTAATATTTGTATAATTTAAAATGATTTTAATATAATTTTATTTTATTATTCTTTTACCTTTTATACTTTTATTTGTAATATTTTTTTAAGTAATAAAAATAATATTATTTTAATAAAATTTGATTTAATTCAGTCGAACCCGATTGAACTGATCGAATCATGACCTAATTGATCGTTCAATTCAATGACCTGTTTGACTTTTAAAATATTATTTATATATGAGTCCCTCAGTCGTCATTGGTGGAAAAGTAGAATAAAATAGGTATATAACAAATTTCTATTTAATTACATAACAAACTGATTTATTTATAATTTGTAAAAAGAAAATAAGTATGACATTGGTACTTTTAAAATGTAATTAATTGAATGAATAAATGCACGTAATTAAAGAAAGAGAAAATGAATGCATACTATCGAAGAAATTGTAATTAAGAAAAAATGAGAGTTAATGCACGGAGTCAAGGAAGGCGAATAAAGAAATATTTGACAATTATGAATCAAAATAGGACAGTAGAAAGGAAATAAAAAAAAGGAAATAAAGTAAAAATGGACAATGCCAATATAGTAGAGGATAAAAGAGGAGAGGCAAAATGAAAATGTGAATAATTAGAAATTAGAAATAAAAAAATAAAAGAAAGGAATCAGTAACAAATGAGGAAACAAACAATACTATAACACACGTGGAGGCCTGGAAGGAAAATGAAACAAAAAAAAATAAAAATAAAAACTTAATCCATCAATTCAGGATGCATTTCGCTAAAATAAAAAAATAAAGTTGCTTTCGATGCTAGTACTTAAATATATAAGCATTTTTTACTAACTATTACTAAATATCTTAACTATAACCTTTTTACTTTATTCTAATTTGTTAGCTATTTTGACGTCTAAAAAATATTACAAATAATATATTTTTAACATTTTCAGTTGAACAATGCTCTCGATCTCATTTTTCTTCCCATTAAAAAAATATAATTTATTCTTCTAAAAAAGAACAAGAAAAAGGAGATGTCACTCAATCAATATCTACTGATGTTATGCTTCATATATAATTATTATTCAAACTATTAGTACGAAAATTAAATCATATAAAAATATATATTACTTTTAGGATAAATTACGTCAAACAGTCTCCAATGACCGTAATGACCATTTTTCAATTATACTTTTCGACTTCACTTTGTTATAAGATTGTTTTCTATTTTTTAATTCATTTCACCCGATATTTTTTTACTTACGATTGACTATCTCTCGATTATCCAGTCAACGTGACGTTCACGTTGTCATTTTTTCTCTCTTCCACGTAATAAAACATCCAGTATGACATTTTTTTCTCTTACGTGACATGATTAAATAATAAAAAAATAATATAATAAGTAAAAAAAGGGACACCGCCCCTCCCCTCGACCTCCGGCGACATTGCCGGTGCCCGAGGGAGGGGGTTTGTCGGCGCCGGGCGCTCTGAAAAATATTATTATAACATTTCTAATTTTAACAACTAATTAGAATAATATATTTAAATTTTATGATATCATTATTACCACTTTGAAAAATATTATTATAACGTTATATATGAATGCTTCAAGTGCTGGACAAATGATAATAATATTTTTTTAAAATGATAATAATGGTGTTCAAAATTTAATTAAACAAATATATTTGCGGCGATGGATGATATTCTCATTAATTGTAAAAATATAAACTAACCTTATTAGTATTAACCAAAAAGGAAATCATATGCAAATTTTAGTAACCAAACAAATTCTGGGTTCCAGTGCACATTATATAGAACGTTAGAACCTTGAACGTCTCGTACTCGAGTGGAGAGAGAGAGATGGCAGAGGGAGCGGGGTTGACCGAGAACAACAAGCAGATAGTGTTCACGGATTACGTGACCGGGTACCCGAAGGAGGAGGACTTCGTCCTGCGCTCCTCCGGGGCCGTCGCGTCGAAGGTGCCGAAGGGATCCACGGGGGTCATACTCTTCAAGAACCTCTACCTCTCCTGCGACCCTTACATGCGAGGCCGCATGTCCAAGCCCGACCCCACGAAGGGCTCCTACATCCCCCGTTTCACTCCTGGATCAGTGAGAAAGACGCCCACCATTTCTTTCTTTCTTTCTTTCTTCTTCTTCTTTAATTTAATGGTGTCTGTCTTTGCTTCTTTTCGAGGGTTTTTTCCCTTTTATTTATGGTATACAATGTGACATTTTTAAAGCTTACGCTAGAACCCGATTTCAGTTCTGCTGGTGAATTCAGAAATTTGTGCTTTGAGGTCGATGAATCAAATATTATTATTCAAAATAGTAGTAGAATAATAAAAGGAATTAATCCTCAGTAGTTGGTCGAGTTTTGGGGGGATCGTTGTTTTGATTTGCTGTTCTCGCTCTTAGCCTACCGAAAAATCCTCATTTGGAATCATGTTGTTTCTTCAGTTGCATCGCAGCCGCATGAACTGTTTTTTTCTGATATCTCCATCGTTGTATGAAATATTCAATATAGAGAACAATTTAAAGATCGAAAAACCCACCCTGAGACATATTGAACTTATAAGTTCATGAGAAACCAAACTTGATACTAATCATCTTATCAGTTTCATGTTCAATTTAAAGTTTGTATTAATATGTCAACATTGAAGTTTTTATGTTTTTACATGAGATGAAGTTCTTCGACTATTTGCAGATTATTGATGGTTTTGGCGTGTCCGAAGTTATTGACTCCAGTCATCCGGATTTCAAGTCTGGAGATTTGGTGTGGGGGCCAACTGCATGGGAAGAATTCAGTCTAGTAACAGAACCGAAAGGCTTGACTAAGATCAAATACACGGATGTCCCTCTATCTTATTACACGAGCATTCTAGGTAAAAATACTTCTGAAGAAGATGCAGCATTCACATGCTAATGTTATATTTTTTATGTTAATGTGAGTAAATATTGTGATATGTCTTGTGTTAATCTTGCGTCGATAATTTATTCATTAGTGATGATTACATAGCATTGTCTGACTTCTCAAAAAAAAACATAGCATTGTCTGAATAATGAATATATGCTTGTTGTCTCATGCAAATCATACTATATAAACTATATAAAATGCTTGAATAGTTAGAAGTAAATGGATAATCATAATCATTATCGCTCAAGATGTCAGTGGAAATTTCCTACTTTCTAATACATTAAGTGCCTTAATGGTCATGCTCCTTGTCTTTGTTTTTTTTTGGCACTTTTAGGAATGCCAGGCCTTACCGCTTACGTAGGATTTCATGAATTTTGTTCTCCTAAGAAAGGGGAGACGGTGTTCGTCTCAGCAGCATCTGGTGCAGTTGGTCAACTGGTCGGCCAGTTTGCTAAACTGATGGGTTGCTATGTTGTTGGCAGTGCTGGGACAAATGAGAAGGTATCAGAACTCCACATTTCTGAAGCTTTGATGCTGTACAATATTTTAAGGTTCTTGTTTGGATTTCTTATCTTCCTTTTATCAGGTTTCTCTCTTAACTCGTCGTTTTGGATTTGACGATGCATTTAACTACAAGGAGGAAGATACTGATGCTGCATTGAAAAGGTACCGCTCTCATATTTGTATTTAATTTTTACAATTTTGTTACATATGTTCTTCAGGACCAGAATCATATTTTACATAAAATCGTATGTACTGTACTCCTATATTTCTTAAGATTATTAACTTCGTTAAACTAATTATTACATTTACTTAGGTGTTTCCCCGATGGAATAGACATCTACTTTGAAAACGTTGGTGGTAAAATGCTTGATGCTGTTCTATTGAACATGAAAGTCTTCGGTAGAATTGCTGTTTGTGGGCTGATATCACAGTACAATCTCACCCAGCAAGAGGGGATATATAATATAGATTTAATCCTCATTAAGCGCATTCGAATGCAAGGATTCATGGAACCTGATCACAAGCACTTGTATCCTGAGTTCTTGGAGAAGATTGTTCAATATATCAAGCAAGGGGAGTTGATTTATATGGAAGATGTTGCTGAAGGCCTTGAGAAGGCTCCCTCTGCACTAATTGGCCTCTTTAAGGGTGAGAATGTTGGCAAGCAGGTTGTTCGTGTCACCAGCATTTGATTCATATAGCATCTTAGTATCCTTTTCCTTCTGGTGTGTGCACCTTAGACAGTGTGGCATATGTATACTATGATTTGGTTTACATCATTAAATGATCAAAAAAAGATTTGCTTACTCTTTTCTCCATAGGACCAACAGTTTGACTACTTGTCTGTTTGTTTCCCAACCCTTCCTTGATGGTTTCATAGATTCGTTGGTAGCTATGAAATTGATTCTAAGAGCTGTTCATATAGAAAGTGTTCGACAAACCAGAACTGATAATTCTTGCCAAAAAGTAATTAATTAATTAGTTAAAATATTTTGCTTAGTATTATAATATAATAAAGTTAATAAAAGAATAAAAAATGGCTGATTACACCATATAGATCTACACCTCCGTTAAGGTGCATACACACTTAAATGCATACATGCATACTATGCAAGGGCGGACCCAAGTACATCACGAGGGGGCCTTGCCCCCCTCAAAATTTTAAAATTTTATTAAGTACATATGTTAATATATAAATTTTAAGGTTATAAATGAAATTTGATCCCCCTTAAATAAAATATTTATGAAATATAAACATAAATTTAGCTTTAGTGTAGTGGTTTGCTATAGAGATGGAAAATGGGCCGTGTCGTGTCGTGCCCGTGCCGGTCAACCCGTGTTAGACCGTGCCGCGAGTCGTGTCGTGTCGACACGGTCCGTTTTGAAAACGGGCTGTGTCATGCAAAACGGACCATTTTCGACCCTAACACGGTCTAGGCCCGGCTTGACCGGGCCGGCCGGGTCGGGTCGTGCCGGGTCAGGCGGCCTGCGGCCCTTCTTTTTCAATTTCAACTTTTTTAAAATTTAATTATTAAATTATTATAGAATAGAGTAGAGTATAATGAGTATTATTATTTATTCTATAATATACAATTGATAATAACAATATAGTTAAAATTTCAAATACATTAAGTCCTTAATTTATAATTATTAAGTAAATAAATTTGTAAAATGATTAATTGAGTTTTGAGTAATAAAAGTAATACTAGTAATTAATTGAGTAATATAAGTTATAACTTTATATATAAAAGTAATTGGTAAGTATTTAATAAATATATATTAGTAATTAATTGTATTCTAGTATTCTACCCAAAGTGAGAGTGAGAGTTTGAGAGAGAGAATATAATATATAGTAAATTAGTACGATTGTACTATATTATATATAATTTATTGTATAATGCATAAGTAGTATTGATAATTAGGTACTTAGGTAGTATACTACTATACTATAGATAATTAAGTACTAATTTATTATATAGTAAAAATAGTAATGGACACCAAGATTAACATGGTTCGGCTATTTTAGCCTACGTCCACAAAATTTTTAATGTTTTATTATTATTGATTATTATGAAATAATCAATAAATGCAAAATTACAAAAAATTAAACATTACATCTTGTACAAATAATTATTTTATGAAGAATTATAAGCGGAGGAGACATCTGTTTCATCATCATCTTCTATGTATGGTAATATGGATTCCTGACCTTGTGTTTGAGTATCTGCATCAAACCAATCTTTTAATAATATACAAATCTCCATCGACTTAGAGTTCATTCTATTTCTTCTCTCGTCCAAAATTCTGGAACCTGCAGAAAAATATTGTTCTGATGCCACTGTAGACATCGGAACAGCTAAAAGATCTCGAGCTAAGGCGGAGAGAATTGGATACGTACGACAGTTTAATCTCCACCAAGTCAAAACATCGATTTCACTATCACATTCATTTGGACGTGATAAGTAATCTTGCAGTTCATTATACAAAGGGGCAGCTGAATTGGACCTTCATCCGAGCCTCTTGATGTGCCCCCCTAATAGAGGACATGAATCTAGAAAATGATCTATTATTGGAAGGTCTGGGTGCTACTGGTGGACGTGATGAAGATGCTTGCTCTCTACGTACATCAAATTTTGCTTCATAAATATTATATATATTATTTATTATATTTTCGTAATCATGATCTGGATTAATAAAATCGTCAGTTTGCAATTCTGGATGACTTCTTATATATTGTTCGGGAAAACAATTCTTAATCTCTCTGGTGTACCATTTAGGACCGGATCCTTTAAATCTATGATCCATCATCATTGCTAAAATTCCTATGAGAGGCAAATTATTCCAATATTTTAAAATTTTTGATTCCATCAAATAAATTATTCCAGAAAAATCATTTGATAATTCATGTTTTTTATTAAATGAACTTGTCATTTCATGAAGTTGATTAATTATTAAATGTGAAGTAGGAAAATAAATGGCAGATAACTCTAAAGTAGCATTATAAAAAAACTTGTAACAATTCCATAACTGCATTAGCAACATCCCATTCAACATCAGTAATTCGAGCTGCTGGACATTGCATCACAGTTAAAATATAATTATCGAGTGCATGTCTAAATGGAATACATAATTTAAGCATGTCGTAAGTACTATTTCATCTCGTAGACACATCAGTGTTTAATTTTCTATAAGGAATATTATAACGATAACAATTTTTTTTAAATATTTGTCTCCTAGGTCCAGAGTGACGTAAATTTACAATAACTGCTTTAAGAGTTTCAAGTACTCTAACAACTACCTTTAATCTTTTTTTAACACACAAATTAATAATATGACATACACATATTTGATGAAAAAGAATTCCATTTAAAGGAGGATTTAATCTTTGAATTAACAATTGTGCAGCGGAATTATTAGCACTTGCATTGTCAAGAGTAAGACATAAAATTTTCACTTTAAGACCATATTCGTTAATTACTTTTTTATCACATTGGCAATTTGCAAACCATTATGAGGATGTTCAATTTCTTTAAACGCAATAATTCTTTTTTGCACTACCCAATTTGTATCAATCCAATGAACTGTAACACATAAAAAAACCATCACTATTTAAAGAAGTCCATATGTCACTAGTCAAATTATACATGAATTTAGAATCTAAAAAATAATTAATTTGTTCATTTTTTTCTTACGATATAATTTAATCAAATCTTCTTTAACAGTTTTTCTACTAACATTTTGAAAGGCACCTTGTACATAATTTTGTTGATAATATAAAAATTTTTCATTTTCAACAAATATGTAAGGCATTTCTGCATGTATAACATATCTAGCTAAACCTTCACGCATATGTTCTTGATTATAAGCAAATAAAGAGCTCCCGGCAGTACCACGATCGAGTGCAACTAGTTGAGTCTGTAGCGATAATTGACCCGCTAAAAATTGTTCCCTAGTAATTATAGGATGTGATTCTAAATATCGTTTTAAACTACCTGTGCTCGAAAAAGAGGCGACAGCATAACTAGCCTTGCAAATTTTACAAATAGCTTTATCTTTTTTTGAATCATTTTCATCTATAATTTTTTCAAAATAATTTCAAACTTTACTAGTTAACTTTGATGTTCTTCTTTTTTTGCCTATTATCTCACCTTGTGCAGGGAGCATATGAGCTTGACGGACCTGAAGGTGTCGCTGTCGCAGTTGCACAATCTCCTTCGGAACCTGTAGAACTTAAAGCAATATTAAGATTAGGAACGACAGGAAGATTAACATATGTAGTTGGGATAATTGGACAGTTAGTTGATGGCGCCGCAGTTTCCATATAACCCGACGAATCGTCACTTAGTTGTGCTGATAAAGAATTAGAATCACCACTACTATTAGTATTATATGGTGTACCATATGGATATGTAAGAAGTGGTCCATAAGGTGAATAAGCAGCAAAATCACCATATAGACAAAAGGGATCTCGCGGGTCCATTATGCAGTTATATATAAGAAATTAAGAGTGAATAATAATATAAAAATACTACTAAATTAATATTATAATATAAATATAAATTAAAAGTGAGAGAGTAGAGCACGAATGGAAAGAAGAAAAATGCAGAAAGACTGAGTCACTCAGTGTGAGAGAGGTAAAGTCACAAAAAGCACTGTGAAAGATTGGAAGACTTGGATTCTTGGAAGTAGAAGGATTTTCGAGTGGAGAAGTGGAGAACGAATGAAATCGGTCGTGCCTTTTATAGGCGGAGAAATGCTCCAACACGGCCCATGTTGAAACTAACACGGTCCGTGTTGAAGCTTTTGACCATGCACCTGTGTTCGTGTTGTCCAATCACGAATCTCGTTTAAAAATAGAAAAAACGGATTGTGTTTGATCAGCGCGGCCGTGTTGAAGTTTGAAATGACCGCGGGCCGTTGTCCTCTTCTTAACACGGACCGTGTTAGGGCACACACGGTCCATGTTGGGGTACAAATACTACATCCAACGCGTCCCGTCATCGAAGTACGCGGACCGTGTCGTGCCAAAATGGGTCCGTGTTCACCGTGCTCGGGTCGTGTCGTGCCAACAGTGCGGATGTCCGACCCGGCACGGTATGGCACGACACGGCCCGTTTTTTCGTGCGCGGGCCGGGCCGAGTCAGCATGGATTTTAGGCGGGCCGGCGGCGTGCCGGGTCGTGCGGCCCGCCCGAAATTCCATCTTTAGTTTGCTACAACAGATTGTATGTTATATTTTTTATGCATACATACACACACGCAATCAACTCATTGATGTGGCATGGTTAAATAATAATAAAAATAACAATTCCCCCCCCCCCCCCCTTGGAGGACGCATAGGGGAGGGAGAGATGCCCCCTCTTCCAGTGCAGACATTAGTGCATTCATATGAGATGACCTTTCCCTAGTACAAAAGGATCGGGTCCATTATCAACCCACAGTAACAAGTCCATTAATTTAATGAATTATTATCGGACCACCTAATAGATTTTTTAAGATTTAATAGGCCTTAACGAACAGATCAGCTAGCGGACGAATCGGGCAAGCCCATTATTTTTTTAAAAAAATAATTTATTATTTTCATTTACTTTTAAAATTGGCATTTCTTTTTTCTATATTTTCTTGTATTTTTTCTTAATACATTAATAAAATACTATAATAAATAAGGTATCATAATTTTTCCTTCAGTTTTCTCATAATTTCCTTTTTTATCTTTTTACCCATTTGTTTATTTTATTTTTTGTTAATAATAGAATAAATCAAATTAATAGTGGATAAACTACTTATATTATATTACTAGGTAAATATTATTATATAAGTTTATTAGCTAATATTATTAATGGATTAACCATCGATCTATGGGACAGTTTGTTAGTTAACAGGCGGATATCAAACTATCGGGCAAATGACTAAATATAATGTTTGACCTATTATCCGTCTGTGCCCGATAACTTATTGGACAGATTTAGACCGGGCACAAATGAGCTTATCCGTTATCATTCGGGTCGGATAACGGAAGGGTCGGGTTGTCTAGTCTAATAAACACCACTACCTCTCTTCTGTGTCGGTGAGGCTGTTGAGATGCCACATCACACTTCAACCGGGGAACAATTGATCATAAGTCAAAAGGGTAGTTCGTGAAACAAGTTAAAAGATGGAAGATAGTTTAGTTATAAAATGAAGTTGAAGGCTAGCGTTGGGAAAGTGACGAAAGTTGAAGGGTATTTAACGATATTTATCTAATAAAAATGTCATTCAATATTGAATTGAAACACTTTTTTTCAATTTGAGATTATAAAATGTAGTGCAATTCACAATTCTATCATAATGTTGTAGGGATTAATATTTTTTATGTATGATGGCTCAAACAGTTCAGACTTGGCCCAACTAATATTTTTTATGTGTCTATATATATATATATATATATGTATGTATGTATGTATGTATATATATGTATAATCTAATGAGGATGCCCCTACTTAAAGTAGTTGTGTCCCCTGTTTAATCAATCATTGAATGAATAATCTACTATGAAAAGGTCTAAATGTGGTTAAAAAAACTATGGTTGGAGGAGAGGGTTGTTGTGGCCATCATAAGGAGAGAGGCAGCTATGGCCATCACAGAGGGAGGGAGGAGGTAGAGGAGCCCAACTAATGCGGTTAGGTTCGTCCCGTATTGTGTACTTGGCAGTGGCAGGTGAAACTCTCAATACAAATATTCTGCATTCATAAGAATTCGAATTTGAAACATTGTTTAAGCGAGGAGGAGCTACTTACCACTCAACCCCAACTCTTGTTAGTAAAACCATCCATTCTTTGTTGACTCAATCGCCATCATCCAATTAAAACTTTTTCATTATTGTGATTGCGCTTCAATATATATATATATATATATATATTACATTTCTTTTTTAATTTTTTTACTAAGTTAATAACAAAAAAGTTTTTTCATATAAAAATAATTCTATTTTAAGATGCATAGATGCTAAAGAAATCTTACATAGAGTAACTTGATACTGAAGAAACTTTACTAAGATCCTCCTCACTTATAAGATCTTGAATGTAATTTAATGTAAAAAGGTTTTACTAGAAGTGTCATTTGTCATTGTCAAATACACAATTCAGACAATTTACTCGAATTAATTAGGCTCATTGTTGGGTCAGTATCCAACATATGGATAATGAGCTCAATAACGTTGTGCAGATTAAATGTCAATACTACTTTTCAAACACTGGGATTGACTATTTTTTTAAAAAAATTGGGCATCGATTCATTGGGGTCAAATATTAAGACAATTCTAGGAAATGCACTTAGACGAAGAAAAAGACGCTAGAGAAAAAGTCTCTTCACTGATCACATCTTTCGCATTTCATCATACAACTCAAAATAGAGGTTACATAAGGCACATCACCCTTAATGGCTCAAAATAGGGTCTACATAAGGTACTTCACCCTCTTGGCCCCTTATCAAAAGAGTCTCTACACTAATCACATCCTTCACATTTCATCCAACGACTCAAAGAAGGGACTATATCAAATGTCTGCTCAATATTTGAACTAGAAATAGCTCCAAATGTGAAATTTTGAAATATTGCTCCTTCGTTCAATTTTTGACTTGTAAATTGTAGCATATTCACATTTGTGTTATCTAAGATAAAATGGGTTTAATGAACACATGCACTATAACACAAAGTTTTTTGTAAAATTTAAAACTTTTCAACACATCTGACGTCGGACTTTCAGACATCCCAAACCCAAGATGAGCATCTGATGTTCGATGTCGCAACGAGTCGATAGCTCAACCGACGCACTACTGACAATTGAAACATTTTTGGACGTCTCGAAAATGCAACGGGCAAAAATGAGCAGGCATTGATTTTGATCTGATTTTCTCTCCCTTTACACCATCATAACTCCGGGGAATCCGTAACCCCTTCCCCCACGACTTCAGGACCTCAAAAGTCGTGGACGACTCTTCTGAGTGGAGAGCTATAAAAACCCTTTATCCTTCCTTTCCCTTTTTTCTTCATCTTTCTAATTGTTCCTCCATTGCTATTCATGTGTTTTCTCTTGGTGGATCTCTGGCACAAGAGAACAAATTCGGCAAGTTCTTCAAGCGCGAACGATGGAGGAGGGAGAAGGGAAGACAACTAGAGCTTGATCCTGCGAAATGACGAACGACAATCGACAAAAAGATGTGTTACTCTTGATCTAGTCATGGGGCTTTTTCTGAAAGATTTTACATGCTCTAAGGATTGTTTTAGGGGCTTAAGATGGATATGAATATGAATAGGATTATGCTTAAATTCAAATCTTTATATATGACTTATTTGATTACAAAATAAAGGAGTTTTGATGACTCATAACTGAATTATAATGCTATGACGACAAAAGATGATTTAGAGTCACCTTGCTTCATTGAACCTTGATTGGTCCAAGTGATCAAAAGAGATAATCATGATTAATAAGATAAAAGGAGGATTATCATTTGTCTATCTAGATGAGAATTTCTCTCTATAGATTTTTCTGCCTTGAGCGAAATCATCTTGCACTTATCCATTGGTCCACCATGGTCTAAATAACTGATGCACGAAAAATCATGCATTAGTTTAGGCTATTAGATTAACATTTTAGAATATTTTTATGTTTAGAAAAAATGAATTTTAATTTTTTTTCATATAATTTTATTTAGATTTGATTTCTACCTAAATCTGGAAATTATTCATGGCAGAATATGAGAAAACGTCGAAATGAAGGCAAGAAAAATGTCAAACAGCTCAGAAGACTGTCACGGCCATGATAGTTCTGATCATGGCCATGACAGAAAGATATTGGTCAGAAAATTGGTTGTTACTGTCACGGCCGTGACAGTTTTTATCATGGTCGTGACAGACATTTTTCAGCAGAAAAATTGACTAAGTATTTTCAGCCTTGACAACCTTCTGTCGCGGCCGTGAAGGAGCCTTTCACGGTCGTGACGGCGCCTTTCACGGTCGTGACGGCGGTCGGTTAGGCTATTTTAAAGCCATTTTTATCCACTTTTTAAATATATTTTCAATTTTTTTTGAGAGATGAGAAAATCTATAGAAGGAGCCAGAAGATGACCTGAAAAAGGATCCCTAGAGCATAGATTTGAAGTCTACAAAGAGGAGAAGTGCGAGGACAACAACGAAGCTTTGCCGGAAACTCGAGAGAGGACGCGCATAGCCTACGCTAGAGTTTTTGTTTCTTTTCCCTACATTTTTATATTAGATTTGATGTTGTTATTCTCATATTTATTCCTTTATTAGGGTATCCTAGTTGAACCATATTTATGTTTTGAAGTTTTTCTTGATATTAGTTTAGTTTGAATCTTTAATAGCATTGCAATTTCATATGTAATGCTTTCCTTTGATTTCATGATTTGTGATTTAATTGCTATCTGAGAAGAAGTGATTATTTTTATAATAGTTTCTAGGATCGATCTTATTTATTGCATGCCACAATTAGGAAAATCGAAAGAGACCTAACTTGTGTAGTTGTTAAGGTGAGTTGAGAAAGCTCTTAATATAAATTCCGTTTTAACGCATCTTATGATTTAATTAAGTTAAAAATTGAAAGGATTGATTTATTCTAATTATTAATAAGATAGTAGTTAAAGTCTAAAACATTGGTTAACTAATTTTGAGAATTTACTTTATTGATTCAACTAATTCTAAGTTGAGAAAATTCGTTACATTTTAGTAGTGATAATTAGATGCCTTAATCATCAAATTATTATTTCTTCAGGTAATCATTTCTTTTATTTTTATTATTTTCCTTTTATTAATATCTAAAATCAACTATTTTTTAATTTCTCAATTAACAATGATAAAATAAAATTTAAGTTATTAACTATCCTCGTGGGAATGATAACTCTACTCATTCACTTTATTACTTGAGCGACTATTGCACTTGCTAATGTTTGCTATCAATTCTACACACATCAATAACTACACACTTATGTATTTGTAATGATATTCTCTAAAAGTGAAGAACTTTTCTAACCCATGGATAAGATGAAAGAATATAAATGATCAAAGATAAATGAAAGAACTTTGTCCTTATGAACATGAACATGAATGATGAATATAAACAAGGAATATGAATATGGAACGGAATGAAAAGTTAATCTTTTATGAATTATCATTATGACTCTTATTTATGATTTTCTCGTGTTTATTCTAATGGAACTTTCTACTTATACGAATCCACACTTAACTTTATATTAATGATTGAGCTTACTTCTCTGTGTGATCTTCATAGGTACATAATATGAATGCGTGCTTGATTAAAGTGCATGTGATGCTGGTGGTGCATACACATGGCTATCGTAGAGTTTAGATAGAGTCTTTTTCTTCGTAGCATCGAATTGTATTTTCATTATTTATGAGACAAATAGAGTTGCCAAGATTAATGTACTTTATTTTATCTAACTTTCGCATTTTCATTTAAGTTTTCCGCTTACGTGTTATGATTATTGACAATTTAGGTCAATGAAAAAGTAAAGAAGAATCGAAGAAAGTAGCGCACGAGAAGAAATCTCATCAGGTCAAATTTTAGGATGTTACATGTACATAACCTGTTATTAGATTAAAAAAAGTTCTTAATTTAAAAGGTGCAATACGTCTAAGAATAAGTTAAAAATAAAAAAAAGTCAAGCTCACTTATGGTCTTATTAAGCCCATCGAAATCGACGCAGCTCTCATAGCATGAATGCGAATCAACAGGGCCTAAGAAGTAAATAAGCCCGCAAGGCCTTCATCACGAAATCAACCAAGGCCGTCCGATTGACGTATCACACATCATACGGAGCACCCGTTTCTTAATAAACTACTGCCAACCAGCCCCGCGCTTTGCTTCACTCGCGATACCGAAGAAACCCTGACGGCGGCGGAGGCGGAGGCGTTGACGAGGAAGAAATGGTGAAGGGGCGACAGGGCGAACGCGTAAGGTCGGAACATGGCACATTTCCTTTCTCTCATTTGTAATCCCATGCCTTCATCTTTGTTTCAACCTCACATTTTTGCTCATTTCCCCCTTCTTTTGATGTGGATTTCAGGTTGTACGTGCGGGGCACGGTCCTTGGCTACAAGAGGTAACTCCATGAAATTCAAATGGCATCTCTTCTTTTTTGCGTTTTTTGTGTTAATTTTTTTTTTGTTTGTGATAAATTTAGGTCGAAGTCGAACCAGTATGAGAACACTTCGTTAGTCCAGATCGAGGGAGTGAACACTAAGGAGGAAGTCGCTTGGTACCTCGGCAAGAGGATGGCGTACATCTACAAGGCCAAGACGAAGACTGATGGCACCCGCTTCCGCTGCATTTGGGGGAAGGTCACCCGCCCCCATGGTAACAGCGGCGTTGTCCGCGCCAAGTTCAAATCCAACCTCCCGCCGAAGTCCATGGTGAGGACAAGATTCCTGCTTTGCAAAGTTCATCTTTTCATCTTTTGATTCAATCAAGGACTTTGATTAATGATACGATCTATTTGGACTGTGTAGGGTGCTAAAGTTCGGGTCTTTATGTACCCCAGCAACATATGAGGTGAGCTTAAATTGTTATCTCTTTCATAAATTTCTTTTCGATCATCCTATGCCTTATTTGCTTGCATCATCGTTTTGTTTGATTTTTCACTCTGGTTTTGCTAGTCTTAAGATTGGAAGAGTGACATCATTAACAACTGTATGGAGCTACAATATGCGTAGATCATGATATTCATTATCTAATTGGAATATTTCTAATTTTCACATTTCTCTGCTTTCTACTTCATTGTTATTTAGATAATTATATGGTGATTAAGTGGTTATCTCTTTTCAGCTTAAATTTCAAAATCTTATTGTTATGGTGCCAAACTGTCACCTTTTGATGTTTTTAGCTCTACTATCTCATCGTCACATCACTATCACTACCCTTTAACAATTTCAGTCTTTCAGAGGCCTATTAAATTGATGTGCAATGTTCATTTGTGTCATATTGGCCTTGTGTAAAGAGTGGTAGAAATAATAAATGTCATTGGATAATTCCACATTGGCCCATGTTGTTTTGCATTTTTATGCATAATTTTTTTTTAAAAAAAAAGTATCAAAATGTGATGTCTGACAATATTAATTGTTGAATGATTTAGTAGATTGCGCAAATATTAAGTATTCAAATGTTTCAAAATGGAATTCAAATAGTGTTTGTAAACACAAAATGATGCAACTTTCTTTTCTTTGACTTGATTTAATAGTTCCATTTGTTAATAAATTATTATTTATTAAAGAATTGACACTTCTTTTGATAACATAAAAAGTTAATGCTTGTTCCTACATTTTATTAGAGAAATTCTCAGTTTGATAATTCACACTTCAGGTTTCAGTATAACTGCTTTAACTATGTGATCTTTGGTCAATTTGTGATATTTTTCTGTTGCAATTTCTTTTCCAATGTTCATTTTTTTAGGAGATAAAGGATGTGAGCCAAGTATCATTCAGTTTTTATTCATTATAAAAGCTTGTATCTATTACAAAATATCTTATGACTTTTCCAATTTTCTTCTATTGTATTCTGTTAGAAAGCATGTTTCACCTTTGAATTTTATGTATTCTGTTCCGGACATTGGGTTTGTTTGTTCTGGAAGTTTGCATTTTGTTTGTCCTGATTGATAGTCTTCTGAATGGATGTCATTTGCAATATTGACTAAAATTTTAATAATCAGAAAAAGTTGGGACCTTTATTTAGGCGTATGTGGTGGGGTTAGTCTTTTCTAGGAAGGGGCACAATAATGAATGTATTTATTCCCCCAAAATGACAATTCTTAAGTTCCGTGCTTTTGACATTTCTGATTTCATTTGCCTTGGTTTGCAAATTATTTTGGAATTTCTTCTTTGTTATTTTATAACCTTGTTACCCCTTTCTCTTTAATTTTAATGACTTCTTCTGTGAAGGCATTGGTTGTGCTTAAAAAGATAATGAGGTCTAAGTTTATAGTTAATATTTATTCTAATCAATATCATCTGCTGATCTATTCTGTATCTTCTAATATTTATTGTGCACTTCTCTCCCTTTTTTTTCCAACAGGTATTATTTCCAGCTGGGTTTTCAGGAACATCTTGGCTGTAACGGTCGTTAGTAATTTTGAAGTCAATATATTCTTATTTGTAGCTCTTTTGAGGTTTTGATACTTTGTTTTGGACGAAAATCGAAATGCTTGTTCTGAGAGCCCACTGTTTCAGTTTATGAATCAATTCTCAAGTATTGTTCATTGTTCTTCACTATTGTGAAAGTTTTTGAGCGCCGAACTTGACTTTGGAATTGTCATAGTACCAGCATAACATCAATAGCTCCTAGTTCTATTTAGCGTAAAACCCGCAGTGAATCAAATAAATGCGGTGAGCTAACTCTCTTGTGTTTTGCTCCCATTTTCATCTTACCTTTGTGCTATTCATTATTGGTAGTTGCCTGTAACCTGTGGTTGCATTGATGCCTTTGCATATTATAATTCTCATGTCGCAAAGGTTTCTAATTTCAGTTGTACCAATTTTTATTCAGTGTTCTATAACTTGGAGTTTGTCCTTGAGTTTGTTTTTACTTTTACAATATCAACGCTTGGGAATCTAAATATGTGCTTTTCTTTTTTTTTCTTTAATGTAATTGGTTAAATCTTGTCGAATCTTATGAACATGGATCAACGAATTGGCGTCGTATGATCCATGTAGCCGACCCCACCTAGTGGGATAAGGCTTTGTTGTTGTTTGTTTGGTTAATGTAATTGGTTAAATCGATTGCTGCATTTTTTAAGTTTTCCTGCTGGTTGCCGATGTGGCCATATTTCAATTTGCGTTCGATTCTAATTTACTTAGGCAAATTCGATTTGAGTATTGTGTTGCTTTCTACTGTATATTTTTTTAACAATTGAAGGAAAGCTTCGTCAAAGGATGACGTTTTTAAACAAAACGTTTTGTTGACGTTTTGATTGTCGGATACTTTCTACGGAAGAAAGAAAGTTATTCGAATAGCTTTCTTATGGAATTAATTTTTATTTTAATTAAATCTTTCACATTTCATCATACAACTCAAAACAGGGGTAGTAAGGCACTTCACCCTCCTAGCCCCCTATATCAAATGAGTCCATGCACTGATCACATCTTTCACATTTCATCCAACGACTCAAAATAGGGTCTGCATAAGGCACTTCATCCTTTTGCCCCCTGTATCAAATGAGTCTATGCACTAATCACATCCTTCACATTTCATCCAACTGCTCAATATTTGAACAAGGAATAGCTCCAAATGTGAAATTTTTAAACATTGCTCCTTCGTTCAGTTTCTGGCTTGTGCATATTCACATTTGTGTTATCTAATAAAAAATGGGTTTAATGAACACATGCACCGTGACACAAATTTTTTTTTTTTTTGTAAAATTTAAAACTTTTAACACATTTGACGTCGTACTTTTAGACACTACCAAACATTTTTAGTCTCAAAAGTGCAAGGGCAAAAATGAGCAGGCAGCGATTTTGATCCAATTTTCCTCCATTATTATTCATGTGTGTTCTCTTGGTGGATCTCTGGCACGAGAGAACAGATTCGGTAGGTCCTTTAAGCGCGAATGACATAGGAGGGAGAAGGGAAGACAACTAGAGGTTGATCTCGCAAAGTGACGAACGACAATCAACAAAATGGTGTGTTTTGCATGCTCTAAGGACTATTTTAGGGGCTTAAGATAGATATGAATATGAATAGGATTATGCTTAAATTCAAATCTTTATGTATGACTTATTTGATTACAAAATAAAGGAGTTTTGATGACTCGTAACTGAATTATAATGCTATGATGGCAAAGAAATCTTGATCTAAGATGACAGTTATAGATATTCCATGTTTTATTGAATTTGAGATAGTTTTTATTATAAAGGAATGTGACGACTTGAACATGATGATATTAGAAATGATGTCCTAGTGTATGTCATATTTACCATAGTTATATCTATGATTTGTGTATGACAACTTAATTGAAAGCCTAAGGACCACAATGGCATGCAACTCTGCCGATTTAAACGGACGACCGATCCTTTTCCGAACGTCGGCAAGAGTATAGCGACACTTATATCGAGCGTTCAAAACTCGATCAGACGACTGATATAGACTAGAACAGATGATCAAATTGGAAAATGTTGAGACTCAAAAATGGCAACGGCGGTCAATTGAAACCTTTTGGGGCGACCGATCTGAATTATCACATCGGAAAAGTTTATGACGATCGATGGATATCTCCGATCAATCGAGGAAGACGGGACAAGTTCCAGTGGACGATTGGTCAAATTTTGGTTGATTGAAACTCTCGATCGAAAGTTTGAGAACTTCCCCATGTTATAATGGACGATCGAACTTCTCTTAGTCGACCGATTATATGATCTTGGAACGGTGGACGAATGAACTTAGAACGGACAACCACAACCTTTCCGATCGATCAATGAACATAGACAAACAGGCGTCTGCTCCTCCTTCGGACGATCGCTAAATGAACCTAAATCGGATGACCGCTCGACTTTTGGGCGTCCTATTGATTGACAAAAAGAATAATGACTTTAATCTAAACCACTTGATTTGATTTTGTCCACCTGATTGATATCGATTGACATGAACCAAAAAGATGATTCGGAGTCACCTTACTTCATACAACATTGATTAGTCCAAGTGATTGAAAGAGAGACTGATGATTAATAAGATAAAAGGAGGGTTACCATTTGCCTTTCTAGATGAGAATTTTTCTCTACAAATATTTTCGCCTTGAGCGAGGTCAGCTTGCCCGACGGAGCACTGGCTGTGGCACTGATCCTTGATTGAGCCGTCATGGTCTAAATAACTACACAATTATGTGTTTGCAATGGTATTATATAAAAGTGGAGAACTTTCTTAACCCATGAATAAGATGAAAGAATATAAATGATCAAAGATGAATGGAAGGATTTTGTCCTTATGAACATGAACATGAACGACGAATATAATATGAAACGAAATGAAAAGTTAATCTGTAACGCCGGGTTCATTGGAAAAAAAATAGATAAAATAAGAGATTCAAATCAGATAGAAGAGAGAGAAAAGAAAGAAAAAGGGAATAAAGATAAAATCAAATCAAGATAAGTTGGAAACAAATTTGAAAGAAATTTAAATCCAACAACAACTCTTATTCCTCCCCTATAAATATGAGGTCAAATCAAACAAATTAGCTCCTTATTTTTCCCCACAAGCTGACCCTAATTTCCTCTCATTTTCGTGCGTCTCTCTCCCCCTCTCTCGTGTCGAGCTGCTGTCGCCAATAGGAGGGCAATCGGGAGACGTGAACACCGACGACAACGTGCCTAGACAGAGAGGAATGTCTGGAGAAAGAGGAAGAAGAAGAAGAAGAATAGAGTAAATAGTTTCTTGGACAGAAACTTGAAGGTATGGAATTAGGGTAGATTCTTCCTAGAATCATGATTTTAGACTCGAAGCATGTCCTAATTTATGCATGGTATTAGTCCTTTGATTTATGATGACTCTGGATGCCGGCCGTTGTCAAAAAAGTCGAACAGAACGCGAATTACGTGTCTGCACAATCCTACGTAAGAGGAACCCGGCCCGGTTTCCCCAGAACTTGGCCCGAGCAAGTCCATACTCAGACCGAGTTCGATGGAACTCAGCCGGGTCCGCCATTGTCACGAGCGCGAAGCTCTGCAACGAAGAAAAACTCGTCCCGGGTTGATGGCGACCTGACCCAGTTCCACGATAAAGTTGCGCTCGGTCGCGACTTCTGTCGAGCAGTCGATCGATTCGTCCAATCGATCGACCGAGTTATTAAGTACGAACCCGGCCCGGGTATGACCTACAGTCGGCCCGGGCCATGTCTTGATTTTCCTCCGATGATCTCCTTATGAACTCGGCCCGGGTTCAAACCCTACCCGGCCCAGGTCCCGAAGCAATTAAGTTAATTTTTATAATCCTTTGATTCCTAATTACGTACTTAATTCATATCTTGATTATGATGATAATTATGCTATTAATGCTTCTGATTCATGTACTTAATCTTGATATAAGTCATGATGATGATTATGTCTATTCCCCTTTTCCCCTGCTCTTCATGTGCTAGGTCTGTTCTGACCTTATGATGATTTAATTTAGATCCAATCATATCTATGACAACACTGATCCATATTCATCGATCTTGAGCTACCTTATGACGACGATGATGATTATGATGTTCATATATTTCTGATTTCTCTTCATGATCCTATTTTGCTGCTCTGATTAAGTTTTATATAATGATGATGATTATGACACTTGATTAGTATGATTCATTGATCATTTCTTATGATGACCAAATCTTAATCATGATCCTTATGTCCTAATGAAAGATAAATTAAAAGTTGCGAGATAAAAGATGAAAAATATTAAATGGAGAGCTCCTTTTATGATGGACTGGTGACGATCAAGTATGGAATGACTCCGGTCAGTTATGGGTTGACTTCGGTCAGTTATGGGCTGACTACGATCAGTTATGGGCTGGCTCTATCAGTTATGATGATGATGATGGACGGGTCGAGGCAGGCTCCTGTGGGTTGAAATATACCCCACTATAAATCAAAGATGAATAATAAAATGATGAAGAAGATGAAGCATATTAATAACGAAATCTCTTTACGATGATTATTGACTCTTGTCACACTTATAATGATCTTTTCATGATCTCTTGATCTATTATTAATATGATCTAAAAAAGATGATACAATTCATGATTTTCAACTTTCATACAATTATCTATCATGAATCTTTATATGATGATGACCTCATAATCATGATGATCGACACTTGTCATTCTATGATGATTTATTATGATTTATCACGATCCTCGATCTTATGATCTCAAGAAGATGACGTGATTCATGAATTTCTTATGATTTTAATGATACATATGATACATTACAAGAATCCTTTTATTCAAATCATGATTATGCATATTTTCTTTCTATATAATGATGATGTTCTTATGATTCTTGTCCAGTATTATGATTTTATGATTGTCTTTACTTTACTTCCATACTGAGTTACAAATCTCATAAGGAGGTTTCCCCCTACATGTTCTTGAATGCAGGGCCAAGTCAGAATGATGAAGGTGACTAATGGTACCAGATCGAGCTCGTAGATAGCTGCACATGGGTATCTTAAGTCCTTTAGTTTGATGGATTAGTTTTTCTTTGGACTCATATGAAGTTCTTTATCAGTCTTCCACATATTATGATGTCACACTCTTTTATTAGTTAATGATGATTAGTTTTCCATTTTTATCGATGTCGAGTTGACCAGTCAAAGTATTCTGTTTGATCAATACAATGTATACGTAAGGATGATCCACAGAGTTCCCGAAGCGTATGCTGCCATGTGGCGGGGTGCGATTTGGGGGTGTTACAATTATGTATCAGAGCCTAAAGTTAGGATATTCTCATGTCCTAATGTATGATGTCATGGTCCATGTGCAAATGCCACGAGCAGTCACCGCGTCACATGAAGTCATGTCAAGTAAGTTTGTCTTCCACTCTTAAGTTAAATGATTATGATAACAACTCTTAACTCATGATATTTGAGTATGCTATTATAGGATCTTATTGATCCATAAGATTCTTTCCTAAATCATTCAAATTCATGATGATTAATGTTGAAGTATTCTATAATTGTCGAATGATCCTAGATGTGACAATTTACATGTCTCATATGGCCTCTTCATGTCTTTTTCATACCACACTTATATTCTCCATCCTATTAACATGATGAAGTACTGATTCAATGATTTGATCAAATATCTATCATTGATCTAACATGTGATTCTCTTTTATTATATGATTGATCTAATTATCAATCAAAGAAGTATTCTTTTAATGATGACGTTTAGGGAAGGGTTAGTTCATAGTAAAAGTTATTGATCTAGATTGATCTTATAAGGATGATGATTGATATGATTCCATTATCAATCTTACCAAATCATATGATGATGTCACTACCCACAATAATGGACAACGCTCTTAGTGAGTCTATTGATCCTTGTATGACATAAGTTATCTTTAAGGATGATGACCCTATGAAAATAATTTCATATTAGAAAGAATGTCCTAGTGGTACAAATGACGATGGAAGATAAGATCTTTTCTTCACATTGGTTAGAAATTTTTAAGAGGATTATGATGGGATCCTTAGTGTCAATTGATTTTTCTCATAAGATGTATAAGTAGTATGCAAAAAGAAGAAAAAATGAGCGAGAACAATTTGTGTTCAATTTATATTTCGAGATTGTTTATGATTTTTTTTCTAGTATCGAGTGTTTGAAAAATAACGCAAATGACTTAATTTGTGCAGCGTTAATTATTATACGCACTATTCATAAATTAAAAGTTGACCGACTAATAAGTCTAATTAATTTGATAAAATCACTTCGCATCATGTGTTCAGCAATAACATATAAAACTCTCACAAAAAATTTTTTACTTCTTGATCAACAATCAAAATCGACCCAAATGATGTCATGACATATCTCCTCTAATTTTCCTATGATGATCTCAAGCTGATTTTGCTTTTAAAAATCTTAATTGGTCTATGGTGACCAAAAGTTAGTTTGTTAGGTTAGGAAGATACCAAATGAAAAGAGAATTGACATGGCATATTTAAAAAGAACTTACAACTTGAGACAATTCTCTAATTGACACATGGATGATTTAGATGGCGACACATTATTGTGTTGATTGAAATATATTTTATTTCCTAATTATAGCATAGGAAAAATGAAAAGATGAATCATATGATGAAGAAAGGATGAAAGAAAATGTTATATGATGAAAGGACCTTTGCCTTAAGGTATATTATGATAAAAGGACTCATTGTCCTAATGCATATGATAACGGAAGGACTGTCCTTAAGATGATGAAAATAGAATGATAATGAACAAATGCTTTTCTAAGTGTGTGATGAAACATCGCATGAACGACCAAGAAGTTTCCTTCTTTATTAGTAAGCTCTTACCCAACGACTAAATTCAAGGATGAATTTTATTTTAAGGGGTTTATAATGTAATGCCCGGTTCGTTGGGAAAAAAGAATTAAAATAATAGATTCAAATCAGATAGAAGAGAGAGAAAAAAAAGAAAAAAAAGAATAAAGATAAAATCAAATCAAGGAAGATAAGTTGGAATCAAATCTGAAAGAAATTTAAATCCAACGACAACTCTTATTCCTCCTATATAAATATGAGGCCAAATCAAACAAATCAGCCCCTTTTTTTCTCCACAAGCTGGCTCTAAATTTCTCTCATTTTCGTGCGTCTCTCTCCCCCTCTCTCGCGTCAGGCTGTTGCTGCCAATAGGAGGGCAATCGAGAGACGTGAACACCGACACAACGTGCCTAGACAGAGAGGAACATCCGGAGAAAGAGAAAGAAGAAGAATAAAGTAAACATTATAGATTCTTTCTAGAATCATGATTTTAGACTCGAAGCATGTCCTAGTCTATGCCTGATACTAGTCATTTGATTTATGATGACATTGGATGCCGGTCGTTGTCAGAAAAGTTGAACAGAATGCGAACCGCAGTCCTGCGTAAGAGGAACCCGACCCGGTTTCCCAAGAACCTGGCCCGAGCAGGTCCATACTCGGACCAAGTTCGATAGAACTCGGTTGGGTCTGCTATTGTCACGAGCGCGAAGCTCTGCAATGAAGAAGAACCCGGCCCGAGTTGATGACGACCCAGCTCGGGCAATTTCACGATGAAGTTGGCCGTTAAGTACGAACCCGGCCCGGGTATGACCTACATCCGGCTCGGGCCATGTCTTGAGTTTTCTTCGATGATGCCCTTACGAACTCGGCCCGGGTCCCGAAGTAATTAAGTTAATTTTTATAATCATTTGATCCCTAACTACGTACTTAATTCATATCTTGATTATGATGATAATTATGCTATTAATGCTTCTGATTCATGTACTTAATCTTGATCTAAGTCATGATGATGATTATATCTATTATGACCTTATGATGATTTAATTTAGATCCAATCATATCTATGATAACACTGATCCATATCCATCGATTTTGAGCTATCTTATGACGACGATGATGATTATGATGTTCATATATTTCTGATTTCTCTTCATGATCCTATTTTGTAGCTTCGATTAAGTCTTATATAATGATGATGATTATGACAATTGATTAGTATGATTCGTTGATCCTTTCTTATGATGATCAAATATTAATCATGATCCTTATGTCCTAATGGAAGATAAATTAAAAGCTACGAGATAAAAGATGAAAATTGTTAAATGGAGAGCTCTTTTTATGATGGACCGGTGACGACCAGGTATGGAATGACTCCGGTCAATTATGGGCTGATTTCGGTCAGTTATGGGCTGACTACGATCAGTTATGGGCTGGCTCTGCCAGTTAGGATGATGATGATGGACGGGTTGAGGCAGGCCTCCCCGTGGATTGAAATATACTTCACTATAAATAAAAAATGAATAATAAGATGATGAAGAAGATGAAGCATATTAATAACGAAATATCTTTACGATGATTATTGTCTTTTGTCACATTTATGATGATCTTTTCATGATCTCATGATCTATTATTAATATGATCTAAAGAAGATGATACAATTCATGATTTTCTACTTTCATACAATTATCTCTAATGAATCTTTATATGATGATGACCTCATAATCATGATGATCAATTCTTATTATTTTATAATGATTTATTATGATCTATCATGATCTTTGATCTTATGATCTCAAAAAGATGACATGATCTATGAATTTCTTATGATCTTAGTGATATTTTATTCATATGATACGTTACAAGAATCCTTTTAATCAAGTCATGATGATGCATATTTTTTTTCTATATAATTATGATGTTCTTATGATTCTTGTCTAATATCATGATTTTATGATTGTCTTTACTTTACTTCCATACTGAGTTGCAAAACTCATAGAGATGTTTTTTCCCTGCATGTTCTTAAATGCAAGACCAAATCAAAATGATGAACGTGGTCAACAGTAACATATCGAGCTCGTAGATAGCTGCACATGAGTATCTTAAGTCCTTTAGTTTGATGGACTAGTTTTCCTTTGGACTCATATAAAGTTTTTTATCAGTCTTCCGCATATTATGATGTCACACTCTTTTATTAGTTAATAATGATTAGTTTTCCGCTTTTATCGATATCGAGTTGATCAGTCAAAATCTTCTTTTTGGTCAATATGATGTATACGTAAGGATGATCCGTAGCATCTCCGAAGCGTATTTTGCCACGTGGAGGTGCGATTTGGGGGCGTTACATAATTTTTTATGAATTATCATTATGACTCTTATTTATGATTTCCTCGTGTTTATTCTAATGGAACTTTCTTATGATATATATGAATTCACACTTAATTTTATATTAATGGTTAAGCTTGCTTCCTATGTGATCCTCATAGGAACATAATATGGATGTGTGCTTAATTAATCTGTGTGCGACGACTCTAGTTCGGATTGGTGCATGCACACGACTATCATAGAGTTTCGATGGAGTCGAGTTGTATTTTCATTATGTATGAGACCTTTAGAGTTATCAAAATTAATGTACTTTATTTTATTTAACTTCCGCATTTTCATTTCTTAAGTCGTGGTATTTATATTTAAGTTTTTCATTTACGTGCTATAAAATTCTTGACCATTTAAATTAACAAAAAAGTAATGAAGGATCGAAGAAAGTAACGCACGAAAAAAAAAATCGTCAAATAACGGAATCAAATTTAGGGATGTTACGTGTACATGACTTGTTATTAGACTAAAAAAAGTTCTTAATTTAAAAGGCGCAGAACGTCTAAAAATAAGTTAAAAATAAAAAAAAGTCGTTCTTATTAAGCCCATCGACGTAGATCTCATAGCATGAATGAAAATCAACAGGGCCTAAGAACTAAATAAGCCCCCAAGGCCTTCATCACGAAATCAACCAAGGCCCTCCGATTGACGTATCACGCATCATACGGAGCACCCCGTTTCTCAATAAACTAATACCGAAGAAACCCTGACGGCGGCGTCGGAGGCGTCGACGAGGAAGAAATGGTGAAGGGGCGTCAGGGCGAACGCGTAAGGTCGGAACATGGCACACTTCCTTTCTCGCATTTGTAATCCATGGCTTCATCTTTGTTTCAACCTCACATTTTTTCTCATTTCCCCCCTTCTCTTGATGTGGATTTCAGGTTGTACGTGCGGGGCACGGTCCTTGGCTACAAGAGGTAACTCCATGAAATTCAAATGGCATCTCTTCTTTTTTGCGTTTTTTGTGTTAACTTTTTTTTTTTTGTTTGTGATAAATTTAGGTCGAAGTCGAACCAGTATGAGAACACTTCGTTAGTCCAGATCGAGGGAGTGAACACTAAGGAGGAAGTCGCTTGGTACCTCGGCAAGAGGATGGCGTACATCTACAAGGCCAAGACGAAGACCGATGGCACCCGCTTCCGCTGCATTTGGGGGAAGGTCACCCGCCCCATGGTAACAGCGGCGTTGTCCGCGCCAAGTTCAAATCCAATCTCCCGCCGAAGTCCATGGTGAGGACAAGATTCCTGCTTTGCAAAGTTCATCTTTTCATCTTTTGATTCAATCAAGGACTTTGATTAATGATACGATCTATTTGGACTCTGTAGGGTGCTAAAGTTCGGGTCTTTATGTACCCCAGCAACATATGAGGTGAGCGTAAATTGTTATCTCTTTCAAATAACCTTTCAAACAAAATTATTTGCTTGCATCATCATTTTGTTTGATTTTTCACTCTGGTTTTGCTAGTCTTAAGATTGGAAGAGTGACATCATTAACAACTGTATGGAGCTACAATATGCCTAGATCATGATATTCATTATCTAATTGGAATATTTCTAATTTTCACATTTCTCTGCTTTCTACTTCATTGTTATTTAGATAATTATATGGTGATTAAGTGGTTCTCTTTCTGCTTAAAATCCAAAATCTTAGTTTTTAGCTCTACTATCTCATCGACACATCACTATCACTACTCTTTAACAATTTCAGCCTTTCAGAGGCCTATTAAATCGATGTGCAATGTTCATTTGTGTCTTATTAGCCTTTTGTGTAAAGAATGGTAGAAATAGGAAATGTCAATGGATAATTTCACATTGGCCCATGTTGTTTTGCTTTTTTATGCATCATTTTTTTTAAAAGTATCCAAATAAATGCATATTAACTTTACACGTCAACAAAATGTGATGTCTGACGATCTTAATTGTTGAATGATTTAGTTGATTGTGCAAATATTAAGTATCCAAATGTTTCAAAATGGACTCAAATAATGTTTTGTAAACACAAAATGATGCAACTTTCTTTTCTTTGACTTGTTTTTATAGTTCCATTTGTTAATAAATTATTATTTACTAAAGAATTGATACTTCTACTTCTTTTGATGATGTAAAAAGTTAATACTTGTTCCTACATTTTATTAGAGAAATTCTCTGTTTGATAATTCACACTTCAGGTTTCAGTATAACTGCTTTAACTATGTGATATTTTTCTGTTGCAATTTCTTTTTCTTAGAAGATAAAGGATGTGAGCCAAGTGCTCACATCCAGTTTTTATTCATTATAAAAGCATGTATCTATTACAAAATTTCTTATAACTTTTCCAATTTTCTTCTATTGTATTCTGTTAGATGTTTCACCATTGAATTTGATGTATTCTGTTCCCGACATTTGGTTTGTTTGTTCTGGAAGTTTGCATTTTGTTTGTCCTGATTGATAGTCTTCTGAATGGATGTCATTTGCAATATTGACTAAAATTTTCATAATCAGAAGAAGTTGACCTTTAATGAATGTGTTGGATTCCCCCAAAATGACAATTCTTAAGTTCGGTACTTTTGACATTTCTGATTTCATTTGCCTTGGTTTGCAAATTATTTTGGAATTTCTTTTTTGTTATTTTATAACCTTGTTACCCCTTTCTCTTTAATTTTAATGACTTCTTCTGTGAAGGCATTGGTTGTGGTTAAAAAGATAATGAGGTCTAAGTTTATAGTTAATATTTATGCTAATCAATATAATTTGCTGATCTATTCTGTATCTTCTAATATTTATTGTGCACTTCTCTCCATTTAGTCATGTAGTTTTCGTTTCAAAATTTGTAAATTTCTGTATGTTTTTTCTAGTCTAATTGTTTTTTTCCAACAGGTATTATTTCCAGCAGGGTTTTCAGGAGAACATATTGGCTGTAACAGAGTCGTTAGTAATTTTGAAGTCAATATATTCTTATTTGTAGCTCTTTTGAGGTTTTGATACTTTGTTTTGGACGAAAATCGAAATGCTTGTTCTGAGAGCCCACTGTTTCCGTTTATGAATCAATTCTCAAGTATTGTTCATTGTTCTTCACCATTGTGAATGTTTTTGAGCCCCGACCTTGTCCTTGGAATTGTCATAGTACCAGCATAAAAACAATAGCTCCTAGTTCTATTTAGCGTAAAACCAGCAGTGAATCAAATAAATGCGGTGAGCTAACTCTCTTGTGTTTTGCTCCCATTTTCATCTTACCTTTGTGCTATTCATTATTGGTAGCTGCCTCTAACCTGTGATTGCATTGATGCCTTTGCATATTATAATTCTCATGTCGCAAAGGTTTCTAATTTCAGTTGTACCAATTTTTATTCAGTGTTCTGTAACTTGGATTTTGTCCCTGAGTTTGTTTTTACTTTTACAATATCAACGCTTGGGAATCTAAATATGTGCTTTTCTTTTTTTTTTTCTTTAATGTAATTGGTTAAATCGATTGCTGCATTTTTTAAGTTTTCCTGCTGGTTGCCGATGTGGCCATATTTCAATTTGCGTTAGATTCTAATTTAGGCAAATTCGATTTGAGTAATGTGTTGCTTTCTACTGTGTATTTTTTAAACAATTGAAGGAAAGCTTCGTCAAAGGATGACGTTTTTAAACAAAACGTTTTGTTGACGTATTGATTGACGGATACTTTCTACGGAAGAAAGAAAGTTATTCGAATAGCTTTCTACTCGGAGATTAAGTATATTAATTTTTATTTATAAAAATAAAAGGGATATTCAGTATTGTGTAAATTATTGAGGAATTAAATTTATGAATCACACAATGAAATTATGGAAAAAAGTGATTGTGCATATATTAATAATGGATATTAGTATTTTTGAGAGATAATTTGGGTTCATGTCAAGAAGATTCACTACAGAGGTGATTTATTTATTAAGAGGGATGATGGAGAAGTATCGAAGTAGGAGAAGAGATTTACATATGACTTTCATTGACTTAGAGAAAGCGTATGATCGGGTACCAAGGGATGTACTTTGGAAAGCTTTGCAAAAGAAGAGGGTGAGTGTTGCCTACATTAAGGTAATACAAGATATGTACGATGGGACATTGACTAGGGTTAGGACATCCGGAGGTGAGACAAATGAATTTCCTATAGGAATTAGCCTACATCAAGGATCAATTTTAAGTCCGTATCTATTTAACTTAGTTATCAATGCTATAATCGAGAGTATCACAGAGGAGTTACCTAAGTGCATGCTATTTGCGAATGATATAGTACTTTTAACGGATTCAAGAGAAGAGATTAATACAAAATTGGAAATATGGAGAAATACGTTGGAGTCAAAGGGTTTTCGTTTAAGTAGGAATAAAATAGAATATATGCATAGTAATTTCACAAATAAACAACTTAGAGACGATTTGAAAGTTAGGCTAGGGGATGATATAATTCCTCAAGTGATAAAGTTTAAATATTTAGGATCAATTATAAGACAAGATGGTGAGATTGATGACGATGTTAATCATAGAATTTAAGCTGGTTGGTGTAAGTGGAGGAAAAACTCCGCCTATATTTTATAGCCGGTCCCAAGCCCGGATAAAGGAGGAGGGTTGTGTTAGGCCCCGACAGCCAACATAAAATCATGTCGAATCTTATGAACATGGATCAACGACGTCGTATGATCCATGTAGCCGACCCCACCTAGTGGGATAAGGCTTTGTTGTTGTTTGGTGTAAGTGGAGGAAAGCCACTGGAATTTTTTGTGATAGAAAAATACCCAATAAAGTTAAAGAAAAATTCTATCGTACTGCTATAAGGCCAGCAGTGTTATATGATAGTGAATGTTGGGCTATGAAGGGACAACATGAACGTAAAATGAGGGTAGCCGAAATAAGGATGTTGAGATGGATGTGTGGTTATACAAGATTAGATAAGATTAGGAATGATCATATACGTGAACGAGTCGGAGTGACTCCTATTAGTGAGAAAATGGTAGAGAATCGTTTGAGATGGTTTGATCATGTTCAGAGAAGACCATTAGATGCGCCAGTAAGAAGAGTAGATCAAATAATCTGGAGTCCGATTAAAAGAGGGAGAGGGAGGCCAAGGCGGACACTTGACGAACTAATAGAGCAAGATCTATTGGTGAATAATATATCGAAAGGTTTGGTTACTAATAGAGCGGAATGGCGTCGTATGATCCATGTAGCCGATCCCACGTAGTGGGATAAGACTTTATTGTTGTTGTTGTTGTTGGAATTAATTTTTATTTTAATGACAACGTTGTCCGTGTGTTTTACAGAACAAAATAGAACAAGTCATTATTTTAACTTTTATCCTCAAACCAAATATGGCATAATACCTCCTGGATTGTTTCCTCTTTGGATGTTCTTGTAGTAGGTAGGGGCGAACCGACCCTTCGAACGAGTTTGGATCGGATCAATTGTGTATCCTTTATCTAATTTTTTTATTTAATTTTCAGTTTTATAATTTATATAAAAAATATTAAAATGAAATATTTTAAATGTGTAATCTAATATTTAAATATTTAATAAAATATTTTATGCTTTTTAAATAAATATTTTTATATTAAATAATAAGAAAGTAAGATTTTCTTAAAAGAAAATGGTGGTCGAGTAAGATTAAGATTGTTCACCAGTCAACTCTTTTCGTGAACAAACTTTACTCGATCAAATGGGTGACTTGACTTGGCAATCAATTTGATTCGATCCAATTAGGTAAGGAGGCTTGGGGGCTAAATCCGACTTAGTTTTTGTATTATTCGATCATCCAATTTTTTAAAAAATATTTTTACAATTTTTATATTTTATTTAATATAAAAATATTATTTTAAAATCAATAAGTTTTAAAATTATTTAATATTATTTTTGCATTTAAAAATATTTTATTTCAACTTTTTAAATAATTAAATCAAATATAACTTTAAGTTTCAATTAAAAAATAAAAAAAATGTTCGAGTTGATAGTTGGAAAAATTTTGTAGGATCACAAAGGGCACCAGGGGGGAGGAGGGGGGAGGGGTTGAATTGATGTTCAATTCGAAAATATCCATTTTTAAAAAATCATCGCGAAAGTTTAAAATCGATTTTTAAAATCTTTGCAATTTAGAATATAATCACAATATGAGAGGGGGAGAGAGCGAGAGAAATCAAACACAATGAACATTTACGTCCCCGCTTTGACTTCTCAATCTTGAGATCGTCGGAGATTTCACTAAACACTTCCTTTGTTCCAAATGAGATAAGGAAGAAAGTCCTTTACACAGTTATATTTTCTTCATTTGAAAACGCAAGGCAACTTCTCATTCTAAGAAGTTAATCTTTTTTCTCGATCAAGAGGTAAGATTTAAAATTTCTTTTAGGAGCTCTCATAATTTTTTTGAAAAATAATTTCTCTCTTTTACAATAGAATACTCACAATAAGAGAAGAGAAAAAAAAAAGAAAGCTCTAAATGATAACTTCAAGAGAAATGATATTCTTTTGATTTCTTAAGGTTTGCTTCAATGATTGGATGGAATACATTTGCTTCTGGCTTTGTCACTCTTTTTATAAGCTCTGACATGTGAAAAATTCGTCCAGAATTAATTTTAAATTTTCTCCTTGAAATATAATCTGTAGGATCCCAAAGGCTACCAAGAGGGAGGGGGGGGGGTGAATTGATGTTTAACTGAAAATATCGATTTCACGAAATTCGTCGTAGAAGCACAAAATCGATTCTTAAAACTTTTGCAATTCAAATTATAAACACAATATTAGAGGGAGAGAGAGTGTGAGAGAAATCAAACACAATGAACACGGGTGGTTGTTGATGAGGTTCGGCCAAACCTTGACCTACGTCTCCGTTCCAACTTCTCGATCTTGAGATCGTCGGAGATTCCACTAGCACTTTCTTTGTTCCAAATGGGACAAGGAAGAAAGCCATTTACACAACTATCTTTTTTCGTTTCGAGAGATAAGACAACTTCTCATCCTATGAAGCTAATCTTTTCTCTCGCTTAAGAGGTAAGATTTGAACCTCTTTTACACAGGAGGTCTCTCTATTTTTCTGAACAAAATGTTTCTCTCTTTATAATGCTATGCTCATAAGAGTGGAAGAGAGAAAGAAGAGCGCAACTAAAATGATAACTTCAAGAAAAAAGATTTTCTTTTGATTTCTTGAAGTATTGCTTCAATGCTTGGATGAGTACTTTTGCTTCTGGCATTGACACTCCTTTTATAGGTTCTAGTATGTGGAAAATTCGTCCAGCATTAATTTCACATTTTCTCCTTGAAATATAATCGTTACTATTCATTTGAGTAATGGACCAGTTGATCGCATTTATAAACTGGTCGACCAGTCTATATGACCATTGCGCTTTATTTGCTGGCTGACCGCAGTAGGTCGGTCGACCGAACTATCGACCGGTATCTCGACTGGTATAGTCTCGTAGTTTTGATTTCCTTCCGTTCAGTTGATCGGTCGGTCGGTGCATCATCCAGTCTGTCGACCGGTGTAGTCTCAACATGGATTTAGACAATTTATGCATTAACCGATCGTCCGGTATCTCCGATCGGTCGATCTCGATCGGCCTTCATAGCTTCGATCGATAAGTTGACCGTCCTGCATTATTTTGAGCATAACTTTTTACACAATTATTCAAATCAGATGATCTTAGAGTTTATGGAAAGCTAACAGAATTTTCAACAATTTTGATGTTCAATATTCATCAAAAATTAATGAAATCAGTGCTAATTATTTAATCAAAGTGTAGTGCATAAAGTTATCCATTTTTCTTTAAACTTTTTCATTATTTTAACTTTAATCATTCGTTGTTTATATCATCAAAATATAATTTGATATGACATTAAAATTTTGACCAAACATAGTTGTTACTGTTCATTTCAGTAATGTACTAGTCGATTGCATTTATGGACCAACCGGTCTATATGACCGTTGCGCCCATTTCGTCAGTTTCTACCAATTGTCGATCGATTGGACTGTTGACCGGTGTTGTCTCGATGTCAATTGGTTTTGGATCAGTCGACCGGCATCTTCATTAGGTCGACCGGTCTTCTTTGCGTCTACCGAGAGGATGATCGAGCTGCGCTATTTTGATTATAACTTTCTGCACGGTTATCCAAATTAGATAATCTTTGATTCTATGGACAACTAATAGGATTCTCTACAACTTTGATATTCATGGTTCATTCAGAATCTAATAAGATCAGCGTGAATTAGTTAATCAAAGTGTAATGCATAAGGTTATCCATTCTGTTTAAATTTTTTAGCATTCAATTTTAAACCTTCAAAGTTTGTATCATCAAAATATAATTTTATATAGTATTAAAATTTTGACCTAACAAATTTAATTCATATTCGATCCATGATGAGTCAAGTTTGAGTTAGGTCGCGGTGAACATCCCTAAGTAGAATTGTACCTTCTAAAATGAGTAATCTGATTTGACTCGATCTAATTAAAATCAAATGAATTGTGTCGGGTTAAGATCGATCATGAACATCTTTAATTGTAGGCACGATTTTTTATGGGATTAGATTTAATCCTCCAAAGAAGGGTGTTCACGATTCTATCTTAGAAGTCTCATTAATTTAATTATAAATAATAAAAAAAATAATTTGAGACACAAAATATATAATAAATTATTATAATTTTTTTTGAGAGAATATAATTAAGTAAAAAATAAAATATCATCATATTTTATTATACAATAATAAGAATCACCTGACATTGTAAAATAGTTAAAATTATTAAATTAGCATTAAAATTAAAATTTTGATAATAATTTTAGAAATTAAGGTCTCATAATGAGGGGTGTGTACATCCACCTCAATTGGGGTCACTTTTGTCACTTCTCTGTTCTCGCGATGATTTTTTAAGGGCTTTTATTATCCTAAAAAAATTTGTCATCCCCATATGTCTAATTGTCTTCGTAATCTTTTGTATAGATAATTAGTATCACGTATCATAGTAAAGAATTTAAATGTTGATGATTGGTATCAAACTTCATGCGTTCTAGTTCGAACAAATATTTAATATATTAGTATGGTATTTCAATTGATTTTTATTCATTCTAACAAATAAGGTATGTACCGAATTTAGTTTTGTATAAATGGATAAAGAAACATAATTTACATTATTATTATAGAGGTAATGACATGTGATATGTGCATTCATATTCTAGTCATAGTTATGAAATAGTTTTTCTTATTAGGGAGAGTTGGGTCAAATATTCAATAATGATTATCTCTTAATTATTCTAATTTTTAAACTTGGGTGAATATCCAATAATTTATTTTTAACGTTGTTATGTTATATTTGTTGGCGTAAGTTTATGTGTTATTTTTAGCCGCTTGGGGTGATTAGTCCACAAAAATTAAAATTCTTTTAATTTGTATATTTCGTAACTTTTTCAAATTTGTAATAGATAAATTAAATATCTAATAGTATGAGTTTCTTATTTATAATAGTAACATATGTATACTTTTGGAATTAAATGGTATTAAATATAAGAATAAATTAACTAGAGTAAAAGTAGGAAAGTTAATGTTTTGAGAAATAATTAATATAATATAGCTATATCTATTTTATATCACATTTTGTTGTTATTATTATAGCAACAATACAAAAATACTAATTGGTATTATTTAATTTAGAAATATTTATATATCAATAAAAGTATGTAATAATAAATGTTTGATACATAAAGTCATAATTATGTATAACTGAAAATTAAATTAGATTAAACATATAATTAAATTAAAGTAGGAGTTGTCTTAAAAGTAGTGGTTTCAAATTGTGTTTTGAGATTCTCGAAATTCTCTTAGATAAGAAAAGATTATTGATAAATGTTCAATATATAAGATGGTATTGTTAGACCATAAATGTGGGTTCAACATGAACATAATTATATAACTAAGAATTGTCAAAATATATTAAGACCCACATAAAGTGATTAAAATATTTATGAACGTATTTATTAATATGGTATCATATGAAATAATACATGCAAAAATTAAAAGATGTATATACTAAAATATTAAAGAGTCTATATAAGGTGTATAAAGTTTAAGGTACACACACATATACTAGGATGCTTCCACATTCTTGGGCGCATGGTGTGATCACTGATCCTAGTCCGTCTGGTCGACCTTTGCACGCACGAGCAGACAGGATTAAGGCGCGATGAACTGTCGGTCCACACACATGGATGTTGCTCGCGATCTACCGATCGAGCAAGTGGTTTGTTCACTCATTCCTCACATTTGATTGCTTGCCACTATGAAGCTAGGTCATCGAATATGTTCCCTCTAGTTCGCAAATGCTGCTAATCCGCGCCTCCTCCCTACACGATCATGTGGGAGCAAGAGGGAGGGATGATGAATGCGCCCCTAAAGGTGAGAGAGAGAGAGAGAGAGTCGCATTGTGAGAGGACGCAATCGTGTAGGGAGGAGGCACACCCGCCGACGGTCGGCGAGGGATTAGGGGCAACCGACAACGTTTGCCAATGAGAGAGAACATACGGTTCCTACTACAAAACATGCAGTTCCTACTATTTCTGTGCAAATGTGCTGAAGCACATAAAGAAACGATTTTTGGAATCCTTGTTTGCAAGTTGACACAGAGACCTCCAGAATTTTCCACTTTATGCAGATACTGAAATGTGCGAAATGCATAATGTTGAGCAGGATTCGCCGTACTCTGACATCATCCTCTTGGCCACTACAAAGCTGAAAATCAACATTTGAGAGCTGATAGTATAGACATAGAACTCATCGAGGAATGTCCTAGAAGAAGCTCTAAACATTGCAACAAATGATTTTTTTTAGTGTTGCAATGTATGGTATATGTTCACGCCGTAACAAATTGATATTAGAATGTGAAACTGTTGTAGTTTTTGTCATTTTTGTTGAAGAATACAACAATGTATGGTATTGTAAGAGCCTTAATAATTGCTCTGAGTAGACCTTGCACATTGTCTACTCACGTCAAACAGATCCATGAGCGTAGCTTAAAGGCTTCCTAGACCATCAGATTGTTTTCCCTGCACCTGTAGCAACCACAAAAAAAGAGTATTAGTTTAGAATGAAACGGCCAACTGGAAGATAATTGTGAAATCCCTATGATTGCAGGATAATAATGAGGGCCAACTAATTAGAGGATCATGGCAACAAAAAAATGGATCTGAAGAATAAAAGAAATTAAAAACTAGAAAACTTCCATCTTTCCTCAATCTCATCGTGACCTCTCTGCTGAGAACAAGATCAATCTCTCTGATCTTGCACAAATTCAAGGTAACTCAAGTAAGGTCAGCGAGATGTTCGTCCTCATCCATCTCTCCTCTTCACGCACGTACTGTAAGACAAGAAAAGCCTTCATTGGTTCATCAAGTATAAGGGTGGAGATCAGCCAAAGGAAGGAGATCTCACGCCAGGACAACATGGGCGACAAGGAGGACACGGTTGCCGGTGATCTAAAAGAATTAGTGCAAGAAGTCAAACAAAAATCAGGTGGGTGAATCAAAATCACTTTGTATAATTATAGATAAATTTGATTGAAACTCTGCTACGATTGATCATGCTAATGAATGAATATGATGAAGATCAAACGAACGAAAGTCATGAATCGATCTGTTTTCTTTTTCTGATTGCGCAATTGTACATTGATTACTTGTAAAAATTTGTTTATTATCACCATTGTCTTGGTTTGATGATTGTTATGATGTAGTGATTCATCTAGGATTATGATCTATAATTTCTGCATAATTTTTCATACTAAAATCGGCCGAAGAACCCCCTACCATCATGGCCGTGACCTTCTCTTTATGCTCGTGTAACTGCCGACACGCCTGTGCTACTTGGCCAACACGACCATGCTATCCCTTCGGCACGCCCATGCCATCCTTCTAGCATGCCCGTTCCATAATTTTGTATGCCGCTTAACCATAGATCGGCCAATCGATTTGTTGAATCGGTCGACCGCCCTAACACCTAGGCACGCCCGTGACACCTTATGGCATGCCCGTGCCATCCCCTTCATCCCCCCAAACTATGATCCCTTATTTTATTCATTATTAACCCTTGATTTTTTTATCTAAATACTACATGTTTTCCCTTCTGATTGATCATTGTTATGACTAAACTAAGGACATGGTTTCACTGAAATCCATTCTCGATTTACGATATGAATCCTTTTATTGATTTACCCTTCTATTGATTCAATTATTTCCATCATATGAAGAATGATGAATAACAAGATTCTAAAGTGATTAATAAGTGAAGATAGAAGATGAATAATGGGTTGTCAGCCTATGTCAAGAGTGTCAAAATAAGGATCGCTCACTTGGTCATGATTTGATCACCCATTGATTCGCACAAGACTGCATCATTTTTCTTGGCATATCCTAAGAATTTAAATGCACCTAAAGTCACCTGATTTCTAAGTATGATTCAAGATTAAGAAGTATGTTCAAGTAAAGCAAGCATGATATCAAGTCAAGTATCATTATGATTTCTGTCATAATTAACAAGCCTACTATTGATCCCAAGTTTACCATGTATCATTAAGATCTTACTGCTTATCGACATTTATTGACTTGTATTATTCTGATGACTTCATGCTCAATCCCTTGCCAATATAAGTTATGTCAATCATTTCTGATTTATTCTATTTAAAGTTATGCATTGTATATTCTTACTGGTTCCCCACTAGGTTGTAAAACTTACAGAAGGGCCTCCTTCCCTGTGTTTGATTTTCACAAAGCCAAGTCAGTGATGGTGTTGAGTTAGTGTACTGCGACAGAGCTCAAGCGACGATATAGCACATGAACCAAATTGTCTAATTATGGTTCTATTCTTTCCGCATTTATGAACTTTGATGTAATTCTAATAATACTCTACTTTGAGATCGTGTATTAACTTCTTGACTTTCACTATTTATGACATTCTCTATTTTTTTTCCTTTTTATTCTATTGTTGTCTGTATTCTTGACCGAGTCTTGATAAATATAATGGTCAATGCCATAGCATTTGTAGCGTCTTCATATTAGTTTTCGCCGTGACGTTGGTCGATTTGGGGCGTTACAACACCTTTACCCACTGTGGATGATTGAAACAACAAATAAATAATTATTTCTTTTTCCATCATAATATCATTGGTAGGACCAGTAAACTCCACATTCTTTTAGCTGATGTGCTTCTAGATACTACATGAGTTGGTGATGGTTGGTCATTTTCTGATTGGTTCATACTTTGGTTCACTCGTAAGAATAAAAATAGCTTAAGAAGATTATATCATGAATCAAAATGACATGAGCAAACTATACAACTAAAATAATTACAACAAACATACATGAAATTACAGAAAGAACGATTTTGAATTTAATTGAACAACATATATGTATAGGAATAAACAAGAAAGAATTCACATATGCATTATCTGCACATGGCATCAATTCGGCATTGAGCATGAACTAAAATATTCATTGCAAGCCATGAATAGCATCAGATCTTGTTGAGGAAGCTCTTGTGTCGGATCTTGTCGAGGGAGGCGTGGTTGCTGGAGGAGAGGGAGAGAGGGAAGAGTAGCGTCGAATCTCATCGAAGCAGCCCATGTCCCGGATCTCGCCGAGGGAGGCGCATCTGCTGGAGGAGAGGGAAAGAGGAAGGACTAGCACTGGATCTCATCAAAGAAAGTCCTTGCTCTGGATCTCATTAAGGGAGGCACGATCGTCAGAGGAGAGGGGAATAGTAGCATCGAATCTACTCGAGGGAGGCACGACCCTCGAAGGAGAGGGAGAGAGAGGAAGGACTAGTGTTGGATCTCGTCGAGGAAGTCCTTGTGCCAGATCTACTCGAGGGAGGCGAGGCCGCCAGAGGAGAGGGAGAAAGGGAGCATATTCAACCTAGCATCTAGCCAATGTGAGGGGCCTTCATGAATGAGAAAGGGTCGAGAGGGGATGAGAATGAGTGAACCGCCACCTGTTCGACCGAAAAATCGTGAGCAACATCCATGTGTGGACCGTAGATCATCGCACTTTAATCCTGTCCGCTCGTGCGCTCAAAGGCTGATCGGATGGCCTGCGCCCAAGACATGTGGCAGCACCCTAATATACCTCTCTCTCTCTGTATATATAAACACACACACACCAAAGGTATATAAAGTTTAAGAGGTGTATATATATGTTAAAAAGTATATAAAGGTTAAATGTATATATGTGTTCATATACTAAAAGGTGTATAAAGATGAAAGAGTGTATATATAAAGATCAAAAAGTGCATCAATACCAAAAGGCATACAGAGATAAAAATGTGCATTTGAATGCTTCGTGACAGGCAACTTGTTTGTGATTGAAAGAGAATAATGAACAATTGTAAGTTTCAACATTAAATTTATTAAGTTTTCTAATTATTTATCATGATCCGGTCTAATTTTGCTATTCTGATTTTTCAATTGATATAAGAGCAGATTGAGTCATTAGGAAAGTCCAATTTTTTGTATGAACATATACCTTTAATTTTCTTCCATTTTTTGGTGTGCCATCCATGATTTTTTTTTTGGGTGGCCTTAATTTCACCCTTTATACCTTATTTCCACTCCTTAAAGACTATTATACCCCTTATTATTTAATATTATCATCCACTTTAGACTATTACTTTTATTACTCTATTAGAATAATGAGAAGATGAAACATTATTCAGCTACAGATCAGTTTTTTTTTCCTTCTTTAGATTCTATTATATTAATAATAATGTATATATTACTTGACTAAAAAATAAGGCTACAATTGTTTTTCACTAGGAAAATGTGTATTGTCCACTTTCCAATATTATAAATAAGCAAATATCTAATCTTCTGTTTGATATAATTATAATCTTTCATTTTATTTGTTGTTATATCTTTTTAAAAATTACCAATCTTTAATGATTCTATTGGGTATCTAAAGATGTTTTTAAAGAAAGTAATCTAGATTCGAGGATAGCTACAAACTTATCAAACAATGTTTGATTAAATTATTTAGTTAGATCTCGATAGGAACCATTTACATTTTGATTTAATAAATATATCTCTTGATGATCAATTAATTTTAAAAAAAATTTAAGACTAGATAAACAATAAAATGAAATTATTAAAGTTTGTTAAACAATAAAAATAAATCGTATGTTGTTATTGATAACATGAAAAAAATTAGTGAAGACAAAGTAGCATTTAATTTGTCTAGATAAATGTGAAAGGAGAAGGGTATAAGAATCCTTAAGGAGTGGCATTAACGACATCTTTTTTTTTGGATAATATTGCGTATGTTCATGCAAGTACTTCATTGGCTCAATCCAAGTTGATTTAGCATTTTTTTTGCTTATTTAGTATTATGTTAAAAGTGTCATATTTTTAATATTAAGTGAAAAGACAATGATAAGTAAATTCAAATTATCATTAAGCCCCTTTCATGTAAAAAATTAGAATGTCATTCTTTCTTTCGTGAAGATGTATTTGGTGAATGTTTATATTATCTATTGTTTAACATGAACGATTATATTTTCTGTTAACATTATCTCACATATCATGCATGAATATAACAATTATCCAAATATGGATAATTGTTATTTGTAAATTTATGTATTATTTATCACTATTTATTGTGATAAAAGAAGTGAAGAATAAGTATTGGACAATTATGTATATATATTTTCAAACAAGTTATTATTACGCAATATGTTACCAAAAGAGCATCTTTTGTATAATTTGATTTGATTCAAATATAAACACTGATCTACATGTTATTAATTAAATATTGAATAGTCTAAAGGAAGCTTAATATTTGAATTGATAACATATTGAATCATGGAAATAATTTGTGATAATTATTTGCTATTACATGTGAGTAATAAATGGACTCAAAGAAAAATTGATTATTAGACACATTTTTTATTATCAATTTGTTATCATGAGAAGATATCACTTGAAAGTTAGTATTTTTGTCCAAAACTAAGTAGTAAGATTGCATCCATGTCTTATGATGGAGTTTGTGCACATTTAAATTATGTTATTGTTTCTTATTTGCTTATAATATCAATACAAATATCAATTCCATTCTCATATATCATGGCACAAACTTGAAGGCACGGAGAGAGTCTTAATATCACTAACGAAATCATGATTTTGGACTATGCTTTTGGGATTTCCAGATCCACTGATAGTACTAATGAGAGTACCTCTAATGTCAAGAGGAAAATAGAAAAGTGGGAGTGATCCTTTAGTATAAGTAACCAAGTATGATGTCATTCCAGAAGTTTTTAGAGGCAGTATGTTTAAAGGTTGTGGCTATAATCAAGATTGAATTTAATGGGTGTCCACCCCATTTTAAAGGGATGGACATTGCCCCCTACAACATCATTTGTCGTCGGATGATAGATCGACGGTTCACACACAAGGCGAGGTTCATGGGCGATTCAACAGACGGTTTAGCGGGCGACGACTTGCGGTTTACTAGTTTAGCGGACGAGTTGGGAAAACACAGAGGTCGCCTCAATCGCGTGCCATTTTTTACCCTCGAGCAATGACAACCAACGTTGCACTCGATGACGTCTATCGCCGCTCTCGAACTCGACGCCGCTTTATTCCTGATGTTGATGCTGCCCTTGATCTCGCCCGCTCACCATCCATCGTTGGCCTCGCTCATATCCCTCGACTGTGAATTTCGCTTGCCGCCCTCGAACTCGTTTCGCCGCTCGCACTCGACCTGGACTGCCATCGCAGCCCTAGACCTCCTTGCCGCTGGCATCAATCTCATCCACGGGCGCCCTCATCGTCGTTCTCATCGCATCCTAGGGCACAAAGATGACCTCGCCGCTCTTGTCATCGCGCCGTGAATTGAGAAATAATATTGATATATATAATCAAAATTAATTATGATACAATTTAGTAATATCCATAAGTTTAAAAAAAAAATTGAAATAATAAATATTTTATATCGATGATTTAAATTAAACTTGGAAAGCGGCCTTCTAAACTATACAACCAAAAAGTAAGTAAAAGAGATAATAATAATAATAATAATAATAATAATAATAATAATAATTATTATTATTATTATTATTTTAAAGCAGCAGGTCCCACGAGTACCCTGAGAGGTCAAATACGTTTCACGTCCTTTTCCGGTCGTCGAAACCTCCGCGTGGCCGCGCCACGTGATCCCTATCTGCGACTCTACTTAAGCCGCACGCGTCAATGTTTAATTGGCTCCTTCTGGCTGTCGCCTGCTTGGCGTCGCGTTCCAACTCCCTCGATTTCGCCCCGACAACGAGAGATTCCATTAGAAACCGGTGCCGCTCTACGCTTTGACCAAAGTCAGTCCAAGACCCTGCCTTCGTTCCCGCACACAACATCGTAGGCGGACAAGGGATCCAACGGCGCTCGCTCGCCCGCGTAGAAGTCGACGGCTCAGCGTAGTCCTCATGCACGCTTTCCATGCCATGGGGACGTTAACTGAGGACCGTGTTCATTGTCTGCAGTACTAATCATGTGCTTAAGAAACAACATGAAGAAAGATTAAAATGCTAAGGACGAAATCGTTAGAAGAAAGCTATCACTTTTTTTGGATTTGGGAGATTTTGTTCCGTTTATCGTTTTTCTACTGTTGGTCGCGGAGTATAAATATCTTTTTATTTTGATTGCCTTCGAGTTCGAGCCGCTTCACACTAGCACACAAACATCTACTAGTACTACAGTGGTACCTGTTGCTGTCGTCTTTAATGTTTGCGGAGTGGACACGACGCTGGGCGTAGACTTCACCCTTTTCTCCCCCTCGGTCCTCGTTGAGCTCCGCGTCCCCCCCTAAAGCTGGGATTTTTGTTCCTTAGGGGGTCGATTTGCTCCTCTGCGCCGATCCAGGTGAGCGATCAAGTGGGATCTTTCTTGTGTTTTCGGGTCGCTGTTGGGCGGTCAAACGCTGGATTTTCGTGGAAGAAAGATGAAAATTTTGATGTGGTTTCCGGTAGTTGATTTGGCGGGTTGCTTCGTCAAGGTGGCATCTTCGCTTGTTGCTGAGTTTTGCTCGCTCGTGTTTGGTTTAGGAAAGATTTAGCCGTAAAAAAATTGGTTCTTTGTTGCCTCGACATCATCCTTTTTTTTTTCAGTTGCAACTCGTCATCTTCTTTTGATTGGGGTTAGTTCAAGATTTGGATTGTTTATGAACTTTTGTTATTGTAGTGGATTCTTGTAATCTATTCATGGCTTGCAGCTTAGTAGGCTTCGGAACGAATCTGGATTTTCTCCTTTTCTGCGATCAGGAAATTCCGATCGAAGATCATAATTTTTAGTAGTTTCTGCTAGGCCTGCTAGAAGTCTTTAATGGGCTCTCATCTGTTTTTGTTTTCTTGGATCCTTTCTCTAGCTATCTTCTGCTTGAGATCCTTCTGAGGTTCGATTGCTGTAGTTATTTCGTAGGTATATGCTCACAAAGGTAGTTGATTTGGCTTCAAAAGCACCTTTGAGAACATCGCACAGATTCAGAGCAATTATTTTTCTTTGAACAGCCCTTGAAAGGACAATCTGTAGGGTAGACATACTTTAATCTTGTAGCGCACGCATTCTTACTTGTTGCACCTATAAGTCGTTCTGCCTTTTATCTTGTGAATATGATTCCATACAAGTGCAGCTAAGCTCCTCTGTTATTGGTGCTTCATGTGAAATTTTTCACGAACTTCGAACCTTCTCTCTCAGCTACCATATCTAAGGCTTGCATCTATTATTGACAACTTTTAGAGGATTCATAGCCATGGTCATCATCATGAAGTGCCTTCTTTCGTAATTTTTTCAATCTTCCTTTCCTAGGAAGTTGTCTTTCTGTCCTTGTTGCAGCTTCTAGTTTGGTGCACTTGGTTTGCTTCTGTGATCGAATGTAAAAACTAAAGTTTCATCTTTTCAACTTGTATCCATTTCAGATTAAAATAAAATTTTTCTTAAGTTTAGTTTTCAAATTACTTATGCTTGTTAAAAAATCTTGTTTAGTCTTACTTAGCTTTGTCTTTCATTTAGGCATCAGGAGAGTTGATATAGTTACAGCTCTGATGTGCGCCTGGTGCTTTGTCGAATTTGATACTTCAAGTTCTGCTATTTCCGGAGCCTGATACTAATTTATATTTGGATGTTTATGGATATGAAGCGCCACACTTCTATTATTCGTCCTCTCCTTCGGTTTATCTTTTGGTGCTTGCTTACTGGATTATGTTATGGAACTCAAAGTGACATTGAATGCCTGAGAGTCCTCAAGGGATCACTGAAGGATCCTGGAAACTACCTGTCATGGAAATTTGACAACACCTCTGAAGGGGCCATATGCAAGTTTAATGGCGTTGAATGCTGGCATCCAGATGAAAATAAGGTGCTTTTTCTCCGTCTATCCAATATGGGACTTGAAGGGCAATTTCCTTTGGGCCTTGAGAATTGCACAAGCTTGACTGGACTAGATCTCTCTTCCAACAATCTCACAGGTCCGATTCCGGCTGACATTTCCAAAAGGATACCATTTGTCACATCGCTCGATCTCTCATACAATCGTTTATCAGGAGAAATTCCCGAAGAGCTATCTAATTGTACTTATCTAAATTCCCTAAAGCTTCAGCATAACCAGCTGTCTGGACAGATCCCTGGGCAACTGGTCAGACTCACTAGGCTGACAGTGCTTGATGTTTCCGACAATGAATTGTCAGGCCTGATTCCTGCATTTCCGAATATATCATCCTCAAGCTTTGCGAACAATCCAGGTCTTTGTGGGAAGCCTTTGCAGCAAACTTGCAGTTCTTCAAAGAAAAGCAACATCGGAGTGATCATTGGTTCTGCTGTTGGCGGTGTTATAATAACTGTTGTAGTTGTCGCAATTATTCTATTCTTCTGCTTCCGCAAAATGCCTATGAAAAAGAAGGAAAATGATGTAGAAGAGAATAAGTGGGCAAAAACAATGAAGGGAGCTAAAGGCACCAAGGTAAGTCAACTCATTGTGAGTTTATCATGCACTTCACACTTTCTAAAAGAGAATGATACAGTAAGGATATGTGGTTTTTGCTTTCCTTGCCATGTGATCATACAGGCATTTGTTACATGTGCAGGTTTCCATGTTCGAGAAGTCAGTTTCAAAAATGAAATTGGGTGACCTCATGAAGGCAACAAATGATTTTAGTAAAGACAATATCATTGGCACCGGTCGAACAGGGACAATGTACAAGGCAGTGCTTCCGGATGGTTCTTTACTAGCTATCAAGAGGTTACAGGATTCACAGCATTCTGAAAATCAGTTTGTTTCTGAGATGGTAACACTGGGAAATGTCCAACAGCAGAACTTGCTCCCGCTTTTGGGTTATTGTGCGGCCAAAAAGGAGAGGTTGCTGGTCTATGAGTACATGCCAAAGGGAACTCTATATGATCACCTACATCAGAGATCCGGTAAAGAGAAGGCTATGGAATGGCCAATCAGGCTAAAAATAAGCATTGGGGCAGCAAAAGGTTTAGCATGGCTTCATCACGGTTGCAATCCCCGCATTCTGCATAGAAACATTAGTTCTAAATGCATCTTGCTGGATGATGATTACGAGCCTAAGATCTCAGAATTCGGACTAGCTAGGCTTATGAATCCGATCGACACCCACCTTAGTACTTTTGTGAATGGCGAGTTTGGTGACCTGGGTTACGTGGCCCCCGAGTACTCTCGCACGCTGGTGGCCACACCGAAGGGCGACGTCTACAGCTTTGGGGTTGTTCTACTTGAATTGGTTACTGGCGAGAAACCGACTCAAGTGTCTAATGCTCCTGAAAGCTTCAAGGGTAGTTTAGTAGAGTGGATAACTTATCTCTCAAATAATTCACTTCTGCAGGATGCTGTTGACAAATTTTTAATAGGAAAGGACTATGATAGTGAGCTTATGCAGTTTATGAAAGTAGCTTGTTCTTGTGCTTTGTCTGCACCAAAGGAACGGCCTACGATGTTTGAAGTTTACCAACTTCTAAGAGCTATTGGACAAAAGTACCATTTTACTGCTGATGATGATGCTCTTATGCAACCGTTGAGCACCGACACAGAAAACCTAGATGAGCTGATCGTCGCGAAGTAAGGATTGTCTTGTCCCAAGCCCACACGATTCACATTTTGTAAATCTTGTCCCCAAGGTGGTGTCTTCCGTGAGCTGCAAGTTTCTTTTGAGTTCCTTTGTACATTTTGGAGCTAGTGGCTTGAGCCATCCAAGTGCCCTTCCATGATTTCAACTTTGTATGTAGGCATGTGCTTTATTCATCAGTGCTTGTTGAAATTTTTCTTTCTGTGCATTTGCGAATGCCAATGACTTGAAATTTACACATCCCCTGAAGAGGGAAAAAAGGAGATAATGCCACACTGAGGGTAAGGTGTGAAAAATTTGCGTATCCAGGTCCATGGACCAAACATGTGTCTTCACAACCACAGATAAGGATTCAAGCTGTTCTTATCATAGTAGAAGAGAAATTTATCTTGTAAAGTTTTTCTCATTGTTTTAAAAGGTCTCCTGATCTCTTAATAGTCGTGTGAGTATTTAGCGAATCTAGCTTTTAAAACTCTTGTTATCTTGGGCTTTGAATGAGCAGCGAGATGCATTTATTGATGCCAACATAAGATTTTGTCATTGCAACGATATTGCAGAGAAGACTGCAATCTGACTGAAAAGAGCATATGCATTCTCAAGATTCAAACGCCTTTGGCTTACAGAGTAGATTCAATCACACATTGCAGTGTAAACAGTAACGGCCTTGGCTTGGAATACGATGCGACAAAAGTATGCAGTCACATACCTTCATACCCACTGAGTGATACCGATATAAGAATTAACATCCAAAGTAATTGAAAATAAGTCATTACCTAATGGGCACATGAACTCATGACATCGGTATAAAATTTGGAGCTGTTATATTTAGCAAAAATATTAGGGTGCGTTCACTGCATTATCATTCAACATTATCTAACAATATAGATTGTCTCTTAAAAAGATTGTCACTTGTTAAATTGTCAGCAATGTATATTATCTTGCATAAGTAATCTATCTAACAATCCATATTAGTTATTTATAAAAAAAATATAAATTTATGAGTTAATATATAATTTCTACCAATATACCCCTAATAAAAGGATTATTTTTAGATATATAAATTATTTTTAACTTCGTAAACTTAAATCACAAATATATATTCTCACCTATAAAATTAAATTTTATAAAATAATTAATATATTTTAAAATATGATAATAATATAGTCATAATAATTATAGTATTTAATTGATTAATTTTATATTTTATTTAATTATTATTATAATTTATTCAATATGTTTTAGAATTTATTTAAATAAAACTAGAAAGGGCAAATGAAAAAAAAAATTTAAAAAATTACTGTGATAATGTAGATTGCCTACCCTCTCATGGACAATCTGTATTGCCACTTCATAAGCAATGTGGATTGTCTGGGTAATACAGATTATCCATTACCTGTCTCAAGTGAACAAGATAATGTGATGAACCCAAATAATTTAATACACCATTACCTGATAATCTATAAAGATTATCTCTAAAGGAACGCCCCTAGTGAATAGTCCCCTTTTGTCATGGGCGAGGTTATCTGTTGCATACTTAATTTAGTTGGGAAAAATGAATCAAATGCATATTCTTGGGTTCTTTATACTAATTGCATACCTCTGAAGAATCTGCATACCTTTAGCGACATATTCTAATTCCGGAACTAGAATAAACAGGAAAGAGTTTCATTTTTCAATTAGTTTACATACCTTCTAAAGCATGTGTACAAGAAGCTATATTATTACATTACCGGATACAGAAAAAGTGACCCAGGAAAGCAGCTAAATACTTGCACAAATAATGCATCAGCATAAGGCTAACCAACAGTCCTAGAAAAAAGATGCATCCATGCCAAAATGCAAGCCCTCATTCCAGCAAATCAAGGCATGAATGGACCCCATATGCTTCCCTGAGGCACATCATCACAACAACTACAAAGGAAGAGAGAAATCACGTAGATGCTTCGAATCCACTCCCGATTCTCTAGCAAGCGCAATCCTTCCGGTTCGTGCGACCTGCAACCCTCATTAGCATTATAAACATTACAATTTCAGATGACAACCTCCAAGTGAATGACTGATGCCAATTATAAACATTACATTATCAAATGATGAAATTATCAAGTAAATTGTTCATGAAGTTGTCAAACATTTTTGTGCCAAGAAAATCTAGTTTAGAAACAAACCTCACAGATGCCATAGGGCTCCAATAACCTTTGCAAGGCAACCATTTTGTCGAAATCACCAGTGAGCTACACGATCATGTAAAACCATCATGTCACCTTCATTTGTATGAATAAACATAGAATTTGATCTCTCTCAAACAAAATATATTAGCAAAGTTAAGAGTCAAATAAGAAATAGGTTTTGATAGGCGTATACTAGTTACAACAGGGGAACAAAGATAAGTAGATAGTCCAGGTTATTAGCTATAAGTTAGTCCAGGTCTTGAAGGGGGACTTACATGAATATGTTTCTTTTAGGGAAAACACACATGAATGTTTAACTGAGAGTGGAGTTGTCATAAATATGCTTTCCAATTATAGTAAAAACCAACAAACTTTATCATAAGGAGAAAAACCAACCTGAAGCGTTATTGTGTGATCAGAAACATCAACAGCTCTCGCTCTGAAAATTTCTGCAATGTCCAAAATGTCTCTTCGGGCAGCAGTATTTACAGCAACTTTTATAAGCATCAGTTCTCTTTCAGCAAACGGTATATTTGTTATATCATTAACCTGAATGTGACAAATTGAGGTTACATACTAATTATTTACGAGATATGAAAGGATAAGCACCAGGTTTAGTTACCTCATACACATCTATTAGCTTATAAAGTTGTTGCACTAGCTTGCTAATAGATTCATCAGTTCCAGGGACAACAGTGGTAATACGGGAGATCCCTTCCTTTTCGGCTGGGCCCACAGCGAGACTCTGCCAAGATACAACATTACAGAAACAACCTAATTCCTTGACTGTACAAAAAGGAATAAAGAAATGAACTACCACAAGTCCACACCTGGATATTGTAGCCCCTACGAGCAAACACTCCAGTCACAAGATTGAGGACTCCAGGAGAATCATTTACAAGGATTGATAAAGTGTGTGAACAAAGTCCACTCGACTGGAGAAAAGATTATCAAATTAAATACGACTAACAAAAACAGCTTAATGGATTGAGTAGAGACACAGGTTGTTAAACTCTCAAATTAACAAATTTGTTTAGGCAAACAACCACTCAAATTGACATAGAATCTTATGTGACAAACACTTAAATTTTACCCATACAATTGACAAAACAATTATGGCAACTCTTATATACGTCAACATGATTCTACTACTTTTTGTTTCATATAAACAAATGTTTACAATTATTAATATTTTCTTTAATTAGTTTAGTGGTTAACAATAAAGTTCAACTCACCTAAGAGTTAAGATCTATATGATGACGGTACAAAGTGATCATAACTCCATGATAGTAATATAGATGGTTCTATTAATTAGTAACCTTTATACTTTTGAAGCCTAACTAGATACAGAAATGTATTTGATATAAGGATATATTGGATAAATTACAACTAAAATTAATTGGTAACATCTATTAGTTAACAGTACGAGTTAACTATTCAAATTTATGGAACAACTAGTGAGTTTATGCAAACTCTCAAACTTAATAATGTATACCACTTGAGGAGTTTAACTAGAAAGAGTGGAATGTTTAACAGGTCATAATCATTCAGCACAGAAGGCCTGGCCATCTGGACTCTTCAAGACATGAATGATGCACTGCTCTCCAAATGGATGGTCCCAATAGTGAGGCAAGACGACGATGCCTTGCTCTGTCATCACTGCTTGCTATGGTCAGCGCATATCTTCGAGAGGATGACTGCTCCTCCAGGGGCCTCCTCCTTTTCAAGAGGAATCACTTCTGTCATGTCTTGTCTACGACTTTTGGGCATTTAGGCTCGGATGACAGATTCAGATTTTGGGAGGACCCTTGGACTATGATCCTCTCGAACTCATCTTTCCAAGACTTTTTGTGATAGCAGAGGACAAATCCTCTTGGGTGATATTGGTCGACTTTGTTTAATGGTGTCTAGTCCCCACAATTCACCTCACACCTATCAAATCAACGTGCTGAGGTCTTTTTTCTTCTGCTGTATCGTTCGGAAGGTATTGGCCCTGTTGTTGGCTGACAGGATGTTTGGATATGGGATGCTGGTCAGTTTTCTGTAAGGAATGCATCTAACCTGCTAACTGCAGATAATAGTTGACTGACATGGAGCTGCGCACAGACCGCCATTTGATATGGCAGAACAGAATCCCTCTAAGATCGAAATTTTTGGCTGGCTATTTAGAAGAAATAGACTCCCAACATGTAGCTATCTCTTCCGATGGGCACAAGAGGCGCACACATCTTGTATCTTCAGTGATGCACCGAAGGGATATTAATCATCTTTTCTTCAGTTTCTTGGTGGCCAAGGAGGTGTGGAATTTGTTTCATGGATTGACTCTCAGTTCCGGTTTAGATTTCTGGAGATTTTTCAGGGCCGGTGGACAAGATGGACAAGTGCACGTGTACTGTTCAAAGACATCAGCGTCGGATCCCTTTGGGTCCAGCAGAATGGATGTATTTTCCAGGGTGAGAGATGCTATCTTGTTTTAACTCTAGCAAAAAAACTGCTGAATGAATGGATGAGGGGACAACTTTTTTCTAAACAGACATATGTAATATTTCTTTCCTCCAATAATAAAATTCAGGATGATTACAACTGGTAATCATCCACTGCCCTTTCGAAAAAGGAGCATTGTTACTCCATTCTTTACTTAGAGGGAATTGTTACTGCATCCTGATTAACTACTTACAGAATATTCAATCAAAATCAACTCATGTAGAGGAAAGGGAGCATGTTGTCATAAAAAAAACATATATTACTGAGTTTTTAAAGTGCATATATTGCAGAAGAACAATGAGCTTAAGAATTACTTTAGATTTAAGTAAAATTCAAAAGTTCACTTGATTCTGCTATTATTTTTAATACATTCTGAAATAACAAAGTTATTCATACATTCTCATGTAGAATGAGTCGGCTTGTACACCATTCTGGCTGTCAATAGTTATGAACCAGCCATTGATATCATAATAATGAGAACATACAGCTCTCGAAAAATAATGAGAACATACACCAACTATTAAGAACTTGTTCTATTTTACCGAAAAAAAAGAAACATTGTTCTATAATTTGATTGATGAAGAGATATTATGTAAAATGTTATGAACCATCCTAAAAAATGGAAATGTAGATCTAGAATAATATATATTTTATTGAAAATATTAAAATGCCAAATCAATATCTCCTCATGTTAACGGAAATCTAAAATAACCAAATCAGCACAAACAAGACTCAAAAACTTACATCTTCATTATCAAGAACACCCCAGTGTGCATCAAGAACTTGATTGACCATGAAGCCTTCATAAGGTTCCACTGGATACACATCTCCCTTCACATAATTAAATGAAATATAAGGTCGCATAAAATAAATAAACGGAGAGGTACAATACATAATTTCAATTTGTTTCCTATTAAGGAAAAATGGGAGTTCATAATTAGTTTACTGTCAAATGTCGCCTAATAATTTGAACCAGCAAATAGCGATGCTCTAGGTCCGTATCAATCATGAAGTGCTGATTTATTTACATGATTGATTTAATTTAAGGAATTGATTTAGGATTCAGTGGCTCAAAACATAATGATATTTTATTGAACTTTAAGGCTTAAGACACTATCAATATTGAATCTGTAAAAGAAAAAAAAAATGTTCACAAGTATAAATAAATCTCTACCAAAAGAAAAAATAAGTATCACTCACTCCAGAAGATTGTACTAAATTATCATTGTTTCTTTCATTTCTAGAACCCAGAAGTGCACTTGATATTGTTTCCTCGAGATCCGGATAAGACGAAGCAGAAAATCTCCAAAATGGGGCAGACTCTCCCATTTTCTCACGCCTCAGCGCAATCTGAATCCAAGATGACAAATATCAGAAACGAAAGCTAGTGCTTCAGCAACCAGATGACATAAAAACATGCAGAAACATGAGCACACATGCATTTGGGAAAGGAAGAGAGAGAAGTTTGGAGTGGAAGAGACGGAGAATTCAATTACTTACCTTTCCAGTTCGAGCAATTTCTTTTATTCCAAATTTGCTCACGTTCTTTTGAAATGCAACTATTTTACCAGGGTCTCCGGCAACCTGCATGTTAAGTGGCATGAACCCTCGTAGTCGTTCAATAAAATTAGGGCATATAATGATCCCACAATTAGAAATTTTAAACTTAAATAGAGGAAACCTCGATGGTTAATGTATGTTCTGATAGATCTACTACTTTGGCTCTAAAAATGTCAACCAACCCCATGACCTGCAGAGAGAAAATCAACGGATAGTTTGACATACAAGAACTTAGGTAAGAATTTATAATTTTGCAGATTCAATCTGACATTAGAAAGAATCCCTTAGAAATGAACCTTGAAGGAAATAGCAATATTGGGATAATGGATTTTGTAATGCTTCATCAGGCAAATTTTGCCACAATATTGCAAGTTGGATGTTATATTTTGCAAACTAGACCAATGCTTA